>CM040630.1:44457108-45097080 GCA_022818045.1 Neotoxoptera formosana | reverse complement strand
GACATTAGTTACAAATTCACTATGAATTCACATTCTAGTGAATTTGCATCCAGAGAGAACCACATGGAGGTTGTCAAACTTTCTCTCCGCCACGCAGACCACACAGACTATGTGTGTGAAAAATATATTAGTCTTGTTAATTCTTATACTTACCAATGCTTCAATCTAGAACTTCCCTGTACACGATGTTCTTGGTGACATCGCCGTACATGCCGATTCTCAGAGATTGTGCGGTTCTGACTCTCGATAACGCTATGTACAGTTGCCCGTGCGTGAACACGGGCGACGTCAGTAGCAAACCCACTCGGTCGAACGTCTGACCCTGTGACTTATTGATGGTCATAGCGAACGACAACCTCACCGGGAATTGAACGCGCCGCATTATGATGGGCAAGTCGTCTTCACCGCTGGACGTGAGTGGTATCGCAGGCATGACGATATCATCGTCCCGTGGGTCACCGCTCAAAATCCTAGCCTTGAAATTGTGATGACGCAGTTCGGTAACCACCAACCTCGTACCATTGCACAGTCGTCTTCTTGGGTCGAGATTTCTGAGCAACATTACGATCGACCCGCCTTCAACGTCAGCCGGTACGGCGGCAGGCCGTCCGGTTCCAAACTGTTGAGGAACTCTGTGGGGAAATTGGCAACTTCGTCGGGATCGTCGACGACCACGGTGTCGATGGAGGTGTAGCTTCTCTGAGCACCGTCGACGCGCTGTAGTGCGTCCCTGTTGACGTCTCTACAATCGTCGTTCCTAGGACACAGAACGATTCGCCGAGAATAATCGTCGACGTTGGCCAACGACATTTGCTCCGGATAGACAAAATTGATTAAATCTGCAACGTCACATATCATTGCCGGAGAGATTTGCACGGTGTCCGGGACACCGCCGACCACGGGCAGCTGACCGTTGCCGAGCTGAAGCAACCAAGTAGCAAAGTGCGCGTCGTCGTTAGCGCGCATGTTGCGGACCAGGTTGAAGCGCTCCATGCCGGGCCACAGCCTGTTGTGCTTGATCGAAGACATGACTATGTTGGCTCTTGATCCTCTTCGGACTACGGGCAATATCTGCCTGAAATCGCCCGCGAACAGCATGGGTTTACCGCCAAACGGTAATTCTGATCCAATGACGTCCCTGAGCAGGCGGTCCACCACCGTCAGTTGCAGTCCCGGGGACATTGGCGCCTCGTCCCAAACTATGAGGGACGCGTTGCGGATCTTGTGTGCTCGCTCAGACTGCATGGTGATGGTCGATGTAGAGTCGTCGGTCAGCGTACCGAACGGCAATCCGAATGTCGAGTTCACGGTCATGCCGCCGTCCATTAGAGACGCGGCGATCCCGGTGTATGCGACGCACAACACCGACCGGCCGCGGTTGCAAAGCAACCATATGAGGCATCCGTACAACGTCGTTTTTCCGGTACCGCCAGGTCCGTCGACGTAGAACGTTTTTGCCACGTCACGGCCGTCGTCGACGGCAGCCATCACGCGGTCGAACACCGTCCGCTGTTCGGCGTTCATGGCGTCCAACTGTTGAGCCCACCGTGCTGCCGCGTCTATCGCGTGGAACAGTCTGTCGTCCTGTTCTGGTTCCAGCATGACGGGGTCCGGTAGGGGCAAACCGTAGTCGCTCAGCGACCTTCCGTGCGCACGAAGTAGATCACAGATGGCGTTCAGACACGCGGCTCTCGCGTGGTCGACGTCTTGGAGGCGCCGATTGAAGTCCTCCATCATGTTTGCTTCGTTCGCCTCGTACAATGCCAGCGGGTTTGATGGCTCGCAGAACACCAGTATCGTGACGAAGAGATACCGCAGTTGCCGCGGTGTGTCCGACGCCGCGGATTCCGCCAGGCAGGCCCGCCACGCTCGGTCGTCTTCCAATAAACCGAGTGTGACGGCGGCCGCCGTGTATGTTTCGTGAACGACCCCGTCCACAGTCCTTATGTCTTGAAAGGACAGCGGGCCTCTTCGGTTCAGAAGTAGCAGTCGCAAGTGGAAACGGTCTCGGTCAAGCGGGTTAACGATGTACATCCGTGCACTTGCCATCACTCTTCGGCGCCGCGACCATGTTCTCTGAGCCGCTTTCCATGCGTAATACGTCGGTATTTCATGGTACAGGTATTGCCGAGCATCCACGTCGTTGGTATTAAGCGCGAAGAACTCTGTTAATCTTGTACGACGTAGGGCTTCGTTCTGTAACCGTTCTTGTGCTTGTCCCGGCGCAAAGTACACATTCTGTCGACCTTCCAAGTGGACAGGAAGTCTGACGATCGTGTGACTTCTCTTATGCAATTCATACGAAAATAACCGCCAGATGCCCTCTGGTGGGCTGACGTATCTCGAGTTTACAAAACTAAAAATAATTACAACAGTACCATTGATAAGACGGCTAACAACCTATGTGGACTGGCTTAGTATATAATTTGGTGTTGTAATAATTGGTATTATTAGTAGCTGTGAGTAAAAAAAATAAGTATTGCAAAATATGAATGCAAAATAATAATTGAAGTAAATGGCCTACCAATATACAAATAATAACATCTATAAAAAAAAAAAATACTTTTAATGCAGTATTACTTTGATGACTGAATTACATGTTACATAAAATTGGAACACAAATTAACAACAATTGTTGAAAATTACTAAAAAAGGTTGGGTTAAATAATGTTAAAAATATTACAATGTTTAATAATTTAATTTAATTCATTTTTTGGAATATAAAATGTATACGTTTGACATTGAAATGAAATGAAAGATAGTGAACACTGTATAATATTACAATCAGTATTGTATTAATGTACCAATTGATATTGCAGAACTACTGCAGTGTACTAAAATTTAGTGTAGTGTAATTTGAAAGGTTTAATCAAACCTTTTTTTGTTATAAATACATATAATTGAATCAAGTATATCAAGTTACAGCTGAGTATCATATAATATATTATAATATTAGGCATATTAGATAAATTGATATATTTATGTGTGTGTACAATTCAAACATAATTATGGTGGATGCTTAGTGACATTTTAACATTCAATGCAAAGCAGGTATAATGTATACAACTGACAAAAATAATAAGAGTTCATGTGCTAGAGCAGTTTTTTGGTTCCCTATAGAATTCTTATGCACTGTAGACAATAATCACTAATGGCGATGAAATACATATAATTCAAGCATGTATAACCATACACATATATATTCGCAAAGGTTATACTATGAGGAAATACAATATAGTATATACATTGTACCAATAAAATTGCATGCAAAAAACATTGTTCTACACAAATACACAAATAATAAAGTAATAGTGTGTTCGGTATTGGCGATCGATGGTGGTCGATCGCGGTTGTCGGCTTAAGATAAGCGACAAACGGACTATCGGCTCGATCGATAAAGATGACAGATTTAGTCTTATGGCAGCTGCGACCGATGCACTGTCAATCACCAATCCAAATGAGACCAAAATATCAAAATAAAATTTATATGTATATACCTATACCAATCATTATATATGCAATTATTTTATTTTAAATTATATCAATTAATATCTCTACTTAAATCACAAGTGTATTCTTTTGTTTGGTTGAACAATAACATTAGTGATTTACTTATATAAATTTAATGTTCCAATTACCGTGCGTTCGATCATTTAAAACAAATTAAATCGCCGTACGGCCCGAACATATGGTCCTTCGAACCGGATCGCGTGCAAATTGTGCGCGGAATAAGTCAAGCAAAGGAGCTGAAGTGGATTCAAATTGGTGCAAGTGTTAGCGGAACACAACTACACGAGGTATCGAAAGGTAAGAGAGCTTTAATATTCCTTTATATTAGTAGGTACCTATAATACTGAAATAGTGTATTTCCCCTAAAAGCCTAAAATAACATAACCACCACACAGTATACACATACAAGCATCCAATAAGCTCACCAAGGTTATCGACAAAATAATAAGTCCCAAACCACAATACGACAGTATAGGCAATAGCTAGATTAACGTTAGCAAATATACAGGACATAATAATGTACGATAAAGCAACGTCGATAAGCCGACGCGGCGTTATAAAAGGCCGATTAAAAAGGTTGTATAATTTCGTACAAAACTTTCCGGAATCAAATGGGGATATAAATCAATTAAAAATAAGAAAAACGACGGCAAGTGAATGCTGGGACGAATTTCAAAAAATACAACAAGAAATTGAACAAAATGCCGAAGATGCACTCGCGGAAGAATCTTATAGGATAGAGGTCGAAGAGTTGTATTTTGATATGGTTGCCAGTTGCGAAACGTTGGTTGAAAAAATGAAGTTGTCTAACGAAACAAACGTAGACGAAGATGAATTGAATCAAAAGTCATCTCGACAATCAACAAATATGTCTTGCAAAAGTGGAAGTGGTACATCAAACCAAGCATCGATAGTCAAGTTAGCCGCCTTAAGTGTACCAGAATATAGTGGTAACTATAATGAGTGGGCCACCTTTCACGACATGTTTGTAGCACTAATACACTCAAATGAAGCCTTAACTGATGTACAACGATTTTTCTACCTAAAATCAGCACTTACCGGGGAGGCAGAAAAAATGATAAAAAGTTTCGAAACATCGGCAAAAAACTATACCACGGCATGGGAATGCCTAAAAGAGCGATATAATAATAAACGCATTTTAGTAAAAAATCATACAAAAGCGATTTTCGACTTAAAACACATAGATCAAGAATCGTCAACGAAATTAAGATACTTCATTGATTCACTACAAGGGCACAGATAAGCATTAGAAGCGTTAGGTTATGAAACAAAAAACTGGGGTCCACTTTTGGTGCATGTAATTCTGATAAAATTAGATACAGCCACGTTACGTGAGTGGGAGACTCAAGCAAACAAAACGGAAGTATCCGAGGTAGACGAGTTAGTCGAATTTTTGCAAAAAAGATTTCAAATATTAGAAGCAGTTGAAGGTGTTCAAAAGTTAAATCTCAAATACGATCAAAAAACACATCAGTCCTCATCAAAGTCAAAAAAAAATGACGGAGCGATGTTTCAAAAAACAAACTTAATGCACACAACGACTGCCAAATTAAAATGTTACGTATGTAACGAAAGCCACCCGATTTACCGTTGTACAATATTTTTAGCGATGTCAATTCCCGAACGAAAACAAAAAATCGACCAATTAAAAATTTGTGTTGTTTGTTTATCAAAACACTCTGAAAATAAATGTAAGTTTAAGGGCTGTCGTAAATGCGGCGATAAGCACAATACACTGTTGCACACGACCGTCAATGATGATAACAATGAGCCCACAGTATCGACGTCAATTAACGCTCACGCAGCAGGTAACGTCGAACATACGCACGTTTTACTGTCGTCAGCTATTATAAACATAAGAGGTAAATCAGACGAAATATTTTGCGCCCGAGCGCTACTCGATTCGGGATCGCAAAGTAATTTTATTACGCACGAGTTAGCACAAAAGTTACAACTAGCTCGAAAAAGAGTAAATTTTGCAATCACCGGGATCGATGGGGCGACTAATCATGCAAATTTTTCCGTAAAAACAGCAGTGCTATCGCGAACGACAGCATATAAGGAAACACTCGAATTTTTAATATTGCCAAAAATAACGCCTAATCTACCAATAAAAAAAATAAAATTAGCAAACTCAGACATACCGAACTATGTCAAACTCGCTGATCCATCGTACACAGAACCCGGAAAAATCGATGTTCTAATAGGCGCGGAACGTTTTTTCGAAATATTAAAATCTGGAAAGTATAAGTCATATGAAAACGGCCCAGTGTTCCAGGAAACCGAGTTAGGGTGGGTCGTAGCTGGACTAATTACCGACAAAACAACAACTAACGTACACACATTCGTCGCGCAAACAAGAAATAAAGAAAATATTGATCCATTACAAAACCAGTTGGCGAAATTTTGGAATCTTGAAGAAATCACGACAACAAATCATCACAATCAGGACGAAAAACGGTGTGTCGAGCATTTCGAAAATACCGTCAAAAGAGGTGACGACGGAAAATTCGTCATACAATTACCAGTAACAAAAGAAGTGGAAAAATTAGGTGATTCACGAATAATCGCCCAAAAACGATTTTTTGCGTTAGAAAATCGTTTGCGTAGAGACCGCAAGTTGTACGAGGGTTATAAAGAATTTATAAACGAATATTTGCAACTTGGTCACATGGAAATTATGCCATGTAATACAAACACAAATACGAGCACGCGATCGTATTTTATGCCGCACCACGCTGTATGCCGAGATAACAGCCTTACGACAAAAATACGTGTGGTATTCGACGCGTCATGTGCAACCAATACTGGTTTAAGTTTGAACGACGTGCTACTTAAAGGACCCGCCATTCAAGATGAGTTAATCTGCATTGTGTCCAGATTCAGAACACATAAATATGTACTGTCAGCTGACATAAAACAAATGTACAGACAAATATGGGTATCCGAAAAAGATAAAAACTTACAAAAAATATTATGGCGATTTAAACCTGACGACGAGATTAAAGAATACCGATTAAAAACAGTGACTTACGGCACAAAACCGGCATCATATATAGCGACAGGTTGCTTAAAAAAATTGTCAGATGAATACAAAATGCAATACCCAGTAGCAAGTGAAGTAATAGCATCCGATTTTTATATGGATGATTTATTAAGTGGAGCGAGTTCATTAGCGGAAGCAATTACACTACGTAATAATTTAATAACAATATTACATAGCGCGGGACTGCAATTAAGAAAATGGGTATCTAATAAATCGCAGGTATTAGCTGGCATTGCTAACGTCGATAATGACCCACTGCGAGTATTAAATCTAGATAACAGTCCTATCAAAATGCTCGGACTATTCTGGAACCCGCATAATGACACATATCAATATAAGGTCAACGACCCGTCACAACAAATTACGTTAATAACAAAACGAAATATATTATCAAGCATTGCGACGATATTCGATCCGCTCGGATTAATTGGTCCGGTAGTTATAACGGCGAAAATAATTATGCAAAAATTGTGGCAAAAGGAAATTAATTGGGACGAACAACTACCGTTGACAATATTAAAAGAATGGGAAGAATATTGTAAAGAATTAGTCAAAATAGAACAAATCGTTATCCCAAGACAAATAATCGGTTGCGATGATTACGTAAATGTACAAGTTCACGGATTCGCGGACGCATCTACGGTAGCGTACGGGGCGTGTGTATACCTACGAACAACCGACCGTGCAGGTAAACATTACACGCGGCTAATAAAAGCAAAATCCCGCGTTGCTCCGTTAAAAACCATTTCTCTCGCGCGATTAGAACTATGCGCAGCAGTGTTATTGGTGCGCCTTACGCAAAAAATAATCCCAAAATTACGCTTAAAAATTACGCAACAATACTACTGGTCTGATTCATCCATAGTACTGGCATGGATAAACGCACCATCTTCGCGCTGGAAAACGTTCGTTGCGCATCGAGTCGGAGAAATACACGAAGGTACTTCTAGTTCACATTGGAGGCATGTAAAATCAGAAAATAACCCTGCGGACATAATATCCCGCGGTTGTACTCCCAATAAATTACAGAATGACGTTTTGTGGTGGGACGGCCCGCCTTGGATAAATAGTAACGAGGACGAGTGGCCACAAAATACGCTCGAAATAAAAATGACTGAAAATAAAATTCCAGAAAAAAGAAAGAGTGACGTAGTAGCAACAGTCGCGATTGACGAATTTTCAGTAATAGAAAAATATTCGTCACTATCTAAACTATTACGCGTGGTCGCTTATGTCATGAGATGGAAATTTAACGTGGTTGACAAAATACAGTTTACAACAAGAACAATCACATTAGACGAGTTCAACGACTCAAAAGAAAGAATAATCAAAATCGTACAACAACAGCATTTTAGGAAGGAAATAAACTGCGTAAAACAGTCTCAAAATGTATCTAATAAAAGTAAATTACGTTTTTGGCGGCCGTGGTTAGACAATAATAATATCCTAAGAGTGGGAGGTCGATTAAATAAAGCCGAATCGATATGTAACGACACGCGAAATCCGATAATATTACCGGAAAAATCAACGTTTACAAAATTAATATTTGAATTCGAACACCGTCGACTATTACCCGCCGGGCCACAAGCTTTGTTGGCCGGGATACGGGAACAATATTGGCCAATGAACGGAAGAAATATCGCAAGAAAAACCGTCCACAAATGTGTACAGTGTTTTCGTACAAAACCAAGAATATGTCAACCTATTTGTGGAGACTTACCAAAGGATAGAGTAGAACCAGGAAGACCGTTTGAAGTTTGCGGAGTAGACTACGCGGGACCGATCTTAGTTAAATCAAGTTTACGACGAAACGCACAGTCTACAAAAGGTTACATTTGCGTATTACTTGTTTCGTCACCAAAGCAGTTCATCTTCAGCTGGTGGGAGACTTAAGTACTAACTCATTTTTAGCTGCACTAAGAAGATTTTGGTCGAGACGTGGACTAAGTAAATCAATATATTCAGATAACGGCACGAATTTCGTAGGCGCAAATAGACAATTACAAGAACTTCGTGATTTGTTTCTATCTGATCAACATAATCAGCGACTTCAAGAAGTGTCTACTGAAGTAGGAGTCAAATGGAAGTTCATTCCTCCACGCGCTCCCCACTTCGGAGGATTGTGGGAAGCAGCCGCAAAATCGGTAAAGGGACATTTACGCAAAATATTAGGTAACGCGATGTTAACGTATGAAGAATTGTATACTGTGTTGGTGCGTATTGAGGCCTGTTTAAATTCACGTCCTATTACCCCCCTCTCATCCGATCCTACAGACCTAAAGGCTCTGACGCCAGGTCATTTCCTTATCGGAAGCTCTCTTAACTGTATACCAGAAGCTGACATATCTACTATGTCATCAAATCGACTGCGCCGGTGGCAAAGAACCGTGCAACTAACACAGCAAATATGGCATCGATGGCGCACCGAGTACTTATCGCAGTTGCAGTGCCGGCAAAAATGGATACAGTCTAAGGGAATAGATCTAAAGGAGGGATCAATGGTGGTTATTAAGGAGGACAATATACCTCCACTGCAATGGCGTTTGGGTCGAGTCACGCGGTTACTAGCGGGCGATGACGGAGTAGCAAGGGTGGCAATGGTGAAGACCACGCGAGGAGAAATAAAGGGGGCAACTCGAACGTTAGGTCTATTACCAACAGAAAAAAAAAATAAATAAAATAAAAAAAAAAATAAATAAATAAATATAAATTAAAGTAAATTGTTATTATCGTGATATATGTGCTATGAATTTTTTTTATTATTATTATGTTATTATTGCTATTATTACATTATTATTTGAGCATTTAAAAAAAAAAAAAAAATTGTTTAATCTAATTATTAATTGTTATGTATTGCTCAAGCATTAAAAATTGTATATGTATAACACTCTGTAAGTTTATAATATGTGTAATTATGTATTGAAACTACTGTGAGGGTAGTTAGGCATTTGTCGCCTGTGTATTTATTATTTATTAGTTTGTGATTATTAGATTATTTAAATTTTAATTTTTTTGTAATATATTTTAGCACAGCCTAAAATGTCGGGCGGTATGTTCGGTATTGGCGATCGATGGTGGTCGATCGCGGTTGTCGGCTTAAGATAAGCGACAAACGGACTATCGGCTCGATCGATAAAGATGACAGGTTTAGTCTTATGGCAGCTGCGACCGATGCACTGTCAATCACCAATCCAAATGAGACCAAAATATCAAAATAAAATTTATATGTATATACCTATACCAATCATTATATATGCAATTATTTTATTTTAAATTATATCAATTAATATCTCTACTTAAATCACAAGTGTATTCTTTTGTTTGGTTGAACAATAACATTAGTGATTTACTTATATAAATTTAATGTTCCAATTACCGTGCGTTCGATCATTTAAAACAAATTAAATCGCCGTACGGCCCGAACATAGTGAATATAATATAGTTGCATAACTGTTACACACTAAAATTAATTTAATTAATAAATATATTATACTGTATTATATATTATATATACTTATTATATAAAATAAACCGCACATTACATTACATATTATTAAAACAGAAATAAATATTATTAATAAAAAATATATAGGTAATCAATATACGTTTGTTATACTTTTAATGTACTTGATGTGTAAATACAATTGCAATTTATAATTTATATATATATGCAGTTAACTTTAGATATTAAAAAAAGAATAATTATGATTATGTTTATATTGGTCAAGGTTAGGGTTACTGCTTAAATAATTTCTATAACTGGAATATAAAATTAAAACTTACTTGGCTAATTCATTCTGGTCCCAAACCTCCAATGTCACACAATCATGGCCCTTGTAAATGTATTTGTAGATATACATGACACTCTTAATGGAAGAGCAGACCTCAACATTTATGTGTGCGTCGTACTTGGCCAGAAGGTAAGGGTTGTGAGGAACTATGTTCTCGTTACCGACCTCGTGATTTCTTAAGAGGACCACTCGACCGTTGTTTGGTCGGCGGTACTTTGGGTAACCACCGTCCGAGACGTACACAGTCTCCTCTGTGTATGGTTTCGGGTAGTCTTTGGAACAACTGTTGTCCACCATGCACGGACAATGTGGGTTGACCCTTCCACAAGGCCCGTGTATCATGTGGGACGTGACGCACGTGTGTAAGCGCCTGTTGGTTGCCGGGTCGGGCAGGAAGGCGCAAACCACGTCGTCGACATCCTCTGCCGTGCGCAACTTACTATCCTCCGCCAGGATAATGAGTATGTGCGAGTGGGGCAGACCGCGTTTCTGAAACTCAATGGTATAAACGTAAGCAAGGACATTACCAAACACACGATTAACAGTTATGTCACGAATTAAGTCCTGTAGTTTCCTGTGAAACACTCTGGCAACCAGTTCGGGCCTGTCACTTGCCGTGCTGTGTGCCGCAAGGTTGTCCGTGATCTCAGGCCACCTGGGATTACAAGTAAAAGTTATAAACAGGTCAGGTTTACCGTACTTACGGACTATGGCCATAGCGTCCTGATAACACTGTTTCATGTATCGGGGACTTCCGACAAACGTGGACGGTAAAATCACCCTACGGCCGACCGCCATGGGATCGGCGACGTCCAAGTGGTGCTGTTGGTTCACGTGGTCCATGAGCCCTTGGTACGCCTCAGCGAGCAGAGCACGCTGATTCACACGGATATAATTCAGATTGTTCGATTCCATTCGAACGTACTGATCGCACACATACTGCTGTAACAAAAATCTACCAGCATGTAATAAACTAAACAGGGCATGCCTCTCATCGTTATTTCCCCGATAACGAATGGCCAAACGGTAACACACAAACTCCCTGATGCTGTTCCGATTGCGGACTTGATTACGGCGGTTGCCCTCTTGCCTCATTCCAAAATTCCAACCGGCTTCCCCGCTGGGGAACAACAGCGGATACAACATTGGATCGGCGTGACACGACCCTAAATGGGTATATATATATTATTTCAAGTGAATTACTAAATGTAGCTGAGAGGTAGGTTATAAAGTTGTGTATAGTAAGAGCATATTTTTTAAAGGTATATGTAATCAGAGTTTGGAACTTTTACTTATACCTTGGTTGGGTTAAATTAAATATGTTACCAAGTACATAACATTTTAATTATTAAGCATTCAACTTTTTATTATGTTTGATGATGTATACTATGTATACTATTGCACATGGAATTTTTAAGTGAAAAGAATCAATACAATTATTATAATGTTGTAATGTAGATATCAAAAGGATATTAATTATATGTTGTTTGGGGTTTGGAGTTGATATTGTAAATAAGATATAGATTTATTATGGTAATCCTATTTATTTTGTGAAACTGAAATGTCTAATAATGTAATGTCATGTATTTCCAAAAAAGAGTATTGAATGCAGTAGTGCCATGAGTAGATACAGAAGTGAAAAGGTTAAGTTTTAAACATTGTGTTACACATATAAGGTACACTAACTAATTCATAATCATAGTGTCAATGATATTACAATATAATGTAGTGAATGTAAGGTTTGTAGGTTGTGAATGTAAATCATCTATTAATAGTAACAATTCCAATAGGTATGTGTGAAATAGTTATCAACTAACCCGCAGGTATATGTTGCATCCTGTGTTGTAAGTCGATTGGATTTGTGTCGTAGATTGAGGTTTCTGGGCGGCCGACCGTCATCACCGACGAACACAGCCGCAACTTCATTTGCGGTGGGCAGGTTGTATCGCCTCTGATCCCGGGTCGCATCTGCGACGAAATGCATTGTAACTGGCCTAGGACGCACACCTACGGGATTGGCATCGGGTAGGTCTCTTTCAGCCTGCCACGCCTGGCGCATATTCCTGTAACAAATGCGAAAATGTCAAAATATGCAAGTATATGACTTAAAATGTATTAATCAATAGTGAATAGTATATTTTACGGTGTAAAGGGTATAATTGGATATAATTCTAACAGTAAAAAATTAAGAAATGTGTTAAGTCATAAACATTTGAGTTCTGTTGTTCAGTTGTATGTAATATTCAATACATTAAACATTTGTAATTCAGTAATGAAGGTGCATTTGACTCCATACCGGTAGTAGTGAGAGTTTTTGTTAATTCAATAATGTAAATTGTATTTGATGTACACTGCAATATATCATCATTAATAAAATATATAATAAAAAAAAATAAATGTATATGAATGTGTGTGTCTGCAGTTGTAATAAGGTTAGAGAATCGCATACAATAGTGGTTGAGTAACTCATATTTCCAGTCTTAATGCATGCAATAGTCTATGTCGAACAACAATGTAACAAATTGCATGTAATTTTATAGGTGCTTTAGGTAGTTTTTTTTGTATATTTTAATATAATCACATACAATAGGACAAAATAAGGTATCTATAAAAAGTATTTACTCTGAAGGGTTGTCCAATTATAAATATAAATACAATGGTTTATGATTTTCTTACTTAAAAGCCAATGCATACGGATTCCTGTCCCGCAGCATAGTGTCCAAGTCTGTCATCACACTCTCTGACAGTTCACGTTGATTTCTCTGTCGGGCCATGTCGAGACGGCGGGCATTGGCCTCCCCAGACTCTAGGAAATACAACTCACAATACCTCGCTTCTTCTCGGTTAACAGCCACGTCATTGTTTGTCCGATAATACGCTTGGCCATGAAGCGTAAACACCGTCGGTCCTCGCCCTGGGAGACGCACGGGGTTTACGCTGCTGGTAAACGCCGCGAAGGCCAGAGCGTTGTTGTACCGACGAATGTCCGCTTGGTATCTACGGCTGTCCTGTGAGTCAGAAATTAACAAATTCATCAATAGATCCGGGGCAGGAAACAATACACGGTCACCTGTAGCAGTCACTTGGCCGTTATTACAGCACGTGGAGAAGTGACCCATGGCCATCCGCTCGTTGGGAAAGTGGCGGGCGTCACAGTGCCTACAGACAGCAGTCAATGCTCCCACGTGATGACGCTCTGGAAGCGGGTGTCCCACACCGGCGGGGCGGTCTATCATGGGAGCACCCATGGGAATTGGTCCGTGCTGAAATTCAAAGGATAGTTATAATTTTTTTCTCTTGTACAAATAAGACATATTTACTGACCTCTTCGTCGCCGTCTGGCTGCAAAAAGTCGAGCACGTCGGCAAACTCGAGTTCTGCTTGCGCTTCGTCCACCCGAACTTCAACCACTTCCATGCCCTCTTCTTCGTCGTCCACCAGGATTTCGACGACTTCCATGCCCTCCCCTCCTTCCACCCAGACGTCGGCGATTTCCAAGCCCTCCCCCTCCTCCATTGGAACGTCAACGATTTCCACGCCCTCCCCCTCATCCATCGGGCCATCAACGATTTCCACGTCCTCCCCCTCGTCCATCAGGACGTTGACAATTTCCACGTCCTCCCCCTCGTCTATCTGGACATTGACGATTTCCACGTCCTCCCCCTCGTCCATCTGGACATTGACGATCTCCACGTCCTCCCCCTCATCCATCTGGACGTTGACGATTTCCACGCCCTCCCTCACCACCTAAAAAGTACGTATGAGTAATGTAAGTTGTATACACAACTATTGAATGCTATCAATTATATGATAAGTCTGAGGTAAGGTTTATGTTTTATAGAATACAAACTTTATTTTTTGTTTTATAGAATGTTTAGAATTTAGAATGTTGTAGTATCGTGTGAGTACAGTGTACATTTATATATTTATATATTAAAATGTTTTATAGAATACAAACTTTATTTTTTGTTTTATAGAATGTTTAGAATTTAGAATGTTGTAGTATTGTGTGAGTACAGTGTACATTTATATATTTATATATTAATAAATAAAGTTTGCTACATCGCTGGGTACACAACTAACAAATACAAAAGTTAGTTAGTATAATATGACATTAATTGTATAGAATGAATATTAAGAACTGTGTACATATAAGTATTGTGTTTATCGGTTGTGATATAATAAGTTTATATTTAGTTTATATTTCTGCTCACGCGAATCAGTGTTGTATTAGAAACTGTGTAAGAAAATGTATAAGTATTTTGTTAATTTGTTAAAGGTACATTTAAAATAAAGTGAGTTATAAGTAACTGTAACTTGTGTTTGTGTGTACTATGCAATTGAAACATAGTTCCACACAGTTCTACCTAAACAACATTAATACAGTCATATGTGTAACAAAATATTCAATTGTATTTGGTTTTCATTTACAGCAGCAATATAACAGCATGAATAAGAGGATAAATGTTGTGGTTCAAGTTATTTTTTAAAAGTAAAAATTAAGAAGTACCTACCTATAACAAAAAAAAAGAAATTGTCTACTTGTGTCAGTTAGGCTGAAACAAAAATGGTTGAATGTGCTTATGTGTTTTACAGTAACAATAACAACAATAAATTACATTTTAAAAATGTATTGCATTCAATAACAGTAAGTGTAGGTACCCATATGCATTAAGGGAAATTATTGAAATAACTATCAATTATATGAGTCGAAAATAATATAATATAATTTGTTTTTATGAATGTTGTACTGAATCACTGTAGTAGTAGTAATGTTGTATAATGTAACTATAGGACATGGGTTAGGTTAACACTACTAATTGTCATCTATGATTGTATTTCATAATTGCACATAAGAAATTGTGTGTTCATACACAATGTTGAAACAAAAAATGTTTAATTTGTGCACTCTATAACAGTACCTATACACACCAAGTGAGTTTATTGAAATAACTAAATAAGGTTCATATTTAACTGATGTTTGGATTTATAGAACTAATTGGATTTAATTTTGTTTTGGTTGTGTGTTCATACATTGAATTTGTCATATCGTTGTGTTTTCATAAATGTGATATTTTAATCCAGGCTGGGAGGTAATGAAACTTAATGTAAGGAGTATAGAAGTAATGTAAGGACTTCTGTTATATGCCATTTGTAATAATTAATTAAAAAAGTTAATTATTTCCAAGTGAATGAATCTAATGTAGGCAGGCCTGGAATTATTTTTTTAATACATTAAAACAATGTTTGTTATACTCACTACAGACGGCACTGCTCCAAAGGACAAACGACGGCCATATGCAGGCCCTATGTAATCACGGCCGAGAATGAAATGCCTTGAACACAGCTTAGATCTGGCAAGTATCCGTAGGACATCGACACCATTGTTCTGAGCAAACATCAACCAGTGCCGCCTCAGTTCGGCATGAGCTGGAAAACTAATATAATCATCATATTATTATGAATATAGTTTTGTTATAACTATGTCAAGAGTAATTATATTATATTGTTATATGATAAATACCAATGCATAGAAACTCCCACGACACCGTCGATGTTTCCGCAAATGACACAACGTTGGACCATTATAGTGACTGCCCTAAAGAAACTTTAGAAAAACAGAAAAAAACATTATAGGTATTATATTATGATGGAATCTAGGTAAAAATGTCCGAAGAAAAAATGTACACGGTAAAAATGTCCGGGGTAAAATGTCCATGGTAAAATTATCTAAAATCAAGAATGTCCGAGGAAAAAATGTCCGAAACCAGAAATGTCCATGGTAAAATTGTACGAAATAAACTTTAGAAATTCATATTTTTGCCAGAGGTTGTCCAATATCTCTTTGCCCAATTTTAACTTTATCGACTCCTAATTCTAATCGCATCTTTTCTATCAGTAAGCATATACTTGGATGTGATCGAAATTAGGTACCTAGGTATAAATATTTACAGGTATTCAGGTATTTTGTCATTTTATTATTAGTATATTTGACATATACAGGGTGTTCCCATTTTATTATTAGTATATTTAACATATACAACCTGTTCCCATTTTATTATTTTTCGATACTTACAAATTTATTTTTTATTTTACATTTTTATTTTTCGGACATTTTTATCTTGGACATTTTTAACTCGGACATTCATGGTTTCGGACATTTTTAACTCGGACATTCTTGGTTTTGGACATTTTTTTCCGGACATTTTTACCGTGGACATTTTTGTAGAATACCATTATGATGATATGTATATATTTTCTATGGAAAACAAATTGCACTGTCCAACACAAAATTATATAATCAGTATGTTATCAGTTGTTTCCGTGTTGTGTGTTATTTTTAGAAATTCAGTAAATATTTTTTGTTCATGATTCATGATGGGTGCTACATATAATATAATATTATAATGTATGTATGTATGTTGTATGTATGTACAGACAATGTATATTATACATTTATACTAAAAGTAACGTATTATAATGTACGGTAACGTCATAAAGTAAATAAAGTAAACTAAGTAAAGCCCCAATGAATCACGTAGGATGCGGACGTCACGGACGGCTTTCAACCGAACTTGCGTCTAAGTCTGTGAAAAAAATGTTGTATTATTATCAACAATAAATACCAAATGCCGCTGTGGTGGAAATATCGTGTATTTCATATTATAGTAATCGATGCGCAATGAATAACATGAATTATATTCGTGTAAGTTTAATGCTAAAAACTCACTAATACACCATGCGCGGAATCCATAAAACTTGTACTCACCAGTTTAAAAAGCTCCCAATGCAGAACAAAACTCAAAGAAAAGCCAAAAGGTAAAAAAGCTAAGGAAGCTGAGAAAGCTAAGACAAATATGATCTTCTGTGCGCGTGGATGTGCGTTCCATGGGCGTTGGTATCAAGATGACAGGCGCGTTTCGCGTCGCAAAGTTGTCCCCCGCACGGCAAAACTCCTTAATGTTTACTCATAATATAATTATGACCATTCAGTTTAATCTATTCTGTGGTCATACCAGTGGCGCCGAAGTATTTTTTAGCCACCAGTTCAATGTACATCACCAACAACCCACCCCACCTCATAATTGTCAACCAATTTTTTTTACTAAAAAAATATAAAAATCCTACATTTATATCTATATAGATTAAATTATTAAAAATAGTGTACAGATAATATAAAATAATGTAATACTTATAACAACAATTTCACTCTTTAATTGTTAATTTTTTATTAAATAAACAGAATACACAATACCTATATACAGAATTAAAAATTATTAAAATAATATAATGTATAACTAAAAATTAAATATAAATTAAAATATCTATTTTATAATTATAATGAGTTTATAAATTATTATTTTCAATAGGTACCTAATAATTATTATCATTTATTATCATTATTATTCCTTTAATTTTTTTGTCAATATAGAACTACATCTAGCAAACATATCAATTATTCTGTCTTTTTTTATTTCTATATCAGATTCACATGACATTAACATTAGAGATTCCAATCTATTCTGATTCATCGTACTTCGTAAACGTGTCTTTATTAATTTTAATTTCGCGAAACTTCTCTCTGGTGTTGCACTTGATATGAGTAATGAGCAAGCTATTAGTAATGATGTATATAAATTAGGAAAAACACTTTTAAGACCTGACAAATGACACACTCTAAATATATGTAAAATACTTCCAGAATTTTGTAAACTTGTTATATCAAATTCTTTGCTAGGATTTATATCAAATTCATGGTCACTGCTAAAATCAGTTTCACTATCTGGAGAACTTAAATGTAATTTTCTTGGTAGGTTTATTGATTTTTCAAAATCAAAATACAAAGATGAAAATTGTTTATATTCTTCACGTAAAAATTCTTGATCAACAAAGTTTGAAAATTTCTTACTAAATGTCTTAAAAGCATCTAAAGGGAGCATATTTTTTCTAACCTGATCAATACGTGCTCTGGAAAATAATGAAAGATCTTTTAATAAATGTTGTGATTCGTCATCAAAACGCTCATTCAATTCAGTAATAATAGTATCTAAAACCATAAAATATGTTTTTATTTTAAATTCTTGTATTGGATCAGATATTGATTCATGAACAGCTGTCTCTCCTGCCATTCTTTTTCTTATTTTTTTACGTTTTATCTGAAGTGGAATAAATTCATATTCTATATTTATATTTTGCATAAAAATTTGAGTTTCTTCATATATTTTATTAAACCCTTCATCATTTCTAATATTATTAATTGATATTTTTACAGAAGTGAGACTATTAACAGCAGTGAGTAAGTCAATATCTGTAGATTGAAGCATGACCGTCAATGGACCAATTATTTCAAATATTTTTTTAAAACAAAAAGCTGTTAATAAAAACCTTTCCGATAAGAAAAAATCAAATAGTCCTCCAGATTTGGCACCTACTTTAAAGTCAGCAGAACCTTCTTCGTTTTTTATTTTATCAAGTATTTGAATAACTGCTTCATATGTCAAAAGTAAATTACTTAATGCTGATGAATGTGATAACCAACGAGTAGTTTCTACTCGTTTTAATCTATGTAAACATTGTTTAGGATATAGTTGTTTTTTAGCTTCTTCGTAGTATGAAATTCGTTTCTTACTTGATGATACAAAACTATAAAGGCTTTCAAGATTCCCAAAAGTGTCAATAACATTTTCTAAACATTTGTATCCTTTCATAACTATAAGATTTAGTCTATGCGCATAGCACCATATATATGTAGCTGATGGATTTTCTTTCACAATTAATGCTTGAAGTCCTTGAAACTCACCTCTCATATTTGATGCACCATCATAACTTTGTCCAATCAAGTACTTCTTCCAATCAAGATTTGCATCTGAACAAATTTGTTGGAATATAGAAAACATTTGCTGTCCTGTTGTAAGTGATAAAGTTTTTAGTGAAAATAGACGCTCAAGTATTTCTGGTTGTTGTGAATCTGAATTAATCCTAACATATCGTACTATAAATGCAAGCTGTTCATGACATGATACATCAAAAGTTGTGTCAATAGATACACTAAAGTATTTACTTTCTCTTAAATCTTGTTGAATATTTGATTTTATATAACTACCAATACAATCAATCAATTGATTTTGACGTTCCCATGTTATAAAACTTGACTCTTTTTTACCATGTAACATTAAACGTTCAATGTGAATGGATAATGAAGGAGAGTATTTACTTAAAAATAAAACTAAATCTTTGAAATTACCACGATTTTTACTTTTCCCAATTTTCTTTATGCCCACGGAAAGCTAAAGAATGTGTTCCAAGATAAAGAACAATATCTATTAGTTGACTAACAATCACTCGATTTGACGCCACATTATGTTTATATTCTTCAATTATTGATGGTAAAACTGTTATTAAAGTTAATTTCAATTTTACAATAACTGAAGCATCAATATGTGGAATTGAATTTTCATGCATATTCACATATTCTTTAACTCTTTGCCAAGCACCAAATCCATCTAAAGTCCATGATTTTTGGATATTTTTCCCAAAAAACATACAATATAAACAATATAGTTTGTCAGTTGATACAGAGTAAGATAACCAATCTCTTCGAACACGATCGCCAGATTTTAATGTTTTCCAATATAAATCTTCCGAAAACCGATGGCCATATTTTTGGGGAAATTTTCCTCCATACATTTCATGTTTCTTAGGCTGAATTGGGCCTTTTTGAATAATTGATAATTTTTCTTCTGGTGTTAAATTGTTTTTGATACACAAATTTGCAGGATCATTGATATCTTTATAAGTTGTTTCTATAACATAATTAATTTAATATATATAAATATATAATATTATTCATAATAAAATAATACATTTCAAACACATTTAAATTTAATATTTATTCATGAATTAAAGTGAATTTTTTTTATATTGATAAATAATATATTAATTTTGTATAAAATAATTGAATAGTGCTTTTAAAAATATTATCTATTATTTTATACAAAAATTTTTAATGTTGAAGTCAAACAACCTGGTAGATCACATATTATTATTTTTGATGAATGTTAATACCTATGTAAATTATAAATTGTACTTATATTTTATAAGTGCAACTTTCCAATTCATATCCGTTTCTTAAGGTTTCAAACTTATTTCAAATAAAAATTATAAAAAAATAAAAGTATCAAATATCTAATTATTACTTTATACTTACCAGAAATAACTATATTAGACTGTTCAACATTTTCAGTTTCTATAGAAGACACATTACAATTATTTACGTCTACAATAATTTCTAAATGTGTATATAAAAATAAAAAAAACAATAATTAAAGTATATAGTTATAGGACATTATAGTTAAAAAAAACGTCAACATTTATTATAGAAAGAATTAAAGAAAAACAAAACTTTTACTTATATTTAGAAATATTAACTAATACATTTTTCTTATTCATCTTATTTAGTATTTATTAATTATATTTATTTAACGTTTTTATAACCAAATTATAAGTTATAAAGTTTATTTTTATGAATAAACTCCACTACATTGTAATATAATAATATTAGGTAATATAGGCTAAATTGAACCTTTTTGAATAATTGATAATTTTTCTTCCTGGGTGTAATTGTTTTTGATACATAAATTTGGAGGATCATTGATATCTTTATAAGTTGTTTCTATAACATTATGAATATAATATATATAAATATATAATATTATTCATAATTGCTAAATTTTTTTTATATTTTAGATTTGTAGTGCTATTTACCTACCTAGTTTTGTTATTTGTGTTAATTTTCATTAGAAATCAGTTATTTTATGTTTTACTATAATTTATAATTTTAATTTTAAAATTCATAATTTAAACATTATATTAAACAAAATGTTATAATTTTGTACCTTAATTACATATTAATATTAAAATAATAATTAAGTACCTAATTACATAGTTTTTCTTTAAATAAAAGAATATACATAATTATTAGATAAGCATACGAAGCTTCTCTGCCATTCGTCATTTCGACAACAATAATTTGGGTTTTTTTCATTTAGTGTTCTATTATTATATATTTCAACTCTGAGTTTTACTTGTACTGTACGTCTACTACTTTTGTACGTACCTTTTGTAGTATAAATTATAATTTATATTTATATAAACATACGATATACGAATAACACGTTGGTATTTTATAACATAACATATTATGACTAAATAGATATTAATCTATTATTATTATTAATACTTTTATGATATTATTGTATGGTATTCAATATTATTATTATTTGTTACTTTACATATATTACAATTTACAATAATTATCTTATACAATTTAACAAAATACCTATTCCAACATTTAGACCCACACCCACCCATCTTTTTTCACCAGTTCAATTGAACTGGCTAAACATTATGCTCGGCGCCACTGGGTCATACTGTAGTATTGCAATGACACTCGTGATCGTCCGATTTCACATATTAACTAATGTCAACTTTGTCATTATATGTATATGTATTAGTTGTATAACATATAAAAACGATTTGAATAATAAATAAATAAAAAAAACACTTAGAAAATTTTCGAAAAAAAATGCAAAAATTTCATCAGGCGGCCATGCTAGACCATAGGCCGCCTAGTGATTGCCGTTCGATATCGCCGGAGCGGGGTTCGAACCCGTACCTTCCTACCAACCTGAACTTGGGAACCTACGCCTGAAACCTATGGTCTACCGTTTGAGACGACAATCAAATTGCGAATCTCGAGCTCTTAAGCAGTTCGTGGGGAAAGACATTTTTCGCGTTTAATAGTGTAAAGAAGATTTAATTCGAATATTTTGTGATTAATAAACGTTCAAAACGCATACTTGTACTTAACCGAGTGTGTAAACTTCTAATTTTATCAACAATTGTATATATATATTACACCCAGTAAGGATTATGTATGTAATATATTTACAATTAATTCAATTAAATGAGTACTATTGTCCAAATCTCACCATTAACGTTGACAATTATAAACAACATACATGTCACTGTTTAAATACATTGTTGTAGTTATATAATAATATATAATATAATGTATATAAATAATTTAAAATTTTTAGTACAACCACATAATTTTTTTTGCATAAACGCACGGTTGAACGTTAGTATTGCTCATTAAAAGTAGAATATAATATTAAATAATTTAATTAGCTTTGTAAATGAAAACTAATCATCTATTTCATAGAACAATGTCATAATAATATCACCGAATAATCATGGTTGAACTTCGAGAGAATAACCAGGTACCAGAAGAGCCACCTACCTACCAGATAGCAACTGCCTCGTGATAACTGATAACATATTTCGTTTTTTTTCGTAGTGATAACAATATAAAGCGATATCACTAAATCAGCGTACTTATATAATTTTTTCCTAGTATTATATTTTAATATAAATTATGAACATTTTAAGAAAGAAAATAGGGGTCATGGAGGGGGCGACTGCCCCATTCGCCCCCCCCCCCCTTGAGGACGCCCCTGATTGAAACAAAGATAATTACAATAGTAAAAACTAATATAATATGGATTTCTTTTACCGAATTCACGATTACATTTGAACATTTGAAAAGTATTGTTTACAATTTGGCGAGTATCATAATTGTGCTTAAAACTAAAGTCTTTATGATTATATAAGTATAAATTACATAAAACTAATTTAATATATATTTGTTTAAGGTTGAGTAAGTTATAAGTTTTATATATAATATCAGTATTTGTGCGAAATGGTAATTTAAAGTACCGAATTTATTATCGATGTAAGTTTTTTAAGATGTGTAATATAAGCTCCTCCCCAAGCTGAAATTCCGTAACTAAAAATAGATTGAGCTAGTGCACAAAAAACCATTCGCATGGTAATTGGCAATATCATATTCTTTAGAGATTTGAATTTACAGAAAAGACTTTTAATTTTTTTTACAGTAATACCAATATGAGCATCTCATTTTAAGTACTTATCAAAAGTTACACCTAGGTATTTAATTGAGTCAACCGATTTAATAATAGTACAATTACAACTAAAGTTATCATGATTTGGAGATTTCACTCTGTATTCTTATACCGTCGACAATTTGAGAGCTTTGTTTGAAATCGTGAAAGAAATACAAGTTTTATCATAGTTTATTTCAAGAGAATTTGAACTAAACCATTTATTAACATCAGACATAATTTGTGTGGCTTTAGAAACTAGAGCGTCTTTATTTTTATCATTGATTAGTATATTGGTACCATCAGCAAAACACGTAATCAAACCATCACAATTTAAATCTAGAAGATCATTAATATAAACAATGAAGAGTAGAGGCTAAATGTATTATTTATTTTAACCCTTTGGTTACGGTTTGTTAAAAAGTTTTTGATGAGATTGTTTGAAACACCACGAATTCCATAATTTTCTAGTTTTTTTAATAATAAATTATGATCTACAGAATCAAAGGCTTTTTTACAATCGAGAAAGATACCAATTACAAAATCACCCTCATCAAGTTTTTTATGGATGTTACTAACAATATGTTGTAACGCTTTAGATGTACCTTTATTTTTGATATAAGGTTTTTTGAATATAAGGTACCTATTTGATTATTTTGTTATGATATTAACATTCATGAAGACTGCTTGTCATTGTTATTATTTTATTTGAATATTAATTTATTTGTTTTGCCAATTGGTATTACATCTTCATTTAAAAAGACAAGTTGTCATTATATTATTATTTTATTTGAATATTACTCATTCGATTATTTTAATTAAATATTTTCTTATGATATTTACACTTTTAAAGACTGGTTGTCATTTTTATTATTTTATTGAAGTTTAAAAGACTTTACAGTTAACATTATAATATAACATTATTATTATTATTTTTTTATTTTTTCAATAAAAAAGTTATTATTTTAAATATCTATCTTGTACTATTATTTTGTAGTTAGCTTTGTAGTTAATTAGAAAAATAAAAGTAGTTAAAATTAAAATTAAAAAATTAATATACATATTATGTATGGAATTTAAAATAAAAATGCATGTTTGTGTGTATAGTTAAATTTGTGTAACGGACTTAAAAGCTGTACTTTTCAAAGTTGGATTTTAAGTTGGAATTTTAAAATTATTTTTAACAAACTCGCCACACCCAAATTAATCAAAAAAAAATTATCCTCAAAAATTCATGCAATTAAGGGTTAAATATTTGCTAATAATCCTTATATATATAAAAGAACAGGCCTTTTTTATGTACCAATTTTGTGACGACTCTATTTAACTTTTTTCCAATTTTTTTTCACAGAGTTGTTCCAATTACCTTCCTGAGTGCCACCACGTCGCCCGATTTTCAAAATTTTGATTTTAAAGGGTTGAAATTGGAAAAAATAAATTGTTACGTGTAATTTGTATATCTATATTCATATAATAACAATAGCAGTTGGCCGATAACGGGAAATATGGTACGGCACGGCGGTCCGAGGGTTTCCGTCTACCTGACTCTGACCTTTTTTTTCGGTAAAGCACGATTGAGCATAGAACTTTTTAGCAACACGATTGAGCATAGAATATTTTATGCGATGTTGCCAAATTTACGTTGCCAATATTTTGTAATTTATGATTTTCGTATTATTACACCAATTATTATGATATCTGAGAAATAAAAAAAATTGAATTTAATATTCAAGCCTACAATTAGTATTTAAATCGTAAGAATACGGAATCTTTATTAATATATTTAAGCCAACTTGGAAGCAGATACCAAGGTATATCAATTTAATTTATTATTATTTTATTATTATCAAAAAGACTTATATTATTGACTATTATTGACTTATAAATATTTTGATTTTATTATTTTCATTATTTATAACCTATTTTATTATTTTCATTTTCATTATTATAATTATTTAAATAAATATTTTTGTATAGTAGAGTTTAAAATTGAAAATGGCAACGTTGCAGAGTTTTTTATGCTCAATCGTGTTGGTTTCCTTTTGTACTTCAATTTCCTTTGATACGCCGACAATTTATGCTCAATCGTGTCGCAAAAAAGGTGTTTTATGCTCAATCGTGTCTCAGCCTTTTTTTTGTGGGTGAATTGTTCCGAGGTTTTATAATATTTAATGAGTTGTATAGAAAACACTAACTAAAAATAATAATAAATTTCTTATCGAAATGCGATAAACGTGTTACGATTTACGATCCACCAGACGCAGAACGTGCGCCGATTGGTTCATCAGTGTACTGCGACTGTGATCAGTGAACTGTGCGCGTTTGTGTGGTGTTTCCCTAAATTATTTAACTACAATTTAAGAGTATTGTCATTTACATTATGAGTAAAAACCACTGTACTGCCTTAGCAATACATAATTCTTATTTAAACGACGATGTTATTAATGCATTTTTAGACATCGTAAAATTACAAACATCATTTATTCCACAAAACGTATTATTTTATCAAACACCACTTATGTATTCAGCAGTTGAGAATGTGAGAATGTTTGATGAGTGCACAATGGCTCATAAATCGGGCGTAGAGGCTTTAGATCGAACACTACGGGATATTCGGTCATCAGATAAAACTATGGGAGGCATCACATTAGTATTTGCGGGAGATTTTAGACAAACATTACCGGTTCATCTACGATTTGGTTGAAAGTAAAAAAATTGTCTCTTACTGTAAATATGCGAACCAAATTACCAGGAGATATACACGCAGGAGAATTTTCTACATTACTCTTAAATATTTGGAAAATAACTGTTTCTCACACGGATAATTGTATGTGGCATAGAGTTGGAAGATTTGACCATTTGTACGTTTATGCACCACAAAATAAAACCCTAAATGTGGTCTTCCAAGAGGTTTTGACTTAAGCCATATTAGAATTGAGCAACTACGTATCATTTGTAAATATTCATAAAAAAAAGTTATATACCTATAATCATAGAATCATTTTTTAATATTATTATTATTTTTTTTTTGTCTTTAAAATTCAGCAACTACTACTATTTAACACTTGATAGCATTAAGTAAAATACATTTTTTTCTTCGTTAAAATACAACAATTTGTGTTGATTTAAGAATTTTATTTTGATAAAACAAAAACTTCACACGGGCGAAGCCGGGTAATTCAGCTAGTATGTTATATACATATGTGTGCGTGTGAGTATTTGTTTCTGTTATATATAGCTAAAATGTTGTCACATCGTTGAGAATTCCATTAAATAAAGACGGATAATATTTATTATTGTCAAATAATAGGACAGATGCGTATCACTAGGAGAAATGTACCTATGTTATTTTGTGATTTATACTCCAAATTGGATATCCGTGTAAAAAACTAATTATGATGCAACATTTTGGGGAAATAATATGATTCAAAAATTAAAAACGTAAGAATTATGATGTTTGAAAATAATTGGTAGTAAGCTCGGTTATTTACATAGGTTCATGGTTGAAATATACAGGTTATTGCATATCGACTCGGATTGTTATCATCTGAAACAAAATGGCTGCGTAAAGGGATATCACAAATTACAAATATCAATTTTTCTTATCATGAAAAATACGCTCGCATAAAAATTCGAACCTGTCACTAATTAGTAATTGTACAGTTGTAGCTTACATTTATTATTATTCAATATTCATTACAGATATACTTAAAAGTTAAAACTAAATTATTCTTATTTGATATTTTTATTCTTATTCTTATTGTATAATATGTTTATTAATGAGGTTGATTTAAAGTTGTTTGGATACTTTTAGGTATTATATTTATTACTTATGATATTTTTAGTATATAGTATGAACTACCTAATTATAATGGATTAATTTATACATACTTTTAAATAAGGTAATAGCTGTTTGAGTGATGAATTGCTCAGCAAAATTCCATGTTGAAAAGGTAACATAGTAGTATGTTTCTTCACTCGTAACCCTTCAATAATAGATGACATTTCATCAAGTATTCTGTTTTGTTCAGTCAAACTTATTCCATAAGCATGTAGCCCAGAATGTGATCCATACATATTGCTGGAATTGTGAATATCAAACCATACATTTGTAAGCTCAATAAAATTTGAAGTTACTTTATAATTATTTTCTTCATTTTTCCCTTTAAATAGATGTTTGTCTCCAGCAAAGAGTATTGCTCTGGCTGTATTCCATGATAATACTTTTGCAGCTGCTTTAACATTTTGCCGTTCACTACCTTTGACATCTAAAAGAAATTTGGATAATTTCCATCCTGGTTTAAGTTGGCTTGTTTATATTTCCACTAATGAATCTAATGAAGCTCTACTTATCATATTGCCATCTGACAAATGTAATTTACTGTCAAGTAGATGGTTTCTAATAATTTTAAGCAGATGTGGGATATCTGCGAAGGCAAATACTTTCCCACCAGGAATATGAGGTGTTTCAAAATAAGGTTTTTCCGGTGTAAGATTTATTTTTTTATGAAGAGAACGATTTTTGGATCCCATATCGGAAACAAAGGCCACAGTGGTTTTTCAATTGCTGTATTTAAAATATCTACAGTCATATCAAAATTGAAGTCAAAAAAAATTGGTTGTTTCCACTTCCCAAATAAACCACGTGCACAGATAACTTGAACACAATTATATGGTCCAAGAATTTGTTGTTGGTGTGGCTCAAACTAGACTCTGTTGCTCAAGTACATTTCATCAAATGAAATAATACATATTTTTTCCATGTTGCTCATGTGCTCAGCTTTTCCTTTCATTACAGCAAATACATCATCAATGAATCCAACATCTAGAACTTGAGCACGTCGACACAGTGTAGATAGAGATGGCAATGGAAGGATGCATTTGTTGGCCAAGTACTTGTATGCTTTTGGACTAACACTGTGAAGACTTATAGCTGATGTTATATCTTCCGTTTGCCAATGAATTTTTTTTTCCAATCAGGACCAATAAGTGTAGCTTTTACTTGGCCTGGGGTAAAAAATTTACTTAGCACTTCAATCATACTTTTATGTCTATCTTCTGATTTTTATTTAACTTCCAAATGTTCTTTTTCCATAGTTTCTTTAGCTTTTGTCTCTTTCAGTAAAGTAACATTTAACTTTTTATTAGCCTCCATCATTTTCTTAAATGTTTTCTTTAGCTCTTCTGTACTGTATATAAGTAATTTAAAAATTATTAAGTTATTATATTATATTATATTGTATAAATTAGTAATCAGTATAATTTTTTTACTTATTCTTTTTAGGTCTTCCCATTTTAGTTGATAATGACAAACTAATTCTCATCCTTTTTGTTCGTGGAGTAACACTTATTTCATCAATGTTAAAAGGTTCATCTGTTTGGTTTATATTAAGTTTTACTTGACCGGATGGAAATAAAACTTTTTTTACCTTACCAGACATCAATCTATATTTAAATTAAATTATTTTATTACTTTAAATTATCCATGTATACTAAATATGTTTTTACTTAAGATCATACAGTTTTGATTCAATTATTATATTTTTACCAAATATTCAATTGAATTATATAAGTAATTTTGATATTTTAGTTTTTTACCTTGTTTGTTCTAACAACTGTGGTGATGATATACCATTACGTACTGTTATGTGATTTTGCTTGTCATCCAACATTGATGAGTTATCGTTAAAACATCTATTATTCAAAATTATATCTAATTATATTCTTTTTATATAATAATAGACATTTTAATTTAATATTAAATATCCTTTATTTTACCTTGTTTGTTCTAATACTTCATTTTTTACAGCTGATACAGTATTGTTGAATATATTTGGAACAGCATTTTTTATAAGCCTAGCTCTCTCTCGATCAAAGTTGGATAGACGATACATATTTTTCTCAAAATGCTTTGAACATATATATCCTATTACAATATATTTATTAAGTATTCTAGTAATAGCCTTTAAACATTGTTATTATTTTTTTTTTTTGTTCTATTTTATTTTAAATTCAGGTTATGTTAAATGTTGTGACTCAACAGTAATAAAATTAATGCTATAAATTCTAATCTTTATTTTTTAATTTTTGTAGATATTGAAGTATTTTTTACCCATTGTATGAATAAAACAAATCAAAATAATATCTATTATATAGCTTAATAAAAAATACATAGTGACTATTTTATTTTATGTTTTTTACCTTTACTGACACCAGTAGCATCAATCCATTTTTTTTTTTTAAATAAATCAGATGGAAACGAATGAAATACAGTATCTTTGTTACTGTCTCCATAGCTTGGACAACCTGAATTAATTATATTAAGCCTCAATTTTTCAAGTATTAAAATCATTTTGTATACTTACCATTTACTGCACATTTCTTTTTTCCCATTTTAATAATAAATTATTAAAAAAAATAAAGAACAAGTGGTAAACAATATTGGTATGTTAAATAACACTACTTTTAAAACACTTTAGTTCACTAAGATAAAAATTCCAAAAAAAAATAATACTATAAACTGTAAAGACAAGTATATAGTATAATTTTTAAAAGAATTGAACTACAGATCCAGACGATACATCTGTACTGTCAAATAAAATAAAGCCAATATTACATAATAATATTCTATTTTTATTATAAATATAACAGTCACAAGATTCTTAGACATAAGGTATTACGATTTACGATATTCAAAAATAAACACATTACCTAGTATAAAGTAGACAAGTAATACTAAATATAAAATTTATATTAATTATATAATTATAATAAGCCTATTGAACGTTGGTAGGGAAGACATTCTAGGAATATGTGTTGTACAGAGAGTATACACATTACACGCACAGACACATTTCTTGCAAGGGGTTCAGGTTCATTACACATTATTTATAATATCATGAATGAAAATATACTTTACGTATTAAATATTAATTTTTACTAATTTAAAATTCCCGCGCTTATATACTTGATTATTATTGGCTCCCTTTACGCTGCCATTTTTGTTTTTATCATCGAATATTTGATTGAGAGCAGTGGCGGCGCCAAGAATTTTATCTTGGGGGGCCCATTGGTGGCCTTTGAAAATTTGGTAGGGCCAAAAAAGTCCCAATTCGTTGTCTTTTTCCCATTCATAGGCTCAGTATAGGGTAGGGGGCTTACACACTATCTATTGTAAAGACTGTGTTGCATATACAGTAGAGCCTCGATAGTCCGGACGAATTTAGACTGAGCATCGTCCGGATTATCGATTTTCCGGATTACCGGAGGTTTTTCAAAATTACCTACTCAAATGACTAAGATTTTATTTTTAATTTCACTATTTTTATATTTATTGCATTTTAAATTACAAGAATAATAATTAAATTAAATTAAAACTAAACTAATGAATTACAAAAAAAAATGTTTATAATAATATGTATGTAGAACTTAAGACGTATAGTAATCGGTAATTTTTTTCTGAATAATACTTTTAATTTTCATTTCAAAAGCGAGTTCTCTTAATTGACGTACCAACAAAATATCAGTGCTATCCATGTTCTCATCTTCTGCCCATTGCAATACAGTATTCAGTGCATTCACAGCTTCTGAAGGAGAAACTTTACTTGTCCTGATTGAGCCACTTTCATCCTCGTCGTCAATATCATCCTCTTTTGCTGCAATTTGTAGAATTTGATCATCAGTTAAGATTTCATGATTCGCTAAATCTTCGTCTGCGCCACGGCAAGCCCATTCCTGTGCTTGAGAATCAGACATTTTATTCGTACATGTTTCCTGTATCAGGTTTATGAGCGTAGAAAGTTGAATGTCATCGATTTCAACAACTTTGTCGATTTCATTTTCTGCTTGGAAAGGAAGCAAGTGTTTCCACGATTTCTTTATGAGCATTGGCGGGACCAATTTCCAACAATTTGCAAGACTGATAACTACGTCTTTTAAATGTATGGCCTTTAGAGCATCAACAAGGTTTTCACCATGCACCGGATCAGCAAGAACATTAACTAAGAGAGATTTACGATAGTTTAATTTAATATTCTGAATTACATTTTGATCCATCGGTTGAATAAGCGCTGTAGTATTAGGAGGTAAAAACATTGCAAAAATGTTGCCATCATCACTACGTAATTCTTCTGCTGATGGATGTCCAGGGAAATTATCCAACAATAATAAAGCTTTTGGAGGTAAATTTACATTTAAAAGGTGCTCACGAACTACAGGAACAAATTGTTTTTGAAACCAGTCTAAAAATAAAACACGAGTGACCCAAGCATTTTTTTGTCCACGATAACATACGGGAAGGTTAACTGATTTAAACGCACGTGGTTTTTGTGCAGTCCCAATAACAAGCAAAGGCAGCTTATGAGTTCCACTTGCATTAGCACAAGGCATGAATGTTATTCGAGCTTTAATAATTTTTCTCCCAGGGGCGTTTTTCTCATGACTTGATGCTAATGTATGCTCTGGTAACATTCGCCAGAATAAACCGGATTCATCAGCGTTATAAATTTGTTCTAGGTCCAAATTGTTTTCATTTATGACTCGCTGCAACTCATTTCAATTGCTTCAATTCTTTGGTCAATGTCCATTTGATAATAAGTCTTTTAAGTTCGTGTTTTACAAAATCCAATCTATATAGCACCTCTTTTTGAAAATCACGATCTGTATAGTAAGAAGTTAGATTTTATTATAAATAGATATTTGAAATATGTTCACGAAACAATTAGCACAGATAATACGACAGTAAGAAACGATAGAAATACGACGTTCCACAGAGTAGGTTAATAAAACCCAAAACCGAACCCTAAGGAACGCCGCACGTGACCGCCCTGTGAACCCTCTGATCGCCGACGAGGAGCTCTCTATCAGATAGCCAGGAACGAATCATGAATACGAGGTATTCGGGAGTGGCCTTTTTCCCAAGTGTTTCATCGATGACTGGCCAGCGGAGGGAGTTGAAGACGTTCTTCACGTCAAGGATGACCAGGACGCAAAGATCCTTCTGCCTGTGGTTCCCAGAAGCTGCGTAGGCTACGATTTTTGTAACCACTTCAACAGCTGTTTCGGTTGAAATGCCTCTGCGGAAGCTAAATTGGTTTGGTGAACGTCCGGAGAGGCGGGAGTCCAGGTGGGTGTCGAGCCTTTGTAGCAGGAGTCTTTCAAGGAGCTTCCCTGGGGTATCCATGAGGCAGATCGGTCTGAAGCTGGAAGGAGCCTCTACCGGCTTCCCCGGACTCTTGTGAAGTAAGACCAGTTTAGCCTTCTTCCAGGTGGCGGGAAAAGTGTGCTTGGTAACACATTTGTTGTAAATCTTTGGTAGGGAAGTCAGCCGAATGCTAGCAATGCTCTTGAACATTTCGTTAGGAATGCCAGACGGGCCGCTCGCTCTGCCCGATGACATCTTCTTAATGGCTTTGAGCAGCTTATCTGTGGTTAAATTCGGCACTTCCCTGGTGAAGATCAATTCATCGACGTCGGGGTCGGATGCCTCTAAGATGTTCCTGATTGCATGGGAGGGCATCTGGTCCCAGTCGGTGATTGGGGCAGCGGGGAGTAAGTGATCTGAGATCACGTCTTCCCTACCCTTGGAGTCCAGCCTGATGGAACCGTCGCTGTATTTTTTCATTACAAGTTTATAGGGCTTCCCCAGGGGTCCGTGTCTATCATGGAGCAGAGGTCCTTCCAGCCTTGTTCCTTGGACTTCTTGATTTCTCTCCGGAGGTTCCTTCTTGCATCGGAGTAATTTGATCTTGCGTCCAGGGATCCCTCTGGTCCTCGTCTCCTCAGGCAAGGCTGTTATGTCCTGCGAAGAGAGAGAGCAGTGGACCTGAGTTGGGTGATGTTGTCGTTCCACCAGTATATTTACAGTAGGCTTTCTGCCTCTCGGACAAGGAGTTCTGCGGGGCATTGAGGCGTCGCATGCGTCCGAGATGTACTTATCGAGGGCCTCTGCAGCCAGTTGAGCAGCATTGGCTCCCGAGCTTTCTCCCGGAGTGGGCAGGGGCCTAGAGGTAACGTGGGAACTTCTTGGGCGACCAGCCTAGGTGCACGGTAGCCGCCGAGTCCGCTGGAGGCCAGCCAGGGTGATGGTCATGGGTGGGAGGGTCTATCGCAAAGGAAACGTATGCGTGGTTGCTCAAGTTGAGGTCGTCTAGGACGGCCCAGTCCGAGACGTCCACTCCCTTGGAAAATGTGACGTTTAGGATGGAGATGGTCTCTCCTCTGACGAAGGTAGGTGTATCTCCTGTGTTAGCGAGGATCAGGCCAAGTCTAGCTGCTAAGTCGGTGAGGAGGTCCCCTCTCAGGTTGTTGGTGCGCGAGCCCGAGTCCACGCCTACGCATTGAAGTCGCCACCGATAATGAGCCTGTTGTCTCCCCTGGCTCTGACGGCAAGTTCGAGATTTTCTAAGAAGGCCTCATACTCGCCCAGGGTGGTGCCGGGTCTCCAGTAGCAGCTGAATATCACGAGATCTCTCAGCCTTATCTAGGCGTAACCATGGCCGGAGCCGCATTCATCGTGGACGAAGCCCGTGCTGGAGGTGGTTCCTACTGCAGCCTTGCGGTCAAGGCTGAAGCACAACCTAGCATTTTCTTCAGTCCTGGCGTAGGGTTCACTCAAATTGAAAACGTCAACATTCCTTTGGGTGACTATTTGGTCTAGAAGTTGTTGGGCGTCCCAGTTCCCGTTGAGGTTCACCCGGATGAAGTTTAGCATTGTGGTGGTGAGGGCGGGGAGGGCTCGAGGCCCGCGGCTACTCGTCTGGCTGCGCAGGCGCCGGAGCCAGGTTTATGGCTGACTCTTGGGAGTCCCGCTGCCGTGCACGCCAAACAATTGTCGTCGGCTACAGTGCAGACACTCATGAGGTGGCCAATCTCACCGCAGCGCCAGCAGGCGCCGGTACGGTCTGGGGCAGAACAATTCCTGGAATTATGCCCGAAAGCGTGGCAGCGGAAGCATCGTTCCTTAAGGTGAGTTCTGGGCCTCACGCGGCACATGGTCCATCCCACCGGGATCTTGGTAATAAGATTCGCGGCGTACTGGTCATCTTCGCGATTGCAATTTGCTGACCTGAGCGGGTGGGCCAAATGCGGACTTCACCGATCGCCTCGCGCTCAGCGGCGGTCGCGGGATCGTCTTGACCAGCCACGGCGGTGCGCAGGGCCTCTAGGACCTCACCTCTAGGATTTCCACCTCGACTTTGACGCCAAGTTAGAGAACGTCCCCAATGGAGACTCCGAGCTTCGATTTTAAAGCAGACGCTATGGTCTTTCCGAGCTCGAGGAGCATGCTGCCGTCACGGGTTTCCCGCATTTTGAAGCTAGATCCAATTTCTGCCATTGACAGGCCGCAGGAGCGCGCCGATGAGACCGTGGCAGCAAAAGACTTACCCGCGAATCAGGATAGCTGGGGGCTTGTTGATCGAGCCTTTCCGGGGAACCGAGATGTTTGCGGACATAGAGACTGGGATGCCGGCGGGTTTCGGAGGGGCTTTGCGTGGTTTTGGTGTCCGCTTTACGGCCGTGGACCAATTCTCCCCGTCGGATTTAAGTAGGGACCTGGCACAGTGGCACATAACTTAAATTATTTTTGAATATTTTTCTGTGATAGACGTCAGACGATAGTACTGATAATAAGTACATACATTTTACACTAGGGCTAAAGTAGCGCTAGCTGGTTTGACACATCCACGGACTAAGATATACTAGGTACTATAGGACTATATATATCTTAGTCCATGGACACATCTTAGCAATAAAATTGGTGTATTCAGTTTATCACATTCCGTTTCGTATCCAGTATATCTTTATTCGTGACTCTAACTTATGTAAATAACCGCGCTCGCGACCAAAAAACCAACACCGAACGAAACCTGCCCGAGGCGAGTGAACCGACTATACTCTCGTGCTCGCGGCGCATTATAATTAGTCCGGATTTGTTTTCTGTTAAAACGTTTGAAATATGATGTTTATATACAGCTAAAATTGATGAAATATTCCCAAAAATATTCTTAATACTCTCAATATTCTTAAAAATTTATATCATTTGTTAGAATGAGATAATCGCAAGACAATTATATAATAAATGGTATAAATAAAATAAAAAAAACTTAAATACATAAACTTAAAATAGAAAACTAAAAAAATCTGTATTAAAATGGATTTATTTTTATTTTTCTGGAGCTCAAGTCCCCTCGTGTCGCACTCGAAAAATCCACATTTTTAAGCTATATATTGAATACCCTTTCAATTGAAAATTGTTTAAAAAAAACAAAAACACTTTGTGAGAAACCGAAATAATAAAACAACACTACTGAGTAGCAATTTGAAACCGCAGGATCAAAAATTGCAAATATGTTGCCGGAAAACATATTAAATTCGAACCCTATACATTTTAATAGAGGTATAACACATTGGTTATTAAGTACTGGGTTCACAGTTGTTCTGTAATGTAATTAAATATAATATAGTGTAATATAGTTTTAAGCTTAAATACAGTGGCGGATTTAGCGTCAGGCAAAGTAGGCATTTGCCTAGGGCGGCAATTTTAGGCAAATATTTTATTGAGAATACTCTAGGTTTTTTTTTTGATTTTCTAATGTACGGTGATTACTCTGAAGGATGGAAAAAAATGTTTAATATTTAAGTAAAATAATATTCTTGTTAATATAACTTCTTCTTTATTTTATAATATATAACAATAAACGTCCAAAAGAATTATCGAACGACTGCCGGAACGTATTGTTCATATTCTTAAAAAGGTCTTTCCAATATAAAGTAAGACTCAAAAATACCAATTTCAAATTATTTGTATAGTAGGTATACGTATACTTACTTTGTTCCAATTTTGGAAAGCTTTTTGAACAAAAGTATCATCAACAGAGTGTGTAGAAAAATTGTGGCAAGCATAACAGAAAATCGCATCTTTTTCAATACCTTCTGTAATTTAACCAGCCAAAATATTCATAAAACACTGTGAAAAAAACTTTATTTTGAATCCCAAACTTGATCTTTGGATACACCTATCAGTCCTATCATAATAAAATGAACACAGTTATTAATAAATAATTATAAAATTATGCAACTACATTCTATAGTTTAGAAATCCCAAATTAAAATTTAAAATAAAAAAATAGAATATTGTATAATTTTTTGATTAACTGAAATTATAAATTCCTTGTAATTTTGAACGAACCGGACCGGATTGTAAATTTTTTCAGGTCAGTTGGCATATAATTAATTTCTTTGTTTGGTTGCTATACAATAAAAAATAATAAAAATACAAACTAAAATATATTAATAATGTCTAAAACTTACATTTAAGTTTAGTTAAACTGGATCAGATTTTAAAATCCCTTGATCCAGAGGTGTAACTGGCGTAAGGTCAACTATATTGTCCGGCTAGTATGTAAAAAATTATAATAATATAATATGAGAAAATATATAATGCATGCTAATATGTATACTGGTTAGTTACTTATAAGTTATAACTAGAGTTAGAACCAATACGGTCATTAATTATAATATTACATTATTACCATATTTATAACTTTGTATCGCATAAAACACTTGAGTACTTGACTTTAGGTGATCAGATATTCAATATTCATATATAAATAGTAATTAAAATATCAGAAATTTAATTTACTTACTTTCAGGCAAGGATTGGGCCGCCGGTCCTCCTATAGTGTACTTTTTTTTTAAGAATAACAGATTTTGATTATAAATTTAAACCATGTGTAGACTGTATTTTTATCATATTTTATTAATATTGGATTTTATCAGTTGTAACTTGTAAACACGGGAACAGTTTGATCCATGGATATATTTTTTCATAAAGGGCCGACATAGGTACAGATTTTTCGGGCCAAATTTATATCCCAATCCTTAAATTTCAGCATTAATTCTCCCAAGTTTTGAAAAAAAAGCTGTACTTCGGTTTTGTTAAAAGCTGTGATCCTACTAATATTTATAGCTTCAGGTTTTCGGACAGTGACAGTTGGGTTTCGATGAACAAAATTATAGAACCAGTCAACACCTGCCAAATTTAATTGCTGATTAAAATTATGTTGTATTTTATTATTTTCAGCAAATTCAAATGCCACAGCTCTTAATTGAAGTGGTGTCAGCCCATAAAACAAATTTGCTAAATTTATTATATGTTTAGCCAATTCTGACTCTTGTTATGATGTGAAAATAGATGGGCGTCCTAATGCAGCTGGTTGAAAGTTATTGGTTTTTAGTCTCTCTTGCAAAGTACTAAAGGGAATATTATAAGTTTTAGCAGCTTTTCGGATACTTGTTGTATTAGTCCTGTTATATTGATGTCACTGCTTCCACAAGAGTTTCTGCAGACCAATTTCCTTTAGTAGTCTTTCTATTGTATGGACAAGGCATCTGTTTAAATTAACAAAATAAAACAGTCCAAGATTAAAATTTGAAATTAGATAAATCATACTTTTTTTAAACACCAAACGGGGTAATACCAGTCACTAAAAAATTGACTGCTATTGCCACCCATTCATTTTGACCGGTATTACACATTTTAATAAGTTATGGGAAAATTTTTATAACCATAAAACTACTATACCAATGCATGTTTTGAGTATAAAATCATAATCCTCACAATTTTTTTATAAGTTTAACTAAAAAGTAGACATATATTATAAAATAAACTTACCTTAATTGATGTTTGAAAAAAACAACTTTTTATATCAGCAACTAACAAAATAATTTAAGTCACATTTGAACGTGAAAACGTTTGATGGTAATATCTTCGTGATTAGAATAAGTATTTGTTATAATTCCTAATGTATTCGTGTAGTTAGCATAATTTTAGATACCATTGTTTATTAGATACCAAGGTGACCGGTATTACCCGCTGACCGTCATTCCCCCATCAGTTTCCTCTAATATTCTTATTACACAATGTTTAATTATATGAAAACTACTCGTTCAAATGTCGAATTAGGTACCTACATCAACATTTAAAAAAAAATATATCTGTGGACAACGCAAACAGTACAAAAAATCTCGAGAATTTTAAAATATAGTCTTTAAGTATATTTAAAAATTCTAAAAACCAGATTTCGAATAAATGTATTAACGAAGAAAATAAAAGGGAGTATGCTTTCAGGCGCGGATACAGTCTGAGATGACCGGGGGGGGGGGGCGAATTATAAATAAGTATACATATTTAGATACCTACTGCTAAATACGAGTAGAGTATATTATATTATTATTATTATATGTATATATATAAATAGTTATAAATGCAATAGTACATAATGCAATTCCTGATTATTTATAATGAATACTTTTTTTCGTAAACTGCATTGAATTTCTGTATTTAATTATTTAAATTACATTTTTAAATCTATCTTTTTCATAATTAAATATAATATAACAATTTTTAAGTCAAAACATTTTAGTTATAAATCAGATAACAAAGTCCAATCTTCTGTTAGTTTGAGCAAATACGTCTATAACTTCATCGTAGTTTATAATGACATCTCGATGAGCGTGTAAGTATGCCAGTCCATTTAATCGTTCCTCGATATATTCTCGACCTCATCCATGTTTTGACTCGTCGTAGTATTGAAAAATTACGTTCAGCTGTCGCACCTGTAGCTGGTTATGTTATAAGTATTTTTAACAATACATTAATTCCAGAAAAAAGGTCCCTGTCACATCGTTTGATAGCTTCTAAAGGTGACGAAGGTAATTGTTCCTCTTGCAACCAATAGTTGTGCCAAAGTTAATTGGTTTATTAATTCACCAATTATTGAAGATTCAAAAATATCTCTAGGTATATTTATTTCACAAGCTACGAAGTCACCAAATTGATTAACCACGTTTTTTTTTTTTATTTTCTAATTTAAATTTGTCATCGAAAATAGATTTTATTTTAACAATGTTGGGCAACACTACGTCCAGATCAAAAACTGACATTAAATCTTCATCTAAACCATTCATAAATTTTGATATCACTAGCCAAAAATATTTTTCCAAATGCTCTATTTTTACGAATCTTTTTTCTATACTATCACATTTTTTATGAATAGAAAATGGAAAATCATTTTTATTTAAGAAACCCAATGATTTTCAAGTTGTTTTTTAAAAATATTATTAATATGAGAATTTGAATTTAAAAAATCTCCAATGTCTAGTGTTTTATTCAAATTAATTTCAGTGTTTAGTGGTTGACAAATATTTGATTCAATTTTTTCTTTTGATGGTAAAGACGACTCGCTTGAATCCACAGCAATTTGATTTTTATTTTCCTCAGTTGTTCAATCATTATTTTTCACAGCACTTGTACTCTTTTTAAAAAAATGTGTACTATCGACATTTTTCCTCTTAGACATTATGTTTATGTTCAATAAACGAATAATATGAAATAATTACAGTATAACAACTATAATACAAACGTCACCAATTAAATTTAAAAAATAAATCATGGTCACTTTTAACGGCGTATTAATATAATTTCGATTAGTAAGAAAATCATACGTAATACGAGTACTTGTATATCTATGGTTGTCAAACTACGAAGTGTCTAATCTAATGTCAAAAGTCATTTGGTACTGCTAGAAGTAAACTGATATCTGTATTACAGATATATTTCAGGCAGTTTTTGTAAACAAAATAAACATGGAATCTTTTACTATTTTTAGGACAAAACTCTATGGGTCGGTTGGTGGTTTTTGTCGCTCATGCAGTCACAATAATATTGTTGTTATCGACACTTCATTATATTTGTTATAAAAATAAAAGACGAAAATAAATTGACCTAACAATAAATTAGAATGGTATAGCACAAAATAATGCAATTTTATAATACAACAAATTAGATTAACACATTTTGATACAGCTGACTGGGGGGGCGTCCCTACCGACCCCTCCTGGATCCGCGCCTGCATGCTTGATGAATCACCCTGCTGAACATATAATAATAATTATCATAAAATATAACAACCCTATATCAGCTGCAGTTTACTATATGCAATATTCCTGTAAAAAACGATGATATCTGAAATTTTTTAGAAATACTGCGAGCACAAGAGATACTTCAAACGGCGACATGTGTGACAAGAAAACTGTCTACGCGTTTCCCATACACTTCGGGAGCCTTTGTCACATCGGTGACGAAGTGTTGCATCTCCAATACATGCAGCAACACTCGGACCGACCAGCCACTGCTGCGGTAACTGAGGTCGCGGTAACGCGGTGCAACGATCAGCGGTGTTCGTACTGGACCTGGTTTAACTCGCCATGTCCGGACGAACCGGCCGGAATCGGCGGCGACGAAGACGACGTGGAAAGCGAGCACGGTGGCAGCACTCCGGTAGGACTCGCGGACTCGATGGGTCCGCTGAACATATCGCTGGCGATTTGGCCAGCGGCCGACAACGATCATCATATTAACAATCTTAGCTCTAGTTGGAAGCTGTCTTCAGAAAGTTCGATCGAGATTCGATTTGACGATGACCACGATGACAACGAAGAAATGCAGTGAGCAGAGGAATAGGAAAAAAACGGGACAAGAGATATTGTACATCACTATTAGGAGGAATGTACACAGCACAAATTATAATTATTAAATTGTTAAGTAAAACCTTTATGAAGATCTGTTCGACATTCAAAGTGTCGATGTTTAGTATATTAGAATTAAAGATATTTTTTATTGCGATGAGTACTCCCCCACCCCGTTATATATATATATATTATTATCCACATAAGAATTAGACACTAATTCCATTTTACTCTTTAGTTGAGTAAATTGTACCTTCAAATTTTGAATAATGCTATCTTTCCTGAAAAACAATAATTTTTATAATTCATGAATGTGTTTAAAAATAAATAGTATACAACTATTTATGAAACAATAAAAAAAAATATGTTCCCTGCCTCAAATTAGATTTCTGTATGTTATGTTTAGTTTTGAATAGGTGTTTAAGAGTTTCAGTTCTGGTAGGTGGTAATGTTGGACCTAGTCCTTTTTTCTGTTTAATTTCAATGATAATTGAATATTAGATTTTATAACTCATGAAATATTCATTAGCCGTACACACATTTGCATCTTTGTTTTAAAATATTATTAGTATGGAGTTCACATTTAAGACTGCGCCAGACATTGTTTGGATCTAATATTGCGTATTTTATTCTGATTCCTAATAAATTAAATAATATTTTAATTTAATACAGATCAAGTATTTTAAACTATTATACCTAGGTAAGAACTGTTTTATTACCTGGTCAATTGTCAACTGATAGTCCACAAATACATGTTGACATTTGGCTAAATTTGAATATTGATTTCTCAATGTCTGTTTTGTTGTTGGAAAATGTTTGGTTACGAATGTGAAATATATTAGGTTTAGTTCTCTATTAGTGATGTAATATGATATACTTAAATCAATCGTAACCAATATTTGATTTTCAATCATCATCAAAAGATTTTCACTCATATATGATTTAAAAAACCAAAATGCCACAATATTATGTTCTAAATAACATGTCCTACCAATAGGTAAATTAATTGTAGTAACTATTTTAACAAAATCTTCAAATGTTTCCTATACAGAGTAAATTTGTTTTATTAATAACATCACAAATTATTATAGTACCTATACCAATATGAACATAGGCGTGCGCACAGGGGGTTCCGAGTGTGTGTGGGCACCTCCGGTATTTTGTAATTGTATAAGTCCCTGTATTTCAACTGATGTTACTAGAATAGAATGTAAGTTTTTCTAAAATATATGGTAAAAAAATCATGTTTTATAATATAAAAAATACTAAAACGTAAAATATGTCGCAATTATCTTAGAAATAGATATTATATTCAAGGGGTTATATTATATAAATTTGTTCTAGTAATTATTTACTACTGATTAATATGTACATGTCTTGTTAAGGCCCCCGGTGCCGGCTATTTATTCACAAGTTGACTGCCTTAGTAGTATACATTTGTATGTTCTGAGTTTTACGTTTTTTTCCCGCGGTAATCACTCAATTTTCAGGGGGAATGTCCCCCCTGGAGGACATCGAAAATGTCCTATGACACACTACAGGGAGATTAAAAAGACGTTGTCCACACATTTGCCGCTCACACAAAATAAATTACTGTATAGAATTTTACAGGGAGATTTCTAAGTCTTTGTCCACGACTTTCCCCCTTGCGTAAAAATTATTGTATCTAAAAATTACAGGGAAATTACACTCGAAAATGGTTTTTCCCCTTAAACTAAAAATTTTACCGTATTACTCATTTCAAGGGGAAATTTCAAAATCTTTGTCCACGATTATAAAAAATAATATAATATTATAATATTTACCCAATATTTACCGCGTACACAACATTTTTTTTTTAAATTTTATTATATGTTATGTTGGTTATACTGTATACATTTGCTAAATCATGTTTTTTTATAAATGCTATATTATAATAAATAAATAATGAATTATAATCAACTTGAATGTGTTAATATTCGATTTAATATTATCAAGGAGAAATCAGTATATAGAAAATATTTTTTTAAGTATTGTAAAAACACCAAACATTTGCAACTGTTATATAATACCGTTTGCTAAACCATGTTTTTATAAAATGCTATGTACCCGTAGTACATAACCATACTACTATTACTACTATTATATAGGCGTAAGGGTATTTCTTATATTAAACCCTAAAATTATCATAATAATAGGGATAACCAATATCGAGGGAGTATACGATATAATGACCTCGAAGGGAATCAGTAAAACCAGCCGTTCACATAGGCATATACTATTCCTATAATTTATAATTTTTATAATGAGAGAAAAGTAAATACAATTTAATAATAATGGTAGTAAGATAATTCTAATGTACGGGTGGTCCAATTTTTAACTTGTTTAAAAATAATTGCCGACGCACTATGTAAACTATTACCGTAGAGAGAAATATTTTATATTAAATAATATAAAATATAAAGGCACAGTAACGCGACCGCAACAACATCCGGCACGTGCACACATTGACGTCAAGATACACACACGACCGACAAAGCGTGGGATGAACCGAAGGACTCTTGTACCAACACCGGAGGAGTACGGGGATGCCATATATAAGGGAGCCCGAAATGGCCCATATTCAGACGTGATCCACCAGAGCAAGCGCGAGCACCTTCACGTCCGTTTTTTCATTGGATTAATTATTTTGGACTTAGAATATTTTTGACTCAAGGCATAATATTCTAAGGACTTGGGAATTAAATTCGTTTGAGTATCTAACTCTGAATAATTTACGGTATTAAATTAAATCATTTTGCATATTCAAATAAAAACACTTAGTATATTTTCACAAATCGTATAAATTATTTCACCAATCCTACCATCAACATCCAAAGGTCGTTGTACGCCCTGGGTCCGCTACATTTTTGGCGCAGTCGGCAATTGTAATTGAATTTGTTAAGGGGAATTGTAGGTATAGAGGAAAAATAGGTGTATAGGTAAGTATAATAATTTCTCCCTCCACGTGCTATCCAACTAGGCTATACGTTCACATTTTTATATTGTATTTTCAATTTTGTCCGTTAGGTTTAGTCTATAATATACATACATGGAATGAATACTCTCAGTCATAAGTAGATATCAGTTCTTTATCATACTTTTTTTAAAAACCAATTTACAGTTTTATTTCATTTTTTAATTATTATATTTATTATGGCTCCATCGGTTATTGTATCCAAGTCGGTATTCGATATCAGGCCATTTGGTAAAAAAGTGTTACCGTTGGACTTTTAATAAACAGACAAATATTAATCATAGTGCTATTAGAATGTAAAATAACAAAAAAAATTATCACATTAAATTTAGAACAATGGTGTACACTTATGTGTGAATCCAATTACTTGTCAATTATTAATAATTTACAAACCAGATGTAGACGTGTGAAAATAACTGACAACTTTTCGTATTCAGTTAATATCAAACAATCGTCGATCACTTTACATATAATTGATGATTATATTACTTTATCTCATGTTTACCTACACCGCTTAAAGCAATTACAACACTGTATCGACTTATATATTGTCGAAAAACAAAAAAAAATGGATTCATATCAGAAAACTTTTGATTCTGCATACGCATTGATCAAGTCAGATGTTAAAGGATTACCAATTAGCTGTCAACGGAATGAATTTACAAACCAGTATATTCAAAATTACGACTTCAATTATTACCATTTACAGAATGATGACACATCATTTTTACATGAAATTTTACAATTTCATTTTAACACAATGTCAGATATGATTTTACAGGACTTGGTAATATAAAAGTAATGTAATGTAGTAAGTATTATGTATATATTGTTTATTTAAATAAAACTTGAAAAAATATATTGATTTATTTATTTAGACAAATTGATTCGAGAAATTTTTTTATCTTCACTCTGTAAGAAGCTGTCGAGAATTGTTTGGATCGTATTGTTCAAACTATCACCTACAGCTTGGGATTCATCTTGGTCCGACGTTGTCAACTTAATTGCACATTCAGAATGTTTCCATCTGTAACAAATATGTTTTTACTTCTACATTAGTTTAATTAAAATATAAAGCAAACTTTAGTCTAATAAAAATTATTATGTATTACTTATTTTTCAAATCGATGTTTTCGATGTTGCTGCATTTAAAATGGGTTGACACCCAATAATCAGTAGCTTTTCCTGTAAAAGGCGATCTTATTGTAACTAATCCATCACCCTGCCTGAATGTAACGGAATTAATAACTTCTTCCTCAATTTTTTCTGTTTTCAACGAATCTCCTACTTTTTCCAAATATGAAGTAACCTATAAAAATATTTAAATTTGTACTCTTATTTAAATTTAAAAAAAAAAATGATTAGTATCCTACTTTCTTAGCATCCTTTCTTTCATGCTTAATTTTCTTGTTGTTTATCTTGGTAGATTTTTCTATAGGTCGTTTTGCTGTCTTCGATCTTGAACTCGACGGTTTCATCTTTTTATCTTCAAAATCAGGCTATAAAAATAAATTAATAGTATAACAATTAACCTCTAAAAGCCATAATGCTATATAATGTTACAATCAACCGCTAAATAAAAAATATCTTATAAAATATATGTATATAGCAAAAAAATTTGTTATAAATGAGTGGTGTTACAACCAGCCTCCAAAAGTTATAACATTTAACGACTTTACATGAATCTAGCAAATGTAAAAAATGTTTTAAATAAATCAATAGAAAAATTTGTTATAAATGAGTGGTGTTACGACCGGCCTCCAAAGTTATAACATTATATGATTTTCCATTAATCTATTAAATAAAAAAAACATGTTTTATGTGAGTGGTGTTACGACCGGACTCTAAAATGTTCATGTTTTTTTTTAAAAAAAAAAACTTACTTCTGACTCAGATAACTCATCTATGGATCTGGTTGAATAGAAAGACATCTTTATTTTTCGTCTTGTATAAAACAGAGCACTGTTACTGGCGTAGGTAGCTGAAGAACTGGAACTATTTTGCTAATGTTATTGATCTTTTATATCCAAATTTTTACCTACACCTAGAAAAACATGTTTAGATATTTGCACAGTAAATGCAAAATAGCCATAGTAGTGTGAGATAGCTAGTACAGGATATAACCTCTCAGTTATTGCCTTGAATATAATGTGCCAAACTTAAGACCAACTAAAAATTAGACCAACTGGTTTTATACGTTTACAAAGTATTAGATAGTTGTAATAATTTAAATACTTTCTAATATTTTGAATTAGGTATCTAAAAATTTTGAAAGGAAAAATAATATTCATAGAGGGAGTCGAGGCTAAAATCTACATTACCAACCCCCTCACGATTTTCAAATTTTTTTTTCAAAAGACTTGTTTTTTTATGCTTAAAACGATGGTGTAATTTTTTTTCCCCGGAAACTATTATTTTAGAAGTTTTAGCCTTCCAAAGTTTACGATTTTACGTTTATGCGCATGCGCGCAACGCTACTTGACTGCCACGCGCGCCTATAACAAATTCTTTTTTTACGTATTTTAACAAGTTTTGGGACATAGTCAGTCTTGGGTAAGTAATATTGTGAATCACGTCATTATTATGGTGAAATATAAACTATAGTTGAGTACCTAATTAAATACTGTAAAAATGTTAAATATATTTGATACTAATTTTAAATTTATAGTAATTATAAATTATATCACACAATCATCATCTCCACTGAGTGACTCATTTTCACTGTCTGACTCCTCAGTTTCCTCTATCTCCACAGAATCAATTTTTGTTGCATCATAGATAGATCCAGCCATTTTAAAAAACTCAACCAAAGGATCCAATTTTTGTGCTTTGCACATTTTGTGGAACATGAACTTGGCTAAATATCCAGCAATGAATTGTTTTTTCCTATGGAATTGAGGTAATGAAAATTTAGCGTGCCGCCAAAGGCCTTCAATGGTGTTTGTGTGTTGGCCACTTTCGGGATCCTTGTAGTTTACGGAATGGTTGACCTTAAAGTGTTTATACCCCTCCTCTTCCAAGCAATCATAAGCCTAAATAATAATTTGTTATTTAAAATTTAATTTACTTGAAAATTATTCGAAATCTTACTTTCCAACAGTCTGATATGATTGTTGTTCCCGGTAATATCCATTCCTCGATTATTTTGAGTAAAGTATCCTTATCTCTACGCTCTACTGGAATTAAAAAGCAGCGATTTGATCCTCTTTCTACACCACCAAACACCCACTGACCAACTACTAAATGACCTCTGTTATACTTCCTTTTTTCGAATTTGCTCTCATCAATTTCCACCTCTAACCCTACTCCTCCAATAGGTGTTCTTTTTAAAACCAGCCCATCATACACTATCGGTGACCCGGTGCACCAAAAATGCAATTTTCTTAACCTTGTGACCCACTTGGGGAGGTGTTTCACAGCAAGTCGGGGGATAAATTATTATTGTACCATCGTTTTAAACAGGTTAGAATACGTAAGTACAAAAAAATAACAAAAATAGTCAAATCGCAAACTTTGGAAGGCTGTAACTTCTAAAATAATAGTTTCCGGGAAAAAAAAATTACACCATCGTTTTAAGCATAAAAAAACAAGTCTTTTGAAAAAAAAAATTGAAAATCGTGAGGGGGTTGGTAAAGTAGATTTGTTCCCACATAAGATAGCTGATGAACTGCAAACTGAGTCAATGCATTCCAAAGACGAGCGCATTAAAACTGTCAATAATTGTGATGTAAGTATATTGAAACTAAATATGTATCAGCTTAGGTTTTTTTTAAATAAAACGTTTGTAAAAATCAAGGAAGGAACAAATATTCCTTTTAAAGTTGGATCACTTGTAAACGTAACGGCTATTGGCTACCCATATTATGCAGCAGTTGTAGAGAGTTGCGATGAGAAATATGTAACAGTTAAATTCCCTTTCTCGAAGAACACAAAAGGACATAAGTATCATCTAAAAGATGTACAACCATTTAAACAACAGGTAATTGGAAAAAGTCTCATGCCAATAAAATATACTCTGAAAACATTAACCCGTTCCCAAAAAAAAAATATAAAAATGTATGAAACAAATGTACTGAAACAATTATCAAATTAAATCTAAATATATATTATTTATTATTTTTTTTTTCTAATTATATCTAAAGAAATTCTATTATTGATTAAAGAAATATTCTTTTTCAATTATATTAAATTTATATTAAATCATATTAAAATTCAAAATTAAACTGAAACAGTGTTACTTTATTGTATTCCAGGAGTTAATGACACTAGACAAAAAAAAAACTATCTCTAGAGAACTTATTGTTTTAACCATTCAACAATTAAAAAAAGATGTTGAAAAATTTAAAAATAAATATAATAAATAAATATGAGTATTGAGTTTTTTTTTTCATATTCACAGCTATAAGTCAGCAGCCTGGACAAAATGACAAAACTTTGCAAATTATTTAAATTAAAAATTCATACATTTTTTTCTTTTTAAATCTAAGTTTTCAAAATTAAATACAAGATTGAAGATTCCCCAAAATTTTGTCTACCTATATGTCTAACATAAAGATGGTTACATACCTTCAACATTAACCATCACACGACGTTCAGACTCATTCCAGTGTCTGGTTATGCCCAATAGTTACCTACCTAGAATATAAACTATTAAATTTAAATTCCTAAAAAATTGAAAAAAAAAAATTCATCCAAAAAATTCATCCTAAAGGGTAAATAGACTTATGTTCTAAAAAGAAACCACTGTAATTACGATATTTTGGATTATCACAATATATATTTTTTCGAAGTAATTTAGGAAAAAAATATCTATCGTACCATGACAAAAATTATACTTGCTTAACTGTCATGACCTGGTCTATCAGAAAAATACAACTTCATAAAGTTTAGGTAAGAAATAAAAGTTTTATAGTCTTATGTGCAAACACAAAATAACCCGCTAAAACGATGAAAATATGCCAAATATTTATGTTCAAAATGTGATTTCTAAAAAGTATATGAAGTTAAGGTGAGTTCTGTATATATAAAGATTCAGTGTGATATTATCTATCAGAAAAATATAAATTTATATAGTTTAGTTGAGAAATACAGTTTTTTATACTACATAACGTCCGCAGAGTTAAGAAATAACATATTCACAGCTATACCCCACTAAACATTCGATGTTGCCTAACATCGCTGCGACGTATGTTTTGTGTTGCATACGAAACATTACATTGCAATGTTAATAGGCCAGCGCTCGCAGCACAGGTCGTGAAGTTGGCGACGCACCGCGCACGGTTATCATTATATTAATATATTATTATAGTGTTGTGACTAGTTGTGTACCTATTGTGTATTTCACGACTTCACGTTTTCATTTGTCTCTTTTTGAGTTTTTGACTTGTGAATTAAATTGTGATTTGTGATTTTTACGACGCGCTTTAGTCTTTACAATTTTCTATGTCTTCAAACAGTATAAAGCAACAATTGGTTAAGGTAAGTTTACAAGATAACAATATATAAATATTATACTATAATACGGCAATAGATACCTAAACGGCAGCTGCCAGCTTGAAGGGAATATAGGTATTTGGGGTCTTCATTTTTATAATATTACGAGTTCGAAATATTTTTTACAAACAGGTATTAGCATTCATTATATTGCATAGGTACCATAGTAGTAGGTATAGTATTTATATTCAATGTTACTACTTACTATATGTTTGTATAGTTAGGTATTTACCAAGTGTTGTAAATTATAATATGGTATTCATGTCGAATGCGGTCTACTGTCTAGGTACCGTACCTAACCTATGGAAACTTGTTTGTTGTTGTACCTTATTATTTAATAATATTAATAATAATTAATAGTATTACATTTTAGTTAGTACTTAGTACCTATATATTATATTAGATATTTAGATGAATATTGTAACGGGCCGAAAACGAACAATAATAGTTCGTGGGCTCGGTTCCCAAAACTTCTTCGCGCTCAAGACTCACACACCGACCGACCTGTGTAGTGTATAATGTGTGTTAGCGAGTCGATAGAAGTGGACGGGTTCGCCGAGCAAGACTATCGAACGCTAGTGTGTGGAGGGTGTGTAAGTGTGTATACTTGTGGTGTGTGTGCTTAAAACTAATGACAAAAGGTAACTCTAATAAAATGGTAACTCAAAATAGGAAGGTAAATAAATATATATATATAATAAAATAGAACAACTCACAAGATAATTACGGCACTTTTGGCCCAACAGAATAAAATTTGTATGTTATCATACAGTGCTGGTTCGGCACCACCAATAATAATAATTATAATATAATGAGATACCTATGTAACAATAATAGTAATAAATTCAGATATTTAATAATAATAATGATCTGATGTGTAATAATAATAATAATAATAGTTATTCAAATACGTAGCAACAATAATAATAATAATTCACATACGTACAATAATACTAATAATAATTCTATATAATAAAATACAACTCACAGTTTTGTCGGTGCACTGCTGGCCAGCCGCTACCGGGACCTATACAATAATAATAAGGGGCGATTTGCGCACACCGAATAATACAATATCAGTGGCGATTCGCGCCACGACTATAATAACAATATAAGCACAGAAATACAATGAACTTATTGGCGATTCGCGCCACGACTTTAATAATAATATAAGCACAGAAATACAATATAACTTATTGGCGATTAGCGCCACGACTTTAATAATAATATAAGTTGCGATTTGTAATTTCACACTAATATAGAAAATACAAATAATGAACGGAACGATTTGCGAATGTTTCGCGACACAACAATTAAATAGTTGGTCCGTTTGACCGTTTTGCGCAAACTGGTCGTTCGGGCGGTCGTGCAAATCGTTGACGGCCGGTCGCGCGTAATCTACATATTATATAATAATTCACTCTATAACATAAATAAAATATAAAAATAAACAAAACAATTAAAAACTAAACTAGCTAAAGTGTGTGTGCGACGGTCGGTGTGGACGGACTATTATGTACGGCTGGCGCGAACAAATATATTATTTCCAAAACATTGTTTATTCAAAATTAGTATCAAATATCAATAATAATAATATTATGAGCATGGCATATTATGTAAAAGAAAAATAAGATATTGCTGGTGATTATTAATTTTTATAAAAATTTCAAATATTTTTATCGAAAGTAAAAAAAAAAGTATCTGAAAAAAATACTTGATACCTACAGTAAAATAGTATTTCTAATGTAGGTATTAATATACTTGTTGATAAATGGTATTTTATAAGTAATTGAAATAGTATTTGAATTTCAACACCTTACAACACTGCTTATAGTTATTAATATAGGTAGGTACACATACCTATTATATTATATTAGTTACTAAATATTTTATTTTATTATAGTTTACTAGCAGGCTCGACATAAACAATTTAAATAAATAATATTTAAGGAAAAAAATTTAATTCATAGACAAATCAGTTAATATAATAAAGTGTGTCCATCAAAGCATAATAGTGACCAATCTATTTACAATATTTCCTTGCAACAAAATACTTTTCCAATTAACCCGGTACACTATAATATTAATTAAATATTATAATTGATATATGAATGAATATATAAATTTAGATATTTTAATGTATTTATTAATACTAAAAAAATTATATTTTAGGTAGGTAAGTACCTATCTAGTAAGAGTCATGTAACGTCTCGCACGATATCATACCCAGGTTCGGCGTGGAGCGTACATTGACGTCGCTTATAAAAGGTCGCCAACCCACAGCCGAAATTTAGGAATTGGAGCATGCGGGATTTGTATTGATGAGGAGAAAAATTAGAGAAAATAATATGAAACACGGCATTTACGGGTTCATGGTTTGTATATTTAATTTTTCATGGCAAAGAAAAGCCATATGGCATAAAAACTTTGCTCAAAAAGGGGCCACATCAATTAAAATATAATTCACGTTTACCAAAAAAGGTACATATTTTCACGGCCCGCTGTACGGTTACCGGCATATAATAATAATAATAATATTTGTAGTAAAATAGAAATAATCGTAATGGTAATATAGTAATAGGAAGACTAGTAATAATATAATAATATATAGGTATAATAGTAAAATAGGAATATATGGTAATATAATAATAATGATACCGGCCAAGGTTTGTAAATGTAATTAAAAATGAGGTACGTTACCAGTACGATGTTGAGCGGCGTCACCAGGACGCCCTCGATGATTTTTGTTGTCTACTCCGACATGTGGTTGTCCGGGAGAGAGGTAATAGAAAAAAAAAGTAAGTTATTGTCGTTGGACATCACACACATACATTACGACATTACGTAGTGGTGTTATGTCATTGTTAATTATTTTGTGTTGTTGTGATTGGCCGGTATAGGTATCTTAATATTATTATAGTGAACTCATATGTGTCGGCGGTCCGTACCCAAACCACGGGTACTAGGTATCGATGACAGTGTGTGTGTACGCCGATAAAACGCTGATTACGGTGGCTTTCTTCTGGTGGCGGGAGAGACGCCCGCGGGACGGAGAACGTTATATTAATTTTTATTTATTTAAATATTTTGACCGTTACAGTCATTAAAAAAATATACAGATATGTAAACTACATTATTATTTATTTATACACTATATAAAATACCTCATATCCATTACAAGAATACCAGCAATTACTTATATGAGAAAAAGTACTTCAGAATGTTTTCAACACTTTTCTTACTAAAATACTTAAATATATAGGTATTCAAACTTTAAAATATTTGTACAGTATTTTAAATACCTCTTTTCTTAAAAATATTTGAATAATTGCTTGGTAATTAAATACTTGTTGAGTATTTTTTACAACACAACACTGTAGAGGGTTACCTTCATACAATTATTAATGTAACATAATATAAAAGTATAAAATTAATTTTTTGGTTGTATGCTTAGGGTCGAACTTCAAAACGATGGGTAGTTTTTATATTCAAAGAAACAAAAGATTTTAGTGTTGTTCCTATTAATTGGCTTAACCTAGATTTTAATCTGGAAGATTTGACAGCTGCTAATATTTCATTAGTTCATTATTGCAAATGGCCACCCTTCAAAGTAACAAGTGTTGAGTTAATGAACGCAGTGTTGCCAGATTGGGCGGTTTATCGCCAAATGGGCTATTTCGGAAGATCAAATGGCGGTAGAAATTAATGACTTGCGGTATACCGCAAATTGGGCGATTTTGTATCAACTAATTGGCTACTTTGGGCTTTCAAAATGTATACAAATAATTATATAAATTATATGAAAAATGAACGTTCTCCTGTAAAAATTACGAAAAAAGTTTTTTTCCGAATAATTTTTTTTGTTATCATACTGTGTCACAGATATAGATATAATCATATCATGATAATATTGTCTGGCTTTGTGGTTAGTGGTTACTGGTTACTAATTAACATTATTCACTGCTACCACGACCATGACTGTAGCACTGTCTACATTTTAAAGGAAGAATTTGATGTGCGATACTGCGATACGTTGTATCAAATCATTCGAATTTTTCAACGTGAATTTTGTTTGTGAATTACCGGCTACCGCATCACAAATTAAATGTCATGAATTACCGAAAACTATAATCGTTCCACGATTCACACTATTCACACTAAGTCACTATTCAGTATTCACAGTTCACAGTTCACAGTTTCACACCATACCACCATGGGTAAATATGCAAAATACACGCGACACTATGTGGAGAATTGGGAAAAAGAATCCAAATTTAAAGGTAAATAGTAGATACCAAGTATTACAAACTGACTTTATTATTACAGTTGATCAATGTAGAACAAATAATATTTAAAAATATTTCAGGATGGCTTAGAAAGGCTACTGATATTGAATCGACAGACAATGATTGCAAAGAGGCATATTGCAAAGTATGTAAAGTTGTTCTTAGAGCTCACCATGGTGACTTGATTAGTCATGCTAAAACAACAAAACATGTACAAAAATCAAAACTCTTACTGCCACACATACAGCCGAAATTGAGTTCTTTCGGTAAAATGATTATTTTCAAAAAATATTTTAATATATCATGCAAATATTAATTACTTTTTTTTTTTTAAAGGTATATCCAATGTTGTATCTAAGGAAAAAAAATAGTGGATCTAAAATTAGCAGTACATATTGCTACACATTCGGCATTGAGAAGCATTGACCACATGGGAGAGCTTTTAAAAGTATTTGGTAAAGGATCATGTTTGGAAAATTTACGCATGCACCGCACTAAATGCACAAAACTAATTTTAAATGTTATATCACCGTCAATTGTTGAACAACTTGTTAGCGATGTCGGCAATAAAGGATATTCCCTTATTGTCGATGAATCTACTGACGTATCAGTATCAAAATATATGGCTTACTGTATAAGGTATTACAGTGAAAGTTTGAACCGTATTACTGTTGAATTTCTTGGGTTAGCTATTGTTGAACGCGCCACAGCAGATGCTCTAAGAGACATAACTATCCAATTTCTAAATGACCTGAAACTAAAACCTGAAAATATAATTGGCATAGGTGTTGACGGTGCAAGTAATTTGTGTGGGCAAAATCATTCACTATACACTCTTCTTCGTGAAATTTCACCAAACATTCAATTGATAAAATGTATTTGCCACTCATTAAATACTTGTTCTTCTAAAGCCTCAGAAAAAATACCAACTCATATTGAATTTCTTTTGCGTGAATCTGTTTCATGGTTTTCACATAGCCCACTGAGACAGATAGAGTATAGTACATTGTACAAAACAATTAATGGTGATGGTTCAAAACAAAAGAAATTAAAAAAGTTATGTGCTACTAGATGGCTTGCTTTTTATAACTGTATTAGCATTATACTAGATCAGTGGTTGGAATTAAAAACATGCTTTGGAATGGCTGCTGTTAAAGAAAAATGTCATAGTGCCCAGATTTTATCGAACATGTATAAAGATGATTCAAATATTTTATATTTGACATTTCTGAAACCAATTTTAAGAGAGGTGACAAACGTTAATTTATTATTTCAAAGTGATCACGCAGATTTGACCAAAGTTTATGGTGATCTTAAAAGTCTATTAGTAGCAACTTCTAAGAGAATAATAAAACCTAATTTTCTGCTCGATGATGAAGTTCCGACAGCATTGTGTGTGGAGGATGTTGATAGAGTTGCCAAAGCTTTAAAAAACAAACTTGCTTTATTGCCGTTAGATGCAGTTGATTTTGGCTATGCTTTTTCTATTCTAGCTAACAAAAAAACTATTGCTTCCAAAGATCTACAAATTGTTAAATCTAACTGTGCAAACTTTATAGTAAGTCTTTGTGAACAATTAGTAAACCGCTTGCCGAATAATGTAAAAATTATAAACCAGCTGAAACATTTCAACCCAAGAACAATATGTTCTGCAGAGCCACCAGCATTTAAAGATCTGCCATTAGAGCTTGCCAGTAATAGCTTGAATTATTAATCATGAATAAACTAAATGCATAGAATAATATAGAATATTTATATAACTTTGTTTCAGAAGCTAATGTAGATTTGGAAGGTATAGAAATCCAGTGGAATCGACTGTTAACGTTACAATATAAAGATATATGTAATTCTTCTATTCCAATTCAGGCCAAAGATACATCTGAATTTTGGGTTGATGTTTCAAAGCTAAAAAACAGTGACGGAGAAAAAAGTTTTACTGATATATCAGAATTTGCTTTGCGAATTCTTTCATTACCATTAGCAAACGCTTCTGTAGAACGAGTGTTTAGCATTATGAATGCTGTCAAGACAAAGGCGAGAAATCGAATGCAAATGTCAACACTAGAAGCGATTTTAAGATTACGTTTTCATTTATATGTAAGTAATTTTTTTGAATATACATTTTAATTAGTTCTGAATTTATAACGTAATTATTTTTAATCAGTCCAGGAAAATATGTTGCAAGGATTTTGAGCCGACCGAGCTTATGATCCAAAAGTTTAATTCATCAATGTATGATGATCCAAAATCATCAAACGAAAAACTTGAAATGGAATTACTCATTGACGAAGCTATGGAGTTATATGCTACTCAAGTTACTGAACTATAAATATAATATATATAAACTATATTATATAAGTCTTTAAATATATTGTTTATAAAATTATTACAATTTTATTTTTTGTTAATATTAAAATAAAACATATTTTGATCTCTATTTTTTATATTTTAGTGACTTTAACACAACAAAATAAGTCTCCAATATTTAACTACTGTTATTTGGTATACTTAGAGCATTGCATACTAGCGGCTGAACATAATAGGCATTAGGCCATAGGCCATATATTAATGTCTAATTAAGTTATAAAAATAATTAAATTTATTTTTATTTTTTAAACAACAATTTTTTGGGGGTTTTGGGCGGTTATCTGATAATTTTCATGTTGGCTACTTTGGGCGATATCAACACCATCTAGTGGCGGTACACTCTATAATCTATCTGGCAACGCTGAATGAAGGCTGATGATCCAGATGACGAATGGCAATCATTCAAAATAAAAATTTTGGATGGTAAAATATATGGTAATAAATGTGTGTTAATCTTAATCACTCATTTCTAATATTTAATTTCTTATTTTTTAGTGAATTTTAAAGTGGCATGGCACAAGCAAGTAGAAATTGAGTTCTTGGCTACAGAAAGTGAACAAGAAGCTCCAAAGAAAAAAAAAATTCGTCTGCAAAGTTCATCTTCAGATGAAAGTCAAGTTGAAGGTATTCTGCTTTTACCTATTAGATTGTTAGCTATTACTTTTATAAGTATGAACCAAATATTTTTAATACCTATTTTGGTGTTCTACAGAAAGTGGTTACTCTATAATGCCTGTGAACAGTAGAAAACATCTCGAAACAGAATATTATGAACCCAGACAGTATACCAAGTTACTAGTAAACAAAGTACCAGATACATATTATAACCAACAAATATCAGTTCTGCCAGTCGATAAAAATCCTACCACATCTGCTTCCGGTTCAATTGATGATAATGAGTTTTCATCAAACAAAAACATAGATCAGGTAGGTACTTAAAATACCTACTTATTATTTTAATTTCTATTGCGCAAATAAAATATTACCATTTTTTTTTTTATTGTTAACAGCTGATGTCTACACCTCAAAACCGGAATAATTGTTCTGAAACACAATTTGAGCGCAGAAACTATGAAGAGTTGCAAGTAAACAATGTGCCATCTATATATGATCAACAAATACCCGTTTCACCGGCTGTTCAAAATCTTACTCCATCTACTTCTGATTCAATTGATAATCAATTAACCTCAAACAGGAACATAGATCAGGTACCTACTTAAAATGCTTGTTATTTTAATTTCTATTTCATAAACATAATAATACTTCCTATTTATTTTATCATTGACAGCTAAACATGTATACACTACCAACCGCAAATTTCTCTGAAACTCATTATGAACCCTATATTACTACATCTTCATATAATTCTTTACAGAGTGGTTGTGTTATTGGTAAAAATGAATTTTATAATTTTTTTTTAAATTTTTTATTTGAAAATTATTATTCCTGTTTTTATTGGTTAGATAACAATTTAAGCACAGATCAATCACTTTCTGAAACATTGATAAAGATTCAAAAGGAACTGGTAGCTAATACTTTTATTTTGAATCGTTTGTTGTCTAAAGTTGAAGTATTGGAATCCAACTCTAACAATAATAATACATGGAACTCTTCAACAACTAATCAATACATTGATTCTAATTTTTTATCACTATTTCCAATGAAGACAAAGGAAGAATTTCTATCTATTGAAGATAAAATTGTTCATGAGGTTGATTTTGTTTCAAAACTGGTACCTACTTGCTTTGCACATGAACTATATAATACATTTATCAGATTAAATTCATATTTTTAGTACCTAAAATTATATTAACATTTTAGGAATCATTTATTAGAAGTATTGGAGGTTGTGGAACAAAAAACAATATAACAAGAGTATTACAAAAGATATTTATTGATGAATTTGCTGTAATAGCCACTTTGACTGGTCGTGGGAAAAATATATCTGTTGCTTTAGGTAGTTCTAAAATTATCAAGCTAGTTAAAAGTAACTTAGTTTACATCATATCTAAAAGTATCATGATACTTAGATAATATAACTTTCATATATTATAATTATTATTTTATGGCATGAATCATGACCATGCATAATCTAGTTTTTGATTTATAAGTAGATATTATTGTTAACAGGGATAATTAAAGCAAATTCAAACAATGTACTAACAGATTCTGAGTATGAAACAGTAGTAGCAAACTGGTTAAGACATGCAAATACTCGGTTGGGTAGATCAAATAATAAATAATTAATATCATTGCATACAATAATTCATATGTAACCTTTTGCTGTACATATTTAGGTATACACTTTGTATATAAATATGAATTTTAAATTCTTATTACATACTTTTATTCATTTTATGTATTATTTTGACTTGTATTTGTTTTAAACTATTACTATAACTTATTTATCTAATAAAGTTTTATTTATTTGTTTGGTTTTAGGATTGTTATACAAATAAAAGGAAAGATTTGTCAGCTGTATCATCAAAGTATTTTAAACAATTATTAAAAGCTGAAAAACAAAAATTTGAAAAGTGTAGCCAAACAGTAAATTTAAATTTGTTTAATATGAAGATTGTGCCAACTGTAAGTAGTTTTAATGTAACCGGCTATGTTAAAAATGTTACACCATGGTTACAAACATCAGTTGATATTATAACTCCTGTTGCTGAATGTTCTAATATATTAAATCAACCAATTGCTTCAAATGATTGCATCCCTTATATTGAAAACTGTAGTAAATTTCAAGTAGTTAATGACACATCTTTATCGATAGAAAATAATGCAACACAAAATTTAAGTTTAAGTGATAAATTACGATCATTAATAGTTAAATATAAAATATCCCATAATTGTTGTAATAGCTTACTTCAAATATTACGAAGTGAAGGCCTAGAAGTCCCAAAAGATGTGAGGACATTAATGAAAACACCTAAAAATCATGAAATTGTCCCTATTTCTGGTGGTTCGTATGTACATTTAGGTATTAAAAATATGCTGCTACCTTTTTTAAGCAGGCATAATGCTCAAGTATATATTACACCTCACATATTAAAAATTCACATATTAAATAATGATACATTATTTACCTTGGAAATATCTAATATATCCTATGATGCTCCGGCAAAGGCCTTTTTACTTAATGTAAAAAGCCATAATGCTTATTTCGGATGTACATCTTGCACTGAAGAAGGGACATACCTTGAACACCGCATGACATTCCCTGGTTTAGATTCACCATTGAGGACGAATGAGACTTTTAGAAAAAAGACAGATGAGGAATACCACAAAGGTGATAGTCCATTGATACGCCTACCAATTAATATAGTTGAAATTGTTGTATTAGATTACATGCACAATGTATGCTTGGGTGTCGTTAAGCGGTTAATTGAAATGTGGGTTAAAGGCAATAAACAAGTGCGATTAGAGAAGGTGAAAAAAGAAAAAATAAACTTTGAATTAAATAATTTAAAACAGCATGTACCAGCTGAGCTTTGTCGCCTACCAAGATCAATTGATGATATTGAATATTATAAAGCGACAGAACTAAGAACTTTTTTATTATATTCTGGTCAGATAGTCTTAAAAAACAACTTAAAAAAACAATTTTATTCTCATTTTTATTATTGGTTTATGCAATTAAAATTTTAACGTGTGCTGATACCTGTTGTACATATAATGATTTAGCATCCAATTTCTTAAAGAATTTGTCAGGGATTATTCAGTTCTGTATGGTTCTCATTTAATAACGTATAATGTACATAGTTTGATTCACCTACCTATGTTTGTAATCATACACGGTCCACTAGATAACTTTAGCTGTTTTCAATATGAAAATTATTTAGGTGACATTAAGAAATCTATAAAATCTATTAAATACCCTCTACAAGAAATCTTTAATAGAATAATAGAAAAACAAAATATATTATATGGTTAACTTCCTACTCAATTATTTTCCCAGAGCCCTGCTTTATACAATGAAATAAAATATAATATTTTTTCTCAACTTATTAAAAGTACCGACATGCTTTATGAAAAACTGATTTTACCATTTTCTAATATCTTAATAAATATTGTTAAAGAAAAAGATAAGAATATTATGTTAAACGATGGTTCAATTGTATCTGTTCATCATATTGTTCAACCCTATAACAAACCTGTTAAATTACTTGTCAAACAGTTCTTTAATTGTTCTGAATCAACTACTGTTCCACTATCTTCATTTAAAATTGGTGTACATATAATTAACATTACTCAGATGTCTGAAATGTTCTGTATCAGCTTAGAAGATGTTAAATTCAAATGTTTTTTTACTAGATTATCAAACGACTTGGCATTCAATTCATCACTATGCCACGCAGTTATACAATAGTGACACAATGTAAAATACTTTTTGAACTTATATGTAATAAAATATAATTACTTTCCAAAATTGATGTTAATTTATTTAAAATATTATATATGATCCTATGTGTCCCTATTTAAATTGGAATAATTTATGCATTACATATTTTGAAGTGTTTAATGGATGTTACAAATATTGTTCTATAACTTCCATTAATAGTTCATATCATAGGCGCCCGAAGAAATTTTTCTAGGGAGGGGCAATGTTAGTATTTGAGGATAGAGATATTATAATTTCACGAGGTATTTTTTATACCAACAACCTTTAAAAAGCCAGAGGGGGGCAAATGCCCCAGCTTGCCACCCCCCTCCGGTGCCTATGGTTCATATATAGAGGAATATGTATTTATACATATAATGGTTCTATTAAACTGTTGTATGGATGTTGAAAAGTGATGTTTTATAGATGTTTCATGAAATACATCACTATGGTAGAATTACAATTGCAGGGATAGTTGTTTTAATCTGTTCCACGGATGTTGAAAAGTGACGTTTAAAAGATGTTTCATGAAAGACATCATTGAGGTAGAAATACGATCATAGAGATGTTAAAAGTACTTATATGGAACGCAATCTGTAATGTTACATGTTCCAAAATAACATCCTATTGACATTGCTAGAATAAAATATTGCACAGTGGGGTATAGCTGTGAATACGTTGTTTTTTAACTCTGTGCACCAAATGTAGTATAAAAAACTGTATTTCTCAACTAAACTATATAAATTTATATTTTCCTGATAGATAATATCACCCTGAATCTTTATATATACAGAACTCACCTTAACTTCATATATTTTTTTAGAAATCACATTTTGAACATAAATATTTGGCATACCCAATCGGAAATGTATGACTTACGCCGACACTCACAAAGGGCGCCATACTGCGACTGTACTGGCACCCCCACAATTGGCTGGCTCTTACGGGTACAGTACTGGCCATAAATTTATAAAGTACTACACTAGTATTGGAAAACTAGTACTGGTAGTCAGTGTGCAGCCAATGTTGACTCAATACTGGCATACTACGGACACCGAATGAATTTCGATCGTGGACCAGGCAGTGTAAGTCGTAGTTGAGCCATCTTTGGCGGAGTACTGGCATATTACGGGTCTCTGTTTCAATTACGAGCAAGGGCCATCCAGTGTTTGTCGTAGTTGTGCCAACGTTGGCGGAACACGGGCATATTAAGGGCTTTACCTACCTAGTTAACGTATTTTTAATATTATCTTATACGTATGCAAGAGTAAATTTTAAAATAAATAATAGATACATTATACAAATCATATGTATCATACATAGTTATTAATTCATTATTATTTTTTTTTTATAATAACTTATTCGTTTAGTATATTACGACGCGTGGATGAAAGTACCTACCATTCATTAAGTATTCTGTAGAAACTTATTGATTTATACTACCTAGCTATCGTTTTTCGGTTAGGTATGTTATGCTTCAGTTTTACAAACATTATATTGGCGTATTGAATTAAATTCATAATATTATAATACTTTATTCAAAATATCTGTTATTATTGATTAATAATACCTAACTAAAAACATTTCCATTATAGTTTTTCTTATGCTTCCTCTACACTCTCGCGAGGTCGCCCCGTCGAGAGTCTTGTCGAGTTAACGCGAGGCGAGGCACCGCACGAATGCACACTCTACACTCTCGTGTAGTCTCGTGTCGCCTCGTACCAACTTGACGTACACTCTCCAAATTTATACTCATTTGGGCGTTAACGATTATGCAAAATGGACGTGGTCGAGTTAACCGCCGCGGCAGCATTGTGTGCTTTTAGTTACTATAATTTCCTCAATATTTACCAAAAAAAAAATATTAAAAAACCATGGAAAAAAAGGAGATGGTGGATGACAAAAATACACCGAAATAGAACAAGGTAAATTTTACCTTATTTTTTTACCAAATTTTTTCTATGTATCATTATCTATGTTTTATTTTAAAATTTTTCAGCCTAAGTACCGATCATATGTTAGCAGAATTGCTTTTTGAACCTTCAGGCGAATTTGAAAATTTCCTACGAATGTCATCATCAGATTTCTCATATATACTAGACAAGATTTCACCTGTGATATCTAAAAAACACACTCAATTAAGAGAACCTATACCTGCCAAAACCAGACTTGCTATCACTTTACGATTTTTGGCTACTGGAGATAGTTATAAGAGTTTACATTTTTTGTTTAAAGTGTCCAGTCAAATCATTTCAATTATTGTTCCAGAAGTATGTGCTGCAATCAACGACCTTCTCAAAGATGAAATAAAGGTAACAATATTCTAAGTAGAGTGAAATATACAATTTATTATGAATTTATACGGGCATAATAATTTATAATATTGTATGCAAATGAAACAAAACTTAACCTTTTTAAAAGTATTTAAGGAAAAAAACAAAACTTTAACTTTTTAAATATTTTTAACAACAAAACAAAACATAACTTAGTTTTCTTTTTAAATTTTAACAACAAAAATAAAAAATATAACTTTCATTAAATTTATCACAACTGAAACATAATTTTACATTTATTTATACTTTCGCCTTATTTTAATTATTAATTAATATCAATTATAATCTCCACTGTAATTGTCAAGAGCAGCGTAAAAAGCAGTGTCTATTAAATTTGGAGCGTTCGATGTAGTTACATTTAGTTGGTTTGAAATATTAGTGTTTGACGTAGAGATGGAGAGTTGGGCTGGGTTGCAAAGGTTTGAAATCGGAGAGTTAGAACACGTGTCACTTCTTTCCGGAATATGAATTACTGGTGAATGAGGCTGAGAAATAGAGTAATGAGGAATTAATGGACGATTACAAATTCTCAATTCAGGTTCAGAATAAGAACTTAAAGAAAACGATGGTCTTTTTGGTGTATTTATTTCAACAGCTGATTTTGGTTGATTTGATACTGGAGGAGTAAAAGAAGGGTTGGTACATGAAGTCAATGATTGATTGTTGCAATGACGTAAACGATTAATAAACATTCCATCAATCTCGTACATAAATATTTCACGTTCACATTCAGGTAGTTTACGTAATTTTTTGGCGAAAATGTTTGCATAAAGATCGCACTCGTCTTCTTCTTTCCTGTTATTTATACAACTTTCCAGAGTACTAAAAGCCTTTTTCATTTGTTTTCCCGCTTCTTCTAGTTCGGTAGGATTACTTCGGCGTCGGGGTGTAGCCGGTGGGCGACGCTGTGTTTGATTGACGTCTTCAGTTTGTTGACCGATTTGGTTGGATAAATTTGTTTCATTAATATTGTCATCTGCCGTTATCTCCTGTGCATTTTGTGAATTATTACCCTAAAATTAAATATTATTTTTTTAAATTTTTTTACCCGTAATTTAAAAAAATTTATCGAATGAAATTTTTAATTTTGAACAAAAATGCCTGAAATTTTAATATTAATATTATATTTTATATATAAACTATATATAACTACAATATACTAAGATATGTATACTAAGATGGAATAAATAAAAAAATAATATACATTTTTGTTTCAGTTGCCATCTTCTGCTGCTGAGTGGTTGTTGGTAGAAGAGGGATTCAATAGAAAATTTCCCCATTGTATCGGAGTAATAGATGGAAAACACGTTGTTTTGCAATCCCCTCCCCATACAGGATCAGAATATTATAATTATAAGAACTCATTCAGCATTGTTTTAATGGCATTAGTCAGTAGTGATTATCGCTTTATATATGCAGACATCCGGAGTCAAGGGCGAATCAGTGATGGCGGTGTACTTAGAAATTCGTTATTATGGCAAAAAATTTGTTCAAATAGCCTCAATTTACCAACCCCATCACCCCTTCATGGTTCGAATACTAGTACAGATATTCCATATGTTTTTTTAGGGGATGGGGCATTTGCTCTTAGTGCGAATTTAATGAAACCATATCCTGGAAACCATGCAGTCGGCTCACCAAAACGAATATTCAATCAAAGATTATCAAGCTCACGCGTTGTAGTAGAAAATGTGTTTGGGATATTAACGGCTAAATTCAGAATTTTTAAAAAACCCATCTTACTAGAACCCGAAAAAGTATCAATTATAACTATGACATGCATACTATTACATAATTTTTTAAGAAGGAGCGAAACCTCTGCATCATTATATAACCCTCCAGGAACGATGGACGTGTGTGATGAAAATGGTTTAATAATTCAATCAGGTTCTTGGAGAAATGAAATCGAAGGAAATGGTGCATTAAGACCCTTTAATCATATACCTCGAAGATCACCTATGGATGCAACCCAGATACGAGAAGAATTTACATCATATTTTTTCAATAATAGACAGTAATAAAACAATAGTACAGTTATAAACAGTGAATTCTATAATAAACTTTGTAATATTATAATAATAAACTCGATTCAATACATTTATATTTGTATGAATAAAATTGTATTGTTAATAAGATGTTAATTTCAAATTGTTATTAACCATTATCATAATATATATAATATGTCTTATACCTAGACCAGTGGCGGTTCGTGCTATGGAGCACGAGAGCACACGTGCACCACACAAAATAAAAAAAATTGTATCACGTCGTTTGTCGGAACGTTGACATAAGCGTATTAAATTTTCAAGTATTTTTACTATTTATATATAATAAATATAATATATAATATTAAAAAATAAAAAAAATATTATATATAATATTACCTATAATAAATTCAAAATTAATTGTGCCTATGAGCGTTGATGACGACGGCGTGACGATGAGTGTATTTTAGTATAGTAGGTATTGAATAATAACAAAATTAAAATGAATTTTTAAAATCTATTTATCTAAAAACGTTAACGACACAGTTATTTTACAAAATTAAATGTGTACAGTGTACCACTCTACGTTAACTTCACGATCCACCAAATATGTACATACCTGTTCTGTGTCCAAAGTAGCGTTGCAATCATTAATATTTCCCATAAAACTTTCAATTAGATTATATAAAAACCATATTGGCTTATAAATATCTTCCTGCCCGGCTCCTGATCTGATCGACGCCTTTTTTCTTCTTAAATGCCCACGAAACGTTGCCATGATGGAATTTTTTTTATTTTTCAGTTCATCAATTGGTTTGTTGAACACATTACTAATTTCGACCCAAGCATCATTTACTTTGGCCTTATCTTTATGCCAACGATGCTTTGGATCCCATAAAATAGGTTTAGTTTGATAAAGCTCCATAAATGCAATTGCATCTTCGTTAGTCCAGTCAGACATTTTAATAAATTATTGAACGAAAAAAATTTTTATCGTGTAAATGACTAAACAATAAATAAATAAACCAATATTAAAAACTGTTTTCAAACCAGACAAGCACGAGACAGCGCGAGAATGTAGTTGATAAGCCTCGCCTCGTGGCACGTGTCCTTTGACTCGCGACAAAAAAACCGACACCGAACGGAGCACGCACGAGGCAAGGCGAGACGAGACGAGACGACACGAGTGAACCGACTACACTCTCGTGCTCGCGTTGCCTCGCGTCGCCTCGGCGAGAGTGTAGAGCTAGCATTACAATATTAAATTTAATAATTTTAGTATGTAAGTGTAAATAATATCAGGCTTCAGATTTTTTTTTTTGTACAGTGTTTATTATAATCCACTTAACAATATTCATAGTCAGTTATGCTAGAGGAACTATATGTCTGCATCTATATTGAATAAATAAAACTATATTCCTTATAATAAGTCATAAGTCATAACTATTATAATTATAATGATTGAAATAATAAATTGTAGAAAATTGTATTATACCAACGATCTAACAAAATAATATGTACTATCGTCTATCGTCATAATCGAATAATCGAATTGTTGTTGTTTGTTTATCAGTTAAATAGTTGGGAAAACCGTATAACGGCTATACCCGCACGGGCGACGTACGCCGCCGCCGCCGCCCCGCACACTATTTTTTTTCTTTTATACTGTCTCCATTACTTACTCGATTACTCCCATGGATTATTACAATTAATATTATTATGACTGCTTAGACGTTTTCTAGTTCTCTATGATTTTTGAGGTTATGAATGTTTTCAAATTTCATTTACGAATTATGCATTGACGAATATCGAAAGACGATTGACTATTGAGTATTGACGTGTTAATTTAAACAAACGGCTAAGCAGATTGCAGTGCTATTTTTTGATTTTGTATTTTCGCCTTTCGGATTTCGGTAAGTACGATTTACTGTTTTTATTAATATTGTATAGTAACTAGTAGCTGCTTAACCTTATGCTAAATGATTTTTGCCAAATTGAAATTAATAGAGAAAAATTAAAAACATATTAATGTTTTGTATTGTATGTCATTAGGTAGGTACCTACCTATTGATTTTTTATTTGTATAGGTATTTATCATCCAAATTTCTATTATATTTCTAAATTCTATTACCTACCTATGTAATTACAATGTTATAAATATGTACCTAGTACCTAGTACAATACTATGTACTATAATATGTACCTAGTACCTTGTATAGTACTATGTACTATAGTAAATACATAATTATACATTAAGCATAAAGATACCTATAAAAGGTACCTAGTATTTAGAGATGGCGAACTATGATATTTAGAAGTAGACATCACAACTATTGTTACTACTCGAAACATCACAGTTAAAATAACAGTGCAGTCACTGTCACTGCCAGGGCCTAAAATAAATCTGATTTCAGGCAATACACTCATTAATTCAGTCGTTACCATTTCCAGATTTCCATACAATTTCCCAAAATCCTACCCTCCCTTGGCCAAATCACCTTATACATTTATATTATTTATATGACTTTTGGACTAAAAATATACAAAATAATCACAATTTAAGTTCAAAATATTTTTCTAATAGTAATATAAAACAACTTAAAATGAAAAACACATCTTATTAGATAGATCATTAGTTGATTGATCAACTTGATCATATTATGTACCTACTGTATGAAAATTATTATTTTATAAAATACATATGTGTATATACATATACTGTTTTTAATAAAATCGTGTAGTATATTATCATTATAAAACCAAAACTATAGTTAAACAATTTTTATGTGATGTAAGTGAGTGAGTGCGGTAACTTTTATAATTATTTTAAATCATTAAAAGCAGTAAATACCATAATATATAGGTAGGTAGGTAGTAAATTAGAATATGTAGCTACTAAATGTTGTCCAATAGAAACTTAGAATCAGAAAATGTTAAAAATATGTTTGTATATAATAAGACTACGTGTAGAGTTAAGAAAACGACCCTATACTTAAACCTTTCTATAATTTCCATATATTTTATAAAAATAATTCAAATACCATGGTTACTGATAAAAATGAAATCTTAAATTAATATAATAAATATACTCGTAAATATATTAATATTAATATCAATTAATCAATAAAAATTCAATAGTGCAATAATAATTATTACTGTACCTATAATGATAATATTGACATTATGGTACACTATAATTGATAAAATTATAGTATATTTCATTTGTTATAATAAAATAAAAAATAAGATATTTTTATATAATGAAGATAATAAATAGGTACCTCTAAGTGTGAAAAAACTCTAATTAAATATATTTGTTTTTTATTTTTAATTTATATTTTATCAATTTTTATACCAAACAATACAGCAAATTATTATTATAATTTTGTGAACTAAACTATACAAGTTGCTGCATGCCAGAACTTCAATTATACAAAAATGTAGTTCAAGGAGTAAAATATTTGAACCCAAACCTTAAAGTTACTCTCCTGGACAATTTCATAGAAACAATTTAGAACCTTTTCATTCTAGACCCATGTAATTTATTTAATATGTCACTTTTATTAGTAAGAAAATATCACAATATTGTTACAATTTAAATCAATGTAGGTATTGTTTTTTTTGGCAAAGTTATTTACCTACCTTACTATAATTGAGACTGTGTATGACTTTCTTGATTACTGACAAGGAGATAGCAACTTATTTTATATTTTTTTAGTTTTTTTATATTGCTCTATATAATTTAATTTGAACATATTATAACCAAAATTGTTAGTTTAACTTGAATTATAATATATTTTGTATAGTTTAATATTTTCAGTAATTACCTATCGCTTGATTGTTAAAACTAAAAATAATGAGTGCGGGCTACTATCGGTTAAAAAAATATCGCCAAAAACAGTCTGTTGAAATTGAGGATGAAGTGCAAGTTGAAGCATTAACATCAAGATGTGATGTGCCAAAATCTGAACAAAATCAATATGAAAATTCAAATTTGTATTTAGAGTTGCGGCAGTTGCCTACAGATAAGACTCGCTGTATAAATTCATTATGCCCCACTCAGCCTACAGACACCAGAAATCATGATAATGATTCTTTTGATTACATAGATACACCGCAAGATTTCAGCTCACAAGAGTCTCCTGTATCTTCACCATCGTCATCATCTCAGTATTCATTGAACATTTATCAAAATAATTATGTTTACAACATTACAGATCCTGTGCCTAATTTACGCGATAAATTACGAAACTTTGTTGTTCGATTTAGGAATAACATGGCTGTTGAAATGATTGAAAATTTACTTTATATATTACGATCTGAAAACCATTCTGACCTACCAAAATCAGCGGTTGGCCTGCTACAAACAAAGTCCAATGAAAATATTACAATAATGAAAAGTTCAAAGAACACTAATGGGTCCTATGTTTATTTTGGCATAGAAGAAGGGTTAAAATCTATATTGACTGATGGGTATACTGAAAATAAAATACGTATATTGTTCGACATCGATGGCCTACCCCTATATAATAGTTCAACCCAGCAATTTTGGCCTATCTTAGGACTAATTTTGCACCACGAATATGAGTCAAATCCATTTATTGTGGCTGTTTATAGTGGTGACTCTAAACCTCAAGATGGTAACATTTTCTTAGAAGATTTTGTTCGGGAAGCAGTATCTTTAATCGAAAATCATTTAAAAATTGGGCAAAGGACTTTTGAAATAGAAATTGTTGGATTTTCGTGTGATACACCAGCCAGATCGTTCATAAAGAAATGTAAAGGCCATGGAGGGTTCTATGCATGTGAACGATGTGAGACCCGAGGCATGACAATAAATAAAAAAAGAGTGTATCCTGCAATTAATTCTAAATTACGCACTAAAAAGAGTTTTATTAGACAAAGTCAACCTGAACATCATTTGGATGGAAAAACACTGTTGATAGATATACCTAATTTTGACCCTGTTAAATCTGTTTTTTTAGACTCTATGCATTTATTGTACCTTGGTGTTATGAAATGGATCTTACAGAAATTAGTTGGTAATAAAATGCGAGTTATCGAAAATGTAAACTTACTCGATGTCAATTACAACAGTTCAATACAATTTTAAAAATGTTTACAAAGCATGTACCAAAAGAATTCCAGAGAAAATAATTAGACTTAGATACAATAAACCACTGGAAAGCAACACAGTTTCGTTTTTTTTTTTAAATTACTGTGGTGCTTTAGTACTACATACAATTCTACCTAAAAAGATGTATCGTCACTTTTTACTTTTAGTTGTTGCTTGCAGAATACTAAATAGTCCAGAATTGTGTGTTGAATATGTTAGTTATGCTAGAGGATTGTTAAAGAAATTTGTTGAACTTCTTCCATCATTTTATGGTCCCGATTCACAAATTATGAACAACCATAATTTAATACATTTAGCTGATGATGTAGAGCATGAGAATATGGCTTTGTCAGCTATATCTGCATTTCCGTTAGAAAATTTTCTGGGTAAAATTAAAAGGATGATTCGTGGAAGAAGTAACCCTGTATCACAGTTGGTTAGAAGAGTGTCAGAACAGAAAGCATGTCCAGAGATAACTAAAAAAAATGCTCTTTATAAGAAAAAGTTTCTCATATTCAACCCTGTGATTACATGTAAAACTAAAGTTGATATAAAAAGTATAATATTTCATGGATTTGGTTTAACTACATCAAAACCTAACATTATTGTTATGCTCAATTCTGGTGAGATTTTTAGTATTTTGAGAATAAAGAAAAAACGACATAATATTTTTTTTCATGGGTATATATTTGAGAGTGTCACAAATGCTTTCAAATATCCTTGCAATTCGACTAATATTGGAATTATGAAGTTGGGTCGATTAAGTAAAAAAAAAAGTTACTTCAATAGATAATGTTTTTAAAAAATGTGTCTTTTTTGATAATGGTAATAAGTGTTATGCAGTTACATTACTACATAATTCATAAAATAATTCTACAACAAATTTAATTTTAGGCTCTATAATTAATGTTATTATGTACATAATTTTATTTTATTTTTTATTTTATTTTTATTTATTCAATTTTTTAAACTAAATGTGTATATTCTTCAAAATTTAAAGTAAAAGAAGGTATATGATATTTAAGTTATTTATTTTATTATTCCTATAACAGTTATTTTGATATACTTATACAGACTGTATTCGGTGATTACAGATATGGATTTTAAGACCAATACAACTCATGTTGTAATAAAATTTAATGAACAAATAAATGGGAAAGATTGTATTGATCTTATTCCATTATCATGGACATTAATTAATGATGGACAATTACAGTGTAAATATCCTGATAAAAATGAATATTTAAAAGTAGATATGCTGAGTAAGACATTATCTAATTATAAGGATGTTTGGAAAAGCTTTGAAATAAGCGTAGTCTCGGAAGCTCGTAAGTATCTATTTACTTTAATTTTTTAATTTTCGATAAATTGTTAATTTATATGCGTTAATATAATATAATATATTGATTATCTTACAAAACAATTAATTTAAACTACACAAGTTAAAAAATAATCTTATATTATTTTGCAAACTGGTTTTGTGTTTTTTTTGTATAATTAACTATAAAAAATACTCTACTATTTTAAGTTGTAATGATACAAATGTATAAAAAAGATTGCTTAAAGTATACTTTTTTATATGATTGATACATAGCTTAATTTTTTTAGTTACCTAATATATTTTTATAACACTCAGGCATTATATTTTTTACATGTTATAACTCATTAATATAATAATATAAATATTTATTTTTCATTTAATCTGGTTTCATATTTCAGAAAGTTATGAGCAAGGTGTTAGGCAGATGAACAGGGCATTTTCAAGTACTGTAGTGCTGAGTAGCGCTGTTGAAGACATCAATAGTTCTGAAACGAGTGTCAGCCAAAAAATGTATTAGGAGATGAGCTTAAAAGACATTTAAGTGATATCCCTCCTTTCAACAAATATGTCTCGTCATTATCTGGTTCGGCCTTAAAGTCTACAAAGTGCAAAATATTATTAAAATATAATTCCTTTTTTTATGATATTACAGATGATCAGTCACAATCGGATGTACCATCTGAAACATTCCTTATGACTACAAACAAAAAAATACCATTACAGAAGCCATCGAAGAAGAAAAGATTTCATTATCATGATGGACTAGGTAAAACTCCTATATTTTGTAAAAATAAGGGTGGTAGAAGAAGTAATAACAAATTATTTTCATGATGCTATTACAGATGTTCAGCCACATTCTGGTGTATCATCTGAAACTATGTCAGGGTCTACAAGACAGATAACCATAAAAGGAAATACATTTGTTAAAAGAGTTCAGTCTTGTAAGAAAGCAAATCGTCAAACTGTAAAAGAAGAAAGAGTAGTAGATGGTAATAGTAATTTATATTGTAATATTAAATTCTCATTTTACACATGCGATTATTAAATAATAATATCTTGATTTTGATAACTTATTTTGTACACCATGTACTACACTCTATTCAAAATAAGAAACGACCACTTTCAAGTAATAAAACCGGTTGGGCTAATGGCCGCCGTGACGTTTCTTATTTTGAATAGAGTGTAGATAATATATATTGGTTTTTGTTGATTAGTTCTGTTTAGCCTTAACTAAGTAAATGTATATTTCATGATTAACATTCCAACTTTAAACAGGATAGACTTAAATTAGTTATAAAAATATTTTGTTTTTAATATTATGTAATGTACTACTAGATAATCCAGTTGTAATGTTATTATATCTTATAATATTAAAAATGTTCTGTTCCAGTTAAATTTGCACGAGATCAAAATTATTGCCCGTCATGTGGTCGTTCAGGTATAATTAGTAATATACTAAATTTAAATTTAAATACTTTCAATGTCTATACAGTGTATAATGATAGTTGACATTATACTATTTCTTTCAGATAATGTTGTTGAAGTTACTAAATCTGATTTAGAGTCAATGAAGAGGAGTATAGAGTACCGCATCAAGGAAGAATCTAGAATAACCAGAAGCTTATTTGCAGCAAAAAACAACGCTTCAGAAATTGAGGACATAATAAAAATAGACAAAATAATTGACTTGCCCAAAACAACTTTAGAAAATTTTCAAGATTTTGACAAAGCATTGGAATCTGATATTGAGCTTGTAAAACAATTAGTAAATATTAATTCTCAATCGTTATAATTTCAATTTTTTTTTTTATTTTAAATTATACATTTTCAGAAATGTTTTATGGTGCTTAATATAAAAAGTACTGTTAAAATAAGTGAAAATCTAATGGCAGTTATTCCAAGAATTATTTCGAAAGATGTCCAATTACTGTATACTGCATTTGGGAGAGAAACTAATGGGAAAAAAAAATTTAATTTTTCCAGTACTAATACATATAAATACTTACTAGGTATAATATAGCATCATTACTTATAACCAGGGTTGGTAAGTCCATATACTGATAAACGCCATGTTCTAATATGCTCTTAAAATGACTCAAATATGTACTTAAATAAAACAATTAACTACTACTATTGATATATAAATGCATCATTTTATGAACCCTGGTTTATAGTTATTAAAATTATGAATTCATGATTCAATCTTTTGTTGAATGTTTAATTTTTAAATTTCAGAAGTTCTCACTACTAAACATCCAGATGCAAAAATAAAAGAATTTGCAAGTATCCTAAGTCGTTGGTTCTCAGGAGCGAAAGATAGGGAAGGTAGCAAAAAATTAAGATTAGCTTTAAAATAATATTTGTTTGAAGAATTTTCTCAAAATACACGTTTTAATACTTAATTATTTATTATTATCTACCTATAGATTTTCCTGATTTCTCATTTTTCTTCAAATATAGTAAAATAAACATAAAAATACAAATAAAAATATGTAGTTTGGTACTGTACAGTGTACCAAAGAATTCTGGGAAGTGAGATTTCAGTAACGGTTGAGCATGATTATGCCAATTAGATTATTATGACGGAACAGTCAGTACAGGTGGTTAATAGCGTGCCAGTATTGACTGTCACTACTTGGCCAATACTTAAATGCCAGTACTGGTAAAGCGTTATCATGACAGTGCTGGACCAACACTGGCTGCCATTAACCTGCCAGTATTACATACAGTACTTAGCCAGTGCTGGAATGCAAGTACTTAGCCAGTGCTGGAATGCAAGTACTTAGCCAGTGCTGGAATGCCAGTACTGGTAAAGCGTTATCATCCCAGATATATGACAGTACTGGTGTCAACACTTTTTTTTTTTTTTACATTTTGAAATTGGGGCCTGGGGGTGGCACTGACGTTAGTCATTTCACCCCCCAGGTCCCATCGTTTATTAGTAGTAAGCATACAACATTTTGTGGTCTGCACAGAGACAATACCCCTATGTTAAACCGCACAAGTTAATTTACAATTTATGAGGGGTTCAATCCCCTCAATTTTTGCCTTCGGCATACATCAAAAAGTAATATATGTAATTTATGTTTTTGGCGTCTTCTTCTGGGTTCTCGAGCCGACCATCGTCCGCCGCTCTCGACTTCTCGTGCTGTTTTGCCTTTTCGCTTCAGGTCCCTGGTGCTGTCTCTACGGTGCAGCTGCGACAATTGCTTGTCTCCTTTCTTCCTCGGTCTTTTTTTGTAACACTTCGCGTACAAATCCGTTGATGGTATCCCACGTCTGTTTGTCCTTCAACATGTGGTCCATCATGTTCTCGGGTTGAAGTCTTCCTCCAATTTCTGTCTCCACGCGGAATCTTCGAGTCTCCCAGGCGTCGCATTCGAAGATCGTATGAGATGCGTCGTCGTCGGGGTGACCGCAATACCAGCATTCTGGGGTTCCCAGCTTTCCTATTTTATGCAAGTAGTGGCTGAAGCATCCATGGTTGGTCAGCGCTTGGGTCAGCCAATAGTCTGTGTGCCCGTGCCTCCTATTCCTCCAACGCGAGATGTCCCTGATTATCTTATGCGTCCATCTGCCTTTCGCCTCGTCGCTGTCCCAACGGCCCTGCCATGCCCTGTTCAGCATGCTTTCTGCTTCTTCTCTCACCTCGCCGGTTTCTGGTCTCAGTCGATTGTCGTAAATCGCTTTTCGTTTTAATGCCTGGAGGTCGATGGGGGGAATTCCCGTTATTACTAGGACTGCATCTGTGGATGAAGTGCGGTAAGCTGACGCGACCCTCAGCGCGATGCGTCTCTGGACCTTGGCCAGTTCTGACAGTCCTTTTTTGCTCATTTTATTGGCCCACACTGGAGCACCGTAAAGGAGCATTGAATGCACCACGTTTGACATGAGCATTCGTTTGGCTTGCTTAGCAGCACTGACGTTGGGCAAAATTCTAGACAGGTTCAGAACGGCTCTGCTAGCTTTTTCGCACGTCGTTCTCGCGTGAGCTGTGAATCTAAGTTTTTGGTCCAACCTTATTCCTAAGTACTTCAGTTCTTTTCCTGCGAGCATCGCGTTGCCGTCTATCTCTATTTCCAGCTCGTTGCGAGTTCTTGTCTTCGTGATGACTAGCATTTCTGTCTTTTGAAGAGCAACGTGGAGGCCCATGTCAAACATCCAGTCCCTGGTCATCTCCGCCGCTATCTGCAGTATGTGTTTCAGTCCAATGGTGTCTGTGGCCTGCGCTATAATGGCTACGTCATCTGCAAACGCCAAGTATCTAGCACCTACAGGAAGCCTCACTCTCAGCAGGTCGTCATACAGTATGTTCCACAGGGTGGGGCCCAGGACTGACCCCTGTGGAACTCCGCTTGACAGCTGCATCGGGACTTCGGTGCCACACTGATCTTGAGTGTACAATGTCCTGTCCCAGAGGTAGTTGTCGACCAGCTGGCACAGGTAGGTGGGCAGTTTCTTGGCCTCCATGGCTTTTAGGATCTTATCCCACGGTGCAGAATTGAACGCGTTCTGTACGTCTAGTGACAGCATACCGGTTTTCTTCCTTGGGCCACCGTCCTCTGCTGCCTTGCACACTACTGCTAGAGCGTCAGTAGTGCTACGCTTGCTGCGGAAGCCGAACTGGTTCTCTGATAGGCCGCTTGTGGTGCCGGATTCCAAGAAGTCCCTGACGCGGTTGTCTATTATTTTCTCAAACAATTTACCAGTGCAGTCGATCAGACACAGTGGTCTGTACGAAGTGGGTTCGAGTGGAGGCTTGTCACCCTTTTTGATGAGCACCAACCGCGCTCTTTTCCATACTGTCGGAAATCTTCCTTCCTCTAGGCATTTGTTGTAGATCTCCAGCAGCATCTCTGGCTGGCGTTTTGCTATTATCTTTAGTGCCTCATTATTTATACCGTCCTTTCCTGGTGCTATCTTGGTTCGTAACGAGTAGGCCGCTCTGGCAAGCTCCTCCTTAGAGATTTTGGGTGGGTCCTCTCGTTGCCAATGTCTCGGGTTGCGGAGCGGGTGCACAGGGAATAGACCTTTGACAATGTTGTGGACGACTCCTGGGTTCTGAAGCTCTTTCGGTGGACGGGTTTTGGTAAGCTTTCCCATAACCAGTTTATATGGTTTCCCCCAGGGGTCCTGCTCGATCTGGTCGCATAGGTGTTTCCAGCATAACTCTTTGGCGTTTTTGATTGCTTTTGTAAGCTCCAGCTTGGCCTTCTTCATCCCGTCGAGTTCCGCTGTGCACTCGTGAGGTCCCAGTCTCCTTTTTTTCCTCTGGAAAATTCTGCGAGCTTGGTTAGCCGACTTTCTCAGATTGCCGAGTGTTGGTGTCCACCAGTAAACCGATTTCCTTTTCCCGGTTCTGCCGTCGATTTCTACCCCACAAGATTCTCCGAGTTTTTCGGCGAGTGTGGTAGCACATTCTTCCGCGTTTAACTGGTCTGTGTTGATCAAGTTCCCCTCTTCCAGGATTTCAACTAGTTTCTTGAGGTTGATCCTGTGTTTTTTCGTTCTTGCTTGGGGACATACGGTGTCCTGATTGCGTGTTTGTGTGTCGAAGCGTATATAGTTATGATCACTAAGCGATGTGGCATCGGATACCCTCCAGTTCGTCATAAGAGTGCTCAGGCCGTGCGACGCTAAGGTAAGGTCTACTATTGATTCCGAGTTCCCTCGCTGAAATGTCGGAGCGTTTCCTCTGTTGCATATAATCATCCCAAGGGAGGAGATCATGTCTACTAGTGCTTCTCCGCGGGCGTTGTTGTATCTTGCTCCCCATGTCGTATGCCACGCGTTGAAGTCGCCAGCTATCAGGGTCTCTGTGGTTTTCCGTCTGACATCAGTTTCTAGGCGGCTCAAAAATTGTTTGAATTCTTGGAGCGAGGTGTTTGGAGACCAGTAGCATGAGTAGAGCGTCATGCCCTCCACTTCGATCCACCTAAAGCCGTTCTCGCTTTGGCCGATGTCCGTTATCGTGTTACTAGGGTTGCAGACTATTGCTGCCTTTCCGGTGCTGTCAGGGTACCAGTGTTGGTTGCCTAGGTTATTGTACTCCGATACAAAAATGTAGTCAATTGCTTCTTCTGCTGCAACACTGGCTGCCAGTAATGTGCCAGTAGTAGCCAGTACTGCCGCAGTGTTGCGCCTGTTGTGAATTTCCGACTGGGATGTTTTCATCGTTTTAGCGGGTTATTTTGTGTTTGCTCATAAGACTATAAAACTTTTATTTCTTACCTAAACTTTATGAAGTTGTATTTTCTGATAGACCAGGTCATGATGGTTAAGCAAGTATAGTTTTTGTCATGGTACTAAAGATATTTTTTTCCTAAATTACTTCGAAAAAATGTATATTGTGATAATCCAAAATATCGTAATTACAGTGGTTACTTTTTTGAACATAAGTCTATTTACTCTTTAATTTTTACCCAAACTTTATGAAATTATATTTTTTAGATAGATCATTTTATGACGAATAAATACTTATGATTTTTGTCATAGTACTGTAGTTATTTTATTTTTTTAATTACTACGAACAATAATATTTTTTGACGAACCAAAATAACGTCATTTTCACTTACCGAGATGTTTCTAGGAATTAAGTCTAGGAAGAAACCCAAATTTATAGGTATAATGTATTTAATTGAGAAATCTTAAATAAAATAGTCTAGTCAAAACAATGTGTTTAATTTCTGTGGAACCCACATATTTACTAATAAACTACTAGGAATTTAAATTTAATAGTTTATATTCTAGGTAGGTAACTATTTACTATAACACATAAGGGTATACACATATTAAATAATATTTCAAAACATTTTCTACTTATATTTATTGATTTATTATAATAATTAGGCTCGTTATTACAATTTCTGGGTGGGTTTGGAGGTGAACTGGATAATATTATGTTCATTCATAGTTCAACCGTGCAAAATGGACTTTAGTAATAGTGAAGTTTTAGAAATATTATCTAACATCCGCCCCATAGATAAAGGTGAAAAAGAGGAGTATATTATTGATATGCCCGGTAAACTATTGGGCATAACCAGACACTGGATTGAGTCTGAACGCCGTGTGATGGTTAATGTTGAAGGTATGTAACCATCTTTATGTTAGACATATAAGTAGACAACATTTTGGGGAATCTTCAATCTTGTATTTAATTTTGAAAACTTAGATTTAAAAAGAAAAAAATGTATGAATTTTTAACTAAAAATAATTTGTAAAGTTTTGTCATTTTTAAGTACTTTGTCGATATTTTAACTTGAAATGCTTATAAAAAAAAATTGTGACAATAGATTTTTAATATTTTTCATCTACCTTTGAAACAGTATTATGATAACAAAAAAATATATCCTTATGTTGATCCTGTTGCTGAGAAAAATTCTATATTATTTTTTTTGCTAAAAAACCAAAAATCCAAGTTTATGTCCTCGGCCGGTAGCAAAATCATTGCACTATATTTTATTTAATTATTTTTTTATTAAGTCCCCTGCAAATGTGAAATGTTACCAAGTATATGATGATATTGTGAATAAAGTAATTTATTTATATCTAACCTATTGTAACGTCACAGAATTTTAAGCATTATTTAATATTATCATATATTCCCCCAGGCCCCAAGCATACCTTTCAGTACGGTATATTATTTAAAACAAGTCAAAATATTTTGAAAATTTGTCCGTGTATTTATTTATTTTTATTTATTTTAATTTTAGCCGAATGCAAAACCCACAGCACGGTTAAACTGACAGGGAAGAAACGTGACCTAAAATATATTATATATGATTTGCTAAATATAAAATATAAATAAAGAATTGTTAAAATAATAAATTACTAGTTTTTTTTGTAGTTTTTTTCCAATGAAAGTACAAATCTTATGCATTATTATGTTATTAGTATTTACTATTTTTTTTATCAAATATGTGACATCATTGTAAAATCGCTCCGCTCAGAATCTAATATATCTATATCTAATATACGTAATAAGTAAAAAAAAACAGAAATAAAATTGCAAAAGACGAAGCCTGTTCGCTTCATGTCCTCTTACGTCTCTTTCATCTCCTCTAAGACTATAAAACTTTTATTTCTTACCTAAAATTTATGAAGTTGTATTTTTCTGATAGACCAGGTCATGACGGGTAAGAAAATATATATTTTGTAACTTTTTGCAGATGTTTGATTGTTTTACCCAAATCTTTTTTCACTACAGTGATATTCATAAAGTCTAAAAATATTGAAACAGAACCATGGTAAAATTATTATCTAGGGCATCACGGCGGCTTTTATATTGCTTTTATATTACCATATTGCTCAATAGGCTCATTTTCCTTTTCTTCTTTTTTCAACCATGTATTAAACACATTCTGAAAACGTACAATGCAATTAAATGTACCAAAGGTAATTATGTATTAAATAAATACTTACTTTTAAACACATTGTAATGGACCGATGAATGATCGACCGAGTTGAACGAAATAGTCAAAACGCGAAATGCGGACATGCAGTTTTATAAATGATTATGCGGCATAATTATTTATCATTATCATAAGGAATTTGAACACAATGGATAATCATTAAAATTGAAAGGGTAATAATGTATGATAATTGGCGGGAAGTTTTCGAGGTTATGTTAGTGGTAACAAATGTATTATATTGTCTTTTATACTAAGTTAAAAATAATCTTGTTGGGGATTCCCCTATTTCCGTTAATTTTTTTACTACGTCATATCGTCCGCAGAGTTCTTATCTTATCTTATCAAGGAAAATTATCTCCTGGGGTTACCTTATGTCCAATTATCATATGTTCAATTACCTTATGTTAAAAATTATATTATGTTAAATTTGTTTAATACAAATGATATTTCCTAGTTATGATAAATCGTTATGTTCATTTTATGCCTACCGCCATCACGAACAGTTGTCGACTTGTCGTATACGCGTAATGGGTATCCTTCTTACAATTGTACATAGCACATGTTTTTTTTACACTTTCACCTTTCTTTCCAATTTCATGTCACTCCACTTTCGACGTATTGTTTCTATAATTCTTAATAAATATGTTGCAGTTCAACAGAAAAAAAACCGGCAGATGTTTCGATAAAAGAATTTACTGATTTCTTAAAATCCCTAAAAAAACCACGTGGTAGAATAGCAAAACTTGTGAATGGAATAAATTTTATACTTTGCCAATCGTTTGAAAACGTGGACGATGGAGCCACAAATGTTATTGCCATGTGGATACGAAGGGTGGAACCGCTCACTTCTGTAAGTAGTTTAGTATAATAATATTTTAAATACAAGTTGGTTCTCTCGTGTAATATACACCGTCGTCGCGCGCTAGTTTTTTTTTTTTAAGCATAGCTCTGCGCCGCGACCGCGGCGTTGGATTATATTATTTTATTTATTTTATTTTATTTTACAATACAGGACGAACCCTTTAATACATGAATATAATAGTATAATAATAATAGTTTTAATAGTTTAGGAAACGAGGCTCAAATTTTAGAGAGAGAATGAAGGGTCAGTGTTGGCAATGCGCATAAGACGCAATGCGATTATAATAATAAAAAGGGAGGTTACAGACTACAGTTTTCAGAAACAAAGACATAACAAGAATTTTTTAATTTAATTTAATTTATTTATTTATTTTATAAATTATACTTTCATATATATCGACTGCCCCAACGAAAGAGGAAAACATAACGCGACGCTGATTGTAGCTTTAATCCAGAACAGAAAAACAGTAAAAATCCAGGAAATCCAGAAAAATAGTAACACCACAATGAAAAAAAAAAAAAAAATTGTAAAAGTAAGATACGTCCTTTTTCGTTGGGGCAGTCGATATATACATATTTTTGTATTTTTATTACATATAAATCCGTTCCCTAATAATAAATAATAATATTACTTAAAAGTGATCTATTATAAATTATCTTAATTAATTTTCAGACAATTTATGAACAAAACTATAAGATAAGGGATCGTTTATTTGAAAGACATAACTACCCAAACTATAAAATACAAAAAAACGATTGGAATATGTTAGACACAATTTTCAATCCCTCAAAGGAGACAAATGACGCAATCGAGGAAGTGTTAAATAAATATGGGAACCCCAAAAATCCAGCAGAACATAGATGGACTTATTTTAAACCGAACTACTGTGGATTCCCAACCAGGGGCACACTTAACAGTATCACAAACATTGATGTAAGTATATTGTACCTATATTAGATATTTATCAGCTAAGGTTTTTTTTTTTTAAATAAAATGTTTATAAAAATCAATCTTAATACTTAAACATGATGTTTTACAGGCACCAGTGGTTAAACTTAAAGAAACACATAAGATAGCTGATGAACTGCAAACTGAGTCAATGCATTCTAAAGGCAAGCGCATTAAAACTGTCAATAATTGTGATGTAAGTATATTGAAACTAAATATATATCAGCTTAGGTTTTTTTTAAATAAAACGTTTGTAAAAATCAATCTTAATACTTAAACATGATGTTTTACGGGCACCAGTGGTTAAACTTAAAGAAACACGGAGTCGATTTTTTACTATTTAACTCAGATAAATTTTTGAAATTATCATCAGTTCTACCAGCGATTTCTTCAACCACACATCCGAGCACAAAACCTGGACAACACTCCATCAACAGTACATGATATGTTTTAAAACAAGAAAAAAAAATGATAAATAATTTTGTTATAATTGTTAAATAAGAATATAATCTATGTTAAAAAATAGACTCAAACCTATAGCAAATTTTTTTTCTACTATAAAATAATAGAACATAATATATTGTCAGGTTGATATTAGAGTAAATAGATATACAAATTATACAAATATAATAATTAATAAATAACAATAATTACAATAGAAGATAATAATGTATTTTAAAAAACTAAACCATAATCATAATATTGGTTTTTATTATTATTACATATTTACATAATGGTAGATTAACCCGTTATAATAAATCTCAACGAACAATAGAAGATTTTGATCTCTAAAATTTAAATTGATTCTACGAAATAGAGAAATTAGAAAAATTTTTTAAATATTATCATGGTTATATAAACATCCAAACTAGCAAATAATTAAACGTTTTCCTTATCACTGTATATCATAGATTTACAAATGTTCAAGACTTTGAATAAACGGTAACTAACATCAGCTTAATGCATCGAGCTTATATAGTTTATTCCATGTCTTTACGTCTTCATACTTCATGAATGAAATGATTTTGTTAACACATCAGCAGCTGTCTATTTAGTTATGGTTAGAACTAAGATCTATCCTTCTTCAATCGATACCTACGCTATCTGGTGATGATTTATAAATATTATATACATATATATATTTTCCAATTAATCACTAGATAGCATAGGTATCGATTTAAGGAGCAATGAACAAACAAAGCACTATATAGCAGCATATAACTTAATTCTTTAATGATTCTAAAACATTTTATAATAATAAATAAATAATATTCTAAAAAGTAAAGTTATGCCTAGTAAATCAATATTAAATTTTTTTTATTTATGTTTTTTTTTTTAAAACACTATTTTATTGGAATACTTATCATAATGTTCAATATTATGTTTACACATTAAATAATAATTACAACTATGTTTTTATAAACAAATTTATGTATCTAAATTCAACCATTTTTATTTTGCTTATTTAAATCTTTTTTTTTTTAAAAAAACATAGAAAACATGAATACAATTGAATACATTTCAAACCAAATACACTCGATTGATAAAGAACTTGAAAACAATGATAACTGTCATACAAACGATCACATTCAAAGAAGATTTTATCTTAAACAAAATAAAAAATATATAAAAAACTTGAGATACAAAATATATTTAATAAAAAAAAATTCATGTGATCAGGAATTAATAAAAAAAATGAAAGATAAAATAATTCTTTTAAATGAAGAAGAAGAAAGAATAATTGTTCGTTTCCACAATAGATTTATTTATTTTTATGAATACCTAGAAGAACTCTGGAAACAGAAAGAAGACCTTGAGATTTTAAAAAAAACAATTGAAATAATATATATAATCAAAGCTAATTTTATTTTATGAGCTATATAAATTAATTAAATGTATTGTACTTTTTTAACTCTTTTAAATTAGACAAATAAAATAAATAAGTATAGTATTGAACATTTTAAATAGATTTTAATTTAATATAATAATGTTTTTAAAATAACTAAGATCATAAATAACTATATAAGTTTACAAAAATGTGATTATTTATTGATTCTATAATAATTATTTGTTAACAATTTATATTTTTATTTGAATAATATAAAGGTTTTATTTAAAACATTCATATTAAATCGATATTCATTACTTTCAAATAAATGACTAACAAACTTGGGGAATAAAAATATTTTAATACAAGATTTGTTTTTTTTTTTAAATAAAAAATGAAATAAAAAAATTCTTTATAATTTATAGAATTTGAAAAAATGTGCGAACTCATAAAAAACGGAATTAAACACCGTTTAGCAGAGATTATTAAGCAACAGAATGAAAATGAGAAATATGGTAATCAAATAGATGTAGTTTTTAAAAGAGATATGCGTGAAATTAACAAAAAAATAGCAAAGGCTCGGTTGAAAACTAGTCAAGAAGATTTGAAAACAAGAAGGAGGGGACTAATAAATGAATTTAAAGGTCATAATTATATTGGTTATAAATGCCGGAATAGTATAAATAGCCAATTAGGCTCTCTATACCAAAAATTGAATGAACTTGAATTAGAAAAATAATTTTTGTTTTTAATCTAATAAATATAAAATATAAAATAAAAATAAACATGTATTTATTTTTTTATAAGAAACATTAAATCTTAAGATCTTACAGGACTGAGTTGCTTGAAAGATATAGTAATAATTTAATACATTATTATTGGTTATACTTCTATATTTTTTTTTTTTTATTATTTATAGCTACATTATGAAAAGAAAAACTATTACACAATTTCAGCGCATGCAATCTTCTGGTACTGATTTAATCGAAATTGAAAGATTTAAGAAATGTTCAAAAACATTTGTTATTAAGAATATTTTAAAATTTATAGACTACAATCAATTTTTTAGATATACTTTAGATAAAATAATTTTAAAGTTAAAACAATCATGTTTACAAACATCTATTAAATTTAATTTGCATGTAGATAGTGTATATGAAAAAAAAGTAACACAAGAAAAACAGGACATGGCATTCAAAACTTCTAGTATGAGCGACTCGTTAAGTTAACTTGCAGACAATTTGTCTGAAGATAAGTCAAGGTTTAGAGAAACTCTTAAAATATTTACATTTAGAGCATTAGATTTAGTGACATGGAAAGGAGTTTTCCCGTATGAATATGTTGATTGTTGGAGTAAATTAAATGACACTTATTTACCTCCAAAGCATAAATTTTATAACTCTTTGACAGATGAAAAAATTTCTGATGATGATTATAAACATGCGAAAACTGTATGGGCTGCGTTTGATATAAAAACTTTAGGTGAATATAGTGATATTTATTTAAAAACTGATGTGACAATACTAGCTGATGTATTCGAAAATTTTAGAGACTTATGTTTATCCACTCTCAAACTAGATCCTGCTCCTGGATTTGCTTTCGATTGTATGCTTAAGTATACTAAGGTCAAATTAGAAAGGCTAAAGTCGTATAACAAGCTTTTATTTTTTGAGTGCAGCATACGAGGTGGTTTATGTCAATCAACTAAAAGGTATGCTAAAGCAAACATACCAAATATTGAAGGATTGGACTATAATTCTAATGAACCGACTACATGGATTACATACCTCGATTGCGTGAATTTGTATGGGAGGTCTATGTTAACAGAATTACCTTTTAAAGATTTTGAATGGGTTGATAACCTTGATATAGATGTAACTAAAATTGCTGATGATTCTAAAGTTGGATATATATTAGAAGTTGATATCGAGTATCCTAAACATTTACATAAAAATCATAATGATTTTCCGTTTTTACCTTTTAACGAATGTCCACCAAATTCAAAAGTTAAAAAATTACTGACTACACTATCATTTAAAAATAACTATATAATACATTATAAAAATTTGAAACAGGCGATTGCTAACGGAATTAAAGTAACAACAATTCATCGGGCTATCCGCTTTTCTCAGAGTAGATGGACGGCATCATACATTGAACTCTGTACAAATATGAGAAAAGAAGCTAAAAACGAATTTGAAAAAAATTTCTGGAAGTTGTTAATCAATAGCGTTTTTGGTAACTGTATGGAGAATGTTCGAGCAAGAACTTCTTTAAAACTGGTTTCATCAAGAAAAAAAGCAGAGAAATTAATGATGAAAACTAACTTTAAAGATAGGACTATATATTCTAGCAATCTTATGGCTATTCATCAACATAAGGAAACTATTAAATTCGATAAGGCGATTTATGTAGGATTCACAATTTTGGACGTCTCGAAAATTTTTATGTACGAATTCCACTATAATGTAATGAAGAAAAAGTATGGTACCAAAATTAGTTCTCTGTATTCAGATACTGATTCTTTAGTATATGCTATTCAAACAGAAAACTTTTTCAAAGACTTAAAAAATGATTTATTACCGTATTTCGATACATCAAATTATCCTAAAGACCATTATTGTTATAGCAGCATTAATAAAAACCAACCAGGCTACTTTAAGGATGAAATGAAAGGAACAATTTTGAAAGAATTTATTTCATTAAGACCGAAATTATATGCTTACAAAACTGTAGACGATATTGAAGAAAAAAAGGCGAAAGGTGTAAAAAAATATATAATTAAAAATCATATGCAATTCGATAATTATATGGATGTATTAAATGTTTTTATAAACCATAGATCTCTTTTAGATGAGCAAACTCATAGAGACATGAACTTTATTCAGTCAAAAAACATGTTGTTCATTTGAAAACAATGAGCAAACTTGTCTTAAGTGCTAACGATGATAAACAATATATAATGGAAGATGGGATAAATACATTAGCTTAGGGTCATTACAAACTAGAAAAAAAAAATAATAATTAATTCAACTTAAATAAATTAGGAGAATCAATATCTATGTTAGATTCTGAGGTTTGTTATACATTAAAAATTTAAAATAAAGTAGCAATGTTGTCTAGCAGTATTATCTAATTAAAAAATGTTTAATAATATCGTTAGATAACGCTCACAATTTTTCAGCACGTTTAATAAAGCGATAGGAAAACAGGTAAAATAATCAATTAAACGCTTAATTTTTTTATTTTTATTTTTATTTTTATAAAACTATTACATATTACATACATATATAAAAAAAAATGTCATTTTAAAATATCTGCCGATGTTATCCATGAATTATGAGTTGAATCAAAACCTAGCCATTTAACAAGCATATTATTTTTAACTTTTTTTATAATACGTTCAATGAGAAAAGTGTCTGGGAAATCAGTTAATTTAATTTCTTGTTCATAAAAACCTCCTAAAATTATATTGTTTGATCCGTCCTTTAGTTGATAAGTTATTGGATTTGTTTGTAAAATGTTTGAAATTGTAAATATTTCCGTTGTCCAATTTGGCGTATATCCTTTACTAAATATGTGTTTATACTTAGATATTCTTACTCTATCATTAATTTTAAATTTTGGTTTGTATAATGTTTTAGTATTTATAATATGTGTATTAAATTTAATTTTCCTTGTATTCATCCGAGCTTCATTTGGTGTACATTTGATTGTTCTATGTTTCGAATTATTATAGTTATGTATAATTTTCGATATTGTATTATGCCAATTCCATGTACCAGTCGCAGTGAAATGTTTGTATATATTATTTTTAAGAGTTTGTATAACACGTTCACCAATTGAACACTTGATAACACTGTATGTACTGTAATGTTTAATTTTATATTTGTTCATTAAATCTTGAAATTGATTATTATAAAATTCTGTACCATTATCTGTCTGTAACAATTTTGGTGTAGCTTTTTTTAATATATTAGACATAGCTTTTGTACATTCTCTTCCTGTTTTGTTTTTTATCGATTCAACCCATACATATTTTGTATATGTGTCAATAACAACTAAAATATATTTAAAACCATAATTTTTTTTAGAATGAGACTGCATATCCATTAAATCAGCTTGCCAAAGATCGTCTTTAAACCGAGTTACTACACTACGTCTAGGAAATATTTTTCTTGCCGGTCGATGTAGCTCATTAGCTATATTCTCTAATGTTGACATTACTCTATAATATTCCTCTCACGTAACTCTTCTAAAATAGATATAATTTCATTATTAACACCGTTATTACCGACACTTTGAGATGATGTCAAAAGATGTAATCTAGTTACTAATTCATTTGGATCATCATAATAAACTAATTGTGTTTGAGGTATTACATCTTTATATAAACCGGAACCATTCTTAGTCTGTGGCGATGAAGTAAAATTAAACATCTTTTCAATTGGAGGATCTGTAGACATTGAACTGTTTGCTGTAGGATTAAAATCAAATGGCGTATTTGATATGGTTGTATTATTATAAACTAATACTACGTTTAGCGTTCGAACTAGATAAATGATCGTTAAATCGTTTCAAGCTTATTTGAGGAATTTTAGAGTTGCTAATTTTAGCTATTTCTTCGTTTAATTGTTTTTCTTCATTTTTCATTCGTTCGTACAGTGGTTTTACAACAGTTGACCATTTATGGTTTTTTGAGGTTTTGGGTTTCCCATCTGCTTTTAAATGAACACGAGGAGTTTTCAAAATATCATAATAAGATTCCATATCCTGTACAGTTGTTTTTTTCGGGTTTTTCTCACATAATAAAGACCATAATCCTTCAGTCCATGGATAGTATCTATCAAGCAATTGTAAATTACCATAAGCAAAAGTTACAGAGTGATCTCCTATTTTATATGTATCACTAGCTGTATCATAATACATACCATAAGATTTATCATAACGTTGTGATTTAGGACGTTTATTAAAAAAAATTTAAAATGATAAATTTAATTCATCATCAGTTTCATCGTCATTATCGCTATTGTATGATATTTCTATGTTTTTTTGTATCAGCTGGTTGTGAGTTACATTGAGTATTTTTTTCCATTCGTTTACTTAATGGTTCAATTATTGGTTTAAATGTTTCACGGAAATAGTTGTCAGAATCTATAACACCACGTTTCATATCCATTATTTTGCGTTTAATATTTTTTTTTGATGTTATTAAATTTTCTAACCAAATTTTGTTCTTATTCATTGTAAATAATCAACTCATATATACATATAACTGAATCGTATGACTACTAACAATACTATGCAGATACTAACAGTGTTACGTTTATATATATATATACATTTTATTTTATTTTAATAAACATATGGAAACCACATCTATATCTTCCTTCATTAACTTCACGGGTCTTATCAATAACCATAAACCCATAATCATCATGATTCCAGCATAAATGAGAAATTTTCCGGAAATCTGAGAAATCCATATCCGTGAATGAATGATCATTAAATAAATGTCGTAAATTTGTATCATCTTGTTTCAATATTATTAAAAAATTTGAGTTATCTCTCACTAGTTGTTTCGGTATTTTTGAGTATGTTTGTGCTAGATAAAATACAGAACTAGCACCAGAATGCCGACAAATTGAGAAGTATTCTCTTATAGCAGGATCTGTAATAATATCATCAAAAATCATGATAGAGTTTTTCTTAGTTAGATTTGGTTTTATAACTTCTTCAGTGCTTGTAAATATAAAAAAATTAGCACCTTTTATATCATCCATTACTTTTTTCAATAAGACATATTTTTCCTGATTAGAAGTTTTTGAGTATAAATAAATATTTTCAAATCTCAGTCCGTTTTCGTGAGTGATTAAATTGTACATTATATTTGTTTTACCTGAACCAGTAGGACCAACTACTATAGCACGTATAGTATCAGGTAATGACGGTCCGTGTCTTGATGGTTTTTTTATTGTTTGGACATCTACGTTTATAATATCTAATTTATCTTTCTGCTCAATCAAATCCATTTTCTTATAAATACTCCAAAAGTTAAAATTTATAATCAATTATAGATGACACGTTCAGCCCACAAGTGGAAATCAAATAATACTGACAAAGGTTTTGTAAACCATCTTATAAATAGTTTCTGTTTGAAACGTAGTAACAACCGTTATGAAAGCTAAACAAAAAATAAGTATGGGTTGTAAAGGTAAAAAGAAACGTGTTACAAAAATTAAAAAAAATGTAATACTGGCAGCAAAGAAAAAAAGAATGTTTAAAAAAATTGGTGGTAAAAGATTGATTTTAACACCAGGTTAGTCTGGAGGTGTAATTCCTTTGATACCTATAGGTAAAGGGTTAGTTTAAATATATTTTTGCGGGGTTATCAGCACTCGGTAGTTTGATGTCTGGAGGTGCCAGTGTGTATAATGCTATACAAAATTCAAAAAAAAAAAAGGTGGTGGCTTATATTCAAACAAAAATATGTCAAAGAAAAAAAACTGATGAAAACGCTACCTAACAGACCACTTTCATCTCGAGATATTATAAAATATGCTGCAGAGTTAAAAATCAACCATTTCCGTGGAATCTTTTCACGTGATAACTTACCAAAAAAACCGTATAAAATCGAATGTGGTATATTAAATTTAGACATATCTTCAGGTGATGGAACCCATTGGGTGTCGTTTCATAAAAAAAACGATAAAGTTGTATATTTTGATAGCTTTGGTGATTTACCGCCGCCAACTGAATTACAGAATTAATTTAAAAAGAATAAAATTGTATACAATTATTCTAATTATCAAGATTACAACACATTTAATTGTGGACATTTATGTCTTGAATTTTTACAATGTATGAATCTGTTACATTAAGTTTGACTGGAAGTACAACTGTATTATCTACGAATTATTTTCCACATCTAAATGTTTACGAGGATTCAGAAATAGCTTTGTTATGTTTACAAACTTATAATTCATTTCCGAATATAAATTCAACTAACAACACAATTGGTATAGAATTAATTTCTGGTAACAATCATCATAGTGATAAAACATTTATCCATTTAAGCTGGATGAAGGATGTTATGAAATAGAGGATATTAACAATGCGATTAAAAAAAAGATACTAGAGTTAAATAATAAATATAATACTACGATATTTTTCAACATAATTATTGATCCTGTTGATTTCAGATCATGTATTAAATGTAATGGAAAAGTGAAGTTTGATATTCCAAATAGTATGGCATCTGTATTGGGGTTTGAAAAACGAGAATATAAATTTGAAACTCCTTGTCGATCGGAAAAAGCTGTAAATTTGAATACAATTAATTCTATAAAAGTGATGTAATATAGCTCAAGGATCAGGTTGATAATTTTGGTGAAGTACTGACAATCGTGCTACATATTAAACGTTACGAATCTTGAAATGGGATTAAAATTCAATATAAGTCCATTACTTCGAGCTACTTTGATTAGTCATAAGACTAAAGTGTTACCGTCCACATCAAATAAAGTAATACAATTGTCAGCAAAGAATAAAAAAATTTTAAGAGCTCTAGGTTATAAATTAAAGCAGAATGCCTGAGAATGATATCTTGGATATAAGTTCACGGTACGAAACAGATTCTAAAATCACGAAAATTGAATATCATTCATACACACCGTATACAACATCATTTAATAATAACGATGAAATACGTATATCGATCCAGCAGACGGATGTTTATCGAAAATTATATTATAATATTTTCCCGAAGGAAAAATAACGGATGCTGATAAGGTGGTGCTGACCAATAATGGACTTTCATATCTTTTCGAACAAATACGGTTAGAAATCAATGGGATAGAAGTGGATAGCACACGTGTTCTTAGTATCACTAGTACGTTGAAAGGATACTTATCCACTACACCAGACAACTATAATTGTTATGAAAATTCTGGATGGACTTTTAAAAATAGAACAAAATTGACAAATAGCAAAGGTGAATTCAGTGCTTGTATTTCACTGAAATATTGGTTAGGTTTGTTTGAAGACTTTAAGAAAATATTAATAAATTCAAGATTGGAATTAATATTAACACGAAGTCATAACGATTTAAATGCGTTAGGCGTTGCAAATAAATCCGATGTTTCTACAGGTAAAGTCGATTTAAGTAAAATAGTTTGGAAGGTACCACATATAACCGTTGACGATGGAGAAAGGTTAAAATTATTGAAACTTATAGAAAAAGAAAAAAGTTTGTTCATACCTTTTAGATCTTTTGAAACGTTTGAATATCCTGAACTTGGAACTACTAAAAAAGTTGTATGGAACTTGAAAACTGCATCAAAATTGGAAAAACCGCGATTTATTTTAATTGGATTACAAAAGGACGTAAAAATACGATGAGAAAAGATTGTAGTGTATTCGATCATTGTAATCTAACAAATGTGAAAGTATTTCTAAACTCTATAGCCTATTCATACGATAATTTGAATTTAGATTTTACTAAAAATAATTTTACTCTGTTGTATGATATGTATACATCGTTTCAAGAATCTTACTATGAAAAAAATGTACGGAACCCAATATTGAATCCTGCAACTTTTCTATCAAATGCCCCGATTATAGTTATCGATACTTCAAAACAAAACGATTCAGTTACAGCTTCATCAGTAGATGTTCAATTGGAAATTGAAGCATTGGAATCTCTGTCGGGTGTAACTGCCTATTGTTTATTAATTCATGTATTGTAGAATATGTACCATTTACTAGAGAAGTAAGAAAACTTGTATAAATAATTTGTTACAATAAAAAAATTGATGCTTAACCAATGTGTATATTCTTAGGACTTCATAGGACATTTTCGATGTCCTCCAAGGGAGACATTCCTCCTTAAAATTGAGTGATTACCGCGGGAAAAAAAACGTAAAACTCAGAACATACAAATGTATACTACTTGCCTTGAGTATCATATAATATAATACACGGATAACTATCCAATTTCGTTCTATACATTTTAACAAGACTTACCAATCTTGTCAAACCAATCTCGTCCTAGAGAAATGTTGTAGTCAATCCAAGTTGGTTACACTACTTTTTTTGAATAATATCGATATTTTTCTACACACATCTATTTATTTCGTGATACAAATTCGATTTTTGATAAAAATTAATCGATTAATCGATACAAATTAATCGAAGTTGAGTATCATTATTGATACTTAGCCCCAGTGGAATACTTATCAATCGATTTGTATTCAATTTTTGTGTTTATATATTTACATTGATTATAAATATTAAATAAGTATTTATAATCAAAGGTTTATTTAATAAATTCATTAATCACCCTGAATAACCTATTGCTCTATCATTTCGGTGAACGGCCACCTAGATACTCGTGATCTAGATGACACTACGGGATCTAAATAACTATAGGGAACTAGTTGACAACATCCTAGCCGGGGATCTAAATTATCCATTTTGCGTTTAGATCTCCCGTGATCTACTAGATACTCCCTTTGTGGCGGTAATCCAAAATAACATTATAAATTAAATTAAACTTATTTTATACTTTCGTTTACTATTGTTTTTTTTTGTCTAACAATATTGATTAATTTAATTTGAATAAGTATCATAAATCATAATATTAGGTATTTAGAAGTACATAACTATGTCTTCATAATAATACTCATAATTCATAAGACTATAAGAGAATAGTTAGTACATTTTTATTTTTTTTATTGTTTACAATAAATGCTCGAAAATTGAGGTTACTCAACTCTCTTTAAGTCCTATTAGTCTTAATATCACATACAACTATAAAAACACATAAAAATGTATATTTTAATTTTTGACGCACAGTTCTTTTATATAATCTATGGTTGTTATTAATTTCGATGAAAATTCTTGAATAATGTTTTCAATGAGCTCCTGTTTTTTGATCGAATTCGGATTATTTACATAACTCCGAGCTTTAATTTGAGTCTCAGATTGTATTTGGGTTAGTATGCCAATAACCTTAAAAATATTAGGATGAGCAGTATTGGATTCACTGTTGAATCTGCTGTGGAACGATTCACACCCATTTGTAGTCAAAGAAAGGGAAGATGAACACTCAGCCCACATTTCCGGAGGGAAACGACTATCTGACATTACATAATTTTCAAAAATATAGTCGAACATTTTGTCAATTTTATAGTCTTTTGGTTTGACAGTCATTAAATCGTCGAATCATTGTCTCTAAATTTTGATACAAGTCCCACTGACTGAATCTTCCACCACCAATTTTGACCCAAATGGTATCTACATTCCTTTATGTTTATCAATGGCCACGTTTTTCGTACTGCAACGTGAATAGCCTCTTCAAAATCTGCGAAAACAACTTGTGGATCAATGTAATCGCACAACTGCAACGCCGAAAAAGCTTTTCCGTAAGAACCTGTGGTTTTATCTGGCAAAAAACAGTATATCAGGGGAATAAAGTGTCCGTTATATAAAACATGGATGGTAAACATTTGGTAAAACAATATTGGACAACACTTGAACGTGCCATCAACATAAATACAACGGTTACCTATTCTTGAGAATGTTCAAGTTGGTGTCACATGTAAGAATAACAATATTTGATGCTGTACCTATCATTAAGAAACAAAAAATCCTCGCCGGCCAAAGTCTTAATATCAATTTTTTCTTATCGACTTAGGTAATTTTGGTAATAATTTGGTACGTACATAGTATACTGTCTTACGAATAGCGTTGACATCTTTTGTCGTCAAACATGTAAATCGTTAGGTACAAGTTCACTTCGGAGAAGTTTCGCGTGCCTTTCGTGCAAATTTTCTTGCGCTTTAGTGCTTTAAGCTTTAAATTATTACTTATATCCCTCCTCCTTAAAACATTGTCATCTAATTGCGGGTGGTTATGGTCCAGTTGTTCATCGTACCTTTCGCCAATACTGTTTTGTTTAAAATAAGACTTACAACTATGTGTTGTACATTTCCAGCGCTCCGCTTCGTCAGCCAGTAATTTTATGGAAAGAAAACAAAAAATGTTCTACCGTTTTTTTTTCACTTGTCATCTCGGAATAATAATAAATTTAAAAATTAATGAATACAAACAACAGCGGCGGATATCGAGTGCAGACTGAAGTCCGAACAAACTGCACAAGCTGACACAATTGTGTGCCGTATCCATATTGCATATCCGGTTTAATATGGTTATACTATATAGTATATTATGAACCTATTTAAAGCACTCTTATTGTTAATATTGCCAATTAGCCATCGACTATCGACACACATGCTATAGATTGGATAATACACACAAGCATCGGCGATTATGAAGCTCACTGAGGACGAGTACGTATATTATATAATTAATTTCGGTATGGATAATATTATGTTCAACGTTTCGGTATTTTCGTTATTATCAATCTGTCCAATATTTTCGGTTAAATTTAAGTTACCTTGGTATACATCAGTATATCATCGACTTAAAATCGGTATTAAAGTCAGCCGTTTGGACATTTTACCGGCTCGTAATACCTTTTTCCTACGGGAGCCGTTTGGGAATTGACCTGTTTGGAAAACCTTTTTCGGCGGTAGCTGTTTGGGAATAAGCAAACAATGGACGAGAGCCGTTTGGGATGCTCCGTTTTTAACCCTTAACTACACGCGCTGGTGTACTTTGTACACCAATATTTTTGTTTATCTTGTTCTATTTTAGTTTTTATTGGTTTTCAGTTATTCTCCTAATCTAACCTTTTCTTATCTAATATGTAATAGTTATTAATCCATTTCAGTCGTCATTTGATGTTTGTAGCCGCACAAACAAGCTCCGTATAAAATATTTTGGTATCGGTGAACGAAATACACCGCGCGTGTAATAATGTAAGTATTTTTTACGTCTTATATTGACTCATAATTCCGTTTATTTTTCTAATATTTTATTATTATATAATCATTATATTATTTAATCATATTATTATTATTATACTAGGTTAAAGCTTACGCCAAATGATGTGAATGACATATTAGATATGGAAACGTCAGAAGAAGAAGTGGGAGGTGATGAAGACGACAATGAAGTAAGAATAGTAAATAATAGTGATCATGACAGTAACTCGTGCTTGGAATACAGTTCATTTGAGGATTCCGATAGTGATGATGATAATATTGAGCTTGAATATTTTATCGGTAAAGATAAAGCAACAAAATGGTCTAAGACACCATTGACAAGTAAATTTGCTAAAACTAAAAAAAAAAATATAATAAATATAATACCTGGTTCAAAATTTACAACTGAAGAAATTCAAAATGAAGTAGGGGCTTTCCACATAATATTTTCAGACAAAATGGTTGATGAAATTATTCATTACACCAATATGTATATTTCGACAGTTCAAAAAAACTATAAAAGAGATAGAGATGCCAAATTTATAACAAAAAATGAAATGATGGCATTTTTTGGTTTGTTGATTTTGTCAGGAATAAAAAAAGGGAATCACACCAACTTTATTGAACTTTGGGCTACAGATGGTACTGGAATTGAAGTTTTTCGGGCTTGTATGGGCTGTAACCGTTTCCTTTTTATTTTGAGTTCAATAAGATTCGACGATAGAACCACTAGAAATGATAGAAGATCTGAGGACAAACTAGCTGCTGTGAGGTCAATGCTTGATCAATTTGTATATAATTGTAAAACAAGTTACTGCCTTAGTGAATATTTGACCATTGACAAAATGTTAGTCCCATTTAGAGGTCGTTGTAGTTTTATTCAGTATATACCAAGTAAACCTGCAAAATATGGCTTGAAAATATTTGCACTGGTTGATGCAAAATCATTTTATAGAGGGAATTTAGAAATTTATTGTGGGACGCAACCAGACGGGCCTTACAATATGTCTTCCAAGCCATTTGATATTGTCATGAGATTACTTGACAATGTAACGGGATCAAATCGTAACCTAACATGTGATAATTGGTATACTAGTTATCCCTTGGCTACTAAATTACTAAAAAAGCAAACAACTATAGTAGGAACATTGAGAAAAAATAAAAAGGAGATTCCAGTAGACTTTCAACCACATAAAAATAAATCAATTAATTCTTCATTTTTTGGATTTCAAAAGGAAATAATGATAACATCATATACTCCTAAAAAAAATAAAGCTGTAATTCTATTATCAACTATGCATAATGATACGTCAGTAAATAGTGAGACAAAAAAACCTGAAGTTATACACTTTTACAATTCCACAAAAGGAGGCGTGGACACTGTCGACCAAATGTGTGGGAATTATTCAGTCTCTAGGAGAACACGCAGATGGCCTTTATCAATATTTTTTCAACTTCTCAACATTGCAGGTATAAATGCAAATATTCTGTATAACAATACACAAATAGAAAAAAAACATAAGAATAGGAGGTCATTTCTAAAATCACTTTCAATGAATTTGATGAATAATCACTTGAGTGAAAGATCACAGATGACAAATCTCCCTACTGACATAAAACATTTTTTATCAAAATATGAAACAAAAGAAGTGGACGTTCAAGAACCTCCAACAAAAATACGAAGTCGGTGCTATTTGTGTGGAAGAGCCAAAAATAGGGTGACAACAATACAATGTTCTTCATGTCAGAAGTTTACATGTAAAGAGCACGTAAAAGCTGTTGTCAGATGTGAAAGATGTATAATAAGTCAGGATAGTCAGGATAGTGAGTAAGATTTAATTTAAGTTAGTAAAAATTATTTGACAATTAAGACATTTTTACTTTTATCAATTATAATATATAGTAATAACAAAATTTTTTTTTTATTAAATTTTCTTTTTATAATTAAATTTAAAACAATATTAAGTAGTACTTTGTTCTTTTATTAGTAAATAAAGTCAAATATATATGCAATACGACATTGATTTCTGTGTAAAACAAATTGGTGTATAAAATACACCGCGCGTGTAATTATTGAAAAAAAAAATGGCGCGTGTAGCTAAGGGTTAACAATACCTATGAGCATGAACGTGAACTTATTCCAAGGTGCTGGTATTATCCGTCCATACTCCACAGGATATAAAATTGTGATAATGTGACATGGTATACCGTATACCTATTGTAATTACAATTTAGAACAGAATTTCAGAAATTCTTCTGTAGCGGAAACTTACTGCTAAACAATGCCTATTATATTATAACGACGACTTGTAGACTGTAATCGTTTATTTCAGTCATTTCAGAAGTAAGTTTCACATTTTATTATTAATAATAATTTCTATAATTTATTTAACTAAAAGCTTCTTAATAATTATTATTATGTGGACTAGTGGACTGTAGTAACTTGTAGTAACAGGTACTTGTTGTAAGTACAGTATAGTGTATAATAGGCATATAGACATATAGTGTGTACATAGACTGGTAGTATTTTCCATAAATATGATAGTTATACTTATAGACTTCTATAGTATTTGCAAAGTATTTGGGAGTTTTATTTAATCACATTTGATTATAAATTATAATCACGAGTGATAATGTAAATACGTTTGTAACACGATATTAATTTCAATGTAGGTACTGTCTTGTATACCTATCTAGCGAAACCACAGCCGCTCGTCCGTGGTTTCGCTAACCGTTGGCGGACGGTACAGATCGCGTCTCCGGGCTGCGGATTGGAGGAACCCCGGTTCTCTCGCTTCGGCGAGTCGGGCAATGAGCGAATAATTAATACCCCATCGCAGATAGCTACGTACAAATGACCCGCGGCTGGACGGGATGTCCCCCGGAATGCTGCGGTTGCAATCGAGGCCACCGACCTCGATTGTAGTGCCTGCCACACGAGTTGTGGGCACGGGCGCTGGCGCTTGCGTCAACCTCCGGGCGTGCGTCTCAGATTTAGCCATCTCGCCCAGCTGGGAGTCCTGAAGTCGGTAGGCGAGAGCGGTCGCCGACAAATGTCCCACCTTTTGATTGAAAGGTAGAGACGTCAGTTTCGAATGGGTGGCATCACATAAGTGTGCTCCGCGGGAGATTGTAAATTCCGCCCGAAATGAACAGGTAAAAACAAGGTCTATGGTAAATTCCGCCCCGAAAAATAAATATTTTTAAACTAAGCGTTCCGTGAATGTATAATAAAGAGATGGGTCTATAATTTAAAAAATCTGTTTTATCTCCGCTTTTATGTATTGGTACAATTTTAGCCATTTTCAATTCATCGGGTACTATACCGTTGACTATACTACAATTAATTATATGAACGATAGGTGGAATCACATTGTCTCCTATTTGTTTAATGAAGAGAGCTGTATAACCATCCGGACCTGGTGCTGAGTTGTTATTCAATTTATTTAATATATTTATGACTTCATTACTACCGATGGCATTTAATGAATATAATATATCAAGAAAATGTGTTAAACTTACTCAAAAAATTGAAATGTATGTCATATCAAGAAAATTAGTTTAATTTATGAGAAATAAAAGTAGATTTATGGCTAGTTGATATTCAATTTATAATAAAAATAATTGATTATAATTTTCATGGACCATGGTTATAATTTATAGTAGATCTCAATTCCAGTTCTACATAGTGGACAGCGGTAATATGACCTGTGTTCATTTGGAGGCATTCTTGTATAGCTTTCATGACAAGGTCCACAAAGACCTTGGTGTAAGCATGGATAAAGTATTACTATTGGCGGATTGTACAGGCATATATAGCATGTTTCCTCTACTATTAGTATAACTTAAAAAAATAAAACATCTTTATTTTTAATCAATTACCTTAGTTAGAAACATATTTCAGATAGTTACTACTTAAATGTCAAATCTTCACATTCAATGTGAATAACTGGTGGTACCATGGGCTGTTCGTTAAATGAATCTTCTTAATCTTCTTAATCTGCATCAAGATTATGAAAAACTAAAGACAATAGATTTTTCGTTAGTATATTTATTTGGAAATCTGCATAATTAAAATTATAATGAAAAATCATACGATCCCGAGGAACTGGCACTACTGGTCTACGTGGTAAAATCCTTCTCATAATTTCCTCTCGAATCGGTTTCTGATGGTGATCAAAGTGCAGTGGTACTAAAGCTGGTGCTTCGAGTGGTGGTGCCTGTAGAATAGGGGGGGGGCTAAGAGGGCTATTTTGTTAAGCCACCCCAAAATTCTTCTTAACCCCTTGTGTAAAAACTAAAAATGTACTATTTTATACGTCCATGGTCCATGTACTATGAGAACTGAATAATTGTTTTATTTTTATTTCCAAAGAATATTTTATTTGATAATTCAAATTTTAAATTATTCAGCGACAGCGTTAACGAGACTCAAGTACGGCTCGGTATGGGTAATGGTGAATCGGCCAGACTTGTAAACATTAGTATTAAACATAAAACGATTAAACAGTTACATTTGTTTATTACGCCGATTTTATTATGGCAAAATAAGTTTTCACCGTATTCTGATCACGCGTTCTGTTTTATTGTTAATGTATTTAAACAAAAATTCAAATATTATTTTTTAAATACTACCTTTTTTAACTTAACGATGTTTAGTATATTTAATAACTTAAAGAAAAAGATAAACCTGCCCGTTGAAAATCCTATTCAATCCTCGAGTGATCTTAATAGACATGCTGATGAAGAACATGAAAATACAAATTGTATTAACGTTGACAGTGCAGAGGAAGAATCCAGTCCAACAAAACTAATTGTTCCAACTTGTATAGAGTCAAGCGATGTAAAAACTTTAGAATTAGATCTAGGAATTTTAGAATCTGGACCAAACCAACCAATTTTAAAAGTAAATATTACAATATTTAATAATCTAATTTAATCATTAGAAGATTCCTAATACAAGATATTTTATTTATTAATTATGTTATTTAAAATGTTTAATTAATTGTCTGAAAAATATTTCATTAATTCATAAGAAATACCTAGTATTTGGTAATGCATTCAAAAATTAATTAGTAATTAATACTAAATTGAATTATATAAATGTAATAATTATAAGGTACTTAATTAATAAAACTACCAAGTTTTCACATTTATTTTTTTTCCACAATTACTACTTTTCAGAACTATCCAAAAACTCTATTCGGAAAGAAAAATCGGTCATTTTCAGATAGCTATTTTAAGAAATTATCATGGTTAGAGTATAGCATTAAAATTGATGCAGTGTTTTGTTTTTGTTGCCGAATTTTTAATACAAATAATTTTTATATAGCTGATAATATTTTTACAAAAACTGGATTCAAAAATTGGAAAAAAGTAATATTATATTTTTTTTTTCTTACATAATATGCTATTTTCTTAACACAATTAAAATGTTTGTTTCATATTATATTTTATATTTAGCTAGGTGGTAATGATTCCAAGTCAATGAGTCATGAAAAATCAAAATGTCATTTAAAATGCATGGCAAATTGGTCTGGATATTTAAGTGCAAAATCTATTGGTAGTGTAATAACACAAATTTCAGTACAAAATAAAAAAGAAATTATAGAAAACCGAAACTATCTTAAACAAATTATTGATATTATTTTATATTTGACACGTCAAGGAATTTCATTTAGAGGCCATGATGAAACAAAAGAGTCTTTAAACCAAGTCTTTAAACCCACCTGACAAGTGTATTTTATGTCTGATGTCTGTATAGTTAATTATTATTTTGCATCGAGTGCGACAGGCCGCGAACCGGCGAAATATTCTTTAGTAAAGACCTGAGTTACCGTTGTATTATAACCATTTGCTTGTAAGAACAGCGGGTGGGGGATTGTCCCGCCGCTGTTAATTGTCTTGTGTTTGTCTCTAACAATAAACGATGGGGGCTGGAGGAGAAGTACTGGCACCATAGTTCCTCCTCCAGTCCTCGATACCACAAAAAAAAAAAAAAGTTAATTATTATTTTGTTATTGGCTATTATATATGTTTTATTTAACAATTTGTTTTATACAATATTAGGTCATTTCAAAGAGGCCTGCCAGTTAATGGCCAAGCATGATATACAGTTTAAAATTAAACTAGAAAGTAAGTTTAATTTTACAAGTCCTGACATTCAAAATGAGTTGATAAATACTTGCAGTGAAGTTTTAAAAACTAATATTATTTCTCAAATAAAATCAGTTGGTTTTTTTGCTATTATGGTCGACGATGCCAGGTACTTGACACTACTTGTTCATATATTACCATTTTAACAGCCATTGGCTAGTTGCTAATATTTTTTTTTAGTTTTTGAACTTAACAAGTTGACTATTTTTTTTAATTAACTTCATAACTTAACTTGTTAAAGAATCAATACTAATAAAGTAATAACTTAGCTTTTAAATATTATATAATTATAAAAATATTGAAATAATTTATTTTAATTTTAACTTTCAAGGCATCATAAAGTAGAATATATGTCTATATGTGTGCGGTATGTAAACAGTTTTGAAGTATATAAAAGATTCCTGGATGTGTCTGAAAAACAAGATGCACAGTCAGCACAGACACTTGTTAATACAATTTTTCAATTTCTTAAGCAATCAAATTTGGAAAATATACCTATATTTGCACAATCTTATGATAGAGCGAGTGTTATGAGTGGTAAAAGAAATGGTGTCCAGAGTAAACTACTAGAACGATACCCATGTGCTATTTATACACATTGCATGATACATAAAATAAATTTAGAAGATTTTATAAACATTTTATTTAATTTTTATTTAAAAAGGAATTGAAGCTTTGATAAAAAAAGGACATTTTATTCTATACTTGAAGATATTTTGACAAAAATCAATATTCTTAGTAACGAAATGCAAGAAAAAAAAAGCAACTTTGAGAAAATCAGTAAATTTAATTAATAGTATTATAAAAACATTTGAAAATTACCATTGCTCAGAAATATTAAACCGTTGTGGATAAAAGTTATGACATTGGCTAGAGAGTTCAACATTTCATTAGGACTTCCAGCTAAGGGTTATTTATAAATTATATTTTATTTTAGAATGAAAAGATAGTTTTCATCTTTATAAATAATTAATGTTTAAATATTTTATGTGGTTGTTTATCTTTACATATGTTTACTTGATAATTCAAAGGTTCCAAACGTAAACGTAGAGAAACAACACATTTACAAAACTATTTTGTTAGTAACTACTGGTGCTGAATTTTTTGTTGTTAATATGGATAATGGAATGAGTGATGAAGACGCACAGCTTAAAAGCTTAAATACTGGAAAATTAATGGTTATTTTAGGATACTAGACTGTGTTATATCTGGTTTAAGAAGCAGATTTTCAACAGAGAGCTTGAAAATGGGACTTAGCATTGATAACTTTATGAAGTTAAAATACCCTGAAAGTTTATATTTTACTGAACATTACGAGGTTAGTAAAATATATAAAAATATATAATACCATTGAGTATAGATAGTATATAGTATATAGTACTATCTATACTCAATGATAATACCTATTTATTATTTATGTTAATATAAGATTTTATTTTTAGAAAGCTTTATGTATTGATAAGGACCAACTCAGAGCTGAAATTCTAATTATGAAGAATTATATTGATAAAGATAATTTTTATATAGATTCTATTGTATCAGAAATTAACAAAATAGTTTTTCCAAATTTATACAAACTATTACAAGTAGGCAGTAGCACTAACTATTCCAATAAGTTCTGCGTCATGCAAAAGATCGTTTTCAGTAATGCCGAGAATAAAAATATGGATTAGAAATTCTATGACTAATGATAGATTTGAAAATCTATCATTACTTCATGTTGAAAGGGGCTTAGCTAATATTATTAATTCTGAAGATGTTCTTAATATATTTGCGCAAAAAAGTAGATGTTTAAACTTGATATTATAGGTAATAATTTCCTATTTAAAATGTTTTTTTTATACACTTAATTCAATTATAAAATATATGTTTATAAATAATAGTAATAATTTTTAAACAACAATATTTGATAATATGTTTTATGGTATTTTATTTATTTATATTAAATTTAAATATATGCATATTTAGTTCTTTTTATATTTTATTCCTTTAAATTTTTCTTTAGTTAAATTTGTAGTACCTATATATGTTTGTACCCAAATTATAGACATAGCCCAGTAGTATATATTTGTATGTTCACAGTACACTTTTTGTGTAACCACGGTAATTTCACGCCCTTCAAGGGAGGATGGCCCCCTTGGACACAATAATTTTACCGTGTAAAAATTATGGAGAATATTAGTAAATTCACCACGGTAATTTCACACCGTTCAAGGGAGGATGCCCCCCTTGGACACAATAATTTTACCGTGTAAAAATTATGGAGAGTTTGCACACTCAAAATCAGTTTTGTTCAAATATTTACCGTGTACACGCTAAATGGTTTTTTTCTCAACAAACCTTATTACTAAAATGAAATAATTATTTAAAATACAGAACACAAGTTATGTAATAATAGATTTTTTATTATTGTAAATTAATTCTTAAATATATTTACACAAGTTTTCTTACTTCTCTAGTAAAAGGTACATATTCTACAATACGATCATGAATTAATAAACAATAAGCAGTTACACCTGTAAGCGAATCTGAAGCTTCGATTTCCAATTGGACATCCACTGCTGAGGCTGTGGCTGAATCGTTCTGTTTTGAAGTGTCGATAACTATAATTGGCGCTTTTGTTACAAAAGTAGAAGGACTCAATATCGGGTTACGAATACTTTTTTCATAGTACGATTCTTGAAACGATGTATACATATTATACAATAAGGTGAAATTATTTTTCGAAAAATCTAAATTCAAATTATCGTATGGATAAGCTATCGAGTTCAGAAATACTTTAACGTTTGTTAGATTACAATGATCGAATATACTACAATCTTTTGATAACACATTTTTACGTCCTTTCTGTAATCCAATTATGATGAATCGTGGTTTTTCTAATTTCGAAGCAGTTTTCAAATTCCACACAACTTTTTTAGTGGTTCCGAGTTCAGGATATTCAAAAGTTTCAAAAGATCTAAAAGGAATAAACAAACTTTTTTCTTTTTCTATAAGTTTCAATAATTTCAACCTTTCTTCATCGTCAACAGTGATATGTGGAACCTTCCAGACTATTTTATTTAAGGTGACTTTACCTTCAGTGGTAGTTGCACCACTTTTAACTTGTAAAGCATTTAAATCACTATGACTTCGAGTTAATATTAATTCCAATCTAGAATTCACTAATATTCTTTTATAATCTTCAAACAAACCTAACCAATATTTTAATGGAATGCAAGCACTAAATTCACCTTTGTCATTTTCCGATTGCGTTGCGTTTTTAAAATTCCAACCAGCATTTTCATAGCAATTGTAGTTGTCTGGTGTACCGGATAAGTAACCTTTCAACGAGCTAGTGATTCCAAGAACACGTGTGCTATCTACTTCTATCCCATTGATTTCCAACCGTATTTGCTCAAAAAGGTAAGAGTAACCGTTATTAGATAGTTTCACTTTGGTAGCATCAGTAATTATTCCTTCCAAAAAAATAAAGCTTTCGTGTAGATATGGGTAGACATCCGTTTGCTGGATTGATATACGTATTTCATCATTATTATTAAATGATGTAGTATACGGTGTGTATGAATGATATTCAATTTTCGTAATTTTAGAATCCGTTTCGTACTGTGAAGTTATATCCAAAATATCACTTTCAGGCATTCTGCTTTAATTGATAACCTAAAGCTTGTAAAATTTTTTTATTTTTCACCGTCAATTTTTTTATTTTATTTGATGTTACTGGTAGCACTTTAGTCTTATGACTAGTTGTACTTACCTGAAGTAGTGGGTTTATATTGAATTTCAACCCCATCTCAAGACCCGTAACGTTTAATATGTAACACGATTGTCAATGCCTCACCAAAATTATCAATCGGATTATGGTCTTGATCGACCAGCTGTACGGTTATCGAGTCAATATTTGTTTTATTTAATTTGTAATATATCAAATTTGGAGGCGACTGAACCACTTTTGTTCCTGTTCTTTCATTTGGGAAAAACTCGTAAATCGAATGGCTTTGAAGATGGTTGCTGAATGAACCTTGAGCTATATTACACATTACTTTTATAGAATTAATTGTATTCAAATGTACAGCTTTTTCCGATCGATGAATTGCATATTCCGGATTATATTCTTTATCTTCAAACCCAAATACAGACGCCACACTATATGGAATATTAAACTTTAGTATTCCATTACATTTTATATATGATCTGAAATCATGAAGATCAACTGAAATGTCAAATGATAACTCGGTTCCATTTTTTTTATTAAAGAAATCTACTTGATCTTTAACTCGAGCTTTTATATCTTCAATTTCATAACACCCCTCTTCTAGTGTAATAAAACACGGTATGATATTATTGTCATGGTCTGCTATTAACATTTCAAATTTATTATTAGTACTGTTTATATTTGGGAATGAGTTAAATGTTTGTAAACATATCAAAGCTATTTCTGAGTCTTCGCACACGTTTATAGATGGAAAATAATTTGTAGATAATTTGGTTGTATTCCCATTTAAACTTAATGTAACTGTCTCATACATTGTAAATCTTAGTTAAAAATTTAATATTCTAGATCCACAACGTTTAATATGTAGTACAATTGTTAGTGTTTCATTTAAATTATCAATCGGATTATGATCTTGATCAACTAATTGGACAGTTATTGAGTCAATATTTGTTTTGTTTAATTTGTAATATATCAAATTTAGGGGTGACTGAATCACTTTTGTTCTTGTCCTTCCACTAGGGAAAAACTCGTAAATCGAATGACTTTGAAGATGGTTGTCAAATGATCCTTGAGCTATATTACACATCACTTTTATAGAATTAATTGTATTCAAATTTACAGCTTTTTCCGATCGACGAGGAGTTTCAAATTTATATTCTCGTTTTTCAAACCCCAATACAGATGCCATACTATTTGGAATATCAAACTTTACTGTTCCATTACATTTAATACACGATCTGAAATCAACAGGATCAATACTTATGTTGAAAAATAACTTAGTATTATATTTATTATTTAACTTTAGTATCTTTTTTTTAATCGCATTGTTAATATCCTCTATTTCATAACATCCTTCATCCAGCTTAAATGGATAAATGTTATTATCAAGGTGTTGATTTTTACCAGAAATTAATTCTATTCCAATTGTGTTGTTAGTGGAATTTATATTCGGAAATGAATTATAAGTTTGTAAACATAACAAAGCCATTTCCGAATCCTCGTAAACATTTAGATGTGGAAAATAATTCGTAGATAATACAGTTGTACTTCCAGTCAAACTTAATGTGGTAGATTCATGCATTGTAAAAATTCAAGACATAAATGTCCACAATTAAATGTGTTGTAATCTTGATAATTAGAATAATTGTATACAATTTTATTCTTTTTAAAGTAATTCTGTAATTCAGTTGGTGGCGGTAAATCACCAAAGCTATCAAAATACACAACTTTATCGTTATTTTTATGAAACGCTACCCAATGGGTTCCATCACCTGAAGATATGTCTAAATTTAATATACCACATTCGATTTTATACGGTTTTTTTGGTAAGTTATCACGTGAAAAGATTCCACGGAAATGGTTGATTTTTAACTCTGCAACATATTTTATAATATCTCGAGATGAAAGTGGTCTGTTAGGTAGCGTTTTCATCAGTTTTTTTTCTTTTTTTTTTTTCTTAACCTATTATTGTTTGAATTCAAACCACTGCCTTTTTTTCTTTTTGAATTTTGATACGTATTATACACACTAGCACCTCCAGACATCAAACTACCAAGTGCTGACAATCCTGCAAATATAGGTATTAAGGGAATTACACCTCCTGACTGCCTCGGTGCTAAAATCAACCTTTTACCACCATTCTTTTTCTTTGAGATTCTTTTTTTCTTCGCTGCTAGTATACCATTTGTTTTCATAGCACGTTTCCGTTTACAACCCATACCTATTTTTCTTTTAGCTTTCATCACGTTTGTTACTGCGTACGCGACTAATTTCTCTTTTCTAGGTGTATTTTTTGCTTTAAATCTTTCCCAAGCACGGTTTTCTAACACTTTATCGGCTTTGTGTCTATCGTCTAAATTTTTACTCGTTGCATACACAATATCGTGATCACGACAAGCAGCATCCAATGGGTTTATTCCTTTATCACCACGATCTAGTCTTTTTTTTAATTTCGTGCCAGGACCACAATACTGATATCCTGAAACATGGGCTTCGAACGGGAGACTATTTATAAGGGAGTTTACAAATCCTTTTCCAGTCTTGACTGACTTACACTTACGAGTCGAACGTGTCATCGATAACTGGTTATAAATTAGTAAATTCTAGAGTATTTATAAGAAAATAATATGGATTTGATAGAACAGAAAGATAAATTGGATGTTACAAATGTAGATGTTCAGGTAGTAAAAAAACCATCAAGACACGGTTCGTTATTACCCGATACTATACGTGCTATACTAGTTGGTCCCAGTGGCTCAGGAAAAACAAATATAATGTATAATCTAATCACACATGCAAACGGGTTAAGATTTGAAAATATTTATTTATACTCGAAAACCTCTAATCAGGAAAAATATGTTTTATTGAAAAAAATAATAGATGATATAAAAGGTGCTAATTTTTTCATATTTACAAGCGCTGATAAGGTAATAAAACCAAACTTAACCAAGAAAAATTCTATTATCATTTTTGATGATGTGATATGTGGTCCACAATCCGTAATCAGAGAATACTTTAGCATGGGTAGACATTCAGGTGCTAGCTCTGTATTTTATTTAGCACAGACATATTCTAAAATAACAAAACAGCTAGTAAGAGATAACGCAAACTTCTTAATAATACTGAAACAAGATGATACAAATTTACGACATATATTCAACGATCATTCGTCTACAGATATGGATTTCTCAGAATTTCGTAAAATTTCTCATTTATGTTGGAATCATAGTGATTATGGGTTTATGGTCATCGATAAAACTCGGGAAATGAATGAAGGAAGGTATAGATGTGGTTTTCATACATTCATTAAAATAAAATAATTTTATATGCTTATACCTATATATAAATATACCGTCACACAGTTATTATCTGCATAGTGTTATCGGTAGTCATACGATACAGGTATATTACATTTATTATTTACAATGAACAAAGAAAAAGTCTTGTTGGAAAGTTTGATAACATCAAAAAAAAATATACAACGGAAAATAATGGAAATGAAACGTGGTGTTATAGATTCTGAAAACTACTTCCGTGAAGCATTTAAGCCGATAATTGAACCATTGAGTACACATGTACAACAAAATGCAACATGTAACACACGACCAACTGAACTAGAAAATAAATCAGAAACCCCATGCATTAGTGAAGAAGATAATGATGAAGAATTAAATTCAACATATGAAAATTTTTTAAATAATCGTCCTAAATCAACACGTTATGATAAATCCTATGGTATGCATTATGATAAAGATAGTGATTCATATAAAATAGGAAAACATTCTGTAACTTTTAGTCACGGTAAATTACTGTTGCTTAATAAATACTATGAATTTACACCAGGACTATGGTCTTTATTATGTGAGAAGGAACCAAAAAATACAACTATAGCAGATATAGAATCTTATTACAATATTTTGAAAACTACTGGAGTCCATTTAAAAGCAGATGGAAAACCTAAAACCTCGAGGTACCATAAATGGATGACTGTTGTAAAACCACTGTATGATCGAATGAAAATGGAGGAAAAACAGTTTAACGAAGAAATAAGTAAAATGAATGAGAATGCAACTCCTCGAATTAACTTAAAATCATTTAACAATACTTTACCTTTTACTCCTGATCTATTTAACGCTAAACGTAGAAAAATTGAACCATTTGATTTTAATCAATCAACAAGTAGTTTTCCGTTTACAGATCACATGTCTACAGATATGATTAATTTTACTTCATCACCTGAGCCTAAGTCAGGTAGCGGTTTATATAAAGATGTCTTACCTCAAACCCAATTAGTTTATTATGACGATCCGAATGAGCTAGTAACTAGATTAAATCTTCTGACATCATCACAAAGTGTTGGTAATACCGGTGTTAATAATGAAATTATATCTATTTTAGAAGAACTACGTGAGAGAAATATTATAGTATAATGACAACCTTAGAGAGTATAGCTAATGAGCTACATCGACCAGCGAGAAAAATATTTCCTAGACGTAGTGTGGTAACACGGTTTATTAACGACCTTTGGCAAGCTGATTTAATGGATATGCAATCTCATTCTAGACAAAATTATGGTTTTAAATTTATATTAGTTGTTATAGATACATATAGCAAATATGTATTTGTGGAACCGCTGAAAAATAAATCAGCGAAAGAATGTACAAAAGGAATGTTTAATATATTGAAAAAAGCTAATCCAAAACTTTTACAAACAGATAATGGTACAGAATTTTATAATACACAATTTCAAGATTTAATGAAAAAATATAAAATTAAACATTACAGTTCATATAGCGTTATTAAATGTTCAATCGCTGAACGCGTTATCCAAACACTTAAAAATAATATATATAAACATTTTACTGCTACAGGTACATGGAATTGGTATAATACAATATCAAAAATTATACATAACTATAATAATACAAAGCATAGAACAATCAAATGTACACCTAATGAAGCTCAAATGGATACAAACAGAATTAAATTTAATACATATATAAATTCTGAAACATTATATAAACCAAAATTTAAAGTTAACGATAAAGTACGAATATCTAAGTATAAACATATATTTAGTAAAGCATATACACCAAATTGGACAACAGAAATATTTACAGTTTCAAAAGTTTTACAGACAAATCCAGTAACTTATCAACTAAAGGATGAATCAGACAATATAATTTTAGGTGGTTTTTATGAACAGGAAATTAAATTAACTGATTTTCCAAACACCTTTCTCATTGAACGTATTGTAAAAAAAGTTGGGAATAAAATGCTTGTTAAATGGTTAGGGTTTGATTCAAGTCAAAATTCATGGATCACATCATCAGATATTTTAAAATAATTTTTTTTTTTATGCATATTATGTTATACTTTAATAATAAAAATCAGAAAAAAAGTTGAATTAATTATTTGTTTTTAGTTTGTAATTTTTTTATCTCGACACCTATTTTTTTTAATTTTTTTTTTAATAAATAAATTTTACTACACTACTGTTTTTTCATTAATTTATCCAGTTTATAGTGACCATAAGCCAAAGTATTTATCCCATCATCATTTATATAACGTTTATCGTCATTAGCGCTTAGAACAAGTTTGTTCATTGTTTTCGAATGGACAACATGTTTGTTTGATTGGATAAAATTCATGGTTCTATGAGTTAATTTATCCTTCACAGATAAATGATTTATAAAAGCGTTTAGTATATCCTTATAATTATCGAATTGTATATGTTTTTTAATAACATAATTCTTTACACCTTTTGCTTTTTTTTCCTCAGTACCGTCTACAGTTTTGTACGCATATAATTTCGGTCTTAATGATACGAATTCTTTAATTATTACTCCTTTCAATTCATCCTTGAAAAAGCCTGGTTGACTTTTATGTAATTCGTTAAAACAATAATGGTCTTTAGGGTAATTAGATGTATCAAAATATGGTAATAAATCATTTTTTAAATCATTGAAAAAATTTGTAGTTTGAATAGTGTATATCAATGAATCAGTATCCGAATATAAAGAACTAATTTTAGTACCATACCTTTTCTTCATAACATTATAATGAAAGTCATACATAAATGTTTTCGAAACGTCTAAAATTGCGAATCCTACATAAATTGCCTTATCGAATTTAATAGTTTCCTTATGTTGGTGAATAGCCATGAGATTCTTAGAGTATATAGTTCTGTCTTTAAAACTAGTTTTTACCATTAGTTTATTCGCTTTTTTTTCTGATGAAACCAGTTTTATAGAAGTTCTTGCTCGAACATTTTCCATACATTTACCAAAAACACTATTAATTAACAACTTCCAGAAATTTTTTTCAAACTCATTTTTTGCTTCTGCTCTCATTTTTGTACAGAATTCAATGTACGACGCCATCCATTTTTTTTGTGAAAAGCGGATAGCTCGATGAATTTTTACTACTTTAAGACCGTGAGAAATCGCTTGTTTTAAATTTTTGTAATGTACAATATAGTTTTTCTTCGGTGATAGAGTAGTTAACAATTTCTCAACTTTTGAATTTGGTGGACATTCGTTAAACGGTAAAAACGGGAAATCATTATGGTTTTTATGTAAATGCTTAGGGTACTCGATATCAACTTCTAATATATATCCTATTTCAGAATCATCGGAAATTTTAGTTACATCTATGTCGAGATCATCAACCCATTCAAAATCTTTAAAAGGTAATTCTGTTAACATAGACTTCCCATACAAATTTACACAGTCGAGATATGTGATCCAAGTAATCGGTTCATTCGAATTATAGTCCAATCCTTCAATATTTGGTATGTTTGCTTTAGCATATCTTTTAGTTGATTGACAGATACCACCGCGTATTGATTTCTCAAAGAACAATAACATGTTATAATCCTTTAACCTCTCTAATTTAACCTTTGTATACTTAAGCATGCAATCAAAAGCAAATCCAGGTGCAGTCATATAATGAGCAGGATCTAGTCTGAGAGTAGATAAACATATGTCTCTAAAATTTTCGAACACGTCAGCTAGTATGGTAACATCAGTTTTTAAATAAAGATCGCTATATTCACCCAAAGTCTTTATACCAAATGTATTCCACATATTTTTTGCATGTATATAATCTTCATCACTTATATTCTCATCTGTTAAAGAGTTATAGAATTCAAGCTTTGATGGTAAAAAAGCATTATCTAATTTACTCCAACTATCAACATATTCATAAGGGAAGACTCCTTTCCGTGTAACTAGATCTAATGACTTCATAGAAAATATTTTAAGTGTTTCTCTAAACCTTGACTTATCTTCAGATAAATTGTCTGCAAGTTTACTTAGCGACGTACTCATAAAACGGAATGTATCAACAAATTTTATACTAAATCTATATGCGATTTCCTTGCTAAATGATATATATTTTTCTGAGGAATTTGGGATAATATGAATATCTTTATCATCACAACCAAGTTCTCGAATAATAAAGTGGCTATCATACGACAAGTTATGGAAAAAAATCGGAACAAATGATGGATTAGTTATTTCAAAATTACACTGAAGACATAAACATTGTCTATATTTACCGGTAAAATGACAATGGTCTCGGACTTTGATTAAATTATTGTTTTTAAAATGTTTTAAACATTTTTCACAAAATTTAGTTCTTTTAAAATGTGCTTCTTCTTTTTCAGTTAATTTTATCATTGGTGTATTAATTTGATAAATTGTATTGATACTAGTTCCGATTTCAATCATTTTTTCCATAAACTTTTTTGCAGCCTTTTCACCTCTATAAATTATTACCTTCCTCGGAATGTTAAACTGTTTTACCAGCTCTTTTGAAATAATGCTATAGTCAACTTTTACATAAAACCCATAACTCATAATTTCATGTAAATGTGTAACATGAGTTTTCTGTTTTTTACATTGTTCAATAAATTTATTGGGTTGTTTAGAAGTTAATAAACATTCAAAATCTGCATAAATTACAAATGGAATCCTCTGGGTTTTTTTATAACCTTTGAAATAGATGAAATCATCATCTTTATCTTCAAACATTATAGGTCTCCCCAATGGATTCTTCCCACAATTACGTTGATGTTCATTTAATCCTTTTACACCCCAAAGCTTACTTTCACACGGTTGAGTACCAAAAGTTGTAAAACATCTTTTACAAATAATTAATTTCAAACAATTTTTCGTTTTCTGACTTTTGATCAATCTTGAAAAATTTTTAATATAACAATAATGTGATGTTTCATTATTGTTAAACAAAAATAGATCAAAATGATCATTTCTTTCAGTATTACAAATGTACAAAGGAAAAATTGTTTTTTTGTTATTCAAACTATAAATGTTTATTGAAATATTGTTAATACGTTCAAATTTAGGTATCTGACTAATTGGTGTTGGAAAATCTATACATTTAAAATTTAAACCGCTTTTTACTTCTAACATCTTAAAATATTTTTCTCTAAAATTAGTTTTGTTGGAGCGATTATTAAACTTTGATAATAATGCGTATTTAAAACATTTATTATCACTATTTTTCACATTGATAATCGCTCTTTTATCTTTAATATGTTTAGGTAAATCAATATATGTTCCTCCTTTGAGAGGATTCACTATATTGATTCTTAACTGTAATGTTTCTATCACCTTAAGTGACCATCCAGATCCTTTCTGCGTGAAATCTGTCTCTTCTCGTAACAATTTATCAAACATGTCTTTTAGTGTTTTTTTAAAATTAGATGAATTACACACAAGAACATTAGAAGTTTTGAATGCAATATCCTGTACTTCTTGTGTGATAAGTCTTTCGTAAACACTATCCACGACTAAATTAAATTTTATAGACGTATTTTTACACGATTCTTTTAACTTACAGATTAATTTATCTGAAATATGATTAAAAAAAAGTGTGTAGTCTATAAATTCTAATGTATTCCTAATGATAAAAGTTTTCGAACATTTTTTAAATCGTTCAATTTCGAATAACTCATCACCTGTGGAAATTGTTCGCTGACATTTTCTCACCGTTTGTCTTTTCATGATGAAACTGAAAATAGAATAAATAAAAAAAATAATGTAGGTAGATCATTTTATTTCAAATAAATTAATACATTCAGAATATATTTCTAAGACATAAAAAATAAAAAAGCGGTTTTGAGATAAAAATGAATTATTGAAAATAGGGAAATTATTAATGACTATTTACCATTGCTCATATAATTATATTGCGCATATAATATAGATAATCGTTTTTGAATATTTTTTTCACGTTTCTTATCAATATATAGCATATGTAAATGGTCCTTAATAATCTTCTTTTTTTCATTCATTAATTTGTTTTGTTTTTTTTTTATTAACCACTTTTTTTATTTTTATATCAATATTTTTATTTTTTTTTTTAAATTCTATTGCTTCCTCGTCCATTGCTCGGTCATTTTTCTCAGCATTTTGAATAACATTGTTAATTTCATCCATGATAAATGATTTTGATTCCATTTTTTATTTTTTTTTTTAATTGTATAGTATTTGTACATTAACTGATAGTAATAAAAAAAATAAAAGAGTGTATATTAATAGCTGTAAACAATACTAATAATAATAATAGACTAGTTTATGTATTCAAATTATCTAATTTTTAACAGATTTCATCCAACTCCTATAACTTTAAATTAAGATTTTGAATTTGAAAATTAAAATTATTGATATTTTCCCAATAGTCAGTACATCTAGAACGATGAAATATAATTATCTTTTCTCTCTCTTCTTTTAAAAAAAGCAGAGTGATTGATTTTTGAATACACCGTATAATATAATTCACTTTTTATTCAATTAACTTTTTTGTTTAACGAAATGTGTGAAAAAATATAAATATAAATCAGGTATTTTATTATTTTTTCAATAAATAATAATAATAATAATATTATTTATTAATACATATTAGTCTTAGTCTATATTCAAAGATTCTAATTTCCTATACAGTGAATTTATAGAATTTTGTATACATAATCTACATTTATAATATATATGTTGCGATTCTTCGTAGTCCAGCTTAAGTTGTTTTTTTTCATCTTTTAATTTTTTAATTTTTTGGTTTATTATTTTAATTTTGTTTTTATGTATATTTTCATCTTTGTCTTCTTCGTCAAAAGTGGATTCAAGTTTTTCATAATTTTCTTCAATTTTTTGTTTGATGTACGTTTCGTTTGAACCCGATTCCATTTTTATTAATTTTATTTTGAAACTGTAAATGTTAGTATTTATTTATTAATCAATATATTCAATAAAATAAAATAAAACATTGGAATATCTATTATTTTATTTTAATACTGTTTATTCATAAGTAATAACGGGAGGGGGTGTTTAATTTAATTAAATTTAATTTATATGGGTGTTGAAGTAAATCTATATAAAGTAAGAGATATTCTAATACAAAAATTTTTTAAACATAAACATAATACTATAATACTAAATATTATTAAATATAATCTAATTTTGGAACAGATTGCATCCAACTCCTGTAACTTTAAATTAAGATTTTGAATTTGTAAATTAAAATTATTGATATTTTCCCAATAGTCAGTACATCTAGAGCGATGAAATATAATTATCTTTTCTCTCTCTTCTTTTAAAAAAGCAATTTTTCTTTCAATATAAAATTATTTATATAATTATTTATATTAGTTACATTGAGAGGAGGAGAAGCACTTGTTCTAATTAAAAACAATTGATATTTTTTATTTTTTAATATTTTTTTTTGTTCTGTTTAAGTTTTTTGCCTTCTCATGATGTGGTCTTTTTCATCCGTTTTCGTATAACTTTGAATCATTTGTTTATAATAGTATATTTCGTTCAAAATATTATCGTGGGAATTCATTATCTAAAAATGTATTTACTTAAATGTTGAAAAAAAAAAATATAAACGGTCAGCAAATATAAATGTCGGTTGTTTTATCATGTAGGAAACTATGTATTATTGAATAAAAGTGTAAAATGTATTGTAAATAATATGTAATGATTACAAGATGTTACTGCATTTATTTTCTAACAGAAAATCGTATGTTATTCAACGAATTCACAGCCACCGAACATGATCGGATTTGGAGCAGTACGAACGTTTTGTCAGATCATAAAAGTGGCACGTGTAACGGGTAGCTAAAACGTCGCTCTAGAGTCTTGTCTAGAGCAACGTTTCAACGCTATACCCGTGACACGGGAATTTCCGTTAAGGAGATTCACTGGAACTATGCCATCTGCACACTAGACCCGACGTACGACCGTACCGTCACTACAGTGTAACATAACCCGTTCCCGAAACACAGACACCAAGACGCAATATAAGCGTCAGCGGTGAGCGATGGGTACGGATTTTTACGAATATACGTTCTATTGTGTGAAAATGCAAGTGTTCATACTATATAATCAATTACCTAAACGCTTATGCTATGTTATGTTTTTTTACTATCGTGTATTATTTTTTCGTTTTTAAAAACTAGTAAAGATGTGATTTTAGATTCAATAAGATGATTCTTTTTAAAAAAATATATAAAAAATGAAATAGGTAGGTACTTACATAGATAGCTGTACGGTTAAAGTATTGTCCAATCTTCAGTAGCGAATGCCTGTTGATGATGTCTACAGTGAATGCCTGTTGTCTGTTGTTGTTGACGGAGAACACAAGCTGAACTGATATCGTTTGACTGACAAACGCTGCGATATATAGTCGAGAATCACCTCCTACTTTCCTAGTTATCGTTTGACTGACAAACGCTGTTTAGACGGAGAATTATAAAGTATCTAAGTACCTAAGTTCCTAAGTAATTAACTCGTATCCGGGTCCTCGTGAGAACGCGGTCAGCGACTTTGTGGTTGTTATTGCATTATGCCGAATCTCTCGCATCGATTCCAAGAACTCGTGACGATCGTCCGAGTCTGGTTTTCGAATGGCGCTGCGCGAATTGCGTTATGTGAATCTCTCGCTTTGGATTCTAGAAATCCTTAGGTAATTTCGACTGGTTTATAGAATAATCTATTGGGTACAGTATATTATCATAAACACATTTGGCACAATATAATATAATATAATATATTACTGGTGCGTCGTCCGGGTTCCTGTGAGAACGCGGCCAGCAACCTTGTTTTTGTTATTGCATTATGCCGAGTCTCTCGCATCGATTCCAAGAACTCGTGACGGTCGTCCGAGTCTGGTTTTCGAATGGCGCTGCGCGAATTGCGTTATGTGAATCTCTCGCTTTGGATTCTAGGAATCCTTAGGTAATTTCGACTGGTTTATAGAATAATCTATTGTGTACAGTATATTATCATAAACACATTTGGTACAATATAATATAATATAATATAATATAATATAATATATTACTAATGCGTCGTACGGGGCGTAGCCCGTAACAGTGTTAACATATTACATGTTCTTACAAGGTATTATTTGTTACTAGAGTAGTGGAAACATTACAGTATATAAGTCTAGCGTATCAACAGTAATATCACAGTCAACATCCAGCAACAATTCAGTTTCAAGATGTCGTACAGAACTTCCACTGCCGATTCTGGATCAGAGGTTAGTAAATGAATTACTTTAATAACTTAGGCGAATTGGAGGTCAGTCGTAAAACTACTCAACACTAAAATAACTATTAAAATCTGTACACCCGAATCTATTGGACGGTATTTATATGACAATAGTGCAATAGTCAGAGTATTCCGGCATTGCACTGATCATACATCCGTCTCAGTTCATGGGGTAATAGTCGGAGTATTCTGGCATTGCACCGACTGACATACCGTTCGGTAGATTCCAGTCGTAAAACTACTCAACACTAAAATAACTATTAAAATCTGCACACCCGAATCTATCGGACGGTATTTATGTGACAATAGTGTAATAGTCAGAGTATTCCGGCATTGCACTGATCATACATCCGTCTCAGTTCATGGGGCAATAGTCGGAGTATTCTGGCATTGCACCGACTGACATACCGTTCGGTAGATTCAATTTCCAGTCGTGCACACTTTCATACCGAACCCTAAACACCTATTGTTATATTTCTGTTCGTAAAATAATAAAGTGTACACTCGTCAGTATGACAAACAAAACCGTGTAGAGTTCTTTACAAAATAAATTACCTACAAATCCTCTAATCCGCTAAACTATGGTTATAATTCTGTGGTAAACCACTCATACATTTATGAAAAAAAACAATCTATCAATATATCAAATTTAATACTGTAAGTTTATTTTTTTTTTTTATAGAACGACTTTGAAGGATTCTTAGACATGAAAATGAAGCCTTCGGCTTCAAAGCAAACTAAGACAGCTCACAAAAGAGGAGCTGAAAAAGCGATTGATAAGAAAAATAACAAAAAGAATAAGCAGACAAAAACAGTAAGATAAATAATAAGTTATCATCTTAATACTTTTATCTAATATTCTAAGGTAATCAATTATAGCATGAATTTATTTATTTATTTTTTTAGAGTTCATCTTACAGAGAAATCTTGGAGGAGAAATTGCGGGCGGAAGATTACGATGAAGAAATCTTTAATACAGTTACTTTCCGGCAGGGAGATGGTTTGGCTACCATTAAAAGTCAGTTTAATCCGGAAGAGATGGCAACCGACTACTGGACAATAACACATTATAAGTGTAAGAACATTAAAAATGTTCCTCAAAAGGAGAGGTAAATACTATACTTTGATTTACTTTTTAATTAAAAACCTATTGCTTATAATGAAAAAAAAAATAATCTGCTTCTATTTACTGTTTAGCTGATTGAATAATTAATTTATGTTGCAGGTGGCGTCACTCTGAGACAACTGTCAAGATAACGACTTCAGATAAATCAAAAGATCAGGCTTTAAATACGAGTTTGAATGAGACCATGCAGGTCATCTTCGACGTGATTTTGAAAGATCCTGAACGTCGAACAATAAAAAGCAATTTAGCATGATGAGTGTAATATTATAAAAAATATTTTTTATTTAATAAATAAACATTACATAAATATAAATGAATTTGTATTATATCATACTATTAAGTCCTGTAAAATCATGTCAGACATTGTGTTAAAATGAAATTGTAATATTTCATACAAAAATGAAGTGTCATCGTTTTGTAGATGAGAATAATAATTAAAATCATAGTTTTGTATATACTGGTTTGTGAATTCGTTTCTCTGACAGCTGATGGGCAAACCTCGGACATCGTTTTTAATCAGTTCATAAGCTGCATCAAATGTTGTTTGAAAACTGTGAAGACGTTTCTGTTTTTCTGCGATATAAAGGTCTACACAATGCTGAAGTTGTTTAAGTCTGTAGAAATCTATATGTGAGAGTGTAATATAATCATCATTTATATGCAAGGTTATTGAACTCTGCCTCACATTAATTGAATATGTAAAGTTCTCAGTGATTCTTACACGTTTACACCTGGTATGTAAGTTGTTAGTAATTGAAATGTAATTAGATTCAGACATGAGTGTACACCATTGTTCTAAATTTAATGTAATAATTTTTTTCGTTAACTTGCATTCTAATAACACAATAATCGAAATTTGTTTGGTGATTAATAGTCCGACTGTAACACTCTTCTTACCAAATGGACGTATGTCAAATACCGATTTTGACACAATCACCGGTAGACTCATAACGAATTAAACTTATTTTATGGTTCTTTTCTTTTTAATAATTAAAAAACCTTTCAAACTAAAAAACGTAATTATTATTTTTTAAATTTCATACAATATAACCGATGAAGGATATACTTTGAACTGAAAGCATTTTTACTTTGTGAGCGTATTATATACTAAACCTGATAGATAAAATATATGAAAAAAATGCAAAAAATGTGAACGTATAGCATAGTCGGCTACTGCATACAGTGGAGGGGAGAATTATATATTATACTTACTTGTTACCTGAAAACATTTAAACTATCACTACACGCACTAACCCACTAGACTATACGTTCACGAGATATTACATCAAATAATAACACATATAAGTTGTTTTAAAAAATCAGCATTTATTTTTATTTACTATAACATATAATAAAAAAAATATGATTAGCATAGATTTAAATTATCACTACACGGACTAACCTTACTAGACTATACGTTCACGAGATATTACATTAAATATTAACACATATTAGTATAATATGTTTAACGTATATCAGCATTTATTTTTATTTAATATAATATATTATAATGATAAAAACACGATTAACAAACGAGAAAAAAAAATCAACATTTATTTTTATTTACTATAACATAATATAATAAGAAAACATTATCAATAAACAGTATCGTATGATTCAGATTCACAACTGTGAATATGTTCGGTTTTACAATATTTGCTTAATACATTTTGAACATACTGATTACCCTTCATTAATAATACATACAAACATCTTGGACTGAATCTGCAATGTTCAATCCATGGGTCGTCCAGCCTTTCCCAGTTATGAAGAATAATACCACAACAAAAGCATTCCACAACATCATCCTCTCCTGAATATTTTAAACCGCATTCGGACAATGTATATTTATTTTGAGAAGTATTTGACGGGAATAATTTGAATGTTTTAAATCTTGATGAAAACGAAGAAAATGTTGGATGAACCATAGTCGGATTTCTTAGTATACGATAAACTAATGATTCAAAATCATTTGAACATTTTTGAAAATTCATTTTTGAAGAAATAAAATAACGTATACAATGTAATAAAACTTTTAGAAAATAAAGAAAAATGAGACACGACTTCAGTGAATGGTAGATCATTATTGACTGAATATGAAAAAAAAAATGATCAGCTTATAACTTAAAATTATATAAATAAAGACATTCATTAATTAGATAAATTACAGTGTAACCAGCATAAATATAAAATGTGAATAATAAGGTGTGTTGAGAAAAAAACCATTTAGCGTGTACACGGTAAATATTTGAACAAAACTGATTTTGAGTGTGCAAACTCTCCATAATTTTTACACGGTAAAATTATTGTGTCCAAGGGGGGCATCCTCCCTTGAACGGTGTGAAATTACCGTGGTGAATTTACTAATATTCTCCATAATTTTTACACGGTAAAATTATTGTGTCCAAGGGGGCCATCCTCCCTTGAAGGGCGTGAAATTACCGTGGTTACACAAAAAGTGTACTGTGAACATACAAATATATACTACTTAGCCCCTTTGCCGAAATAATTCACAAGAAGTTCTAGCAGCATCATTGATTCTTCGAGGGGAAAAAAGGCTATAGCCCCCTAAAAAAAATCAACCATACTACGCCTATGCATATTGGATAATTATATTGAGACCAATATTGTGGGCAGAAGAGCCCAATAAAAGTAAAAGTACGACGAACGGCCCAGAAAGTTATCATAGTCAACTTAGGCATGCATTTTATGTTCCATATCCTATTATATTTCATTCGGTAAGAATATAAATTTAAAACAATAAATATATTTTAAGTAGTTATTAATTTATTTTGTTTATTTTATTTTTTTCAGATAGATGTGTTAAAACAACAACAGGCAATTACCGAAACCAAATGTCGACTCATACGAAACGGCAACATGAACCATTCACGTAAAGTATGTAGGGAGAAAGAAAAATCGATTTTAAATATATATAATCGTTTCATTAACAACGAAATTAATTTAATTGATTATTTAAAAACATTAGGGAGTAAATTTATTTCAATTTAATTGTATATTGAATTGTTTTTAATTAATACATAAATACTTTTGTAATAACAATAAAATATGTTTAATTTTTAACTGTCAATCAAATGTGTGCGGTTTTGAACTATCGACCTTTCAAAATTCCGAAAGAACGGTAAGTGTGCGGTTATGACGACCGCCGGTACGACTGTACATGATAAGTAGGGCATGGATTTTAAAGCACAAATAATAACAAAAAAAAGGATATAATTGCTTGAAAAAAACAAAATAAAAGCGTGACCAAAACTAACTTAAACTATAATAGGTATAAAATAGAATAAGAAAAATTTTAATTAAAAAAATAATTACCAAGTATTTTTGATAGATTTGCAACGAAAACAATATAGTAATCTAATTGACAATAACCATTTAGTCCGTATTCTGGGTTTTTTCAAGTATTAAGTGGGAAGTGAGTTTCACCATCAGGTATTCATGCAAAAAAGCTTAAAACTAAATCAAAAATGTTTTAATTTGTTTCGGCATTAGTACGATTTGGGATTTATTTTACGATTAGTCGTAATAATTAATAACTAATGGCAGGTAAATAAATAAATCGCATTTATTAATATATGACTATAATAGTAGTTACACCGTGTTGACATTTTAATCCGCGTAACCATATTATATTATTTAGTAGTATTTACCTACTTTTAAACTATATTCAAACATTTTTAATTTTCAAAATGTCATAAACATTGCCGATATAAGACCCATTTAAAATCAGTCGTATGCTGTTTATATACGATTTTAAAGGGGTTAATATAGGCAAATAAGGTAAGGTTTCTAAACATTTTATTTATTAGAATAAAATATATTTTTTAATAATAATTAGTTAAAACCTAGGTATTATATTATATACTAAATAAAACTATGATTTGATACAAATTTAAAAAAAACATTTATGGGTAGTTAATATTTTTCCCTCTATTATTAGTTTAATTTATATTTTTTGAGGTAATACCATCTACTATTTAGTCTTAAACTTCCTTTTTTAAAGTAAAATATTTTTTTAAAAGCTTGTTTCATACTACAATAAGCCATGTATGTATTAGATAATATGATGTAGAAAACAATTTAACAAATAAAGTATACCTCTAACTTTTAAATGTGTTAATCCACCCAGTATTCCTGTACCTACAGGAAATTAGATTTAATTTATCAAACATTAAAGTTTTTAGCACTTATTTATTAATTAAAAAAAGGTAGCAAGTGGATACCGCTCTCCTGTACAGTAACTATCTCATAGGTCACTGTAACGGATGTGTTAAATTTGAATTTAATGGTATAAAATGTCTGTATACGAAAAACGAATCTTAACGAAAACGATCTTTCCACCTATATAGGTACTTAAAGGGAGGCTCGGAACCTCTTGCGCTAAAAAACAATGAAATATGTCTATGTAGTATGTACTATGTGCGTATATTATGTATGCACTAAAAAAATCGCAAATATTGAAATATGTAGTATAAATGTACCTATAATGTGCACTTATCTGTATTTATAATTTATATTTAATGTCGTCACATTCCCCTGGTAGCAATTGTGAAGAGGACTTTGGAGATGGTTGCTTAACATCATATAACACACTGTTTCAAACGTTTTATGCCAGATCAATGCGATTAACCTGAACTAAGAGGATGGTACTCCAAAACCAATGACAAATTTTAGTTCAGAGATCTTACAAAATGTACATTATGCACAAATTATGCACAAACCACTGCAATTTTGAATCTTATTAATTTCTTTAATAATTTTAAATATTAACGAATTTTTTTTTAGAGTTTATTAAAAATATTAGGTAAATTAAACATAGTCCACATAAAATTATTTATTTTACAAAATGCGGCTTATGTGACTACATTTTAACCCATTCATGCCCAGTGACCTATATGTAGGACACCGGTTTATCGCATCGTTATCTAATCTATTTTTAGAATTATTTTCCCCAATCTGTTCTTATCTACTACGTGACAGTGTATTTATTATAACTAAACTTATTTCGTTCATTAGAACATGATAGTTTTATTATAAAACAATTTATGTACATCAGTGTATTTCTCAGTCACCATGGCGTCATTTTCAAAGTAAGTAAAAATTATTTTGTTTATCTAAAATTTGCATACACAATTACAAAAACTTTTAAGTAGTGTATGGTAAACATATTTTACGAACTGAGGTACACATTTTATTTATATTTATTTATTTATCAGCATACCAAACATAGTGTCCTAAATGTAGGACACTGGGTACATCAGTTACTAAAATTATATTACCATACATAAATATGATAAAAATGATAAAGCATAAATTAAATTATTTTTTATTAGTTTTAAATACAATATATAACTGTTTTTTTAATTTTATAGACGACTAACTGTTCACGAAGTAACCGAATTATTAGAACAAGGGGATATTGATGATATTTTGGACGATGTTACTGACATATTTATGGAGCCACCTGTAAATGTGAATAATGACATCACTGATGAAGACAGCGATGATGATGGACCGATAGGTGATATAAACCACATGCCAGCTAGCTTACTAAACGCACATATAGTTATACATGATCCTGATACAGAAAACACAGAAGTAGCAAAAAAACACAAAGTAAGTGGTAAAAAAATACGAAAGAAAATAAAACAAAACATTTCATCCCGGCCAAAAAATAAAATAACAAAACAAAACCAAGATGCTCAACAAACTGTATTATGGCGTCAGGGAGATCTCGAAACTCCAAATATTTTTGTTGATGATCAAAAAACCAATTTATTTTATAATACATTACAACCTATGAACTGTTTTTTTTTTTTTCTAATGTTCATTGAAACGACCTCAAGGTCTTCGTCAATGCTTATCACAAGTGGATAGTAGGGAGATCATGTGATCTATTTATCTATGTATATATCACTATATGCATGATACTACCCACCTTCTCCAAGAGGAGACATATGTGGTCTTCACTTCCAGTGGAGTGGGACCTAGTTGGAAACCGGATGATGCAATCGGACGACAGCACGGGGAAATGGTGATTGCGTAGAATCACACAAATTTTTTGCACTTGCTATGAATCGAACCGATGACTGTGTGAGTCGCAGTCAACTGTGTGACCACTGCGCCACTCCGCCCCCCCTATGAACTGTTTGAGCTATTTTTCGACCAACAAGTGATGGAAATGATTGTTGATTATTCAAATAATTATGCATCTAATAAAAACCAATCACTTCAAATTGATGTAAACGAACTAAAGTGTTTTTTAGGTATCTTGTTATTATCGGATTATAATGAATTATCCCGAAGACGTATGTACTGGGAAAAATCACCAGATACCCATAACGACTTGGTGTCAGGTGCTATGCGACGAAATCGTTTTGAGCAAATTTTTTCATATATTCATTTCTGTGATAATAGCAAGCTTGACGAGCATGACAAATTTTCCAAAATAAGACCACTACTTTCCATGCTAAATTCAAGATTTTTGATACACACACCACATCAACAATTTCATAGTATAGATGAATCAATGGTTCCATACTTCGGCAGACATGGCTGCAAACAGTTTATAAGGGGCAAGCCTATTCGATTTGGTTTCAAAATTTGGGTTAGGACACTGAGATTAGGCTATGTAGTCTGGATATCTCCATATCAAGGAAAAAGGTGTTTTTCAAAATACTGAGTATGGTCTGGGTGCGTCAGTTATCATATCATATGCAAATAATTTATTGGCACACCGTATAGCTCCATATCATTTGGTATTTGATAATTTTTTCACTGGTTTGCCTTTATTAGAAAAGTTGAGTGAAATGGGTTTATATGGAACAGGGACAATACGTTCAAATAGAACAAAAAAATGCCCTATAAACTTGGCTGCAATGAAAAAAAAAGAAAGAGGTTCGTACGAAAGTTATGTTTCTGATTCGGGTATTTTGGTATGTGCATGGAAGGACAATAGCACTGTTACCATAGCATCGAATAATGTTGGAGTTGAGCCAATCGCAGCTGCAAAAAGATGGTCTGTTTCAGATAAAAAAAGTATAAGATTACCACAACCACAACTTATACATTCATATAACCAAAATATGGGTGGTGTTGATCGTATGGATCAAAATGTATCTCAATATCGAATTTCCATTCGTGGTAAAAAATGGTATTCGTGTATAGTATCATACTCTATTGATTTGGCTGTTCAGAATGCTTGGCAGTTGCATAAACTCCATACTGAAAAACCAATGGACCTTTTGGCTTTTCGTAGACATATTGCGACTTATTATATACAAAAGTTCAACAAAGCACCAAATCCTGGACGAAAAGGTGGAAAACCATCTAGTTATATTCCTAGATATGATGGTGTAATGCATTACTTAGTTCCACAAGAAAAGCAAACAAGATGCGCAGAATGTCATCAAAAAACCACTTCAAGGTGTAACAAATGTGATGTTGGAGTGCATTTGAAGTGCAACATACAGTATCACACATTAAAATAATTAATATTATGTTTAAATTATGTTGATAAATTATAATTATATGAGTATATAATTTTGTTTTGTATTTGTATATTACACCTTATTTTCCCACTGTCCTACATTTAGGACACCTATTATCAAGCAAACTATGGGTAAAAAAATTTTTTTTAAATTTTTTTTGGTTTCCCAAGAACAACAATAGTAGAAATAAGTTAGAAAAAGGTTAATTTAAAAAAAAATTTAACCTTGGGCATGAATGGGTTAATTAATTAATTAAATTTGTACAATAATTTCAAAAAAAAATTAAAATTCATCATTATCACTCTCACTATCACTACTATCATCAGGATTAATTGTCATTTGTCAGTATTATCGGTGCCAAAATATGAATCTCTTAATCATTCTTTAATAAAATCGTCGTCTTCCAGTTTATGACTGTGGTATGGTACATTTTTTCCAATTTTCAACACTTATAGAGTCCAATGCATTATTCAACAAATTTCAACGTCTATATATTTAAAAGTCGTGTTATTTTTTGCAACTTCGCCTTTTACCAGTGCCCATATTAATTCTATAGGGTTATTTTGACAGTGGTATGGTGGCAAACGTACAACTTCATGACCCATTTAAAGTGCAATTTCATCAAGTTCATATTGTTTTTCCCTAAGTATTAAAGACTTCACACGTTCGCACAACCCACTAAGTGTTTCTAGAGGGGCGGAAAAGTCTTCTCCTTTTTCTCTGAGCCATTGTTGAACTTTAGCTTTGATAGCCTTAGACTTTGGGTAATTTGGATCTTAAGCGTATCAACAATTCATTTTTTAATTTTTTTTTTCTCAAATTACATACATTACATTTAAATACATAAATTGAATAAAAAATTATCTACCTTCTGTAAGCATAGCTTGTGTTGAAGGTAGAGAGTTAACTATTTTTATAATATATGAAAATGTACCTACAATTTAATTATACGTGATTATATACAAATTATGAACAATACAATACAATAAATTATAGATTGGATTTGAAAAAGAGAAGATAATTTTCATTTACAGATACAAATAATTTTTGATCTAGAGACATAAACAACCATTTTATAACTAAAGTTTTGGAATTAGAATATTTACAGAAAATGTTTTTTTTTGTAATAATAGGCATAGAATTAAAATAGGTAACCGGCCAAAATAGCGAATAGAAGAATAGCGAATTAAAAATATCGAAAATAAAAATAACGAAACTTAATTATAGCGAAAAATAATATATCGAATGTTTAGGGTAAAACTCCTGTTTTTATAGTAAATATTAAACAGAGATTAGGGAATAATGTAATCTTTATTAGTCTGTCATTATTATTGTGACTCAAGGTAATATCCGTTATCGCTTTTGTCGTTTTGTCGTGAATAGTGTACATAATGTAACCTATACTATATGGACATCAAATAGTTTTGTACGACGTTCGACAACGTGACAATCGTTTGCAACATAGACCTTATACTCAGTATAAGGTCTATGGTTTGCAAAGTGTTGTGCTTATTATTATATTTCTTATATGAACTGTATTTTTTAAATTTGATTTTTTAAGTTATGGAATTCATTAAATCTAATAAAAATAAGCTTTTACTAGTTTATAATAGTTATACATATAGAGAGGAAAAAATGTACAAGGAATCGAAGTATTGGAATTGTATAGATATGCAATGTAAAGGTCGATTAACAACTACAAATAATGATAATATAATTAAAAAAGAGCCTTCAGAGCATAACCACGTTCCAGATATATGCAAATTAGAAGTAAAAAAAGACGTCGAGAGAATGAAATCCCAAGCACTATCGTCACAAGATAACCCTCAGCAAATAATCGCTTCATCACAATTAAATCCATTTATATCAGGTGCATTACCCGAAATATCTAATTTAAAACACACGTTAAGAAGAGTACGCCAACGTAATGATTGTGCACCGCCGAATCCTCAGTCACTTTTTAACCTCCAAATACCCGAAAGGTATAATTTAACTAAAGATGGAAGGCAATTCATGCAGTACGATAGCGGCCCATCAGATAACGTATTTTAATATTTTTTACAAAAGAGAATCTAGAATTAATGGAAAAATATAATAATTGGTTCGTTGATGGTACATTTAAGTGCACTCCGACACTTTTCACTCAAATTTACACAATACACGTATTGACAATAAATTCGTTGATACCAACTGTTTACGCTTTATTACCAAACAAATCACAAAAAACATATGTACACCTCCTTAAACAATTAAAAACAATTAAATCAACTTTATCGCCAACATCAATTATGTCAGATTTTGAAATGGCATCAACTAATGCATTTAAAGAAGTATTTCCTAATGTAAAACAAAAAGGATGCCATTTCCATTTTTCCCAATGTATTTGGCGTAAAATACAACAAATTCAATATATGGCCCAAAAATATATATCAGATTCGACATTTTCAATACAGATACGGCTCTTATTAGCATTAGCATATGTACTAGAAAATCATGTGATAGATGCGTTTGAAGAATTAATAGATTCACCATACTACACAGATAACGAAAACATTTTACAACCACTTATTGATTACTTTGAAGACACCTGGATAGGCCGCCCAATGGGTCGAAGAAAAGGTCGTAGATCACCAAAGTATTCAATTAGTTTATGGAATTGTTACGAATCGGCAAGCACTTTATTACCAAGGACTAACAATGCAGTAGAAGGTTGGCATAGAGGTTTCAGTTCATTACTTGGTTAGTATATAATTTATATTTTAATTCAATATAATTTATAATGTTTATAATTTGTTTATAATTTAAGGTGCATATCATCCAACATTATGGACATTTATCGATGTGTTGAAAGATCAGCAACATTTAGAGGACATTAAACTGGAACATTAAAATAGGTTGGACCAATATAGTCTACGAATCTTTGACCAAATGATTTTTTTAAATAACTAACTTTAGCATCATAAGCTACTGTTTTTCTTTTATTTAGATTTAACCAGTTATTTGAGCTATTTACCACCCATAATATGGCAATTTGTTTTGAACAATAGGTCCACTGGTAATACATTAAATAATTTGAAATTAGTAAAAGTTGAACCTTTGAAAGAGGATTTATGTAGACATATACGAACTATTTGTCTTTGATGTATTAATAATGGTTTCAGTGCATTAGCTGTGAGACCTCCCCAAATGAACAATCCATATTGTATTATTGCTTGGTATAGGGCTAAATATACTGTACGAATTATACATGCATTGATACAATCTCGAGTAATTTATAAAAGCTGTAACTTAAATATAGCGGTATTCATTTGTGTGTGTTAATCTGGATTTGCAGTACTTGATTTACAACGTAATACTAATTTTGAACCATTTACAAAACCAAATTTACTTGAACCAGCATGACAAATAAGCAATAGACTTCCTTTTCCGGTAGGTGCCTTCAATCCTTCCGGATTTGCGCATTTTGCCAAATTTGACCAAGTGAATGATTTTGGTTTACCCAAGTTTCGTCCAAGTAAACGATAGGTCGATTGTCATTACTTTGACGAAGGCTACATATTTTACGTAAACATTTTACAATGCTACAATGTAATTTCGTTCCACAAGGAACCGTCGGCCATCATTAAATTTTTTATATTTAAAATTTAACGATCTTAAATTTCACCACATAGAGGTTCTAGATCCAGCATAACCTGTTTTTTGTTTATAAGTACCTAGCATAGACCTTATACTCAGTGTTCCGGCCGCAACACAATTTTAAATATCGGTGCGATATCAATCACGGAGGAGTAGCTGGTCACACACACACACACATTCGCGCGCACCAGCCGTTATTTTTGTATTTATTTTTGTTTAATTATATTTTGTGTCTTGTGAATTATATAACATCATTGCAAATCAGGTATCGGCGCGTTATCTGCTGCCGCCGGCTCGCCGGTCCGCGTAGCTTAACACGGCCGCCGTGATTTTCTGTCTTTAACCGTACGTTGATGCATAAAGACCGGCAAATTATTATTATATTGTGCAGGCGCGAATCGCCACCTATTTTTATTATACTGTGAAAGCGCGAATCGCTGAATAATTATAATTTATATTATTTTATATTTGTGTGTGCAAATCACTACTTGTGTTAAATTATATTGTGTAGGCGCAGATCGCCATTTATATTATTATTATTATTTGTTAGTATTATAGCACAGGACCAGCTGGCCAGCCTGCGCTCCACAAATTGTGAGTTTTATTATTATTATTATATTTAAGTATTACCCATTTAATTATTGTACGTGCTTGTGCCAGAAGGGTCATATATTATATTATCATTTTTATATTATAATCATTTAGCCAGCTCTAATAGCTGCCTTTAAGAATATTATAATTTTTCCTGTTGGGCCATAAGGGCCGTTTATTTCGTATTATTTTATTTATTATATTGTAGAGCCAGAAGGGCTATTATATATATATATCTTGCTGAGCCACAAGGGCCGCTTATTATTTTTATATTATTATTTTCATAAGAGCTGCCTATATTATCATTATTACCATTTTATTATTATTATTCCATAGCTGAATCTATTTATTATTATTATTGTTACGTATGTGAATTATTATTATTATTGTTGCTACGTATATTTGAGTTATTATTATTATTGCTACAAGGCTCATTATATTATTATTATTATTGTTTAGTAACTGATTAATTATTATTATTATTATTACACATCTCATTATATTATATTATTACTATTATTGGTTGTGCCGAATCGGCATTGTATGATAAACATACATATTTTTACTTGTTGGGCCAAAAGGGCCGTAGTTTATTTATTATATTATTGTGCATTATATCATATCTTTTACTAGAAATCTTTTGAGTTACCATTTTATTAGAGTTACCTATTTGTCCATTAATTATAAGTACATACACACTCACACATATACACACTTATTAGACACAAATACACATAATCACACAACACACACTACGTAGCTCGACAGTTTTTGCCCGGCGACCCCGACCACTACTGCTCGAGCTATACACCACTACACACCCAGCTAGTCCTCCATTTTTACCCTGAGTGTTAGTGGTTAAACAATCAAGTTGGTGTCCGGGTGTCGCGTATTACTATTATATGCTCCCGGCCCGTACACTCAGAGTATAAGGTCTATGGTACCTAGATAATATTTTTTCTGTTGTGGGGTACTCACGATTATCATAAAACTCGTGCACCATCCTTCGCACTATTTCCATAGACAATAAAGTAATGGATGGGCCATCCTTATACCTTATACACGGAGCATTCCGTGACGGAAGAGAACTCGTGTTACCACAGCGGTTAGACAGTGGTTAACAAGTAATTCATAATAATAAATGATAATATTTTGCTATCGTCAATAAATATTTTAATAAGACATTTTTAAGTCACAATATAATAATATGTTATAATCTGTATAATAAACATGTATAATTTACATTTTGTTAATTATTATAAAAAAATCACAACTTTAAATTTAAAAAAATATATATATACAAAAACATATCGAACTCATTGGTTTTTAAATAGCACAAGTTTAGTGTATTTAGATCTAAAAGTTATTTTATCGTTTTTCTTTCTTAACTCATGGTACATTCTTATGTCTAAATACTTATATATAATTAAATTTGTTAATTGATCTCCATGAGTATCTAAAATAGATGTATTATGGCGTCAATTATTTTTGTCAAAATATATATCAAATTGAAACAAATTATTCTTAATTTTATTCCTGAGAAAATGTATGTTTTTTTGTGATTAACACTAAATGAGTAACTTTTAAAAACTCGTTCTGCTTCTAAACATATGTTTCGCACTATCTCACTTGGACAAACCTCCACGATTCTTCTGTTCAAGCAGTTGTGAGTATGAAGCTGATGTATTGGTAGCAGTGAAGAGCATGTTTTTACAACTTTCACAGGTTACTTTTTTTGCTATCGCCCGAGACACAAAATCTGCCACATAGTTACTAATATTTTCAACAAGGTTATCAATGTTAAAAATATCTAAATAATCATGGTCTAATAGATGGAAGCTATTATAACTAAAAAATCCGTTTCTAAGGATGGCAAACTCTATGTAATTTTTGGTTTTATCCAAAATAGTGCAGTTCCCATAAACTGACCCTGCTACTTGGTTGTGAACTAAAATTCGCTTATATGCAGCACCAAATTGCCTACAAGTAGGATTGTTGTTATAGGCTCCTCTATTACGGATAGCACTAAAGGTGGCCTCAATATGATCCTGAGATAGTTTGTATGTAAGTAGATATTTAATATGTTGTTCTTGGATAAAATGTTCATATAAATTTACTGAATTTTTTAAGTCAAGAACCAAACCATAAAACCCAGTTTTTCGATTTGTTTGCAGAACATTTGTTATTATTGATTGATTGTTCTTATGTTCAACAAATGTTAATCCCTGAACGTATGTACTAAATTCATTTCTGAACTCTTTATATTTTATGATTGTCTCTTTTGATATCGGTTTATTATAGGGTTTTATGGACAATTTTGAACAGCTATTCAATATGTCAAACTCGTTGTTCATGTAACTTACAAATTCAACTGTAGCAGTCACATTTTCAAAATAAGGTTGTGTATTTTTTAAAAACATTAATGCATCTGCAACACTTTGGCTGGGTACTTGCACTGCCAAACGAACATTCATTTTTTCGTCAGTGTACTTTAAGTGGCGGATGGTGATTTTTGTCCCACACGTAGTCCTTTCTCACATTCTAATTCGTATAGCATTTCAAGATAATCCCATCGAATTGGTTTGCCTTTGGAATTATGGATTACTTTAGGAACAAGTTCTGACTGACCATTCAAATACTTTTTATATTTTTTATCACCCCAAGCATTTCTAACCAGCTTTATAATATGAGCCGCGTCTAAAAAGATATATATTGGTTCATTTCTATGTGGGTTTATAATATATGGTCTAGTGTTTAAATCTGCTCTTAGAGATTTAACCATTGTTATATTTACTGAAGTGAAATCGAAAGTAATTGAATTAATATTAACCACAGTATCAGACAATAATTCAATTAAAGTAATTTGCAAACTAACCTTTGATTAAGCTCGACACCATTAATTTTGCTCTTTTTGATTGTCCTCTAGACATTTTTTGTATTTATATTGCACTTGAACTAGTAATAATTACACAGTGGGACTTAATTAAAATAGTATTATAATATTTATAAAATACGAGATTTATAAATATTAATATTCTTAACTAAAACACCATAACAAAATAATATCATCAAACAATTCAAACATAATTTTATAGTATCAACCAATACTAAAACAATTCAATATTAAAATATAATAATAAGTAATAACTATAATAGTATAATGTAAGCATGTTGCTATAAATAAGTTTTATTATCAGTTCAATAATGCAATAAGTATACTTGTTTCACTTTTGAATTGAATATGATAAGCAATTTAATGTTGTTCTAAAACGATATAAGAGCTCTCTAGTGATCAATAATTAAACTTATTTTTATTTCGTTCTTGAATTAAAATTACAACAAAAAACCGGAAAAATGATGGAGTTAACTCATTATTCGATTTTTTTGAGTTGTTGCAGTCTTGATCTGGATGTCGATATTATGAAGCATAGACAAGCTCATCCATCTGACTAAAAATGTAGTATTAAGTAATATTGATTTATTATTTTATTGATTTATATTTACCAAGACTAAACAAAATATTTGATTACAATTTTTTCTACAATAGTTAACTACTTATTTATATTTTTTTTTATACATGTAATATGGTAAATAAATAATTAGTATAAATTATAAAATATAAATTACATTTACATAAACATTGATTTTCTTGTCATTTATAATTTGAAAGCCGTCAACATTTTGTGAAGACTCAAAGGAGCCGTGGGACGTAAAAGTTTGAATACCTCTGGTCTATAGTATTATCTTAAGTTATAATATTATTTTTCTCATATAAATCTCTAGTCTGTAATGTATTTAAAAATTTGTATTCTGTATCAAGACCTTCAAATGGATCATTACAGAAATGCATTATTGATTTAAATGCAATTTTAGTTTCTTTGTCTAATGTATTAATACAAATTCCTATTGTGTTCATTTTTTTAGAAATTGAAGATGTTCTCATTTTTGTTGTATTCTGTTGAAGCTCTGTTGCATCCTTTCTAGAGAAATTGAATTTATTATGATATTGAATAGAAAATTGTAAGACAGACTTCATTAATGTATTTAAATCTATATTGGAATTGTTAATAACTGTATCAGAAGATACAGTGAAACCTCGGTATCTCGAAGTCGTAATGGACTAAAAAAAAAATTCGACATATCGAAACTTCGAGTTAGCGAGGGAATTTAAAACATAAATAAAGATTTTTAATTATTGGGAAAAATGTGTATTTATACATTGCATACATATTATGTTGTATTAGTATTTGTCATTTGGGTAAGTATACATTATTGTCTATGAAAGTAGAAAATCTGTCATTTTTTGAAATGGGAAGATTATGATCTCTTGCTCTATGTATCCACTTTAACATTGCATCTTCAATCTGAGGAAAATTTGAAACTTTCAATTTCTTTCTTTGTGGTGAACACGATGAATCTTCAATATTTTTTACAATTTTATCTTTATTTTTCAAAATATATATATATATATAAATATCAACATTATTATATACAACGTTGTGTGCTCTATCATTTATCTTATATTTAAAAGTCTGGGAATTTTCTATGTTATCTAATCTGTCATATATTCGAGTTAGTGAATCATAATAGGCGTTGAATACCGGATAATGACTTCGACTTATGGAAATTCGATATATAGTAAGTCCAATATTGAATGATCGGGACTGAAAAAAAAATTCGACATACAGAAACTTCGAGATACCGAGGTTTCACTGTAATATATTAGGTGCATCTGTAATCTGATCTTCTAAATTATGACAAATATGTACCAGTATTATTTGATAAATTATTATTATAAATTACTTCTGACGTGTCTATGATGTAAGTTTGATTCATTTTTAATATGTTTAGAAAACGACCTAAATGATGAAAAAGTTTGAGTGCAATGAACAATACCACATTTTTAAATACTTGTAGATGTCAGGGAATGATAAAACTTCAAATGAGATGTACATGGATCTAAATTAGAAATATTATTTTTACAAATAAAACAAGTTAAATACATAATAACTTTAATGTTTAAGATCAGAAATTGGTTGTTCAAATGATGGATTTTTAACTTCAGTAGTACGTTAAAGTTTCAGTACTTAAGTAATAATAATTGGTTGTACCATTGATTAAATATACATAGATAGCCCACAGCTATACAAATAATGCAATAGCCGTAATTAATAGCGCGGCCTCTCAATAGATGGCATTAGTGATGTCAATATCTAAGAAATAATTAAAATTATAAATAGGCAGGGAAAAATTAATAGGTGGTGGGTCATGCCAGTGATCACAGCCATCATACATTTTAAAAACCGGTTTTGAAATTTTGATAGAAATAAACTGCGATAAGGAAACATCAAACAACACCTAAATAGTATCGTATTATATATTTATATTTAATATTGTTATTGACAAATACAATTTATTATAAAATTATAAAATATCAAACATGAAGGTTTACCAGGTGCGTTACACTGGCACCACAACTTAAAATTTTTTTTTGGAAATTTGTTCCAATTCGTAACCACAAATTTGGAATTCGTAACCTAAATCCATAACCAGAAAAACCGTTTTCCATAACCAGTTGCTGGTGTAATGTTACGCCAGCACCCGCATTTCGAAATAATCTACTTAGAAATTTCAAATTTATTCTAGGGGTTAGTAACCAATTCGTAACCATTCGTAACCACAAATTTGGAATCCGTAACCTAAATCCATAACCGGAAAAACCGTTTTTTATAACCGGGTGCTGGTGTAACCATTACGCCAGCACCCGCATTTCGAAATAATCTACTTAGAAATTTCAAATTTGTTCTATGGGTTACGAATTAATTACTAAAGCATGGAACAAATTTCAAAAAAAAATTTTTAAGTTGTGGTGTTAGGGTAACGCACCTAGGTTTACCGCTTCTGTAGTTCTGTTTTTGTGTGACAGAGTTATGTTCACTGCACAAAGTGTGAACAAACGACAGATTAATTAAATCATAAATTTGACTTTAACTTTGTAATTCTTCTCAGTAATTTATTATTAATTATTTTGTTACCAACAATACATTTTTAACTAGGACCCGGGATTAATTAAATGAATGCTTTACAAACGATTAAAAATTAATTGTCCTAAAATAATACTTTTTACCAAAATAATGCTATTAGAAATGTTTTATTTTTAAAACTAAAATTTGAAACATATTTTAATGTTTAAAAAAGTTATTAGGTTCTATTTTTTTTTAAATAATTATTCCAAAAAAAATTCAAAATCAACAGCGATGGTTATTTCTTATTAGTTATTACCATTAACTGATTGCTGTATCATTTGAAACACATAAAAAAAAAACTAAGATCATGTTAATTTCTACGTTTTTATATTTTATAGGTACCTGTTAACTTGGGAATCATAAAAATAATAATAAAAAAAAAGTTAAAAACATTTGAGGAAACAGACTAAAATTTTTACTTTCGATATGTTATGAATTGTAACCATAGGCGCAACTAGACCAATAATTTTGGGGGTGCACAAATAGTGAAGAGCTCAGAGACCCGTGGGGGCAAAGCCCCCACACCCCCAAGAAACTAATCCAATTACTCTTCACATTACATTTATGAAAAAAATAACTGCTAATTTCAATATAAATATTTTGTTTTAATATTCATAATACAATTTATTTAACAAAATTAAATTATCAGAACTATCTATCTACCTACCTATTTTAACATAATTTTTCTCAAACTCAAATTAAATTTGTTCACTTTTTAAATTATTTGTGATGTCCCTCTCAATATTTAAAATTGATAAGTTTCTAAATCTTTGCTGTAGCATACTCGTTCGTAGCCAATTTTTAATTCGGTGCATACTGGAGAAACTGCGCTCACAGGTAGCAGAACTTATCGGTATGGTGATACCTAATTGAATAAGTTTGTATAAATTGGGATATGTTACGTTTTGTGAGTTTTTTTTAACATCATCAAAACTGAAATTTGTAGGCAAGCAATTTGCCCTGGTACCTACACATTTTTTGGAAAAAGGCTTATATTTTTTGGGGGTGCACATTTTAAACTTGGGGGTGCACAAGTCCGTTGTGCACCCCCCTAGTTGCGCCAATGATTGTAACTAGGTAATAAAAAATATTCATTTTGAGACCAATATAACATAATTTATTAGTATGTTGCAACTTGCAATAATTTTTGAAGTCTTTTGATGTATATGCTGAAAAGGAGTTTATAATTCACCATAGACGCCGACTTGTACCTAAACGCCTTGATAATAATAGAGATAATGCGGCTAATATATCATTTAAAACATTTTATAGGAAAGAATTTAAATCTGTTAGATGAGCTCACGTCACTGATGAAAAATCATTTAGATAATTGTATTGGTACCTACAATTAAACCATTATATAATCTGTTCCATCCCCCTGTATCAAGGAATAACTTAACTGAAACTGGAATTCAAGATGCAATCACATTTTTACCCAAACAATGTGTTGTAGACCCGTTACATTTACTGGTTGAGTTAGAAGTAGTGTACGACCAATGTAAAGAAGTGAAAACTGTTTCAGATGTAGCTGCTGTTTCGGAACAAACAAAAAAAATGCTTCCTATAGCTAATAGAATGTCTCGTTTATTGTGTACAGCTCCAGTAACTGTTGCTGGAAATGAGCGTTCATTTAGCAAGTTAAAGAATTACTTGAGGACAACCCTGAGTGACTCCCGATTAAGCGATTTGCTGTTACTTTCCTCAGAAAAAGACATAATAGATGATATTAAGTTGGATGTTATTGCCAAACAATGGTCAGTTTTAAAAAAAGAAGAATTTGAATTTAATAACTTTTTGTGTATATTGTTTCATTTGTTGTAAGTTCATCCTCCAAAAATCAATTTAATTTTTGTATAAATAACAGTTAAAAATTTTAATATTAATTAAGAACATTGACAATATTGTACAATTAAAAATACATAATTTAAAAATAAAACATACTTTATATATGTATGCAAATTTTTTAAAGTCAGTCGGCCAAATGGACTTGGTTGCCCCCCTAAAATAATGACTTTGCTACGCCCCTGCCGTTATGGCGTGCGGCAATCGAACAACGGGTCCGCCGACCGCCTCTATCTAATCCCACACACCATGAAACGCCGTTTAACAAAAATATTTCTTTTAAGATTTTTAATATTTGAAAAACTAAACGTCATATTGAAATTTTAATACTTGTATCGTATTAGACACATAAAACAACACATTTATACATAAATTAAATTTCAAAAATAAAATGTTTAGGTTGGTAAATCGTTGTGTGAAGCGAGGAACTTTTACACTTTCACATATAAATAGGCAATTACGATGAGTAGGGAACAATAACGTCACTCGTGTTTTTTCAATTGCTCATAACTTATTGGATAATTTGAGTAGAAACGTAAAACCTATTCCATTATTCTTAGAATTGAACATCCTTTCAAATAAAAAAACTTATTTTTTGTGTTGTGTGCTCCTTAAATGCAATTATTTATTATTTCAATGCAACTGCACAAAATATTGTCTTCAATTTAAAGTATGTTAGCAATAATTCTATAAACTATTTTAAACCATAAATTAATGAAATATTATCATTTAAATAAAAATGATCATTTACTACGTTTACATGATACGAGTTAAGCCGTTTTGAATTTAAACCGATTTTATTAAGAGTCCACCTAAATTGCCTGACTTGTTTACATAAAAGCAGTGTCGTACACAGATATTTTCAATGGGGGGGGGGGTTATATTAAAAATTATACATACATACATAATATTATATATATATTTATCAAAACGATTATTTAATTGTTTACTGTACAAGATCTAGTTTTCTTGGTTTTTTTGCCAACTCGTCAATGACCTCTTCGGGAGTTAAATGTGTACCATGGTACACCGATAACAATACAACATTGTCAATCCGTTTAATCTGTCCTATGTATACAAATATATAATTATTTTTCAGTTAAAGGGGGGAGGGTTGAACACCCCCCCCCCCCACGTGTGTGTGTACGCCACTGCATGTGAGAGTTGAGTGAGGCTTTAATATTAAGATAGTATGTTATAATTTTTATTATTCCATGAAATTGGTATTTCTTCCAATATCATATCAACTCCATTATCATATTATTTTGATACTTATCAATAATCAAATATTAAAAATTGTAATCTATTTATTAAATTTTAAATATTTGTTTGTTTATTATTTAAAATTTTAGACACCGACTTAAAATGGATTCTGTACAAGCAATCGTTTGTTTAAACCTGTATAAACTTAAATGTGAGGAGCGTCGTAGTAAATTTAAACTGTTATTACTACGCCATCGATAACAATTAAAAAAAAAAAACCTTGTACCTTCAAATGGCTGTAGAAATAAATAATCAACTCGTGTACAATTTGATTACTTATAACATGAATCATTTAGATAGAAGGATGTGGATGAAGGTATGCAATATCAATACTTATTTATTTTTTGTGTAATAATCAGTCACCGTTATAATTTGAATGTATGATATTTAGAACAGAAGCTCCGATTTTTGGGACATGATAGTAAACAGAAACTTTGAGGAAGAAGATTGGCTCGACAATTTCAGAATGACTAAAGCAGTGGTTCCCAACCTTTTTGACACTACAGACCACTTAGAGAACTTTCAATACGTCACGGACCACCATCATTTTTAGACTATTTTTTCTCATAAACATGAATCAATTTTTTCACACATATAAAATTTAGATTGAGAATAAATAAAATACAATGAAATTTTTTATAGTTGGCAATCGATGATCACGATTGTCGGTACATAATATTTGTATCAAGCCCCAATGGAAAAATAAAATATTTTTAAATTTTGTAGGTATGGCTAGTGGATCACCACACGATGTCTCACGGACCATAGGTTGGGAACCTCTGGACTAAAGAAACGTTCTAATTAATGTGTTTCAAGTTGAATGATGTTCTTAGACCATCTGAAAATGCTGTATGTCAACCTTTTGAGTGTTGAGAAAAATGTGCTATTGCTCTGTACAAATTGACATCATGTGCAGAATATAGGGTGGTTACAAGTTTATTTGGCGTTCATAAGAGTTCTGTGCATAATTGTGTGTATGATGTTGGGCTTGCTATTATAGAGGTACTGGGTCTATCTTATTTAAAAATGCCTTCAGTGGAAGAAGCAATAGCTTTGGCTGAATCAGTAGAAACAACAACTGGAATGGTACAAATAGAATTAGTTTATACAACTATTCTATTTCAAATTTTATTAGAGAATCAGTTTTGTTACTTACATCTGCGTTTCTAAATCGTTTCCCACCTAGCAGTTTAATAATATTATTTTCTTTTACAGAAGCAACTAATGTAGCTATTTCTGCAGAACTCCAACTGCATCGTTTGATGGGGTTATTCATTTCTAAATGCTTTATTAATTCAAACTAATTAAATTAATAATTAAACTTATTAGTAATATGACTTAATGAAGCTTGAACGCGAGCCGTGGACTAGAAAAAAAACGTTTGTAACAAAGATAAATCTTTCGTCTTTCAGAACTGGAAAATTGAAATCGATCACTAAACTTAAACGGATTTCAATGGGCCGTTCAATTCTCGTCAGCAACAATTTAAAAAAAGGTTAGGATGTTATGTTAGGACTTATGTTATTCGCATAATTTATTAATTTATATAAAAATAAAATCTAATATGTGTATTATCTAGTATTTGTAATCAATGGTATCGTGTAATCACTTATCAAAATTAAAGTGATTGTTCCGTTTACATTTACAAAAATACAACCCATTTTATTTATTAAACCGATTTAATTTGGTTAAACTACATATTTGAGCGTCCTTAAAAATTTAAAATAAAAACAGTTTATGTTATTAAGGTCGCTTTAAAGCATTTACATTATACATGATTAAACCGCCTTTAACTGTGTGTGTAAATAGTAATTATAAGATTAAGTAAAATTAACAAACATGGGTAATAAAAAATAAAATTCTTTAAATTAAAAACATTTTGTTCGTTATTTGTATGATATTGGTATAAAATTAAGGATACTCATTTACTGAAATTGAATTATTATTAAAGAATTATCTTTAATTTAAGGATGTTTAACATTGACTTTGAGTTATTAGTAAATGGTAAATCATTAATAGTCACTGATTTGAAGATCGCAATGCTAACAATTTGAGAAATGTTATAATTATTTGAAATATCTTAGGTCAACAATTTATTTATATATGATATCAATTCTACTTTAAAAACTGTACTCGTTATTAAATTAACATTTTAGTTGATCTGCTACATAAAACGATTAAGCATATTAATAGATATATTTTATTTCAGTCAAATTAATTACACTAAATTACATTAATAACAGCTGGGGTAATACTAAAACCAGAGATGTTACGGGACCTTTATTTAGTGTAAAATATTCATTATTGCCAAAACGGGACCCGTTTCCAACGTCATAGTTTCCCAGATATGGTACATCCTGCAGATTTTTTAAGACTTATAAAAACTTTATTTTTTTTATTTTTGTTATCAAGATAGAGATTAAAAGCTATATCGGCTGACTTCATATTTAGTTAAAAATATATCAATGTTGTATTATAGTTTCATATTATACTTATTATATTGATGTTATCATAATAATTATAATAAATATATTTTATGAATTTAAATTTAACATTAGTAATAAGATTAAAGAAAACCAACATTTATCAAAGAGGTGACATTTAAATATGAGAACAATAAACGTAACCAAATAGATATAATTAATGTTTTAATAACAGTACTACTACTACATCACGAAGCAATTAACCATCGATAATATGATCTATGAAAATCCGTCCCGAAACCAATAAGCGTTTAGTCAAAACTCAGTTCATTAGCTGTTCTGTATTTTCAAGACCAACAATTTAATTTTTATATTATTTTTGTGTTTAATTGTATTATTTTATTGCTCTTGCGTATCTATCAAGATATATTGCAAGTACACCATTTTCATAGAAATATTAATTTATTTAAAATAAGGTGTCATTTTAATTCGTTTTTCTGATGAGACATTTTGGTCAGTTTTATTAAAAAATTTCACTTTTTTTCGATTTTGTTGTTATATCAATACTGCTTTTGACTAAAAAATCTTGATATTCTATTTTACTGTAACAATTACATTGTCAACATATTTAAATAAATTGTAAGGCATTACCTATTTATACCAAGAAACTATTCACACCATTTTACGGTAAGGCAGTATTGATTTTAAGTTAATAATAATATGGGCGTATCAAAGTTGAGCATTTCTTACTTTTTTTATATTTGAGAAAACAGTACTTACACGATTGATACATGCCATTTTCATCGAATATATTATAATCGTTTATATTCGCATTTACTACACGTAATCATTTAATTTTCAATATATTTTGACTCTGTTTTTTTAGCTATTTATTATAGTCATAAAGAATGTTCAGTTTATTAATTTTTTTATTGTTCATAAAAACTTTTTCGCTCTATCAAAAAACTTGAAAATTTAATACAAGATTCTTCATAACTTGTTGAAAGTGAAAATTTAAAAAAAAGTTGAGCGTAAACTCCGATAGTTTTTTATAAACCTCTAAAATTTGAATTTCGACAAGATACGTCAAAATCAAAATATTTTTTTTGATATAGAAATAGTTCATTAAATTATTTTTGTTTGGATCTAAGAAATTACATATTTAATTGAAGTACAACGATGCAAGATGTTATACATAGTAATTTAAAAATATTATTTGTGGGTAGTTGCCACTTTTAAAGTATAATATTGTTATACATTAAACACACAATGTTTTCGGAAGTAATTACTTCAACATACTGTATTATTAACAGTAAAATGAATTACTTTAACAATAATAATATCATAAAATGTTCTTAGTAATGTAGGCTGACGGGCCGTCTTCGCTTACAAAAGTTTTTCGTATAAAATCATTGTATATCATTGAACATTTTCAAATTATTTAGTAGTTATTAATTTATAAAATGTTAAATTTTTATAGCTAAAGATTGAAATTTTAAAACAAGGTTTCTCGTAAGTAGTTAATTGTGATTTTTTGTTTTAGATACATTATCATATCATTAACGACTTAGACTATAATACATTAGTACCACAGTGAGCCAGGAGACGAGTAGTCCAATTAGTTCAATATTTATTTAGTAAGTTAATTTCAAGAAGTTTAACAAAATAATAATTTAATTGTTTATAAAATAAACACATTTGTTTAAGAATTATTCTTGATGAATATATTTTATTAAACTATAACTATACTACTATAGGTACTGCAAGTAAATTATGAATAATATTATTGATTCATACATTTGTTGTTTCCATAACATTTGCCTACATAAAAAAAAATTTCAAATTATTGTCTTAATTGTAGGTTCAATGGCAGATAAATATCAATCGTCGTCTCCGAAGAAAATACATCCGTCGTTATCCGAGAATGATCCACACACTATGTATCCATGGCAAAGTAGTGCACGGATGCAGAGGCGGATGAATGGGTTTATTGCAGAATGGGAAAATCAGAGAGACATTTCAAAACCTAAAAAAGTTGAAAATACAATAAACGGATATACGTCACCAAAAAACAAAACTAACAAAGATTAAGAATTATAATGATGTTTTAAATAGTCTTCAATTTTCAATATTTATTTTTGTGTGTATTTTTTTATTACCTCATAATTATTTAAAATTATTCAATTTTTATACTGTCGGTAGTATATTGGAGTATGGTTACATAGATTTAAATAATTATTTGGTAAAAAATATTAATAAATAGTATGTCACAATTTGTGGAGCGCAGACTGGCTAGCTGGTCCTATAGCTATAATAATGTAGACAATAATAAATAAATAAATTACAATTTATGTTTCACACCGTGGCTATTAGCACACATGGGGAAAAGAAAAACACGCGTGCTGCGATTATTAGCGCGCATACAATTTAAGCGTTTTCCACCATACTGCGCTGTTGCACCACGATCCACGATTTAAGATATACAGGTTGCGTATCGAACTCCCATAATTTGACCGGTGAACTGTCTATCTGAAACAGCTGGTCCATCTACTACTAGCGCACCGAGTGGACAAGTTTGTAGTTTCTATTCCGTAATATTTTATAGCAGATAACTGGTTAGTGGTTGCTGGTTACTGTTTATGTCTTCTATTAATGAAATCAAATACTGTAAATGATAATACGGGAAACTCAAACCTAATCAATGGAGACCAAATAAGCCCTCAATTTCACTATTATTGCCTATATTTGCGCCTTAAAGTAAAATAGTAATTCCCACCTAAATAATAATAGTTTATATTAATTTACATTAATTGACGCCTAGTGCCCCGTTACCCAGATCATCTTTAAGTCTAGGTTAAAAATATACCACAACACACCTTGCTATAATTACTATAGCTTAAACCATATGTTATCATCCTCTTAAGAAATGTGTCGTTCAGGTTTTTGTCCCAGCTCAGTAGATACTAGATACACCAGTCATCATTAGCCAACAGGCAATACATTTATTTATAATATGTATTGTTTTTTTTTGCAAACTTTCATTCTGTAAGTGTATTAGGTATATATTATTAAATAATAAATATATATTTTTCAAATGACGTCAAAAAAATTGTGTTCCGTCAAGTACTGTCGAAATAATGGAAAGGATTTCCCACATTTGGTATTCCACAGATTTCCTTCCAATGAAAAAATGTATGTTAATATCATAGGTAGATATATTGGATATTAGTCAAATTAATCAATATTTTTGTGATTAATTAAAACATAATATAGGTGTCGAAAATGGGCTGATTGGTGCCAAAATGAATGTATTACAGATATTTTAAATAAAAAAGGTCCAACATTTTTGAACAAAAATAGGACAATTTGTTCAGATTATTTTTATGTATCTGATTATATTATTTGGAAAGGCATTGGGAATAAAACGTAAGTGATTATTATTTGAGTTTACACAAAAATATTAATCTAGTAAAATATTTATTTTAAATACATTATTACAACAGCTGCCATATGACAATGTACTAATTACTGATTAATAACAATAAATTCTTATTAAAATTATATTTTCTAATAACTTTTAGCTTATTACATAATCTATCCATGCCATCGATAATGCCATCATTACCTAAGGTTTTAAGTCCAGAAATAATGCAAACATTAAGTAATAACAAAGGTAGTAGGTATATTTTAATACATTTGTTTATTAATACTATAATAATTATACTAAAAAGTATTTTTTAAAAGATACACCCACCTCAGTGATACCAAAACAACTAAGTCAACCATCATGTTCAAGAAAACTTTTTGTAGAATGTAAAGATACAATTACTGAAGATGATTTCAAAGAATGTAAGTTTTTATTGATTTGTGAGATTAGCTTATTTTGTTCTGTGTATTTATAACTGTAAAAGTATTAATTTTATAATCGGACACCTACCGGATTCTTCTTGCTATGACAAATTTGAATTGTGTATTCTTAATCCCACAGAAACAAGTTGTGCATTTGGTCTTTATTTATAACTATGTGTTTTAGAGTGTTGATGTAGGTAATATGCTTTATGTGTTTTTTTTTCGTATTGTACAATAATTTGGAAATAAATTCTTCTTATAATATGTTTATTGGGACATTTTTCCTTAGTATAAACTCAAGCAATCCATTGTAAATAATAATAATAATAAAATTGTAAAACCCATACCTAAATGTAATGTATATACATTCTTTTTCTTTTTTAACTATTGATCAAATGTAGGCTAAAAACGTTTGTTATTGAAGCCTTAATAACCTTTAGAAAAATTAAAAAATTAAATATATTCATGTACACAACGTAGATAATATTATTAATACTTTATGTATTATGTTATTGATATACCTATTTAATGCATGAAAAATAATAAATAATTTAAATTAAATTAAAATACAATATGTTTATGTGGTAGATAACTAATATAACTCAATTGTATGAATGCATGGTTTAATATTGTATCATTGTTACATGTTCTTTGTCGCGGGAAAATTTATATTATTAAATCGCCCACTTACTATGTTTTGGTAATTCTATAGGCTATAATTATAAATTACCTGTGCATCACAATCATAAACAAGAATCTTGTTCAAAAAACTTAAAATATATGAAATTGAAATTAAGAAAATGTCAGCAAATAATTTATAAACAAAAGCAAAAAATTTCTATACTTCGAAATAAAGTTAAAAAACATAGCAGTGGGAATAGAGAACAAATATTAACTAAATTTAAAAGTAATTCAATTGTACAAATGCAACTGAGACTTAGTCATCTTAAAAAAAAAGATTGGAGGTTTAAAGAAATGGAAAAATAATTTGCACTCAGTCTATACTATAACTCTCCAAAAGCTTACACATTTATGAGAAAATTCCTTTGTCTTCCAACTATCAGATCATTAAGAAAATGGCTTCAACTATTAGATGTATCTTGTGGCTTAAATGGAAATGTACTTGAGATACTAAAAACAAAATTTATTGATGCTGAGCCCAAACACAAACTGGTTTCTATAATAATAGATGAAATGTCAATTAAATCATTTATATCCTATAATTCTCAAAATGATCAGTTTCATGGGTTTGAAGATTTTGGAAATGATGGTTTAGTGGATTTAAAAAATAATAAGTTTTGTAATCAAGCTCTGGTAGTCATGATAAAAAGTTTAATAATGCCTTGGAAACAGGTAATTGGACACTTTGTTTCAAATGGACCAGTATCAGGTCATAGACTTAAAGATATAGTGGCTTCAACAATAAAAAAAATAAATGAAGTAGGAATCAAACCAAAAGTAGTAATTTGTGACCAAGGTACCAATAATATTTCTATGCGAAAATTATTTGGAGTTACTCGTTTAAAACCATTTATAACATTTGAAGAAGAAAATATTTATTTTTTCCATGACACTCCACATTTAATAAAGTCAGTGAGAAACAATTTAAAAAAATATAATTTTTCTTGTGATCAAGAAAAATATTCTCGGCAACATATAGTTACATTCTATAATTTAGATAAAGATAAAAAGCCAAGGTTGGCTCCAAACCTGAATAAAATTCATTTGGAACTTCCTCCTTTTTCTCCCATGCGTGTTTGTTTAGCAACACAGACTTTAAGTCATACTGTCAGTTCAGGAATTATGACACTTGTTGGATTAAATAAAATGAGCAGTGATTCAATACATACAGCAAATTTTATTAAGATTTTTGATGATCTTTTTGATACATTTAATAGTATTACCCAAAGTGAACCAAAAGTTTTGAGAAGGCCTCTTTCTAAAGATTCGTGCCATTGGGAATTTTTGAATAAAGCTGATAAGTTTTTGTATAAATTAAAAATTTGCAATAAATCAGGAAAACAACCGCCATGTATTACAGGCTGGCGAGAAAATATAAGTTCATTAAAATTGCTTTTTAAAGAACTAAATGAATGTTATAATGTAGATTTTTTGTTGACTAGGCGACTTACCCAAGATTGCATAGAAAATGTTTTTTCGGTAGTCAGATCCAATGGAGGAAATAATATTAATCCAGATGCGTCAAAATTTAATTCTTCAATGCGAATGTTAATTTGTAATAATTTATTAACTCCATCTAAAGGAGGAAACTGTGAAATTGATGCATGTCAGTTTCTAACAAAACTTCATGAAATAAAGATGGTAGATTTAAAAATGAAAACAACTGTAAATGAAACACATCAAGTTAATGACAAAAAAAATGAAAATTACATACATAGTTTAATGGACAACCTTTTATCACCAACTAATATACAAAGTATTCTTATGGATGAACATAATTCTTCTGCAGTGGCATATGTGACTGGGTGGGTATGCAATAATTTAGAACATTCAGAGTGCACTGACAAGATAGCTAAAAGAAAAAGTAAAGATTATTCAGTAACCTATAGTCAGGATAATATTTTTATTGATATTAAAAGTTATGAAAACTCAGACATGTTATATCCACTTGATGCAACCATTGATTATAGTAAAAGAATAACATCTTTATTTAATTTAAATATTGAACAATTGCTGTTAGAATCAAAAACCAACATAAAAAGCAGAATGATAAAACTTATTGAAGTAGTATGTATTAGAACATTACATATTTGTCAAACATGTAAATCAAAATTCATTGAGAAATTACTTAATGTTTTAATAAATGCTTATGTAAAGCATTTTAATAACACTACAGTACAGCATTATAAAGTGAAAACTAAAAATAATAAATTAAAGAAAATAGCCCATTTATAATTAAATTTATTATTTATACTAAGACATTATTTTACCATGTATACTATAGGTACTAATTATTATAAGTTAATTTTATTATTATTATATATTTTATTTAATAAGTTGTACAAAAATAAAATGTATATTTTATACTTTATAACGTAATATGCTATATGCATTGTTATATTTTATTGTTTTGTTTTTCATTTAAAATATGTCCTATGTAACAACATTTTTTAATTTAAATTCTAAAGTATCTATATACAAACTTACAAATGCCAATTAATAGTAGTAATTATTATTAATTAGGTACTTGGGTACAAGACTGCGATATGCGAATAAGTGAAAGCAACGTCAGGAGCTCTACATAGGCAACCTCCATTGAAATTGAGGGCAACGAGTTGTAACCATATTATCAATAAGTTTCCCGTATTATCATTTACAGTATTTGATGAAATACGAGCCCACATTAAACTCAATACAATAATAAATTAACGGGATCCGTACTATTTTATTAGAGAGCACAATTTACAAATACAAATTACAATATTATAATTTACATTCTCAATAAATTTAAGAATAGTAACAATATTTTATTTTATAATCTAAAGTAGGTATACAAATACAATACAATATAAATAGGTACATAAACATAATAATGGTAAATACTGTTAATAAATGTACAACTTAATAATACATGATACAATAAGTATGCAATATAAATTATAAATAATATTAAATATTGTATTTAAGAATATTACATAATACCTCGTTAAAAACAATATTGTTAAGTCGGAACTAGCTTGGACAACTTTTTTTTGGTTCTATTTTGTTTTTTATTGTTTTGATTATCCATATAAGTAAATTGTCTCATTCTCATAATTATGTAATAAGAAAATATATTAGTAAGAATATCATTTTTATGTAAATAGCAAGGAAAATATATGGTAGAATAACTTTTAAAGAATTCGTTGTATGTTTCTTCAAACACATCATTTGACCTACAATACTTACCAAAACATAGTTCTAGTCTTTTCAAAATGATGTATAAATTATGATCTGGGTGTGTTAAATATCCCTTACTTTTTGCTTGGACCAAATCAGCTTCTGGGCCAAATGTAGAATTTAAATTTTTTAATCCTTCTATACATTCTTGACATTTAGTTCTAGCAACCAAACGTTTCCCTATATACCTATATGATCATACATTATTTACATAGGTACCTTAATTTAGTTAGATATCATAATTAATATTTTAAATGTGCAAAATAATTATTTTAATATTGATTACTAACCCTGCTAAAAAGTATACCACACATTCAAACACTGTTGAGTCTGAGTAGTTATGTTCTAATAGTATGTATAGTATGTCGTCTAAATCCCAACAACCATCTTCAATAATTGTGTCCAGTTTTTGTCTTAAATTATTAATTTTTTCAGTTCTTTGGGATATATTTTCTGGATTATTAATCAATGCCTTTAAGTCGGCAACAGAAATCACTGGAATACATTCTGTAAGTAGATATTCACAATTCATGATACAATTGGGTATTAATTATATTTTATATTGTTTTAGACCTTCTAATACTGTGCAATTCCCAGATTTTGGTGGCTTAACAACTGAATATACTGTCAACATTCTATATAATTGTAGAAAAGTAGGGGTTGAGGGGGGTCATTCGGCCCCGCCACCTGTCTAAGGATTCCAAAAAACTTCTGAAAGTTAATAAGGTTGTTTTAAGAAAAATAATTAATATTTTAGAAATAATCTTACCTCTAGACTATCTTGGTTAAATTTTGCTGTTAGAACATATGCAAACCCACAATCGTTTAACAGATAATTTACCAAGTCTATAGTAGATTGTAAAGTTTTTTTTAAGCCATCATATGTTGAACGGGTTAAGAAATCCTTTTCTCCTATTAAACCTCTCGTTAAATTTATTTCCCAATTGTCTAACCATTCAACTGCTTGATGTAGAATCTGATAAGTTACAAACATTAATTTGCCTCTGAACCACTCATTATTTCATAAACTTTAATAGTTATTGAAATAGGTAATGCATTATTCATGATAAAAGATATCATCATGTATAACATTTAAATATAACATTTTTTTAACATATCAGACAAATAAAGAAAATCTATTAACTACTTTGATTAGCTACCTACCTCATAACTAGGGCTCGGATTTATATGTATTAAAAAAACCAAAATATGTAAATATATATGTAATAATAAATCACTTTATATGTGATTAAAAAATGAAAATATGGAATACAAAAAAATTACAAAAAAATATAAAACATTGTTTTATAAATGACATTATTATCTAATTTACTTATTTCACTACCATTATTCATCTTGATCTTGATCTTGAAAGCAATGAGATACCATATACATGCTCAAATTGTCAAAGTTAAATGATCTACGGTTTGGTCGTAACACAGATTTGTACCGACTGAAGGAGCGCTCGACTTCCACCGAGGTAATGGGTGCAAATTTCATATTTGCAATGTCCAAAGCAGTGAGTTCAGCCGGAAATATTACCCCATTCATTTCGCAATGTGTATCTCTAATTAATTTTAGGCAGTCTAAACCAGGATTTTTTTGTAATACACTGTGCATTTTTTCAAAATTACACATCTAATTAAACACACGTCCCGTTCGTCGATGTGGGTATACTGACTCGCTGTCAGACGTCAGTACTTCAAACGCAAACGTATTAAAAATCGTTATCTATCATTTATCTAGGTCACAAATGTCGAATATAATATTATATCGACCGTAGATTACGGTCGATTAGTTCAATGATTGGTATTATTTTGTTAACGTACTTTTTGAAACATGGGAAATCGTATACATCGTATCCTACAACTATTAATAAATCGTAAATTGTCGAAATATGTAGGGAAAAATGGAATTATTGAGAAATATGTAAAAATATGTACTTATGACAAAATATGTAAAAATATGTAAAATAAAATATAGTTCATTACAATGGAAATCCCTTGAAACGAATTTATCACTTACCTAAATTAATTTATCAAGTCACAGTAAAAATATGTATTTACATAAAAATCCGAGCCCTACTCATAACACAATTTAATACATAATATATTAAATTTCAAAGCAAATTATAATAATAAACACAACACAGACATTTAGACATGCAACACATAAAAAACCTTTAAGTCATGACTATCTTTTCTAACTCCCTCAGCAGGGTACTTTCTATTCAAAGCATCAAACAAATCATTTATAATGAGAGTAAAATTAACGGTTTCCTCTGAGTCTTTAAAACCTTCAACATTTTTGGTTCTATAAAAATCTATACCTACAGCTGTTGATCTGCTAAAAATCTAAAAATGCAATATACTTCAATATTTGTTAACAGTATTATTAGTTATTAGGTACTGATCAACAAAAATAAAATGAGACCTGTGCAGCATATTTGACCTTCATTTTTGAAAGATTATTTAATTCAAAATGATTTTTCGTCAATTTTGGACAGACTTTAGTGAGGCTGCTACCTTCTGTTTTAAAAATATTTAAATAATGTTCCCATTTTATGGAGGGTTTTGATGGATTAACCTAAAATCAAATTAATAATATTCATTATACATTTGATTGTTTATAAGTGATAGGTAGATTGTATATTATTTTTAAATTTACAAAAAGAGTTTTATTTTGAAACAATCGATTTCTGATATTTTTCAAGAGATGAGGTGCGTCAGAAAAAACATACACTTTTCTGGAAGCATCAAACGGATTTTCAAAATAATTTTTGAAATCATCCTTTTTTGCTGAAACCTTTAAGTTAAATTGATAAGTTAAAATATGAATATATTTGTACTCAAATAAATTATTAATACTCCTAATGAATTCCACATAGTGCGGTTAGTTGATGCGCCATCACAAGTAATACCAACAACATCTGCACCAGCATCTTCCATTAATAGGATGGCCTTAACTATCAGCTTTGAGAGTTCAACTCCTAATTTAAATTTACAAATGTAGTAGTTATTTGCAACATATTTATTTTATAAGCTAGTAAGATACCTTTAACCGGACCAGCCGAAGCAAACACAGCAATAGGTTGTACCCAGTGTTGGGTAGTAACGTAACGAAAGTAACGCGTTACTGTAACGCCGTTACTTTGTTTGTAACGCGTTACGTAATTTAATTACAAATATTTTCAAATAACGAAAATGTAATGAAAATTACTTTTGATGAGTAATTTACATAGTATAACGCGTTACAGTTTTAAATTATTTAGTACCTATTGCGAATTTCAAAAAAAAAAAAACTTAAAAATATAATGTCTAATGCGGGTATTATTTATACAAGTGGCTAATGATTATACATTCCTAATGTTCTTATCAACTATTGTAATTTGTCTATTATTAAGAATAAACTATACGTCTATACATGCACTAAAAATAAATATTGATGGATATTGGATAACCAATGATAAATCGAATTATTTACATTGCAGCGTTATAAATAATTATTATTGTTGTTTGGCATTTTACAAGAAACGGTGAAGTTATTATTTATTAATATATGATGCTATTTATAAACTATTATTAGAATTTTATTTTCATAAAATGTTTAATAATACGATTACACGGGACACGGCCGAGTGCTGTTATTCCTTATTTTGTGTCAGTCGATCAGTCGATACGATCTCGACAGTTACCCGTTAAAACATATTGTAAGATTATTTTTTCACCACGAACATGGATTGTGATGAAAATGAACGTATGAACCTGCACCTACCTTGGCTGACTTATGATAAGTATTTTGAAATGTTAAAGGAATCCGAAAATGGAAAAAATATTCTTGTAAAATGTAAATTATGTGTGGGTAATTCAAAACCATTATCAACATTCAAGATAAGTTCATCAAATTTGAAGAAGCATTTAAAAGTAAGTAACAACTAACATTCAAATAATAACTATTTATACTTCACCATTTTTCTTTAAATATAATAGTTTTTATTGAACCCAGCGATCAGCCATTTTGACATATTAAAATCAATACAACAAAAAAATATGTGAAAGAGCAATTATTGTAGTTATTTAAGCTCCTATTATTTAATACATATACCTAGTACATAATTATTTTAATTAATTACATATAAAAATTATTAATTATGTATGATTAAGTATGATATGAATTTAAATTTTTACAGGCTAAACATAATATTGATTTAAACAAGTCAATGGATACTCGAGTTACTGCGGAAAACGGTAATAAACGTGCGCTAGATGAAGATGACGTATCAAAAAAGAATAAACAACTGTCCATCATAAATGCATTTTCTCAACCACCAACTATTAATCAAGGTATGTTATTAAAATATAATTTATTAATATTTAACAATGTTACCTACACATTATATTAAACTAGGTACATATTTTTAAAAATTGTCCTACCTAATTAATTCAATAAAAATTATTTACCTAACACTACCTATGTTTATAAAAATTTAAGACATGTTATTTTAAATTTTAATTATTTTTAGTTTAAACATCATAAGAGATGAGAATCAGTTGTATTAAAAATAAACATAGAAAAATATCTAAATAATATGATAATTTAAGCTTATGCCCAGTGTTAGCATAGACAATCAAATAATTATTTTTAACTATTTTTCAATCGAATCATTTAATAATAAACTAGATCAATTATAAAATAATTAGCTGATTAATGATTATAAATAATTAACTATAAATTAAATAGACTGATATTTTATATTTTCTTACACCAATACACCATTGTCTAAACTTTAGACTCTAAAGTATTAAAAAATTATAATTAAATTGTTAATTACATATACACATTGGTTGTTACTTCTTTGAAAAAAAAAAATAAAAATATTTTAAGTACATAGGTAGGTAGTTTATTATTATGATGGTTATTTTATTTAAATATAATACAACCTTATTATGATCACCTGTAATAATAATTATGAGTTATAATTTTGTTTATTTAATATTTTCATGATTTATGACGTTAAAAAATTGTCAAATAATACATAATATGTATTATAATTATTAATATTATTTTTTTAAATACATTTTATATTTTTTAGAAGTATTAGATACTATGATTACTGAGTTTGTGATAATGGGAAATCATCCATTTAGTATAGTAGAAGAAGTAAAATTTCGAGATATTATTGCTAAAGGCTCTCCTAAAAGAAAGTGTATTTATCGGAAAACTCTCATGCATAAAATATCTACAACAGCTATGAATATGAGAGACTCTTTAAAAAATAAATTGACGTCAACATCTGTAAAATATGTATGTGTTACTGCTGATGGTTGGTCTGTTTACAAAAGGTAAATTTAAAAACAAAATGAAATTTTAAGTGTAAAATTTGACTTAAATTGTTATTATTATTTGTACAGAAGCTACATTGGAATGACTGTTCATTGGTTCAATTACACAACTTTATTAAGAGAGTCTGCAGTTTTAGCATGTAAAAGGGTAAAAGGAAGGCACACATATGATGTTATTACAAAAATGATTTGTGAAGTATTCTGCGAATATGGTATCACAAATAAAGTTACTAGAGTTGTGACGGATAATGGATCAAATTTTGTGAAAGTATTTCGGTAAGCATAACCTTTATATCTACCTATGTTGTATTTTAAATTGTTTAGATTTTTCATTGTAATAATTAAATAAAAATGCATTTATTATTTTTAATTTATATTAAATAGTAATTGATAAATATATTTTTTTATTGATTTAATTTGATAAATTAGTAATAAAAACTTAGCTATATTTATTAAGCTTGATTAATATGAATAAAAAATAAACACATTTTATATAATAGCATTGAGTATAGATAGTATAGTATTATATATTATATAGTATCTATACTCAATGATAATAGTTAATTTATAATTTTAAGTGAATAATTAAATGAAAATATTTGATTTAATGTAATTTTTTTTTTTGTATTACAGAGTTTTTGGGTCAGAGATGAAGACTGCAGCAGAAGTATGGTTCGACCAAATTGAACATGAAAATGATAACAGTGATGATAGTGATGGTGATGAAGATGGTATAGAAGTAATAGAACTGGATTCTATTTTAAATAATACTGATGATCAGAATATTCCATATAGTTTACCACCTCATCATAGATGTGCTAGCCATACCTTAAATCTTATTGCTACAAAAGATAGCGAAAAAGCATTGTCTAATGTATTATACAAGAAACAAGCAAGATCAACTTTTGGAAAGATGCAAGTACTTTGGAATAAACGGGATAGATCAAGTCAAGTTGCTGATGAAATTCATGATTCGCTCAATAAATACATTCAAATTCCTAATATGACCCGTTGGAACTCGACATTTAGAGCTGTTCAGTGTTTAAAAGACCAATTAAAGAAGGATGAAGAAAAAGTCCTAAAAATATGTGATGTTGCAAACATACCTAGATTCGATAAAAAAGATAGACATTTTATGACTGATTATTGCATAGTACGTATTATAATATTTAATTTTGATATTTATTATCATTTATTTTAAATAATTTTTCAACTTTTTATAGGTTATGGAACCCTTGGTAAAAGCGCTCGATATTTTGCAAGGAGACAAATCAGTTTGTATGGGCTATCTTTTACCAACAATTAATTGGTTATCCAAGCAATTAGAAGAATTAAGTTTAACTGGTGGTTGCTGCAAAGCTTTAGCTGCTGTTTGTGCCCAAGGTGTGGAAAAGAGGTTTAAAAACATGAAAAAAGATAGTACAATTATTTTAGCGACAGTATCACATCCAAAATTTAAGCTAAGATGGCTGAGTGGAGATGAAAAAAAGGAAGCAAATGATTTATTACAATTGGAAATTGATGCGACTCCAAATTTTGACAATAATGATGAAATTAGTTCAAAATTGCCTCAAGGTGAAGACGAATTTCTCTTCAATGATGAAGATGTTGAAGAACCATATCCAGAAATTGAACGATTTATAAAAGCTTCTTATACATCTGATCTCACCATGCTCAATTCAATGACAATAGTCAAGGATATTTTTATTAAATACAACACAGCTTTACCATCAAGTGCTTCTGTAGAGCGATTATTTAGTGTTGCAGGGGACATTTGTTCTAAGAAAAGATCACGTATGAGCGATAAAAACTTTGAAAACACTTTATTTTGTAAAGTAAATTTAAAAACAATAAATAAATAAATAATAATATTGTATAATAAAAATTAATAAAAAAAAAGGTTTTTATTTATTTATTTATTTTTATATGGTGTTGTGGTTGTGAGTTGTAACAAAATAATAAACTTACCTATCATACTTATCTAATATCTTTATTAGTAATGACCGAATATGAATATATGTACAATTAATTAGTACTATTTTTATTAGTTATAACTTAAAAGTTATAAGTAATTAATATTGTTATGTATTTATGTTATTAACTGTACATCTTTTTCTGTAGGAAGTGTATTTCTAGTTAATTTGCTTTTTAAATGATAATTGCTAAGCAATTAAAAAAAAAAAAAATTGTAACGAGAAAGTAACATAGTTACTTTTATATTTGAAAAGTAAAGTAATTTCATTACAATTTTATTTAAGTAACGAGTAATGTAACTTCATTACTTGTATCTCTAAGTAACGAGTAAAGGAACTTCATTACTTTTTAAAAGTAACTTACCCAACACTGGTTGTACCATATTTTCAGCCAAACTTTGCCACATGAACACCAAACCGTGGTTTGCCTTCAAGTTACTATTTTTCCTTACTAATTCTTCATTTCCAAAATCTTCCAATCCAATATATGTTAGTAAACGGCTATTTACACTCAAACTCTCCCTCAAAAACATCTCGTCTAGCAATATTATACCCTTTTTTTGATGTTCAGATTTTGTGGAAAATTTCTTTTTCAATAGCTTAAATAAATTGGGGTCAAACCCACAACCAATTTTTATGGCTAGTAAATGTTTACGAATTGTGCTGACACGTGGCAATGGTAAAATATTTTGATCTTTTAAAAATTTATATCCAGTGGGTGATCTAAATCAATAAGTAAATAAGACTAAACGTAATATTTTTCATTACCTAGTTATAAAAGTTGTACCTGATTTGGAATAATAGACACAGTAACATCCAGTTTTCGCTATAACGTCGATTCTTTGAGTTCTTTAATTTAGCTGCTTTAAATATCTCATTAATAATATCTGTTTGGCACGAAGGGATATTAGAATCTTTAATAATTTTTTCAAGGGTTGATTCAGAAATTGCAGCCATTTCACTCTTGAGATTATTTAAATTTTCTTGCAAATGTCGTATTTTTTAGCTAACCTAGAACCTTTTTTTTATAACGTCTTTAGCTTTATTCAAACTAATAACTTTTTTTTTTTGTTGGGAGAGAAATATATTCTCGAATTTTGTTTGGAAAGTCTTTTGTTAATTATGTAATTCAAACGTTTGCACCACAAACATTTTTCTCTGTAAATATGAAAATGGAATTTATTATACTCTAAAATGCTCAAATAGTGTACCTTATTTTATTGTATTATTATTTAAATTTTCATATAAGTTACCCATTTATATAATCATCTGTTTTAATTATGTTTGTACACTTAGAATGATACCACTTTCCACAATTTTCAACAAACTCTACACCAAATGTCGATTTCATATTAATGCTTTTTGTGGTTGCATCAGATCCTTGACAAAGTTTGATATTTTCAAATAATATTAATGTCTTTTCTAGGTCTTCTACATTTTTTATTTTATAATTTGGTGACAAACCAATGGCATCTGTTGTGATTGTTTTCCCATTTACTTGTAGGAGTATACTTAAATCTAATTCAATCGATATAAAACTTGTGTAATAAGTTAAATGTAATATCATAAAATGTTTTTATGTTTTTCAGAAACTATTTTGATAAGCTTACATTTGCTCAGAACTAGTTGCTTTTCTATGGATCTTAACAAATTTTCACTGAATAATGTCAACTTATGAAAACATACAACATTTTCAGCAGTACCATATAACTTATTAATGTCAACAAACCATTTCAATGGTACATTAATTAAATTTATTGATTTGCAAATAGAAATAAATAATGGATTTGCCTCAAATAAAGTGGAATATACCTGTTTAAATATAGTCTTATGTTAAGTTTATTTCTGTTTTAAATTTTAAAATCAATATTTAATTTTACATTCACTGAAGTTATGTAAATTGAAACTGAACTTGATGAAATATGTTTTTAAAATGAAATAATATTCAAAAAATAATATAATAAATTCAATGGATTAACATAATATGATATTTTATGAAGTAATTTTGACACTGAATAATCTACTTACATTTTTTTTTTTTGTTGTTGTTTCAAGTTCAGAAGTAATGGTTGATGAAAATAAATGCTCATCAAAATTACTAATATTGTCTTCAAATATAGATGTACTATTATTTGAACTTTTACTATCATTCATGGTACTATAAGAATGGTCATTCAATACATTATACGTCATACTATTTTCATCATGAATCTTAAAAAAATGCACAATATTATTAATTTAGTGATCTATCCAATACAGTTTAAAATTAATGTAAGTACAATGTCCATGGTAACAAACTAACAATATAATGATGTAATTGTTTAATAGTATACAATACTATACGTCATATATAATATTATATAGAATATATAAATACAAATTCACCTTTCTCTTTTTAGGCGGAGAAATATCTAAGACTGTATTTTGTAAAACCTCATTAATAGTTTCATTTACCACTGTACGTTTAGGAATAGCACCAGGTCTAAGTTTTGGAATTTTCAAACATATCTAAACAAATTTCAGAAACAATCATAAACTTATTTGTTTATGTACCAATAATTGCATAGCTTTTTAAGAATCAAAATTTTGTTTTTTCTAAATATTTTTTCTATTATCTAAAATGTATGTTATAATTTTTGAAAATTATTGTAATAGTACAGTAGGTACCGTACTGCTGAATCCTTTCCCAGATTCTCATGTTTTTATAACGTCATTTACATCAAAATGTTTCTCACAAACTTTCAAAGTTGGTTTTAATTTTAAATTCAAAGATTTTTCCCATAAACTTTTTAGCTCGTTGTTTTTTGGAACATTAAATTTGCTTTTACTTATCTCGTTACAATACGGAACACAACACATCTTAACCATTTTGTAAGAAGCTATTTTAAAAAGCTAGACTTTTAAATAACAAATAACTAAATTAATAATGAATATACATTATGAATGTACCATATTATGATATTATGTAGAATATAATCAGGATTTAAGATATCAAATAATTCATATCGCCATGAATTAAATCAGTATAATATACCTATATAATAATGAAATATTATATTTTTATTTTTATTCATGTTAGCATATCATGAAAGAAATGCAAAAAAACACGGTAAATTTTACCCGGGGTTTAGTACGCGAAACTGATTAAGATAATGAATAATGATATTAATATATTTAAACAACAACGAGCGCTAGTGATCGGGGGCTTCAGCTGTTTCAAAAAGACGGTTCACCAGTCATCATAAAGCACTATTCGTTATAGGCCGATGTTTAACCTGTATATCTTAAATCGTGCCACGATCGCATTCAAACAGTTCACTGATAGCTCACTGATAATCGTTCTGGTGCAGACCACGGACTAAGATAGAATGGACTCAGTGGCGCCCAACCCTATGACTAGGTGTAGCAGTCGCTACACCTTGAAAATAAGGGAATAACAATTTTCAAAGAAAAATATTTGATAACAGAAAGTTCTTGGAAAAATACTCATATATGTCACTTTTTGGTCACTTTTATGATTGAATTCAGTCATCTAATCGTTTTCTTATAAATAGCTCAAACCACTTCCAACTCTGATGATACCTATTCCTTGGTAAATTAATATTAACAGTTAATGTAACCAAAAATAGACCATTCAATTTTGAGTTTTGGAAGGGGTGGGTGGGTAAAATTAATTCTTGCTACACCTGAAAAATATGTCTTGGGCGCCACTGAATGGACTGGTAACTGTAGGGACGGCGAGGTGGTGGGGTCTGGTCCCCAAATGTTTCTGCCCCGCTACACTGCACATCTATCACAAGTACACTATGTTCAACGCTATCTAGTGATAATAATATACGATAGAAAAGTAAATAGTGGTTCCCGCCAATGCATTTTTATAAAATGTTTAAATAATAAATATCGGTATTTTAGTTAAGACCATTAATTTTTTTGTTACGTCTGAAAGGAAACATGCCTCGTAAATGTTCCATTATTACTTGTAAAAGTAATAAAAATAATCAAAAAGTTACTTTATTTAAAGTTCCAACCACAGATGCCATAGCCTGGCATACAATTATACAAGATCCAAATGGTAATGAAAAATGTAAAATTAGCCATGTTTGTAGTGAACATTTCTTGCCAGAAGATATTATAACATAGTACGTCAACGTTTCGCCAGAGATAATACAAGCTGTAAGTAAATATTTTGGCATTATATAATAATTTTTAACTAAACATAGTTCATTGGTGGCTTTTAACACTTATATTTTTAAGATTGGTGGCACCAGGCAACGAGTTGCTTTAAAAAAGGGAGTAATTCCATCAGTATTTGAAAAGCATACAAACATAACTGAACCACATTCTGTACAGAATAGCTATACTGAACCATGTAGAAAACAATTATTTGAAAACCAAGAACCATTGACAAAACGAGTATGTCTAGCTCCTTTGCCAGTAAGTTAATAATAATTCTTACCAAATTTTGAAAGATTTATTTGTGTTGCACTTTTATTATGGGAATTAAAAGAGAAAATTGACTCATTTGAAACATTTTTAAAAAGCTCAACTGATGTATTGTTACCAATAGGATAGAAATTATATAAACACATTGAAATAATATCAATATACAAACTTTTACATTATAATATAGAAGATGGGACACAAATATTTGTTGAAAAACAAATAGTATTTTGTCCTAAATCTGGCATAACTTACTATGTAAACAAGAAAAAAATTGAACCTGCCTTCTGTGGTTTGACTCAGCTAATCTATCCTTTTCATGTAAGTGAAGTAATTAATGCTGTTAAATTGTTCCATGATAAAATTATTTGTCAGGGCGGTCCAAAAATCATAAACTATCCAGGTACAATATTTTATATAAATCATTGAATACCTATACTTCAAGCTCAAATAATGTTTTGTTTTTATTTTCTAGGAATTAAAATCAAAAGTGCACAGATTGAAAACACTTTTTGGCGGTCAAATAACTGTAGTATCTTAACTGATTTAACAAAAAGATGCAAACCATGTGATATACTATTTCCTTATTTTAGAACATATAGGAAAAGGTCATTAAAACCTAGATTAAAATATATTGGGCCTACTCTCAGTCCTATGAAACGTATTGTTTTTAACAAAATTGTAAAAAGAAAAAAAAGTTTAAAACAAAACAACTATAGGTTATGTATTCATTATTTATTATTTGTTTGAATTAATAAATTAGTAAAAAAACAACTTTTCAATAATTTCAATATAAACATAGACTCAGAACAACTATAACAAATTTTAACTCAAAGCTAAGTGATTTACAACAGCAAACAAAAGATTTAAATGATAGTTCAGTCACAAAAATATTTGAAACATACAATTTAAATACATCACAAAAAGTAATAATACAAGAAATAATAAATTCAAGTAAAGTAGCTAATTCCAAAAATAGACGATACTCTGAGGATTGGATCTTATTATGCATACTTCTAAAGTTACGGTAGGAACCATTTAATGCAATACCTAACAATAAAATACATTTTTAATTATTATTTTTTGAATAGATCATCATCAACTTATGGGTTTTTAAAAAACCAGGATATATTACCATTACCATGTCAGAGTACAATTTATAAATATTTATCCCTCATTAAAACACAGTGTGGATTTGATGAGCAATTTTTTCAGTTATTAAAAAAAAATATTTCTACTTTAAACTCAAATGAAAGACATGGAATGATTATTTTTGATGAAATTTTTTTACGGGAAAGTTTGAAAGTCAATACACGAGAACTTACATATTCAGGTTTAGAAGACTTTGGTGGAGAAACTGAATCATCTGGAATGAAAGCAATCCATGGATTGGTATTTATTTTCCAAAGTTTTACAAGCAATTTTATCCAACCAATAGCTGTCTTTGCGTCTAAAGGATCAAAGGCAACCAACATTTTTAAATATATAACTATGTATACCTAATGTAAATGTATTGTTTTGTGTCAATGTTATGTGTTTATATATTATCATCTACCCGTTTCTTATTAACATTTTAATTTTGGATTATATATTGAACTTGGTATGTCTAATTCATGGTTAAATATAAGTAATTACTAATTAACTTTGTGATTATTAATAAATAGTTTTGTGTCTATGTTATGTGTTTATATATTATTATCTACCAGTTTCTTATTAACATTACTAATTACTTATCAACTTTGTGATTATTTCCAGTGCTCTATTGTGTTGTAGGTATGTCTGTGGTTTCAAAAACTAAATTTTTGTTTTATATTTTTATTTGTATTTTGAAACAATTAAATGTTGCTTGTGTTTATTTTAAGAAAGTTTATATTCAATATCAACACTTATATTTAGGTACTTATGATTTATATTTTGTAAGTTAACTGAATCTCCAAATCTTTTTCATATTATTTACTGAAATTTATGTTTATTAGTTGTAGTTCTGGCTCAATTAATTATCAAAGCTATATGCTTGTTAGAAAAATCAGGAGCTATTGTTGATGGTGTGATTTCTGATGGAGCCTCTACCAATAGAAAATTATGGAGTGAGCTAGGTATAAGTGGAGAAAAAGATAAAGTTGTAAATTCTTTTAAGCATCCTTTAAATGATGAACGAAATGTTTATATGTTTTCTGACACTCCTCATTTGATTAAAAATGTTAGAAACAGACTTCATAATCAAAAAAGTTTGAGGGTAAGATATGTCAATAATATTTTTATTTGTTCTATATAATATACTATTTATGTACCTAATCTGCTCATTGACCTTCCCATATATGACACTCTAATTTTAAATTGTTATTAAAGTAGAATTAAATCTTTAAGGAATCACCAGACTTACCATACATAAGATGGTCACACTACATTGAAGTTTACAATTGTGACATTAATAGAAGCACTAATTTTCCATCAAGAATTTGTCCAAAAATCACTCAGAGACATTTGAATGTAGATAGCTTCAGTAAAATGAGTGTAAAGTTAGCTACTCAGGTAATTTATGTTTATCAACACAATTTTAAAATAAATTTAACTTCTTTATGTAAATAAATAAATTAATTTCAATTGCTATTTTAGGTATTAAGTGACTCCATGGCTAAAGCAATAGAATTTTATAGGGACTATGAAAAAATTGAAGTTTTAAAAAATAGTTTTCAGACCCAACTTTTTACAGAACGTTTCAACAAATTGTTTGACATTCTTAATAGAAAACATCCGGCAGAAGGAATAAGAAAGAACAGTAATGATTTTTTGGTAATTTAGTTTCAATCAACTATACAAACTGATAAATATTAAATTAAATTGTATTATTTTTGTGGGTAAAGATTTTAGAAGAAAACCTGAAATGGCTGGACAACTGGGAAGAACAAATGATTCATAAAAAAATATCAAATCAAGAATTTCTAACACAGTCTACTGCCGATGGGTTACGTGTGACAATTAACTCTACTATACAGCTGTCAAAATATCTATTAGAAGAATGTAAATTTAAGTATGTTCTTACTTTTAAGATGAATCAAGACCGTTTAGAAGTAAATATTAAAAATATGTTTATAATATATCTTTTAACAAATAAATTGTTTTCTCAATTTAATGTTTACAGCAATTTTTTGGAATGGCGAGACAAGCCACTGGTCCAAATGACCATCCTTGTGCAGCAACATTTTTACAGGTTTATAAAATGTTGTCTATGTATTCTATACTAAAACCACCGAAAACCGGAAATTGTAAAATCTTAGATTCCAATACGGATAAAATTACCATCACTGATTTAAAAAATATTTTTAATGAGAACAATTCTACTTCTCAGCGGACAGAAAAAATTAATATACTACAAAATAGAATTGATTCAATGATAGAAGGAGATACAGAAATAGATGATATATTTGACAATAATATTCACAATTATTTTAAATCAAAAGTCGAAGACCGTGTAATATATTATATTTGTGGATTTATAACTAAAAATTTAACAAAAAAAATTACGCTGTGTATATACACCCGACCATAGTCGGGATTTTAATGGACACCCGACCATAGTCGGACTGATAGTAGACACACGACCATGGTCGGACTGATAGTAGACACACGACCATGGTCGGACTGATAGTAGACACCCGAGTATGGTCGGACTGATAGTAGACACACGACTATTATAATATAGTTGACAAAATGGAATATAATTATTAATTGGCCCTTAAGGGAATGAATTATTATTAAATTATTTAATAATATTAACATAAAAAAAGTACAAACTAAAAAAAGGTATTAGGTAAGTGATTTTATTATTATTTCTTTAATTTACATGTGTCGCAAAACCAATATTTCCCACTTTGTTTTGATTTGACACAGTCCATATGATGCCAGACTAAACAAGAGTCACATAAAATTGAATTCTGATCAGCTCCTATGTCACCATTACATAATGGGCATACCCAGGTAATATTCTTTTTTTTCTGTTTAATTACAACATTAATTTTTTTCCAAGCGTCATTGGAGCAGTAAGACTTAACACTGTTTATGTCAACCTCACTTTCTATAATCCCATTAAACACATCTGAATAATGTTTAACATCTTCTTTTTGGATTGTATACTTATCTTTCCTCACTTTGTCGACAACTGCCTTATTTGTGAGCCATTCTATAATCATATTTTCTTTAAGTAAATAATTTTGTGAATTATAAGGAATTGGTTTTATCTTTTTTCTGTGTATTGGAAGACCTATAGATGTTTGTGTTGCACCCTTAGGTCTACCACAGCACTTAATTTTTATTGGTAGTTTTATATCAGCAACTTGAAACTTGTTTGAGCTGTTTTGGTTAGGTTCAGAACTTGTTGATGGCTGGTTAACATTTTCTAAATCGTTAACACATATTTGATTAATATAATTATTTATTAGTTATAACTTAATAATTCACTTATATTTTATCATGTTATGTACCTGACTCGTCATTCGGAACAGAACTTAACATCACATCTTCAATTATATTGACAGGTCCAGAACTTGTTGATGGCTGGTTAACATTTTCATCGTCATCATCATTGTCAGATACAGAACCTATCTCCTTAATAATAAATTCTTCTTTTTTGCTCCATATACTAATTATTTGTTTCAACTGACTCATTCTTCTTTCATAATTGAATTGCGATGATATTGAAAGAAGTTCAGCCAATTTAGATATTTTGACAGATGCTTTTCTAAACTTTTCGTTGGCTGATAATAGTCTTGTGTTTTTAGTTTTCGTCTGAACTTCAATAGGAACATCACTTACAGCATCACATAGCTTCAGCGGTTCTTTAAATATTACCTGGGATTTATAATAATAATTCCTTGTCCATCTTTTATCGCAGATATCTTCATCGTACAAGGAAAGATTTGTTGCTTTTCTTTTATTAAAAATATGTTTGCATGGCAACTTCATTGAATTATAAAAAGCACAAGAGCAAGAAATTAGAGAAGTACTATCTAAAATCTTAGTTTTGTTAGAACAGGACAGACCCTTTTTTAAATAGTTATACGCATAAGGTGTTAAAAGCATGCTATATTTATATTCATCGCTATTTTCAATTTTTTTAGTTTGTACTTTTTGTACTAAACTAATTGTTTTACTGTCCCTTTCTGACCGAACACACTTAATCACTACAAATAACTGTTTAAAAAATTCGGAAAGATTTGAAAAATATGGTATAACTGATTTTAATTTGGAATTAAAACTTTCGAGCCTATTATTTGTGGTATTTAAGAAGTTACCACTTTGAAATGTTAAGCCAGTAACCCATTCTTCGCGGATATCATGCCAATTCTTTGCAAAGTACATTTTCACTTGATGTGGGGCCTGACTTAAAAAAATGGTATATATTTCCTGGTATTCTATTTCATTTTTGCAGTAGCATAACTGTTCTATCAGTTTTTTACTAATATCTCGTTCATCTGGCGTTATACCTAATTTTTCACAGGTGATTTCTCTGTTGAAAGTTCGTAGAGTGTAAAATAGGCATATCACAAGACGAGACGTTGGGAACAATGATTTAATGACAGAACGCTCTTTCATGTCTTTATCTGTAATAAATACTCTCGTATTTGAACAGGCTGGATTGCATTCTTTAAACTTATTAAAGAACCAATGTAATGTGTCTCTCTGTTCATTCACTAGCAATCCAAGAGCAGCTATTTCACTTTGGCCATTACCATCCTCAATCAATAACACATACAATGGAATTCTCATGTCCACCAGCTTGTAAGTAGCATCAGCACAAACCATCTATATAACAAATATTGATTTAATATAATTTCAACAGATTAATTTTAATTATTATTTCAATTTAATCACTTCAGGAAATGCTCGAAATTCTTCTTTCATCCTTAAATCTTGAAGAAACATGCCTAAAAAGTTGCCATCATTGTCTGTCAACAATTCAACATGACAACCATATATCTTTTTGACATCTTCTACCGTGTCTTCAAAACTTTTCACACATTTTCGTTTCTCTAGAAAATGGAACATTCTATATTTAAGGTTCTCATCATATTATTATTTTTTTAAACTATTAATTATTAATAATAAATTTATTATATTAGTACCTGTACTGCGTATGTTTGATAAATCTCCAAGAGTTACCACTTTGCCAGTTTCAGCTTGCACTTTGGCTTGAATAAGCTTTTTATTTGCTTTCATTTCCATCATTTCAAGTACATTAGCTTTCATCTGTGGTTCCAAGCGGCGCTGATTTGGCAAGTTCGAAAACAATAACTCAGACGTCTCGTGGTTATGTGTCTCATTAATTTGGGAAATCTCTAACTTAGTGCCATCAGAAGTGACTCTTACATAAATAAATGCCGGACAATTTTGCTTCATTGTACTAACTACATTATATAAAATATAGTAAATGTCCAAATGATGATGAAAGTAATAAAAAAATTATGATAATTTTATAATACTTACGATGTGGCTCGTAGATCATCACTAATTTTGCTTTTTTTAAAAATACCACCATGAATACACTTAAGTTTTAAAAAATAATATTTTAAGCACTCAGGAGTAAATTCCAATTTCTTGGGGTATTTTACTCGAGCTATTTTTAATGTACGAGAATCACTTGTTGAAAAGTCATAATAAGTTGATTTTTTATACTGCTCTAACTTAACTAAAAAGTCGGCATATGTGTCAAATGTATCACCAATTTTCAACATTTTTATAAGGGTACAAATATATTGGGTTTTACTTCAAGGTCGGTTTAAATTTAAAAATTATGCAAATCACCGCGCATTTAATAACAATATGGTCGGGTGTCTACTATCAGTCCGACCATGATCGTGTGTCTACTATCAGTCCGACCATGGTCGTGTGTCTACTATCAGTCCGACCATGGTCGGGTGTCTACTATCAGTCCGACCATGGTCGGGTGTCCATTAAAATCCCGACTATGGTCGGGTGTATATACACGGCGAAAAAATTAACTGTGATGCCTGTCTTAAAATGATTAAGGGTAAGTATTATAATTTCATTATTTTTACTCAGTAATAAACTAAAATTAATTCATACCTAGGTGAACAAAATTATTGTAATAGACCAGAAGCTGCTTTAGTTAATTTGAAATCAAGAGGTGCACTTACTCATCCAAATCATTTTATATTTAACCTACTATCTTCTGTAGAACAATCATTGTCTAAGTACTATGATAATCCAGATGTTTTTTTACTGACCATTGATGATTTTTTTAATTCTACCAATACTGTTTTTCATTTTCAATGTAAAGATCACAAGAATAAGGTTCTTACATACATTATAACTCATTATATAACAGTGAGAATGCGACAGTATTCACTAATTTCAAACAAAGATCAAAATAAAGTCAACGCAAAGAAAAAGAAATGTTCAAAACTAGTAAACACTTAATAATGTATAGTTGTTATTGTAAGATGCCAATTTGTGGTTTGTAATATTTTTATATTAGATTTTTAGAGAATTTTCAGTTTTAAGTTTGAACTTACTAGTTGTTAAGTCATAGATAAGAATATAGTTGTTGACGCCGAGTCCGGTCCTACTTTTGTATCGCGGTTACCGGACCACGACTCGCGGAGTGTTGAGGGTGAGAAAGAAACTAGTTTTACCCCAAAACGTAATATTTAATAGACAACAAATCAAATGGTTATAATACGCAATGCGCAATACATATAATGACATAATATACAACGCAATATATATGGTGGGCGCCCAAAAGGTACAATATACAATAAAGAAATACGTGATACCAGTTTATCACAGACTAAGACTAGAATAAATACAATACACACTGGAACAAGCTCACCGACCAGCTGCAGGTGACCGGAGTGACGGCCTCGGCAACGGTGTTGACGACGGCGGCGAGCAGGTATCCTCCCACGACGACGGCGGCAGGCAGTCCGGTGGCAGAAGAAGCAAGTGGCAAGGTGGCAAGGTGGCACAAAACGCCTAAGCACACATCCAAAACCAACGGCAAGTGTCACGCCGTGATGACAGATAAAAAAACTGCCCGGCGGCAGCTATGCCGCACACACAAAAAAACTGGTCAACGACCACAACGCCTTGGCGACAACTCTGTCGCACGGACAACGGTTGGAGTAGTACGACCACTACTCCGCTCGACAGCTACTAAGCAAGTGACACACCACTGGTGTCATGTACGCGGACGACGCCGACAGACAGACGACGAGACGTCGGACACCAACCGGACGCGATCGTATTCGCGGCCGGATATACAAGTAGCTGCGATGGTGGTGGACGGGGGATGCTCTGGCTCTTGAGCGCTGACAGCGCGGCAAGGCGGCCGGTTAGGCATTTTCACGGCGCGTAAACTATTCCGTGTTCGAACAATAGTATAGATAAACAAGTACCATGTTAGAAAAAATTACATTGCAAACAGCGCTCCTGGTGTTTGGTATAAGTACTATGAATTAAACAGTGGTTCTCATTATATTACTTTCAAGGCTTCTCATTTTGTTACTATATACTCGTATATTATTTTTTGATCTGAGCCTGTTTTTTTTTTATTAGCTATAAGTATATTATATAGCCCGATAATAATTATAATCTATAACTATTAATTAATGGATATTGGATAGTATTAAGGTGGTTAAAATATAATAAACAGATTGTTACAATACAACTTTAAGTAAATTTTATTGCACATTACAAGTAAATAAATACAAATAAATGTAATATTTGTAATTAATACAAAATACATAATAAGTAAATAACAATATAAGAGGATAATATTTTATAATAATTCATACATTACAATATAGTATATAATTTATTATATTTTGGTTATAAAAAAAATAAAAAATAATAGGTATCTACTTCTGATATAATAATAACTGTTACAACTAGTTGTATTATAAAAGTAAAAAAATACGTACTAATAATTTATTAAAAACCACAGAAGTATAATTTTTTAATTTTTTAATTAGGTAGGTACATGTATTAAATCTTTAATATAAGAAATTATGGTATAATTATGATTAAACCTATCTTGTTATGACATAAATCCCAGACAGCAATTTTGTAATATTGATATTATAATAACATTATAATTGGATTACATTTACAACATTTATAATATAATGTTATTGTACTATTAATAAAAAGTTTTACTAGAAATATTATAGACAGAATATCTTCTTAATGTTATAGCTTTGTTGAGTGCACAACATTATCCTGATAATGATCTTAAAACATTTCACCAATATTGAAAAAGTACATTTAAATAATATTTTTTCATAATATTTTTTACATATTAATCTTTATTAATTTCCCAACATTTAAGAATTAATTACGTAAGAACATTTTTGAAATGTTATTTGGGTAAGGACTTTTTTAAAAATATTTATTTATTGAACTTAACCCGGCGACTATGGCCAAATTGCTGTTGTAGTGGATTATGAACTGTGGTTGGTAAGGTTGGTACGGTAAAGTGTTTTTACGGTTGGTTACAGTAGGTAAGCAGTATGTATTAGTTGCGGTCATAATCAAAAATTACATACTAGTTGCGGTCACCCATCAAAAAGGTTAAAAAATTAAATGTTTAAATCAATGGCATTAAATAATTGATTCAAATCATCATTTTCGTTTGGTTCGTTGAGATGACTCAGCAAATGTTGTAGGTGGACGACCAAAATTAGCAGCATTTGGTATTAAAGACTGTGATTTTAATTGAGGCATTTAAAATTTAGTAAGCCACACATCAAACGAAAATCATGGGGCTCCTATGAGTCAAGAATATCTCTTACAAAATTGGAAGTATGATCAATAATCTTTAAAATACTTATCATAAAGTTTATCTAATGATTCAGTTGTAGAGTAACTTTACATAAGAGTTATCATAAGTGCCCCATGCTTTTCGTTTTTTGTAATTCATAAGTTTTAAAAATTTTGCAACAAATACATTTTAGATACACTTTTAGTAATATCTTGATAACCTTGAAGTTTCATTAAGAAATTGTTTTAAAAGTAAGTTTATTTTCAACTTTTTAGTTCATGTATTAAGTAGAATTCAGAAAAGCATGTTTTTTATTACTACTACAAACCCGGGTGGTCACCCATCCGGGAACTAGTAGCAGCAAACGTCATTTACTCTCAGTCGCATTCGCATTGATTGATTGACCTAACCTTTTTGTTATAATAGAATTTATAATTATATATATTATATATATATATAATAGTAATAACCTCTCTTCTATTTTTTTCCGATTCAAGCCCTGATTTTTTGTTTGCTTTGAATAAATGGCATTTAAATAGTGTATATTATATATTATGTAATTATACTAATGAAAATATACCAAATATAAGATAATATTTTATAAAATATAATATAAGTACCTATACATTTTGGATAAACAATAATAATTATTCGATATTTCAATGCGTTATAGTGTACAAAACATTACAATAAACGACACATGTCTAAATGGTGGAGATTTTGACAGTGTTTATCAAGTAATTATAGCAGGTTCCACGATAGGCTTCCACAGGAGGGCTGGATTCTGGTCATAATATGAGGGGGGCTATTACTCTTAATGAGACACTTTTACCAAAAACCAATATCATTTTTTTTCAGCTTTAGTTATTTGTAATATATATGAATTAAAATAAGTTTAGTTTATTTGTATATTGTAGTAAAGTCACAATTATTAATTGACAAAAAAGTACTTAACATTTGTTAGTCGAGGTTTATAAAATACATGTTATTGATATTGTAAAAAAATTACATAATATTATAATTGTAATATACATTTTTTGGTCATATGCAATAAAAAATATTTATAAATACATTTTTAATCTTATTAATGTTTAAAAAACTTTTTTCTGGATTTTGCCTCCTCAAATGTTCTTAAATAATCTCACGCGAGCGGTTTCTGTCTACGCTAACATAATCTGTACTGCGGTATTGCTGTCTGCGATTAGTGATTACGAAAGTGCGTGTCGTTTAAAAACAATTTCTATCATAAGAGACCATCGCCCATCGCATTACTCAAAAATATATAATATAATATTAATAGATTGGAGACACCAGTGTGTCGTTCGTCGAACGATCCGAACGGTTATTTTTATCGCGCCGGCTAATCGATTCGATTATGACGAATGACGATAAACTATAAACACAATAAACACTATAATTAATTATGTCGGTATTAAGTATTGAAGTCCATTTTCATATATATATTAATTTGAAATGTATAATAAAATTGTATCTATTTGGTTCCATTTTATATGAAAAAATACTATCAGCACATTTTGGAGCATTTTAACTTGCAGGCTGCAGCCAGGGGCTATAGCTTCCCTTCTTGATCCAGCCCTGGTTTTAGGGCGTTAGGTAAATAGTACAGGATTAGTGGAAGCAGGGAGATGAAATCCTGCTCCGAAACAGTATGTGTTTACTGTTTACACACACTCGTGCAAATTTACTGTTAGACCGTTTTTGCTCATAGACGCGTAGAATTTATGTGGCATAAACATAGTATAAAACTATAAAACAGTCGATAGTCGATACAGTCATACAGATTACAGACTAAGCGACGAGCGTCTAAGCGGCCGGAACGTTCGAACTTAGGTGCTCCATAATTAGGTGACAGTCTAGTGATGTGCTAAAAAAATCGATTCTGCAAAGAATCGATTTTTTCATATCGAAAAATCGATTTTTTGAATCGATTCTTGGACGGATCGATTCGATTCGATAAGAATCGGCAATTTTTTTTCCTCGTTTATCGTTACTGGCTTACTGCCTTACTGCCGATTGGCACAGTGCATATTTGGACGGAGATGTTGGCCACCCTGCATAGCCACAGTTTCATTCGTGAATCGTTCTTTGAGTAATTTCGTTTTTCCGCCAGCCATCTTTTCGTTCTCTTACTTCGTAGTGTTCGTACCTCCGATTTCCGTCTTCCGAGTCCGACTTTAATTTTTGCAGTCCGTACAATCGCACGTGGTATTTTCAATTTTGTGAATCGTTTCGTCTTTGAAGTCGTACTTCGTAGAGTAAAGGTGCTAGGTCGTACCTCCGAAGTCCGACTTACGTTTTTATGGTTCCCACATGATGTCGTCGAAACCCAGGAGTGTGATTTGGGAATATTTTGAAAAAACGTCGAATGTAGAAGTTGTGACATGCAAATTATGTCACGCTTCAGTCAAGTCATGTGGTAACACAACAAATATACACAACCACATTAAAAGAAATCATCCTTCAATTAACCAAAACAGGGGGGCTGTTGTCAGTAAGGTTCGTCGAATATCTCACTCAGTGGCATCAACTAGTTCCACAGAACCACAAGAAGAAAATGTTGACGATCCTGATGTAATGACAGAGAACAATGATTTTGCTGAGGTAGCTAGAACCATTGTAAATAAGGTAAGATACTAAGATGCAATATTACTAATAATGTGTTTACAACATTAACTAATTTCTTTTTTTTTAATATAGGCTTAACAAACACAAAGGACACTTAATTTTGCTGCAACATCTTCGACTTCTTCCGGTATTGTGGACAATGATTCCATGGCATCATTCAGTGGCAGTGGATCTGCATCTGTTCGGTCAATACAAACCACAATGTCTGAGTCCATTTCCAACATCAAATTTTATGATAGTAAGAGTACATTTTTTAATTCTTAACTATAAAATTATAATAAATTGTCTAAATTGTTTTAGGAGGATATAAGACACGAGCCATCACGGATGCACTGGTCTATGGTAGCGAAAGATAATCTGCCGTTATCAATAACAGAAAAACAAGGCTTCCAATTCTTCATGCAGAAAGCAGTTCCTAAGTATAAGGTTCCATGTAGGAAAACTTCAACTAACTTGGTCAAAAGTAAATATGAAGGTCTATCCACATTAATTAAATGCAAACTAAGTCTTGTTGATCACTTAACCTTAACATCGGATATTTGGACTGACACACTAAATACAACAAGTATTTTGGGTATGACAGTGCATTTTTTAAGTTTGAATAAAGTTGCTCTTGACAGTGTCAATTGGTGTGTTGGAGCTGTCTGTCAGCCATACAGCTGATAATATTTCCACTTGGTTCGAGCATCTTCTTGCTCAGTGGGGTATTAAAAAAAGCCAGATTTTCACCGTCGTCGCCGATAATGGGTCAAATATATTATCTGCCGTAAACAAAACTTTTACCCCCAAAAAACATTTGCCGTGTTTTGCCCACGCTCTAAATTTGGTTTCAGAAAGGGCACTGGCAAATCTTACTGATGTACAGACTGTTATAAACAAAATTAAAAGTATCGTAACTTTTTTCAAGCAATCGGTAGCGGCTTCCGACGAACTTAGAAAATTGTGTGATCTCAAACTAAAACAATCTGTACCAACACGTTGGAACTCAATATATTTTATGATTGATAGATCCATTTTATGTTCGAACCACATAGCTTCAGTGTTAATAAATATTCGCCGGGGCCCCGAAATGTTGACAGCAGATGAGATTGATATAGCTAAGGAAATGTTGTTAGTGTTAAAGTCGATGGAGGTGGCAACAAGGGAATTATGTGGTCAAAAATATGTAACTGGCAGCACAGTTATTCCCCTAATTAACTGCCTTATTAAAAAAACCGAGAGATTGCAGATAACACTTGGAGCGCTGTAATCGCTCTACAAATGGCCGCCAAAGCAGGATAAATACCTAGTAGTAAATACCAGACACCAGTTCATGTTATTTTATTTTATGGTTTATGGTTTTTTTAAAATATAAGACTTTTATAATTTTAAACGTTATCTTTTTAATTAACTTTTCAAAATGCTGCTTACTCTAAATACTATTTTTGAGTACGCAAAAAGTACAATAAGTTCTAGAAACTTAATCGAGGGCGAACAAGTTTTAAACTCCAACCAAGTAATATTATGTGGTAAACTTCAAATAGAAAACGTAAGTACCTATTTATAAATTATTCAAATTATCTGCTAATTAATTTAATTTAGTGATTATTTAATTATATATACCTAGGTAGGTATAAGAAAAATAATTTAATAACCTGTCTATTCCATTGTAATATTGTCAAATCTATTAAATCAATTCTTATTGAAATTATTATTTATCCATCATTTATATTATTATTTTATGTATCTATTCTTAAAAACTTGCTTATTGTGTCTCTTATTTTTCAGGATAGGAGTAATATTACAATTAAATCATTAGTTATTCAATCATCAAAAGTATCAGATATGCCACATGAAATAACTGGTAAACTCCAAATAAAAACAGGGTTGATTCATATACTGAATTTTCTATGTACGTGTAAAGCTGGTGCATCCGAGTGCTGCAAACACATAGTTTCTATATTATTGCACCTAAACAGATAAAATTAAATGCTGCAAATTAAACTGTATTTTATTACATACAATTGTTTTAGGAATCCTATTGAAGATATTCAGTCATTGTCATCAACAGACATTAAATTCCAATGGTCGAAATTGAAGGAGCCCTCTTTGAACCAGTATAAACCAGTCCCAATAAGTAAGTTATTTTCCATTGCTAACATACACTTTTTTATTTTACTTATACATTATTATTATTATGCTTATTGCGTTTTAAAACCTTTATGCTTATGCTCTATTGTTATTTCTCCCATTAATAGAGGACTATTGCTGTGTAAAATTTGTTAGTCAAAATAAGTCTTGTTGTGCTACAGTATCAAATTTAGATAACTTCATTAGGTATTAGCATTTACTACAATGTTATTATGTAGAACATTTTATTTCTTCTCCGTATTTATTTTTTTAAATAAAATATTATAAAATAAAAGTTTTTTTGATCTTGCAGAAATGAATTTGTTTCGGTTTGCCCAAATTCTGCTTTAGCAATTCACAAAAAAGGGCGCACAAGTGTTGTACATAACGTTGAAGATACTTGTACTTGTGCTAGAACGTCTCAAACCACATTTTCAATAATAGAGCATGACCTTCTTATTCAAATCCAAGAATATCCAGTTCTAGAATTGGGAGATTGTTGCCAAAAAGTATGGTGTAAACTGAATGAATATGATATAGATTTTATTCGATCAAATTCAGAAGTAGACAAATCATTTTGGCAAGCAATTCGACAGTTTAGAATAACAGGCAGCAGGTGCTATCAACTGTATACTTTCAACCAACATCCAAAATCTGATGAAAAATGGAGTATACAAGCAAGTAAATATTTTTGGCCAAAACCTTTCACTAATAATGCTGTTAAGCATGGAATCAAATTTGAAATAATTGCAAGAGAACTGTATGAAAAAAAAACTGGGCATGTCGTGATACAAAGTGGATTTATTACATCTAAAAAGGTACCCTGGTTAGGATATTCTCCGGATGGTGTAATAATAGATGAATTGACAAACACTCCAATAAAACTTTTGGAAATTAAATGTCCATTCAAAGGTAAAACTTTAGGAATAGAGGAGCTTTTAAATAATCTTGATTGTTTAGTAAAAGGTAAATTAACACTCAAAGTGAAACATGCTTACTATGCTCAAGTTCAATTAGGTATGATCATGTTAAATGTACCTTGCTGTGATTTTATGGTGTATAGTAGTTTCAATAATAATTATCATGTTATTCCAGTTGAACTAAATCTAAATTACTGTACTAATTTGCTATGTGATTTGAAAGTGATTTATTTTGAAAAATTAAATCATGAGATTTGTAATTTATGTGATCAGTTAAATAGACCATGCGACAGAGTCATTATTTGTTTAATGAAATAAGAATTATTTTTATTTTTTACTTTAAAATGTCTAATATCTAAGTGTTACCTATTATATAGTTTGAATTGTGATAACAGAAAAAATAAGACTTGTTAGTATGTTAGGTACTTAATTAACAATAATTAAGACTGCTGTAAGTAAAAATTGTATGTTTGTTAAATACTGTATGGTTTATAATTAAAAATACAAAATAAAAATAAAAATAGTAACTATCTTAATATGTACATACAATTTATATTAGTGTTGTAAGAAATTACTATGAATAAGTAAAATATTGTTATCATAATGTTTGTGTAATAAAACTAATTTTATTTTGAAAAATAGTTTTATTATTATAAATTTTGTATATTTAATATGGTACAGTACAAATTTTAAAAAAATACAAAAAAATGTGTTTATAAAATAAATTGATCAGGAGAAAAAATAGGGCTGCTTAAATTAGATATGCCACAAATTATTACCATAATAGCATGAGCTAAATGTGCATGTCCCCAACCAAATTTATTTTGAAATATCTTAAAAGTTTTAATCCTTTGATTTACTCTCTCGATATGAACTCTAGCAGCAGCTATATCTTTAGTCAGTAAAGCTTCAGATTTTGAAAATTGATGTTTTCCTTTTAGAATTGGTGGTCTTATTAAAGTTACACTTTTTTCATTGCACTCGTCATCAATTAGAAATCCTCTTTTAACCATTATAGCATCATATCTACCTAATAGCTGAATTAAGTTGCTCTGTTTGAAAATGATGTTATCTGAAGCTCTACCACCATAAGAATTACTAACAAAAGTAATTAAACCTGCAGGGGAAACTCCTATTATGAATTTTAGAGTAAATCCTGACTTATAGAGACTGTACAATTTTATTCTGCAAGATAAACATTTTGGCTTCTGTACGGGAACCTCAGTACAATCTAAAATAACTCTAACATTTACAAAATTTTTGAAACAATAAGGAATATTAGCCATTATTTCTGCTTTCTTGGCCAAAATATTAAGTTATCGAATATTGCATGTAGAATTGGTACAGTAGTTAAATAAATTGATCTACAAGAAGGTACACTTATGCTGTTGAAAAGAACTGCGAGTACAGAAAAAGAAAGATCTTGTTTTAATTTAACAAACACAAGTATAATTCTTTCTTTTGCACTTAGATGGTGAGTTCTGATATCTCAATTTTCCTTTTTAAATAACTCCACTATTTTATTAAGAATATCTATAGTAGGAATACCAGTCATGGTGTTAAGTTTTTTATCAGAGTCCAACAAAGTAATAAAAGGTGTGATTATATCACCACTATTGACTTGTGTGCCAAAATCTTGTGTAGTGATTTTAGTTTCAAGTTCAACAACTGTTAAATCTGCAATGTCATTGTGATGTATACAATGATCAAGTTGATCAACCTCTCCAGAAATGTCCACTGGTTCACCAACATTAAATAATTCAATAAGCTAAACCAAAGAAAACAAAAATTAAAAAGTTGTTATAATATCTACCTATATGAAATATATAACATTAATATTTTTAATTTAGCTAAGTACCTACATGTAAAAGTTAAAGAATTAAATCTTATTTAGTGGTTCAAAATTAAATTAATTTTACCTGATTTTCCATTAATTTCTTTTTAACTGGTGACCTTTTTTTAGATGACGGTCGTTTTATTGGTGAATTTTTATGTAAAGATGATTTAGACAGATTTTGTGTTGGAACAGCAGTTTTCAAGAGACGTCTAGTTATTTTAGTAATACCTAATACAAATAAAGTAGTTTTAATTACTAGATTACCATACTAATCAAACATGAAATTAATATTACCTGGAACGGATTTATGATAGTCTTCATCATTAAAATGTTTGGAGCATACTCGAAGCCTTTTCTTCAGGGTACTTTTGTCCATTCGCAAATTTATGGCCCATGCTCGGCGTTTGTCAATATATTCTGTAACTCCATTTGTATTTAACCATGCCACATTACATTCTTTCTCTTTTGGAAAGCCATGAAAACTAACAGATTTATCTTTGGAGTAATATGACTTGCAATTATACACAGAACAGTAAACATTACTGTTTCTAAGACTACTCATTGTAATTTAACTACTAAGCAATCTACAATACTTTTCATTGATATTAAATGAAACAAAAATTAATTCAAAGTTCAGACTACCTTTCGTCACAAACTTACAAAAACGTAAATACCTAATATTATATTTTTTCTACGAAAGTACGAACGGTCATAATAATTAATTGTTAGTTGTAACTTGTAAGTTGTATTATCTTATTATTTTGTCCTGTTTTCATTAGTTGTTATATTCACCACCAGACTGTGTTTTCTTATCTGCAAATCCCAATTGTTTGATCTTATTAACTGGTATGTGATATTTTTCAGAAACCTTGAATGAAGCCCGTTTAAAATCTAAAGATGCACAATTCATATCAGAATTATCTGAAGATCATAATCATGCTATCAAGAAAAGAAAGAAAAAAAAAGGTGCAATACAAATGTCATCTCCTCACCTAAATCAATGTTGCCAGTTACTAAACATTCAAGTGATGATGATTATTGTCCAACTTTAAATACCACTTCATTAGGTACTATTATACTTTACACATTGACATAAAATAACTATATTAAGCTATATATAAGCTAAAAAATCTTTTGTATCAATTTATTATTTTTATTTATCATTATTATATATTTTAGACTTGTTTTGCTCTTCAGATCATTCCCAATTATTTATTACTAAACCTATATCAAGCAGTACTCAAAAAACATTTTTGGTTTTTTCAATTTTTTTTCTTTAACTTTCGATAAAAAAAAATGTTGGGTCAAATTTCTTGAAAATGTAATACAAAATTCCTCAGATTTTGTTTAAATAGCAGATTAAAAATAATAAAAATACATAAGCACAATTATTTTTTACAAACATTTAAACTCCAAACTTTGGCCGAAATTCATCATCGAACATTTGCAAGTTGTTCTGTAGTTAAAAATGAATTAAATGATCAGTTTTTATAGCTTAGGATTGAAAATTTAAAACAAGGTTTTTCAAAAGTATTTATTAGTGTAACCATTAAATCAAAAGAATAATTTTTTATAGACATTTTAAGTTTAAATTTAGACGAAATTAGATATTTAAATGAAGAATAACAATGTTATTTATTTCGTTGTAATTTAAAAATATTTTTTATTTGTGCTTTAAACTTTTAAAGTATATTATTACATTTTATACACTCAATTAAATTTTGAAAAGCAATGTTTTCTAAAAAAATTAATTCAACCTACTGTATTGTTAATAGTAAAATTAATTATTTTAATAGTATTAATATCTTAAAATACACTTATAAAAAGTATATTTAGTATATTTTTATAGTTCTGTAGGCTGACAGGCGGTCTTCGCTCAGAATCGTTTTTCGTATACAATGATTTTATATCATTGAATACAAATTTAACACATCCATGAAAGTGACCCACTAGACACTTATACTGTACAGTAGAAAGGTACCCACTTGCCGACCTTTTCAGTTATTAAAATTAATAATAAAAAAAACTCACTTGTTTAGATTAGTGATTCCAATAATGATGGTTTCCCTTTTCTTTTTTTAATTCTACTCTGGTACTTTCTGGTGTATGCCATTATTAATATTTTATTCACAATAAATAATAAAATCAGCTCAAAAACAATGAAAATATGACACTTATAACAAATAACTTGTCTAACTCAACAGTCAACAGCGTCGACCAAAATATAATAATATTTTATTTCTAACACGCTTTTGTATGTGTCTGTGCGACTAGGTACACCATATTACGTCTAAGACGTCTACTAACTACCTACTAAAGGAAGAAATGTCATATTATTTTTGTTGAATGAGGATTATAAAATGGATCGACAAAAGATAAAATATACAACACAATTAGTTATAATAAGAATACGTAATATTTCACTATAACTAAAACACATAACTAAGTATGAAAAGTTAATTGTCTTCAAACAATGTAAGTTCTAAGCTTACGAGACATACATGACGTACACATAGGCAATAGGTACTATGTGTCTACCGTACACAAATATATCCAGTCTTATAAACTAATGACTAGGGCTAGGATTTATATGCATTGGCATATTTTTTTGCAACTTCTGAATTCTACTTTTGTTTGAAATGCCCACGAATTATGTCATGATGAAGCAAATGGTGGTTATTTTATTTTGCATATTTTTGCATATTATTGTATATTTTAACAATAAACACCTAAAATGCATGTTTTATGGTATATTTTAACCACTGTGGTTGGTAAAAAACAAAAATAGAATATTATAAGTCCAAAAAAAAAAATACTCAAGTATTTATATAGGTATTGTAGGTATGTAAAGTGTAAAATTGGAAGTAATTTGGATGAAGGTTTTCATTACAATCTAACTCCATGGGAAAATTAAAAACGCAAACATTTCTTCATGTGATGTTGAACATAGTTTTAGCAAGTATAAAAACATACTAAGATCTGAAAGAAGGTCTTTTATTTTTGAAAGTTGTAAACATCACATCATTGTTTCGTGTAATACTTTTAAATAACATTAATAGTTTATAGTAATATTTTTAATATTTTAGAATTTAAAAATTGAGTTTTTGTATTAATTTTGTGTCATATTTTATCACATATTTTCTTTGTTGCATGTTTTTGCATACTTTTAATAAATCAAATACATATTTTACCATTTTTTATTGCATATAAATCCTAGCTCTACTAATGACCTATTGACCCATGGCTTACGCCACTATACAAACTCGCTTATTCGCTAATATAATATCACGCCATACATGGTGCGATTTAACAAATTGTAATGACAACGATGTAGTTGTTATTGCACAATATGATGCTATTTTATACAATATTAAATTATATTCAGCAATTTTAATATTTGTAAACAGTTCTAAACTAGGTACATTAGAATAATATCAAAGTTTCGAATGCCTAGCCAAACAGTTATACTTTACTAACATTAAACATTTATAACTACCTATCCATATTCCATATACGCTTAGTAGAATGCTTAGATTTTAATTTTGAAAACAGATTTTAATTCTCCTCTAAATTGACTATGCTTTAACTGTTGTTTTTTCTTCATATTTTGTATATATGTATTTAAATTTGAATTATGAATATGATCTAATTTTACTCTTTTTGTAAGTACGTTTCTAACTAAAAAAAAAGAAAAATTAGAAGAATAAGAAAGCAGTGCATAGATAATGCAGTAACGAATCCAAATCCTTGTTCAAAATTAATATCGGAACATTATATTGGGTGTAATGAGTGAAGTCGTGAGCTGTATTTTCGACCTAAAATGAATCATGCTCCAGCCCCCTTAAACTTACACTACGAATTAAATAAGATCATAAATGTTCGTATGAACTATCTTTATTTCGAAAAGATCGTTTGGGACACTTAGGACAGTTAACTTCATCTAAATTTATTTTGCCACTTTTAATCCAGCTCTCAACATAATGATCTGGTTTGAACAAGTGAATGGGAGGTTCGTACAGTTAAGGAAAACCAAAGAAGATATATGCCCTGTAGTCAAAGCATTTCTTTTTTATGTAACTATATTGTTCATCGCACTGAATGATCTCACACATTCATAGGAAGAAATTGCAATTATTCTGACTGCAGTCAAAAGAGGATGTAGATAGTTAACCTAAATGAAATCTTGAAACTAATCTTCTAACGCAGTCATCTCCATACTGCTTATTAATATTAAGTATGCAAATAAATATTACCATTGAGTATAGATAGTACTATCTATACTATCTATACTCAATAATATTACGTATTACTGCGTCGGATCGCAGACAATATTTGCGGAGGGTGTTATCAGGTAGGCAATCCACCTGCGATGGATTGCGGAAACGAGATTGAGTGATCGTAAGTGTGAATTAGCGATCTAGGTAAGCAATCCGACTGCGTCGGATAGCAGACAATGTGCGAGCAACACGTCATTATCACGTATACAGTCGAGGGCCTATAAAATATCTAACCTATAGCCTATATTTTTTTTTTACCAACATTGTAAAGTATTTCCAAAAAAAGTGTAGTTGCTCCTACGCCTGCCAGCTCCGGTCGCAATTTCTGAAAATCCCCTAACTCGGTGAAAAAGATAGCACTAATTTCGAAAATAGTACCATCGAATAGCACTAATTGAGCACTAAAATTAAGTGCTATAGCGGATTTTGGTGCTGTTGGTGCACCCGCTGGGACGAAATACGGAAAATCCCACATCTTGGGGGGAAACATAGCACTAATTTTGAAAATGGCACCGTTGAGTAGCACTAATTGAGCACTAAAATTTGGTGCTATAGCGGATTTTGGTCATGGTGTTGAACTCGCTACGTGAAGTTAGCGGAGAGAGGTAAGCCCCCGTGTAACTTTTTACTGGGTATAGCATTAATTTTGAAAATGCTACGGTTGAATAGCACTAATTGAGCACTAAATAATGGTGTTATAGCTGAAATTAGTGCTCGAATTTTTCCGCTAACTTCACCTTCACGGACCTGTGAAACTTCTGATATTATTATAAATTATATTGTAAAACAAATAGATGATAAAAATATTAGAAACAAAGTAGCTGCATTTTGTGGGGATAACACCAACTGTAATTTTGGTGGTGTTTTAAGACGTGGCACTAATAATGTGTTTCATAAACTGAAGTAACTAGTCACAGAATAACTAGTTACTGGCTCCATTGGTAGCTGATAACTTTCAGTCCCAAAAAAGTTTAAATCTATAAGTATCTAAACATTTAAGTACAGAGGTATAATTTTAAAACTTGTAATTTATCTTTGAAATTAATTACAAACACAATTTAATAAATAGATCTAAAATTAACTTACCTTCGTTAGAATATCAAGAGCTGAAGAACGAGTTGGTTCTGTCATAAAAAGTTTTAAGATATCAATTAGACCATAAACCAATATTTTAGAAAGTCTAAGGTATCTAACAAAATCCTTGTCGTTCAAAGTAAAAGCATCAATTCTCTTAATAAAACATCTTCTAGCGGTTGAGCGCTTTCTTGCAACTCGACATTTTCCAATACAGCGACCACATGCATTATTTCCTCTATTATTATACAAAAGTTTACAATTTTAAAAGTTCATAAACTTGTTTTATTTTATTTGTATGAGTTTTATTATTATTTTTATTATCACCTTTGTTAACTTTTGGAATATGAAATTGTGTTTAAATAATCTTTCTATTCGATAAATTAAAATCGTTGATAAAAATAAATCAAAACGTAAAACCCTCGTGATAAATTATCACTGAAAATAAAACGATAATTTATCAAATATGTATTCGAGAATGCAAAATCTTATTTTTTTGGTGATAATTAGCAAATATCACGCTAGCTCGAGAATAGGGCCCCTGGTCGTGCAGTTTGAGTCCCTTAGTGGTGGTTTGATATCCTTGCTATAGTTGCTACTATAGATGCTGTGACGGGAAGCTTTTCTTTATACTGATGTTTTAAAACTGGATTTGTATTGCATGTTGATCTTAATCTTGCATTACTATGTAATTTTACAGTTTTATAATCATCTTTACCGTTTTCTCCAGGTTTAAAAGTGTATGCAATTTTTAATTCTTTCAGATTGTCATTATACTAAATTTAACCTTTCTGATAGACTTGAATTTAACATCACAATTCATTGTGTTTTTTAATTTAGCCTTATTGAATGTAGCATTCCATATATCATTCCAGTTTAGAAAATCATTATAGCTAAAAAAATTTGTTTCATATGGCCCAACATTAGATCTAGAATTTCTGATAACTGTAGGGTGTATGAGTGACCAGCTAATAAATAGTTGATTGTAATAATCTTAATATTTTCTGCATATTTTAAAAGAAAATGTCGAAGCATAGATAACATATTGTGATTTTCATTTTGGCCTGGGCAATTGTTACAGTAAAATGTAATTTCATATAAATTTCCTTTCATATCAATACTTTTTAAATATTTGAACAAAATTGAACTAATTTCATTCGACCCTCTTTGGCCATCTACTTCTGACCATAGATAACAATAGCCATTTTTAGTTTTACTTTCATATATTCTCAAATTATAATATGCAAGCTTTCTAGAATAGAACTGTTTCCATTTTTATAATTATATTTGTTGGCACAAATTCACTTTACCACGTCCCTCACGAATTTCGAATTTTTTTTCAGAGGCGTGTTTTTCAACGCTGATTTCGAAACTGTTTGAATTTTTTTGCGGAAACTATTATTTTGGAAGTTATAAAATTCCAAAGTTTGCGATTTTACGTTAAGACGCATGTACCCCACACTTGTTTACTGTCACGCGGAGCGCGTATAACAGTTTTACATTTTTTTTTCACGAGAACAATTTTTAAATTTAAATAAAATTTTTTTAATAATTGTTTATTGTACTTATACACATAATTAATAAACAATATTTATGAATTATGAATATTTGCCTACTCGCTATTGCATTGTCGGGCAGACTAAATGAAATATTTAATTACGGCACAATGTAATTTAACTTATATCATAATATGATTAACCATAATATTGACCGTAATTAATAATTGCATTATAATTGTTCGTACTATATTTATATTAATATCACTATAACCGGCTCCGGTCTCCAAACTCGAGTTGCCACTCGCTCGCTATGAATCTAAATCTAAATAAAAAATCATAATATGAATGTTTTACCAAATAGATTTTTTATTTTGATTTAGATTAGTTTTAGATTTAGATTTAGATTAGATTTGGTTTATTACATAAACATTTTTTTTATTGAATAAACATTTTTATCAATTATCGATTTTTTTTATTGGATAAAGACTTTTTTATGAAATAGATTTTCTATTTAGGTTTAGATTTGTTTTATTCAATCAAGATTTCTTTCATTGAATATAGATTTTTTTTCTATTTTATTTTCCATTTTATATTATATACAATTATTTTTTATAAATTAAATTAAATTTAAAAAAAGGCAAAGTTGAATAAAAAGAACTAATTCGAATAAAAAAATACTGGTTCTCTAATCTATTAAGTTATTATAAAAAAAGTCAGTTATATAAATCATTTTTGTGAGCCACTTTTATTAATTTTTTGAAAATATTATAGTTTTATTAATTTTTAACACCTAAACATAATTTGTATTAATTACTTTTATTAATCTACTATTTTTATTAATAATCTTATCTTAATAAGTTTTTTTAGTTAATTATTTTTATTTATGTTATTTATGTTATGACGTAAAATGTTTTTATTAAAACTATTTAAAAAAAAATTATCAAAAAAGATTATCTTCAATCTCTTGGTTACTACACACTAAATGGTTGATAATATTATCTTCATTGTTAACTTCATTACCTACTTAAATCTTGATTAATAAAAATAAATTATCTATTTCATTTATATCTATTAAGTCATTTTTATCATTGTCATTATTAAAGGAATAACTATTATTAAGTTCATTAATAAGATTTTCATGACCATTACAGTCCATTTCACTATCAGAGACATATATTTTTTCTATATTTTGATAATTTTGAATTTCTTTAGATACGAGTACAACATTATGTTTTGATTTTTCTAATAATGATTAATGACAATGATTTTTTACTGCTAGAGTTACTCATTATTATTTAAAATATATTATACAACCTAAAAGATTAAAGACTAAATAGTAAATACTAAATAACGATAAAACATAATAAAAATATATTGTTTTTCTCGTCATAAACCATACTCCATAGTATCTATTAACTTGTCGGTTTATTGTTAACTGATAATATTAAATTGGAGGGAAATTTGTTATCAATACAAGTGATGTTCAGTTTGTAACCTAGTAAAACCACTTTGTTCAATCTGGTAATATACTAGAAATTCACCAACTCAAACCGGTGTGAAAAAAAACGCACCGGGATGTTTGCACCATATTTTTTATAAAAATGTTTTGTATCTTACGATACTTAGCCGCATAAGTGTATGACTCGAGCCGCAGTTTGGCCACCCCTGTTATAAGCCTATAACAACTTAAATATGCCCTGAAATATCAATTTAAACTCTAAAATATCGAATAATATAGTAGGTAGGTATATTAAAACTGTTCAAAATATCAAATTGACATATACAATTTTTGCACTAAACTATCAAAAAAATAAAGTACTTATTAACTATTTATAATTAATAATACAAATTTAAGAATAGTTAAGGCATCATTATTGTTAATCTTTTTTTTTTTGATTTTGTGATGCCGAGGTATTTTCATTTTTTGTAATTTCCTCCTTTTTAGACTTTTTAGCAAGGTCTTTCTGCTTTTCCCATTGTGCAACGATCCTATTCATCCGCCTCTGCATTAAAGAATTCTCAGGCCATGGAAGCCTTAAATGCCTTAAGTGTGGATCATTCTCCAAGGTTGACGGACGATTTCTCTGCGATGTCGACGGTTGATTTTTATCTGCCATTGATATCTGCAAATAAAATGCAATTAATACAATAATTTATACATTTCTTTTTATACAGGCAAATGTTATGAAAACAACAAATGTATGAACCAATAACTATTCATAATTTACTCTCAGTCTTTACATATAGTATAGGTATAGTATAATATATTCAATAATAATAATTCCGTAATAAATTAAAATGTTGCTAAACTAGGTACATAGGTAATAAACTTACTAAACGAATAGGTATTAAAAATCGATTGTCAACGTGTTCCTGGTTCAGTGCTGTGTTATAGACTTAGTCGATGGATGTGTCTATCTGAAACAGAAAATAACAATTATTTCTAACAAAATAAATAATAAAACCAAAACAATATGTATCACAATTTGACATGCACAAGTAAGTAAGCATGTTGTTATAACATTATGATCAAAATGTTTAGATTTTAGATATGTTTATCTAAATATTCTACATGGTGCTTTTTAATTACAATGATATTACAACCAGGTATTATTAGCATGTCCTGTTCATAAATAAATAAATTATAAATCCTATTAATTTAAATTGCAAGTGCTTAAAATTCTTTTAATTTATTACTTCAAATATTATTATTTATTTTTCAAGACTTTTTATTATGTTTAATGTACATGGTCAATTGTAAATATAACTCAGAGGCAGTTACTTGAAAAACATTCCAATAAAACTAAATTTTATAAAATTATGAAACAAAAAATGATAGTTATACATCAGTTATGATATGATCATGAAGAATTTTATTCTATTGATATATGTAATTATGGTGTATAGTCCCAACAAATTAAAAATCTGTGCCCCCCCCCCCCCGTTTCTATAAATGATTTTATCAAAAGTGCCACTGTTAACCAATTATATTGTATCTATTAATATGATTTCATCATTTTGTGTATAAGTATACTGCAATAGTTGATCAACTAAATGTCTATTAAATTAAATGTCAATTAAATTACTAGTATTTAAACCTTTTTCACAGAAAACTGATATTATATTGTCAATAATTAACTGTTCATCAGTTATACTAAATATTTTAAACATCTTATATTTTATCAAATTTCGATAGTATTTTACATATTTTAAATTGAGCGTTGGTTGCGATTTTAATATAACATGCAAATTATACATTATACATTTTATTGCCTACTTCTAAGGTTAAAATACTAAATATAATATGTTGAATGTATGAATTAATTTTTAGTTTAAATTAATAAGAATTAATTTGAGCCGTGGTTTATTTATACTTTGATAAATAATTGCAAATAATTTGATAAGTTCTCTTTTGTATTTATTTGGCATAATATTAAATATGTACTTTAAATTAAAAAAATGTAATTTATAAACAATATTTATTTTGTTATGCTTTTAACATTGTATGGACATCAGTAACATCTACATAACTACATAACCGTATTGATAATAAATAAGGTTAGGGACTTTTATGCCCTAAAAAACATTTAAATATGATTCTTTTTGGCAAAAAAACATCACTATTTAATCTCTCAAAGTATGCACAATTATTTAATTATGCATTAAAAATCTAAAGATTATAATTACAATATGTATTAAAACAATATTTTTGTTAGTACAATTATTAATTTATGTTATTAAAAACTTAACATGTTAAATCTTAACTTAAGTTGAGGAAACTAGAATTTACACTAAGCAATAATCATATATTATTAGAATTTAATATCATAGCATTGACAAACTAACATACATTATTGTAGTATCCCGTATAAGAATCATACAATATAGGTGTGGACTTTGTATGTAAATAAAATAATATTTGCGGTTCATAATTTAAAATATAAATGGAAATCAATCAAATCATCTTTTAGGGATATATCAATTTTTTTTTTTGACTTATTTAAAGAAAATTTAAATAGTAATTAGTAAATATATGTGAAATACACTTAAAATGCAATTATAACAAAATATGAACAAAATTGTGAAATTTTTTTTATTTTATTTTTTAAGAAGAAAATGGGCCCTACTGAACATGTTAGGGAGCAAATGAGTTCACAATTTAAAATACAAATTTGTTAAATAGTTAATACAATTAAATAATTACAGTACATTTTTATCACTTAAAATATTAATATTAATAGTATCTAAAAATGCAACAAAAAAAAATTTTAGATTCTTGGTATTATAAAAAAAATGTTATATCACTAAGCTGTCTTGAATAAATATTAAAAAACATGCAATAAGTCCTTAGCCTTAATAATAAATAATACTGAATGCTATAATACAACAAATGCATAACTATTTACAATAATTTACAACATTTTTTTTTCTCATATTAACATATTAAATTATATATTTATGTAGTTCTTAAAACCTGATCTGTAAAATGTGTCAACTCGGTTAGAACTAGGAATTAAATAACGCATTCAGAACCGGAGTATTAGTATGAAGGCACATTCATAGAAAAAGATTGAAGGTCCGTCGGAGATCGTTGCTGTTTGAAGACTAATATTCCATAATTTGTTAAAAACATCCATCTGATTCGGATAAATTTCAAAATTTAGTTTATATTATTTTCTTCCACAAAACCAAGAGGATAAACATTTATTTTAAATATTATTTATTTGAGCCAAATTTAATAAAGCTAATTTATCATTGAAGTAATAAAACACATTCGAAAAATTTGACGACAGTACCTAAATTAAAATCACCAAACTATAAAACAATTACATTTTTAACTTATTAACATCATAACTCGACATTATAAAAATATTCATTAAATAACAATTAGTTTGATTAAATAGACATTTACCCACAGACTACAGACCCAATTATAAAAGTGAGATTAGATATTTTTATAATTTAAAATTTGGATAAACTTAGAATTAATGGTATTACGAATAGTGATAAGTACACCACCTCCTCTAGATAATGAGTTTGTTTCATTCGATCGGCGTTACCTAAAAACATCATAATTATTATAAAAACCCAATTCAGTTGACATAACGTTTTCGTATAACCAAGTTTCAGTTAATATAAATAAATCATACCTACATTGTGCACAGCTTGCGTTTTTAAATATGACAGTTTATTATTCAAGCTACGATCATTTTGATGATACAAATTTAAACTAGTGCGTGATATGTGCCTCTCAGTGTTTTGTAGTGTTTACAATTTTTGGAATGAATTTATTCCATTTAATGTAAACAACCCACTTTTTCTCTTAGTTGTTGTAACACCGTCCATAAGGTTTGCCATTTCTTTTTGTTAGGTACTTAGTTGTTCTATCTAAACTCTAAAGTAAAACAAACATTTGACTATTTCGCTGAAGATTTAATTTTATAGTTTTATTTACAGGTTTATATCCGGTAAGTATTGGGTATTTACCAACAATTGTATGTTATGTTGTTCTTTTCAACTTATTTCGATTCCGTTCGTTGTCACGAAACACAAGTGTCAAATTATAATGCATATTATTATTTAATTTTTAAAATTTTATACTCTTAGCGTAATGATGGATGTATTAATTTTACAATGTTTTTTTCTGTGTATGTGTACCTGTACAATATGTTTTATAGTAAAAGAAATACTTACACTATACACTATTGGCTCAAAATAGTTGATAACAATAGTCAATAATAATACATGATTTAAATATTATCAAACTATTATAATAATATAATAAATGTAAGGTTTTTTAGCAAAAATGCTAATAACTATAACTAAAATATTAAAATAGCATTTCAAAACCTAAAAAGAGCGAAATTACAAAAAACCAAAATACAAAACTATCAGAAACTATTAAGAATTTTAATGACGCTTTAAATATTCTTCAATTTGCAATATTTATTTTTGTGTGTATTTTTTTAATACATCATACTTATTTAAAAATGTTTTTCTCTGTTTCCAATTTTCAAAATTTTCTTAATATCCCAATTAAGGATATTATGTAATTACATACTTTAAAACGTTTATTCAAACTTTTCTTCTTATGACTTATTTTCTAAAATTAAATACGATAATTTATTAACTTAATAACAGGAATATGATTACAAATTAAAATAACTAATATGTTAAGTAATTTAATGATATGTATTAGGAAAATGTTGAATGATAAAACAATTAAAACATCAAACAATATTTATGTTAAGAATCTATTAAATAACATATTTAAAAAAAAAAAATACTGTACAGTATAATAATTTGTGGTCAATTCAATACTTACACAATTTACAGTTAATATTTAATACTTATCTAAATTGAAACTTTTAATAAATACAAATAGGTTCTACATACACAATAAAATAAAACAGTTTTGACAAAAAATAAAGTACTGTTGTTCATAATATCGTCAAAAAATATTTCAAGCCATAACTATCAAAATATAAAATTATATAAATTTACAACTACAAAATATCTTCCAAATTTTAGTGATTTCGATCAATTTTGACAAACTTTGAACTTCAAATACTTAAATAAAAACAAAAAATTTGCTTACTCGTGTTTAATATTTTAAAATTGATTTAAGAAAAAATTATGTTAGATCTTGTCTTACATTTTCAAACATTTTAACTGAATTTCAAAATTATATTAAAATTTTAAAATAAAAACTCACATCATTGTTAAATAAATACATTTGTCACTTCATTTAGAATCTAAAATAATATAAATAAAAATAAAATCATATTATTTTGGTTTTAACTTTGTGTCACATCCTTTATTGCTTCTAATTAAACATATATTTCTAACTAAGTAAACAAAATATATATATACAACCAATAGGTCAGGTCTCTGTAGAACTTTTTGGTCCTTAACTGAAATGTCTTCTACTTTTGCTTTTATTACGTTAAGTTTTATTTAGAAGTTAGAACTACCTTGTTTGTTTTGACAATCATTAAAATGCTTTCACTTTAAAAGAAGGTAATACAACAGTATACAATAACAGTTTGAAGTATAAAATTGCTCTCTTAAAAAACTAGATATTGGAGATAGAATTTTATCATTTTGAACCTACAGGCCATGAATTATGAACAATATTACAAGTTATAATATTATTATTGATTATCATTTATAATATAGATAAATCAATTAATATTTTGTCTTTATTCTAAATACATTTTTTTTGTCCAATTATCTTTGCCTCCAAACGGCCATGTAAATGTGTCCCTCTTCTGTTGCATATAACCCTATTAATAGATTAATATCGATTTATTAATATACCCACCATTTGTCGATATTGTTCTAGAATTTGTGAGATAACTACAGCCAAAAAAAAATACAGCTTTGTTTTATATATTATTATACTTTAAATATTGGTAAATCATAATTTAAATTATTTAAAATCCGTCATACTTTTGTAATGTTATAAAACACCATTACAGTATTTTTATTTTATTATTATGATTAAAATTATATAATGATTAAAAAAATCAGGCTTGGGATATATTAATTATTAAATAAATAATTATTTACAATTAAAGTATTCTACAAATAATACCGGAAATCAACTAAGGATAATTGATCACTTACGATACCATACACTATATCGGTGTTTTTACTATTTTTTTTCTACTATGTTTAATCGTATGCTCAATACTCGTATTATCGAATCAATACACAAAAATAATTGTTTGTATATTAACATATTATTAATATGTTTATAATTATTATTATTTTTTCAATTTTTTCAAGTATTTATTTATGATGGGTATTTTATGCCTACGAGTTTGTTTTGGGAAAACATAATTTTAGTTTACATTTTACATTTATATTGTAACTTGGGCTTAGAATAATAGAATTATAACAGGCTTCATATGAAATTTCATAAGCATTAATTTGATACAAAAACTCGTTTTTTTCGTATGACATCCACATTATCAAATACCAATTAGAAAAGAATTAGTATTAGTAGATTTATATAATTACAGATTTGTTGGGTATCGTAAAAAAGACGGTGTACTGAAATGGAGGTGTTCAAGTAGTAAAAATTGTACGGCTCTCATTTTTTCTACTTATATTTATTAGTATTTTATTAGTATTATTTAAATTTTTTTCTTGCTTATATTTACATTAACTGATTTGCACATATCTATTACAACTAAAATTGTCCATACAATAAATGTAGATTGCATACGGATACTTTTCTTGAATTGTTTTTTGAACACCACCATGTTTTCCAGACATAACACTTTCTCTGTCATATCATTGAGCAATTATTGGAACATTAAGTATGTTATATTTTTCGAGAAAACAAACAATTGCTGAAGTCAACGATTGTGCATTTTGATTTTCAGAAACATTGATGAAGCCCAAACAATTTTCAAAGATTTGAAGATTATTGGTATATCAAAATCACAATGCCATTTTTTCTTCTTTAAAACTTCTAAAAAAATATTTTTTATTAAATTATAAAAATTATGAGCTAATATAATTAGGTAGTTAGCTAAGGAAAATATTGATAAATGATTTATTACCTAGCTTCATCACACATTAAAGAAAAAAAAAACAAATTTCTTTATATCAGTGCTTATAGTTGAAATTACATGGTCTGATAAAAGTTGAACAATTTGATTTTGAATTGGCCAATTTGTATAATTAATAGGTGATTCATATCTTTTTTTAAAGTCTGTGTTATGTTTAGCAATTAATTTACATGTTTCTAAAAAGTTACCTGAAAATATTACAAATAGTTTTATATTTTGCCAATATTATAATTGTATAATTTTGTAAAATAATAATTATAATATAAACGTTTATTAAAAATTCTATATATTTTTAAGATACATACATATTTTTTAATATATACCTTGATTAGTAGACAGTTATTTTTCATTGTGACCACGAAAATCTAGACCTTGTCTAGATAAATATAAGACAATATCTATTGATATTTTCAATTATTCACAATTTATAGAAATTTGTTCTCGGTTTTCAGTATCTAAGCTAGTGTGAACAGAACATGACTTGTTTGTTTAAGAGTAAACCATTTTGCGAAACACACCAAATGGCATTTAGAACTGCCATGAAGTTGTAATTTTGATTTAAATCCTTTCCCTATAGAGCCACTAAGCTATAAATAAAAATAATTAAGTCTAAATTAACTAATAATTGTTCACAAATGACTGGGCTACACATAATACAGTCTGTGTAAAAATTACACTCTATTACTCTTCCTACTTAAAAATAAAACGTTTAAAAGTATCAGATTTCTCAGAATTATTATCCTCTTTAACTATGGTTTGAATTAAATATTCAAATTTAAATTCTTTTGGTAAAATGTTATACTTATATACTTTACCTGCGTATTGCATGCAAATTATAATTTATATCATATTAGAATGGAAGTCACAAGAACCAGATGTAATGTTTTATACATTTCAAAATTAATACACTTGGACTTAGTTAAAAACAATTAAAATTTATTTTTTTCCTATTTTGACAAATGTATCCTCTGAACTCTCATTACCAAATATACGGCACACATAACAAAAAATTGCATTTTTTTTCGATACTGTACTCCAGCCATGGAAAGTGATCCATGAAGCACTAAAACTTCTGTTGTGAGTTCCTTGTTAAGTTTTTAGATACACCTAAACAAAATTAAGTGTTAAATAGCAAAAATATCGAATAATATTGTACAAGTTTTAAGTTAACAAAGCACTTACCAAAATGGCAAAATACAATTATGATTTGAGCAAAAGAAAAACAGGTTCCTACTCATTAATTATAAAAAATATTTACATACCTATACCCAAAAGTTTTTGTTGCCTAACCTATGACACGGTATGCAACGGCAAACCGGTACAAAGTACAGGTACCGCAGAGACCGGTCTACACTTTTACCAACGGGCATGGGCAACAACGACGCGACACTGTTGACTCCACCACCTCTTTGCAAAGGCACGAGGTGGGACGGGAAGATAAGTCGCGCCGGACGAGTACCAGCCGCTGATGACCTCGCTATTGTTTGACAACTGTCAACTCGTAGACATCGCCTTTCCGTAAAACACCGACGACATCGTAATAAATTAGCACCACAACGACCGCATCGTGTTTGAATTGTTAACTGTGTGAATTACATCTATCATAAAAACATAATAAACCGGGGCTGATACAGCAAACGGTGTAGTAGCCCGCGTCACCTTTATGGATATATACCTATTTTATATTTAAATAGTTAGGCTATTTCTTATAAATGTTGTATATAATATGTATTAAAGCATGAATGGCATGCAAGAATAAAAAAAAAATGTTGATAATATGAGGTTAAACACATACAATTTTTCAAATTATTTAATAATGAATAATAATTTACATGTAATATTGGTCGGTACGGTCAGGGGTGAATATCACCTAAATCATTCGGCTGTACTTTCTGTACTAAAACAGGCTTTTCAGCTGTCAGTACATTTTCTGCTACGGGCACTACGTATTCATCATTATTTGTTTTAACTGTATTTTTCTTAATACTAAAAATATCAAAAACTGAATTATTCATCTTAATATCTTATAGCAATAAATTCACAAAACAAATACAAATAAAGAATAACTGAAAAGTACAGAGACGTATTACATTTTATGATTGTAAATTTGTAAAATATATTCTTCAATATTCCAAACTCAATTATGAGAACAACAAAGACGATAGTATGACAAAGCTTATCAATAAAATCACTAAATATTACATAATAGTATAAAACCCACAGTCCCAGACTAAAAATAGATAAAATAGATATTTTTCCGTCAATATAATTTATCAAAGAAAATCTTTAACACTTATCTATAATTTTATTTGAGAACTTTATGACTTTTTAAAATATTCATTAATTTTTATCCAAGTAAAAAAATACAATTTGACATGTATTAATTAAAATCAATTAAGGATATTTTGGGATGTCTAAATCATGGTCAGGGGGGGGGGGGAGAGAAATAGAATTTTGTTTTTTTCTAGATACCAAAGTGATACTAGATAGGTACTCTAGTGTTTATTATTTATTAGTTTATTAGTTTTTGTCATGGTGTTTAGAAGGGTGATTAGTCAGTATCCATCGACGGAGTGTTTGTTTTTAATTGGTTTAATAATTGGTATTATATTAATATTGTAAATCATTATACAAAAACATAAATGTAAGAATGTAAACATTGAGTAAAAATAATGGTATTTTCAAATAAAAATAAATTAGAACACCAAAAAGTGCTCATACCTAATATTGAAATTTTACTAATTACAATTAAATATATTTCTTCATTAGGTACTCATATAAATGTATAAAACCGATGACAAGCTCAATATTTAAAAATATATATTACACTTTTTTAACATATATTATATTATTTTCTTATCAGAAACTGTATACTATTTTACAAAAAAAAAAAAATTGAACTTCATCAACAAAGAACGGGACAGAGTTTAAAGTAGTAAGTTAGAAAACTACAAGATATTTGTTGTTGAAACCAAATGTTACTTAATCAATTTTACCTAACTAAAAACAAAAAAACAAACATCTTAGAAAATAACACAAAGTTTATAAAAATGTATGTTTTTTAAGCATTATAAACTTAATTTTGACACGCATATAGAATTCATTTTTACTAGATAAAATTGATCATGTAACATGACAAAAAAAATAAACACTCAAATCTATCATATTAAGTAATTCATACAGCAATTTAAAACTTTAAATAAAAATAGGAGGGGGTATTGTTTATTTATAATTTATTTGTTCTGTATCACGGAGTCGCACCATATAACTATATTTGATTACTTAACAAAATGTATAATGATAACACTTTGGCCTACTAGATATGTTAACTAGACTCGTTTCATCCCTTGCTCTGTATGTTGTTACTAGGTTATCAATAAAGTAAAATAGGTTAACATTTAATTTTATTATATTTTAAATAAATTGTACCAAGCGTAACTAAGTTTTTTGTCTAATATTATTAACATCAAAAACCTCTCATATTCCCCTGATTGCTATTAATCTGCCACTGAAAAACTATGTTATGACTTATTTAAAGGTTTATTTAATTTAATTCTTGTTGGGTACCATACCGTATCGTGCACTTATTCAATTTCACTCCTACCAACGATGGAAGGCTGTCTCTCAATATTTGCTTGTTCTTGTAAAATCTATTATTTCACATTTCAACATAATCTTTGAAATTTGTGAGATTGAGGCTGATGTTTAAGCAAAGACGATGTACTGGAATTATTCAAAGGCGATGACGAAAGTTCTTGCAATGACATTCTATGTACTGGACGACCTGTAATAAATTATATTATATTTAATTATGTTTGGTAATCGCAAGTTAATTTTTCCTGTATTTGCTAAGAAAATAACATTAATAGGAACATGGAAAATAATAGTACTATTTTTGTAAGACGGCATTTAATATACGCAACTTTTATACAGCGAGTAAATAATAACTAGCATGTTACTCATACCGAGTTGTAAATAAATAGTAGTAGATTAACATATTTTTGATGGGTACTCTTAGACCACTCCACTCCACTCATCAAAACTTTAAAAACATATAACTAATTGAATACTCGTTTGAAACTATATTTGTATGTAACCCTTACATTGCTGTGGACGTGTATACATCAGAGCAAAGCATCTCCAGTGTGCTAAGGAAATGTGTACAGTGTACACGTTTTTATTGTTTTAAACTATTTAGCACTTCTTAGAAGAATAAATGTCATAACGATCTATAGGTTTTTGAATTGTCTATCCTATGGAAGAAATATCAAAAGCTTATCACCAAAACTCCAGTTGTTATTAATATGTTTGTGTTTGCCAAAGAATATTGTGTCCCAAAATGGTAATATTTCTCATCACTTGATTTATCAGCCGTATAATACGGTTTATTATTTATTTTTAATTCAATTTTCCTGGTCAAAAGTAAAAATGGTTCTTTGTACTCATGTTAGTAATTCACCATAAATGTATACAATAAGTTGACGGAAATGATGAGGATAGTTGTTTTCCTATGCCTTTGCCACAACAAAATAAAAATGTCACAACAAGGACAACACCAATCATTTTTACTTTCCCACGATTACAAGGACTAAAAAAGAAAGTTATAAAACACACTTTGAAAGATATTTCATACCCATGGAAATCTTGTGACAAATTTGTACCAGAACATTTACATTTTGACGATAATAAGGTACCTATTACTATATTAGTATTATTTATTGTAAGTGGTGCACCCTTGCATCCCTTACATCAATTACATCACCATATGAATATTATTGATCAATATTTGATGTTGACAGTTGTATTGATTGTGTATTGGTTATATTGAATATATAATAGTTTTATATTTATTGATAGCTTTAATAACTTCTTGATTCTATGGGCTATATTTTGTAAATATATATAACATTGTTTTATTACAACAAACTTAATAATATACCTTCCTACATAATAGATAATATTATTTACTATATAAAAAAAATATACCTAACATTTTTCTAATTTAATATTTATACATATTATACAGATTTTTATAGTTTAATATAAAGTAAAATTTTTATAAATTGTTATAATTAGATTAGGTATTTCAGTAAGAAATTTGTTTGTATAATATTTTTCATTTTATTGAATTATAAATATTTCATCATTATAATAATGTGACTAAAAATATTATGTATAAATAATAATTTTAGATTCTGAGTTGAACGATGAATGTATTGATTTTACAATGATGTGTGTTTTTTTTTTATTTTTTTTACTTTTTTATTTTTTTTTGTGTCTGTCATCACTTTTTAGGGCAGTAAAACTGCTTCAATTTTCTTCAATAGTAACTTTTATGATTGGAAAGTGAATCTAGTTGGTACTTTGGGGGGTCAAAAGTAAAAATTTCCCAGTAGTTTTCAAAAGCGACGTGAAAAACAAAAAAAAAATTAAGGAAAAACGGGAATTTTTACGCAAAATCGATTTTTAACAAAATCGATTTTGGTTTTTGGTGTAACTCTAAAACAAATGGCCGTAGATACATGAAATTTTCACAGGTTGTTTATATTTGCATTTTCTATACATGGTAAAATTTTGAAAATAATTTGACTCTTTTGGAACTGTTTACGGACATTGTCAGTTTTCAATTTTTTTAGTTTTTTTTTCTATAAATATCAATAAAATTTTATTTGTTGGTTAAAAAAACTTGAAAATTTAATACAAGGCTCCTAGTATATTGTTTCAAAGGAAGATGAAAAAAATTAAAAATCCTTAGTCACAGTTTTTTTTTATAAGCATTTAAAGTTCAAATATTGACAAAATACGTAAAAACGACGAAAATTTGGAAATTATTTTAAGTTAGAAATTCATAAAAAATTTTGTTTTTAAATCTAAGATTTTAAAATTTAATACAAGATTTCTCATAAGTTTGTCTACCTTTATCAAAAAAAAATTTTTTAGAAGAAAGTCAAATTAAATTTTTATGAGCGTTTGAAATTCATATTTTTACAACATTTGATATTCACTCGATTTCTCATGTAACGATTTTCTGTTTTTGTTGTAATTAACACTCCTACTCTTACTTATAGCTTATAAGTACCTAATGGATATTGTGAAATGATTAATTTGGAATTTATTATAAGTCAATTATTTTTTTAATACCATAGAGAAGTATGTAATATGTCTTAAACCAAGACTGACATACCGTCTCCACTCAGAATCGTTTTTCTTATACAATGATATTGTATCATTGAATTCAAATTTAATTCCATCCATTATACAGTGACCCACTTGTAACCTACTGTACCGCAGAGCGACATCCACTTACTTACCCGCATTTTTTTTTTTATTTGTAAATAATGAATTAACGGTTTATTGATATCTTCAAAAACAATATAATAAACTTACTAATCAAATATTATATAGGAGACTAAAAATACCTAAATTGTAAAAGCATTTAAACTTCTGCCTTTTTTTATTTTTGTTTTAGTGTAAATTTGAAGAAGATGAATTTTAGTAAGCCATAGTTCTAGTATTTTAGACTTCTATGAAGCTCAGACAGATGAGTTTTCAGAAGTATTATCGTTGATCGATAGGGTTGATAAAAAGTACATACTTTAAGAATTTATGCCAAATAAAACACACTTTCTGAAACGTTCACGCGTACGACGATGCTGTTGTGGTGACTAGTAGGTTCGACCCCTGGTGGCGTATTTACGGACCCTAACTGAGTTGGGCCACACCATTAAATATTCGTGTAGCAAGCATAATGTATGTACCGGTAGCGTATTTCCAAACCCTAACTGAGCTGGGGCACTAGTGCCCGAATCCGGTTAGACTCCGTAGGGGGCGCGTCTTCGCTACGTTCCCTAACTGATTTAACTAGCTTGTATTAGTTGTAAAAGTTAAATATTTATATATTATTTCATACAATATACTACCAATATATGTACCAAATATTTTAACTTGAATATAGAATAGATGACATGATAGCAATTTTATACTTCACATTTTAAAGAATCATAAGTGTAAATATAATTAATAAAAGTACATAAAATATGCTTGCTACACGAATTAATTAATATTAGTGTGCCCTAATCAGTTAGGAAACGTAGTGAAGATACGCACTACGGAGTATAACCTGATTCAGGCACTAGGGCCCCAGCTTAGTTAGGATCCGTAAATTCGCCACCCGGTGTAGTGCGGGTGCGTGTACAGTGTACACACACAATAATAATCATTTGGTTCTACGCACATCCAGTAGCAAGTCAAAAACGCACGCTCTTTAAATATTGCCTATACTGAACTCCTTAAATATACACCACCAAAGATCTCTCAAAAATAACTTAACTTTTTCATTCGGTTATGTACAATGTCCAGCCTTGAGTGTTCTAAATATCCGTTATTAGACGTCTTAAAACTGGACAATTTATACTGTATTTTAAAATGTAGATTAAATATTTGACTATTTTACCAAAATATATGATTTTAGACATACCTATAATCATTAATCAGTGTTAGGATTAGATAAGTTCTTTTTTATTTAGATAAAGATATTACGACAACAATTTATCTAGATAAAGATAAAATATATTATATACTTTTTTATCTAGATGAAAATAAGATTTTTTTTTTAAAAATATATTTGAATCTAACTTTTTAAGAGTACACCTTAGCTACTGCTTGAATATGATTTAAACACGATAATTATGTTCTAATAATAAATAAAAGAACATTTTCTTTGATGCTAAATATTATTATTATATAAATTAATAATATTAAAATATGATTATTTACATGACGAATTTATCTAGACAGGTGGATTTTTTATCTTAGATAATTAGTTTATTTAGCTGGTTAACTAAATATTTATCTAGATAGGGCTCAACCACGAATTAAGATATACTGGATACGGAACGAAGTGCCTTATCAACTCATATTTCGATGCACAAACTTCTTACGTTACGGCAAGACTGCTAGCGCGATCTCGTGGACATTGTTATGAACAAGCCGTGATAATTTATCACATTTCTCGCGCCTTTTTCAAAAATGTGATATATCGAATCATATTCTATGTATTGAATAATAATAATATTAAATATTAATATATTATAACAACACAGATATTATTTATCTATTATTCTAAATGTTAGGTTACAATTTACCACATTTTATCCGTGCCATTTGCATACCACCTGTATTTTTGATTTTGTAAATCACCATGTCCCGGATAGACAAATGTTGTGTAAGAAACTGTTCTGGTATTAGTAAATCACGGTTTTCAATACCAAAAAATGCCCATGAAAAATGGGAAAAAGCAGTGGGAATAACTTTGGGTAAAAGATCGAGAGTGTGTGGAGATCATTTTTCGAAAGAAAATATAATAGATACTTGGGTGTCTGGACAAGGAACAAGTGCTTATTCAGTAAGTATATTTTACAATATTGATTGATATTTTTTTCATTGACCTTCTTTCTTATTTAATCAACACCAACATTTATTTTACCTTAGATATGTTTAAAAAAACCTCGATTAAGAGAAGGAGCTATACCAACTTTATTTTTAGGCAATGGCAATTCAGATAAAAATGCATTATGTGTAAGTACATATAGTTATATATTATACAGAATAGTAAAATACAACATATCATGCACCAGTATTAATCTAATTTTCATCATCAGGAAAATGTGAATGTAGGTCAAAATGAAGCTGAACAATTATTATCAAAAACATCTTTACCAAATGTTGTATATACTGACCAAGATGTTTCAATTGTGAGCATTTCTAAAATATGGTTTTAAATTGAATTAACAAGTTTACCTATTATCTCTTACAATTACAAATATTTTGTAGGAACCAACCGCTGTTTATAATGAAGTCGCAGAATGTTCTGAAATGTCTTCAACGAATTATATCTGTGAACCACAACATGACGTATGAATAATATTATAGAAAATTCTATTAAATATCATTTAACTTATAATTAAATACTTTTGTAGCATAATATAATTCAGTAATCTTTATTTGATTTAATAAATAAGCATGTGGTTATTAAATTACCAGAGAAATGGTATACTGATGTTTCGTTAAATAATTTTGAAAAGAAATTAACAAAGTCATTTTTCAAATTAACTGAATTCAATCAGGATTACCGACGTATTATTTCAAAACAACTGATAGTAACTCAAGGTAAGAATAACCTATCCATTATTTAAAGTGAATTTATATAGTTATACATTTTATACTGGCTGTATTTTATTATAATTTTAAATAGATTCTAAGATTATAGTTCATGTGATGAATAAAGAAATTAATGAGGAACAACAACAACAGTATTTTCCAATGTTATGTCATTCAGTGATATCTGTACAAGATATAGAATGTGCGATTAAAAATCTTGATATGTTAAAAATATGTTATGGTGCTGTTTTAACAAGTAAATTTCCTAATGTAAAAGCATCAATCGGTTCTCAATGTGTAAAGGTTAATGGCTATTGGAAACACTTGAACTGTTCCAGTTTTATAAGGGACAACAGGTATTAAATCTTCTTATTAGTTTTAATAAATAATAAATTTTCAGATAACATAAGATGTTATCTGAAATAAATTGTATTCTTTAGATTTAATAATGTTTACCTTTACATTTTGTGTAAGTAAGTAACTAATTAATTAATTAATGTTTTTACTTTTTAACTATGATGAAGACCTAGCTGTTTATGGTGTATGAGGTTACTATACTCAATCAGAAAAAAGTCTTATTCAATTTCAAAGGGTAAACAAGTTAGAGTATATTTCTCCCCTAGTAAAAGACATCATTTAAATAAATTCAGATGTATAACAAATAAAGTAAGACTTCAGGTATCCAGGACAATAAATAAAAATTCTCAATTAAAATCACATTTAATATCAATAAAAAATCAAATGAAAGAAATCTCAAATAGCACCTTAACAAAATTAATCGAAGACTCAGGAATTTCAAAATGTCAATCAATTTTACTACACGAAATATTTGCTGCTGCTAAATTTAAAAATCCAAAAAGTAGACATTATTCTGACAATTGGATGATTCTTTGTCTTCTATTTCAAATAAGGTTTATATATATATGTGTTTTTATTGTACTGTTTATATTATATATATATTTGTGTTTAAATTTACTTTTAATTAATTAAAAATTATTCGAATATTATAGATCTCCATCGGGATATAAGTTCTTACGCGACCAATGCTTATTACCCCTGCCATGTGTTACAACTATTAGAAAACATTTATTAGCTATTAAAAGTAAATGTGGATTCGACAGTACATTTTTCAGCTTATTAAAAAAAAATTTCTTAAATAAAACACAAAACAAAAAAAAAGGTGTTTTATTATTGGATGAAATTTTTTTGCGTTCAAGCATAAATGTAAATAGTAGAACACTGACATATAGTGGCTTGGAAGATTTTGGTCAAGAAGTAAAACACAAAATATCAAGTTCTGAGCAAGCTGACCATGGCCTGGTGTTTATATGGCAAAGTTTGGCTGATAATATAACCCAACCTATAGCTGTATTTGCATCAAAAGGACCAGTTAAAGGTCAGTCATTCTTGTATTATAAAAAATATATTTTTACAATATATTTAACTTATATCAGTACCTACTCATTTCAAAAATTACAGGTGTCGATCTTGCTAAATTGGTTGTCAAAGCTATTATGCTATTAGAAGATTCAGGGTTGCAAGTTGTAGCACTTACAAGTGATGGAGCTTCAACAAACAAAACTATGTACAAAATGTTGGGTGTAAGTGGTAAAAGAGCAGATTTAAAAAATTATTTTCAAAGCCCTTATGATGAAACACGTAAAGTTTTTATTCTTTGTGATGCTCCACATACTGTAAAAAATATAAGGAACCGGTTATATCAAAATAAATATTTTAAAGTAAACAATACTAGAATTTTTAATTTAAATATTTAATTTTTTTGTATTTTAATATTATAATATGAAATTGAAATGTTTGCTATTTTTTCCAAGATTCATCCTTCCCAGGACTGTATTAAGTGGGATCATTACTGTCAAGTTTTCAACAATGATTCAAAAAATATGTTAAAAATTTGTCCCAAAATCTCAAGGCATCACATGGAGCTTAACAACCTCACCAAAATGAAGGTTAAATATGCCACACAGGTAATTTTATAATTCTATGACTTTATAAATTTAATTTAATTATTTTGGTTTGTAACAAATGTAAATATAGGTATTTAGCAAATCTATGGCAGTAGGAATACAGTTTTACCGTGCACAAGAGTGTACTGGTCTTAACGATTCGTTAGGAACACAAGAATTCACAATAAAAATGAATGATATGTTTGATGCTATGGACAGAAAGTTTCCTGCTGAAGGAATTAGGAAAAATAGCAAAGATTTAGAGGTTTTATTTGTGTTGCATGTCTGTGTTGTGTGTATGGCAGAGCCAGATTTTAAAGGACTACTTGGATGAAGCTCCATTGTAAATTCCTTACTAAGCCACTATTCGTTTTATTGTGTTAATTACCCAGTTAATTATTTGTAACTGTATATTTTTGGTTAATGTTTGAAGTAAACTGTAAATGTTAATGGTAGTAGTACATAATATATGTTGCATGGTTGTGATGATGTGGTACTAGTATACTAAGTAACTTATTTATTATTTTATAAATATACTTAAAATGTATTACTTCAGGTCTTGAATCAAAGTCTACATTGGCTGGAAGAATGGGAGGCAAATTTAGAAAAAGGTCTTATTGAAGAAAAAGAATTTCTAACTAAAAACACCTGTGAATCTTTGAGGATAACGTTAAAGTCAACGATCGATTTAGTACATTATTTATTAGAAGAATGTTGTTTTAGTTATGTTTTGACGTCAAAGTTAAATCAAGATTCTTTAGAAGTAAGCAAAGTATAAATTAGAGAATCCTTAGTTTTCGACTGTGTAATGTCATTAAACATACCTACCTATAATTAATATATTATTTATTCATTTAGAAATTTTTTGGAATCATCAGACAGAGTTCCGGTCCAAATGATCATCCATCTACTCCTACATTCCTCCAACTATATAGGCTATTATCAATGTATTCATTAGTTAAACCACCAAAAAGTGGAAATTGCACAGTTTTTGCAGGTATAAAAGAAACACTCTAAAAACAATAAACAGTTTACTAATAAAAAAAACAAAACATGTTTAAATATTTAGATACTGACTATGCTCCAGTTATAACAATATCTGATTTGAAAAATGCAATGAAAGAAAATAGTCAGCTATCAATTAGAAAAGAAAAAATTCTCAAATTAAGACATCGCATTGATGAAATAGTGGAGGAAGGAAGATGGGACATGGATGATGTTTTTAAAAATAATGATTTCTCCGATAATGCAACATTTGACTGTGTTGTATACTATTTAGCTGGGTAAATACTAAATAAGTTATCATTATTTTAATAAAATTAATAAATAATCTTTAAATTTATTTGTTTTTGATTGACAAGATATCTAGCTCGGAGGTTAAGCAAGAAAACTAAATGCGAGTTATGTTTGTCTGGCCTAAAAACTGATGGTAAAGAAATTGATTTACCTGCTGCTCAACTCGTCAACCTGAAGACTCTTGGTTTTTTAACACACCCGGATAACAACTTTTACATTTTAATAAAACAAATTGAAGTTTCATTTGCTATCCATGCCGCAAGTGCAAATGTTTTTGAAGATACGGTTGAACATTTCTTTAAAAATAATTATATTATTCCATTTCCGTGTAGTCAACATAAAGAAGACGTTGTGCAATATATTTTTTTATCGTATTTAGTAATGAGGATGAGACAGTTCAGTTACCAAACAAATAAACAACAACAACCTAGTAATAGAGTTAAAAAGAAATTGTCAAAATTGGTGTCAAATTAAAGGTGCAATACTACAATATTTAATTTTAATTTATGTAATATAATAATAAATTGTTAAAATAAACATCTTGTTGAATTGTTCAAAATTCAAATCAAATTTAAAATTAATGTAATCACTGTATCATACCAGATTAGTTCAAAAATATTTCACGATAAGCGCTGTGTGTCCTGCCGCAGTCTAAGAAGGTTGAGTATCAACTGATAAGCACCCGTTCCGTATCCAGTATATCTTAATTCGTGGTCTCAACACTGCCTATAATCTATGAGAGAAAGCCGAATAACTAGGATTGCCAACTTTCAAATTGTGTAATGTAGGACAATTATTTTTTTCATATCCATTTTATACCCTAAATGCAAACGAATACACATAATTTAATAATCTATCAATATATTCTATTACTTTACTTACTTTTAACATCAATGAACAAAACAACAATATTATTTGTTGACGACCGTCGCAACTCACAAGTTGTGGATACTGGATTGCCTAATTTAATATTATATTAATTTATTCATAACTATAACCATGGTTGTGTTTTCCATGATATAATGGACTAAGAACGAAATGGCGGGCGGGTGTCGAGGGACGGCCCGCAAAAGGTTCCTCTGTTATCACTGGTTTTCTGAATGTTTTCAGCGCTACTGGTGGTTTTATTTGGTGTCACATTTTATTATTTTAATCCATATCAAAAAATTGCATTTAGAAAATGTTATTGTGGGTAAAAAATATAATAATATACTTTAAAAGTTTAAATAACCATGGATAAAAAGAACTTTTCAAAAAGAAAATAACAAAATTGTAATAAAACAAAATATTTAGTCAACAGATGGTGTTGTAAACACTCGGTGTCCATGTAACCCCCGCAAATGCCTCTTGTACATTCGAGGCCACTGATAAGCTCTCGTTTCCAGTCTATTATATCTTAGTCCGTGGTCTATGACTATAATCAACATTATGTGTAAATGCTTATATCATGCACTAAGATAGTAGATAGTACATGATCTAAGATGTTATGTTGTATTTTATTTTTATAACAACACGAAGCTAGATACTAGATTACTAGCTAATAAACCCATCTTAAATAATATATTTAAATCGCGAATCATAAATTGATGTTATAATATACCTATATAACTACACATTAAAGTTGATGTTCATGAATCTTGTTTTATATTAGTAATTATTAAAATAACTTAAAAATCAGAAGTTATTTCTCAATTTGACAACGCATCTGTCATAATTGTTAATGAACATTAAATATCTAAAGAAATAAACAACAAGCATGTTTTCAAGTTTTCAACATAAGTTTATAGACTTGTCATTTTAATTTTCCCCTCTCGTCAGTTTACACAGTGCATATATTGGTAAGTAGGTACCTACATAACTTATTTTTCAGTTACTTTAAAGATTATTACATTTTGTAGTATTACTTTTAGAAATTCATTATTTTCTATCATTAGTTCCTAGCTAATTATTCCTAAATAACCATATCCAATATTTATAAGGAATTTAGAGAGTTGAGTGGAGCTCAACAGTATTGAGGACTAATTAATATGATTAGTAGATTATGTAGCTCTAATAGTTCTGAAGATTTAGGAGGTATTTTACTCAAGAAAATAACACCCATATTTGATGAAAATGTATTTAAAGATGTATTAAAACACAATAATTATCTTTCAATAGTTATCTTTCAGATAGCTGTTTAGAATATTAAACTAGAAATAGTAGTAAATATGAAAATGATGAAGAAATTGTAGGCATTAAATTACTCAACTATTCCAATCTTACATTTAAGTTGAGAAACTGAGTATCTGAAAATAAAGTCTTTTAAAGTCTTTTTTTGTTTATATAAAAGTTCTACCCAAATATGTTAGAACTGTTATGAAAACCACTACAACACCATTGATGTCTAAGAAAGTTGGAAATCAAAGGGAACATATTCATTTAGGTTTACAATCTGGGTAACAATTAAAATGTATAAATCTAAATATAAAGATAATTTATTGAAACATGTTATTCATGTAATGTTTTTATTAATTGTGATTGAAACACCATTTAACAAAAATGGTTCAAATACAATAAGGCCCACATCATGTGCTAATAAATAAGTGAAAATGGATCTTTTTGCTATTAGTAAATATTATGGATCTAAAGAAACTAATATACTTGATGCTTAGGTATCTAGAAGATTTTAGTAGTGAAGCAGCATGTCATTTAACTAAAGGTATATTAATAAACAAAATGCCAATAGAGTTTTATAAACATAGCTACATGTATTTATGATGCTCCAGCTCATTAAAAGTTTTATATATAATTATTTTACTGTTTTATAGGTATAATTATGACTTTATATTCAATTTATAAAATAAAATTTAATGAAAGACTAGTGGTTGCAATAATACCAACTTCCTGGTTAAAATCTGCAACACACAGTAATATCAATTGGGTCCGTGTATGGCCTCCCCATTTTAATTCTCCGCCTCGAGGAAATGGAGTACAACATAATTGTGTGGAATTTTTTAAATGTGGTACATAATTATATTTTTTCAAATAATTATTTTGATTATATTTTATTTGTTCTGTTAAAATTATCAATTTAATAAATATTTTATTATTATTAATCAATGTACCTATGCATAAAGTTACAGAAAGGCAAGAAGCTTCTAAAATTAAACTGATCATTGAAGAACACAACAGCAGAGGACAACAAAAAAAAATGCCTAATATACATTATACAGTTGATAAAGAGAACTGTAACTATCCTATGAACTTCGATAAGAATGCTAGAATCAGAAAGTCCTAAATGGCTCTTAAGTGCTGTACAACACAATGTAATTAATATTATACATTTTTATATTAGATAAATAGCTATTTCATACATCATTAAAAATTATATTGTCTATATAGGTAATCGTTTGGTTCTATATCATTTAAAATAAAATATGGAACTCAATTAAAATTGATGAAGACATTTTCCAGTAAATACAACAAAAAAGTAATTCAAATCAATACCTAGATTAAAGTGATTTACTTTTTCTAATAATTCATAACAAAAGTAAATTATTTATACACATGCATTTTTTCTTTCAGATGATTGGTCACAGCTAATTTAGCATTTATTATACAGGTAAATTCAACTGTAAGAAACAACTAATAAGTAACATGAAAAAAATGATCAAACCAAAAAATGATATGTTAAAGAAGATATTCAATTAAATTTAAATTAACAAAAATCAATATATATATATGTTAATATGAAAGATATTTTTCAACATCAAAACAAATTCAATGTAACCATCTCTTGGCAATTAATGGTATATTGCAATTAATAGTATACACAGTGTGATAAAAAGACCTGATATAAAAAAATGATATAAGTTAAAAAAATTAAAATAGTTATAAAATGTTCAGCAAGTAGGTGCCGAGTAGGGTCACTGTAATAGAGTTGTTAAACTTGAATTCAATAATATAAAACGAAAAAATGATTCAGAACAAAGATGGTCTGTCAGAAACATTATTTTCAATTTTCAATCCGTAGTCATAGATATTAATCATTTTATAAAATTTTGAATGCAATAAAATTTATCCAATCATCTCTGTTTTGGTGTTAATTCTTAACTTGAAATTAATATTAAAAAAACATTTAAAATGTATTATTTTCATTTGTTAGTTACACTATTAACTACTTATTAGAATCATTATTATAAATTTGCAATCCTTAATTATGAATAATAATTATTTTATAAAATAAAATTTTAAATAATGTAAAATTCATCAAATAGTCTGTATTTTGATCATAATATTTAACTTAAAAAATCTATAAAAAGTATCTTTTATAATATATTTTCTTTGGATTTTTTTTGTGACACTATTCATTACTAATAATAAACATTGTTTTAAATTTTCAATCCTTAGTTATAGATATTAGTCAAATTTAAAAAACTTTTAACCACAATGCTAATAGTATGCAAATTGTCAGCATTCCCATATCAGTGATTAACTTAAAATATCTATAAAAAGTATCTTTTATAATATATTTTCTTTGTATGTTTTAGTAACACAATAAACGACTTATATTAAAGTATTTTTTAAATTTTTAATCCTAAAATATAGATATTAATCATTTTTTTTAAATTTTGATAAAAACAATTTAGCAAATCGTCTCTGGTTTGATGTTAACATATAACTTGAAATGCCTATTAAAATATACATTATTTTCATTTGTTAGCTATAGCCTATAACCTTATACTATAACCTTCTTACTAGGAACATAATTTTATAATTTCAAACCATATTCATACATATTAATTATTTTATAAAATGTTGAATAAAATAAAATTTAGCAAATTGTTTTTTTATTTTTATGTCAATATTTGACCTTAAATGCCTATTTAAAAAACTTTTAAAATAAATATTATTTTATCTGTTAGTTATACTATAAACTACATACTAGATACATTATTTTAAATTTTCAATTCTTAGAATATTATTCATTTTATAAAATGTTGATTAAAATAAAATTAATATTTAACTTTAAATGCAAATAAAATTCATTCGTGTACTATATAATAATTTTATTTTTGAATTAAAAGCCTCCAAAAGACCTTGTATTGAAACTTCAATACTTAGTAATAAATATTAATCAGTTTATACAATTTTAAATACAATACAATTTATCCAGTCGTCTCTGTTTTAATGTTTTTATTTTTATATCAATTTTAACTTAAAATATCATTAAAAGTATCTTTTTTAATTTATAATAATTTGATACTTTAGTTACACTATAACCTACTTACTAGAAACATTATTTTAAATTTAAAATCCTTAGTCTTAGATATTAATTATTTTAAAAATTGTTAAACAAAATAAAATTTAGCAACTCTTTATTATTTTACTGTCAATTTTTAACGATAAATGCCTATTAAGAAAAACCCTAATAATATAAATTATTTTCATTTCTTAGTTTCACTATTAAATACTTACTAGGAACATTATTTGAAATTTAAAATACATAGTCTTAGATATAATAAATTCTATAAATTGTGAAAAAAATAAAATGTATCAAATTGTCTTTATTTTGATGATAATATTTAACATAAAATATCTATAAAAAGTATCTTTTTTTATTTATATTCATTTAGCAACTCGTTTTAATTTTAATGTCAATTTTTAACCTTACATGCCTATTAAAAAAAAACTTTTTTTATATATATATTGTTTTTATTTGTTAGCTTATCTATTAATTGCTTAATAGGAACATTAATTTAAATTTTCAATACTTCATCATAGATATTATAAACTTTTAATTACAGAATAGAATGAAAATTGTGAGAATTTCGATGTTAATATTTTTTAACTTGAAACGTCTATATAAATAATCTACTTGAACATTAAGTACTTTAGTTACAGTATAATCTACTTATTAGAATATGTTCTCAATCCTTAGTCAAACATATTAATTATTTTATAACATTTTGAATATATATTCTTAATATATATCCTTGAAATATCTATAAAAAGTATTTTTTAATTAATATATTTTTTGATACATCAGTAACACTATAACCTACTTACTAGAAACATTATTTTAAAAATTCAATCCTTATTTATGAGTATTAATCCTTTTAGAAAATGTTGAATAAAATACAATTTATGAAGTTGTCTTTATTTTAAAGATAATATTTAACTTAATATATCTATAAAGTATCTTTTTTAATTTATATTTATTTGATAATTTAGTTACACTATAACCTACTTACTAGAAAAATTATTTAAAATTTAAAGTCCTTAGTCTTAGATATTATAATTTTTATAAAATTATGAATAAAATAATATTTAGCAAATCGTTATTATTTGAATGTCACTTTTTAATTTTAAATGCCTACTAAACAAAACCTTTATAATATATATTATTTTATTTGTTAGTTACAGAATTAACTCGTTATTGGAAACATTAATTTCAATTTTTAATCCTTAGTAATGAATAATAATCATCTTATAAAATGTTGAATAAAAAAATTATAGCTAATAGTCATTATTTTGATAATAAAATATAACTTAAAATATCTATAAAAAGTATCTTTTTAAATTTATATTAATTTCATACTATAGTTAAACTATAAGCTACTTTCTAGAAACATTATTTTAAAATTTCAATCCTCAGTTATGAATATTAATCCTTTTATAATATGTTGAATACAAAAAATTATAGTAAATATTCTTTATATTTATGATAATATTTAACTTAAAATATCTATAAAAAGTTTCTTTTTTTATTTAAATATATTTGATACTTTAGTTACACAATACCCTACTTACTAGAACCATTATATTAAATTTTCAAACCTTATTTATAAATATTAATCCTTTTATAAAATTTTGAATAAAATAATATTTATCAAATTGTCTTTATTTTTATGATAATATTTAACATAATATATCAATAAAAAGTATCTTTTTTATATTATATTAATTTCATACTTTAGTTACACTATAATATACTTATTGGAAACAATATTTAAAATTTTTACTCCTTAGTCTTAGATATTAATCCTTTTATAAAATTTTGAATAAAATAAAATTTAGCAAATCGTTTTTATTTTTATGATAATATTTAACTTAAAATATCTATAAAAAGTATCTTTTATATATTATATTCATTTAATACTTTAGTTACACTATAAACTACTTATTGGAAACATTATTTAAAGTTTTTAATCCTTAGTAATGAATATTAATCCTTTTATAATATGTTGAATACAAAAAATTATAGCAAAAAGTCTTTATTTTTATGATAATATTTAACTTAAAATATCTATAAAAAGTATCTTTTTTTATTTATATTAATTTGATACTATAGTTAAACTATAACCTACTTTCTAGAAACATTATTTTAAAATTTCAATCCTTAGTCATGAATATTGATCCTTTTATAATATGTTGAATACAAAAAATTATAGCAAAAAAACTTTATTTTTATGATAGTATTTAACTTAAAATATCTAACATTATTTTAAAATTTCAATCCTTAGTTATGAATATTAATCCTTTTATAATATGTTGAATTAAATAATATTTATCAAATTGTCTTTATTTTGATGATAATATTTAACATAAAATATCAATAAAAAGTATCTTTTTTATATTATATTAATTTGATACTTTAGTTACACTATAATATACTTATTGGAAACATTATTTAAAATTGTTAATCCTTAGTAATGAATATTAATACTTTTATAATATGTTGAATAAAATAAAATTTAGCAAATCGTTTTTATTTAAATGTCAATTTTTAATTTTAAATGCCTATTAACATAACCTTTATAACATATATTATTTTTATTTGTTAGTTACAGAATTAACTAGTTACTAGGAACAATATTTTAAATTTTCAATACTTCATCATAGATATTATAAACTTTTAATTACAGAATTGAATGAATATTGTCAGAATTTGGATGTTAATATTTTTTAACTTGAAACATCTATATAAATTATGTATTTAAACATTTGATAATTTAAAGTTTGGTAGCAGTAAAAACTACTTACTAGGAACATTATTTTAAATTTAAAATCCTTAATCTTAGATATTATAAATTTTATAAAATTTTAAATAAAATAAAATTTAGCAAATAATTTTTATTTAAATGTCAATTTTTAATTTTAAATGCCTATTAAACATAACCTTTATAACATATATTATTTTTATTTGTTAGTTACAGAATTAACTAGTTACTAGGAACATTAATTTAAATTTTCAAACCTTATTCATAAAAATTAATCCTTTTATAAAATGTCGAATAAAATAAAATTTATCAAATTGTCTTTATTTTGATGATAATATTTAACATAAAATATTAATAAAAAGTATCTTTTTTATATTATATTAATTTGATACTTTAGTTACACTATAATATACTTATTGGAAACAATATTTAAAAATTTTAATCCTTAGTAATGATTATTAATCCTTTTATAATATGTTGAATACAAAAAATTATAGCAAAAAGTCTTTATTTTTATGAAAATATTTAACTTAAAATATCTATAAAAAGTATCTTTTTTTATTTATATTAATTTGATACTATAGTTAAACTATAACCTACTTTCTAGAAACATTATTTTAAAATTTCAATCCTTAGTTATGAATATTAATCCTTTTATAATATGTTGAATAAAATAATATTTATCAACTCGTTTTTATTTTAATGTCAATTTTTAACCTTAAATTCCTATTGAAAAAAAACTTTTTTTATATAAACTGTTTATATTTGTTAGCTTTTCTATTAATTGCTTGAAAGGAACATTATTTTAAATTTTCAATCCTTAGTTATGAATATTAATCCTTTTATAAAATGTTGAATTAAATAATATTTATCAAATTGTCTTTATTTTGATGATAATATTTAACATAAAATATCAATAAAAAGTATCTTTTTTATATTATATTAATTTCATACTTATATACTTATATACTAAATATTTAGTTTGGTAGCAGTAAAAACTACTTACTAGGAACATTATTTTAAATTTAAAATCCTTAATCTTAGATATTATAAATTTTATAAAATTTTAAATAAAATAAAATTTAGCAAATCGTTTTTATTTTGATGATAATATTTAACATAAAATATCAATAAAAAGTATCTTTTTTATATTATATTCATTTAATACTTTAGTTACACTATAAACTACTTATTGGAAACATTATTTAAAGTTTTTAATCCTTATTAATGAATATTAATCCTTTTATAATATGTTGAATACAAAAAATTATAGCAAAAAGTCTTTATTTTTATGATAATATTTAACTTAAAATATCTATAAAAAGTATCTTTTTTTATTTATATTAATTTGATACAATAGTTAAACTATAACCTACTTTCTAGAAACATTATTTTAAATTTTCAAACCTTATTTATGAATATTAATCATTTAAAAAATGTTGATTAAAATAAAATTTATCAACTCGTTTTTATTTTAATGTCAATTTTCAACCTTAAATTCCTATTAAAAAAAACTTTTTTTATATATACTGTTTATATTTGTTAGATTTTCTATTAATTGCTTGAAAGGAACATTATTTTAAAATTTTAATCCTTAGTTATAAATATTAATCCTTTTATAATATGTTGAATAAAATAATATTTATCAAATTGTCTTTATTTTGATGATAATATTTAACATAAAATATCAATAAAAAGTATCTTTTTTATATTATATTAATTTGATACTTTAGTTACACTATAATATACTTATTGGAAACATTATTTAAAATTGTTAATACTAAGTAATGAATATTAATACTTTTATAATATGTTGAATAAAATAAAATTAAGCAAATCGTTTTTATTTATATGTCAATTTTTAATTTTAAATGCCTATTAAACATAACCTTTATAACATATATTATTTTTATTTGTTAGTTACAGAATTAACTAGTTACTAGGAACAATATTTTAAATTTTCAATACTTCATCATAGATATTATAAACTTTTAATTACAGAATTGAATGAATATTGTCAGAATTTGGATGTTAATATTTTTTAACTTGAAACATCTATATAAATTATGTATTTAAACATTTGATAATTTAAAGTTTGGTAGCAGTAAAAACTACTTACTAGGAACATTATTTTAAATTTAAAATCCTTAATCTTAGATATTATAAATTTTATAAAATTTTAAATAAAATAAAATTTAGCAAATCGTTTTTATTTTGATGATAATATTTAACATAAAATATCAATAAAAAGTATCTTTTTTATATTATATTCATTTAATACTTTAGTTACACTATAAACTACTTATTGGAAACATTATTTAAAGTTTTTAATTCTTAGGTATGAATATTAATCCTTTTATAATATGTTGAATACTTAAAATTATAGCAAATAGTCTTTATTTTTATGATAATATTTAACTTAAAATAGCTATAAAAAGTATTTTTTTTTATTTAAATTTATTTGATACTTTAGTTAAACTATAACCTTCTCTCTAGAAACATTATTTTAAAATTTCAATCCTTAGTTATGAATATTAATCCTTTTATAATATGTTGAATAAAATAATATTTATCAAATTGTCTTTATTTTGATGATAATATTTAACATAAAATATCAATAAAAAGTATCTTTTTAATATTATATTAATTTCATACTTTAGTTACACTATAATATACTTATTGGAAACAATATTAAAAATTTTTACTCCTTAGTCTTAGATATTAATCCTTTTATAAAATTTTGAATAAAATAATATTTATCAAATTGTCTTTATTTTGATGATAATATTTAACATAAAATATCAATAAAAAGTATCTTTTTTATATTATATTAATTTCATACTTTAGTTACACTTTAATATACTTATTGGAAACAATATTTAAAATTTTTACTCCTTAGTCTTAGATATTATAAATTTTATAAAATTTTAAATAAAATAAAATTTAGCAAATCTTTTTTATTTTTATGATAATATTTAACTTAAAATATCTATAAAAAGTATCTTTTTTTATTTAAATTTATTTGATACTTTAGTTACATTATAAACAACTTACTAAGAACATTATTTTAAATTTTCAAACCTTATTTATGAAAATTACTCATTTATAAAATGTTGATTAAAATAAAATTTATCAACTCGTTTTTATTTTAATGTCAATTTTTAACCTTAAATTCCTATTGAAAAAAAACTCTTTTTATATAAACTGTTTATATTTGTTAGCTTTTCTATTAATTGCTTGAAAGGAACATTATTTTAAATTTTCAATCCTTTGTTATGAATATTAATCCTTATATAATATGTTGAATACAAAAAATTATTGCAAATAGTCTTTATTTTGACGATAAAATAAAACTTAATATATCTATAAAAAGTATCTTTTTAAATTTATATTAATTTGATACTATAGTTAAGCTATAACCTACTTTCTAGAAACATTATTTTAAAATTTCAATCCTTAGTTATGAATATTAATCCTTTTATATTATGTCGAATAAAATAATATTTATCATATTGTCTTTATTTTGATGATAATATTTAACATAAAATATCAATAAAAAGTATCTTTTTTATATTATATTAATTTCATACTTTAGTTACACTATAATATACTTATTGGAAACAATATTTAAAATTTTTAATCCTTAGTAATGAATATTAATCCTTTTATAATATGTTGAATACAAAAAATTATAGCAAAAAGTCTTTATTTTTATGATAATATTTAACTTAAAATTTCTATAAAAAGTATCTTTTTTTATTTATATTAATTTGATACAATAGTTAAACTATAACCTACTTTCTAGAAACATTATTTTAAATTTTCAAACCTTATTTATGAATATTAATCATTTATAAAATGTTGATTAAAATAAAATTTATCAACTCGTTTTTATTTTAATGTCAATTTTTAACCTTAAATGCCTATTAAAAAAAATTTTTTTTATATATACTGTTTATATTTGTTAGCTTTTCTATTAATTGCTTGAAAGGTACATTATTTTAAATTTTCAATCCTTTGTTATGAATATTAATCCTTAAATAATATGTTGAATACAAAAAATTATTGCAAATAGTCTTTATTTAAATGTCAATTTTTAATTTTAAATGCCTATTAAACATAACCTTTATAACATATATTATTTTTATTTGTTAGTTACAGAATTAACTAGTTACTAGGAACAATATTTTAAATTTTCAATACTTCATCATAGATATTATAAACTTTTAATTACAGAATTGAATGAATATTGTCAGAATTTGGATGTTAATATTTTTTAACTTGAAACATCTATATAAATTATGTATTTAAACATTTGATAATTTAAAGTTTGGTAGCAGTAAAAACTACTTACTAGGAACATTATTTTAAATTTAAAATCCTTAATCTTAGATATTATAAATTTTATAAAATTTTAAATAAAATAAAATTTAGCAAATCGTTTTTATTTTGATGATAATATTTAACATAAAATATCAATAAAAAGTATCTTTTTTATATTATATTCATTTAATACTTTAGTTACACTATAAACTACTTATTGGAAACATTATTTAAAGTTTTTAATTCTTAGGTATGAATATTAATCCTTTTATAATATGTTGAATACTTAAAATTATAGCAAATAGTCTTTATTTTTATGATAATATTTAACTTAAAATAGCTATAAAAAGTATTTTTTTTTATTTAAATTTATTTGATACTTTAGTTAAACTATAACCTTCTCTCTAGAAACATTATTTTAAAATTTCAATCCTTAGTTATGAATATTAATCCTTTTATAATATGTTGAATAAAATAATATTTATCAAATTGTCTTTATTTTGATGATAATATTTAACATAAAATATCAATAAAAAGTATCTTTTTAATATTATATTAATTTCATACTTTAGTTACACTATAATATACTTATTGGAAACAATATTAAAAATTTTTACTCCTTAGTCTTAGATATTATAAATTTTATAAAATTTTAAATAAAATAAAATTTAGCAAATCGTTTTTATTTTTATGATAATATTTAACTTAAAATATCTATAAAAAGTATCTTTTTTTATTTAAATTTATTTGATACTTTAGTTACATTATAAACAACTTACTAAGAACATTATTTTAAATTTTCAAACCTTATTTATGAAAATTACTCATTTATAAAATGTTGATTAAAATAAAATTTATCAACTCGTTTTTATTTTAATGTCAATTTTTAACCTTAAATTCCTATTGAAAAAAAACTCTTTTTATATAAACTGTTTATATTTGTTAGCTTTTCTATTAATTGCTTGAAAGGAACATTATTTTAAATTTTCAATCCTTTGTTATGAATATTAATCCTTATATAATATGTTGAATACAAAAAATTATTGCAAATAGTCTTTATTTTGACGATAAAATAAAACTTAATATATCTATAAAAAGTATCTTTTTAAATTTATATTAATTTGATACTATAGTTAAGCTATAACCTACTTTCTAGAAACATTATTTTAAAATTTCAATCCTTAGTTATGAATATTAATCCTTTTATATTATGTCGAATAAAATAATATTTATCATATTGTCTTTATTTTGATGATAATATTTAACATAAAATATCAATAAAAAGTATCTTTTTTATATTATATTCATTTAATACTTTAGTAACACTATAAACTACTTATTGGAAACATTATTTAAAATTTTTAATCCTTAGTAATGAATATTAATCCTTTTATAATATGTTGAATACAAAAAATTATAGCAAAAAGTCTTTATTTTTATGATAATATTTAACTTAAAATAGGTATAAAAAGTATTTTTTTTTATTTAAATTTATTTGATACTTTAGTTAAACTATAACCTTCTCTCTAGAAACATTATTTTAAAATTTCAATCCTTAGTTATGAATATTAATCCTTTTATAAAATTTTGAATAAAATAATATTTATCAAATTGTCTTTATTTTGATGATAATATTTAACATAAAATATCAATAAAAAGTATCTTTTTTATATATTAATTTCATACTTTAGTTACACTATAATATACTTATTGGAAACATATTAAAATTTTTACTCCTTAGTTTAGATATTAATCCTTTAAAAATTTGAATAAAATAAAATTTATCAAATTGTCTTTATTTTGATGATAATATTTAACATAAATCAATAAAAAACTTTTTTATATTATATTAATTATTTTAGTTACCTTTAATATACTTATTGGAAACATATTTAAAATTTTACTCCTTAGTCTTAGATATTATAAATTTTATAAATTTAAAAAATAAAATTTAGCAATTTTTTTATTTTTATGATAATATTTAACTTAAAATATCTAAAAAGTATCTTTTTTATTTAATTATTTGATACTTTAGTTACATTATAAACAACTTACTAGAACATTATTTTAAATTTTCAAACCTTATTTATGAAATTATATTTATAAAATGTTGATTAAAATAAAATTTATCAACTCGTTTTTATTTTAATGTCAATTTTTAACCTTAAATGCCTATTAAAAAAACTTTTTTATAAATTTATATTTGTTAGCTTTCTATTAATTGCTTGAAAGGAACATTATTTTAAATTTTCAATCCTTGTTATGAATATTAATCCTTATATAATATGTTGAATACAAAAAATTATTGCAAATAGTCTTTATTTTGACGATAAAATTAACTTAAAATATCTATAAAAAGTATCTTTTTAAATTTATATTAATTTGATACTATAGTTAAGCTATAACCTACTTTCTAGAAACATTATTTTAAAATTTCAATCCTTAGTTATGAATATTGATCCTTTTATAATATGTTGAATAAAATAATATTTATCAAATTGTCTTTATTTTGATGATAATATTTAACATAAAATATCAATAAAAAGTATCTTTTTTATATTATATTAATTTCATACTTTAGTTACACTTTAATATACTTATTGGAAACAATATTTAAAATTTTTAATCCTTAGTAATGAATATTAATCCTTTTATAATATGTTGAATACAAAAAATTATAGCAAAAAGTCTTTATTTTTATGATAATATTTAACTTAAAATATCTATAAAAAGTATCTTTTTTTATTTATATTAATTTGATACAATAGTTAAACTATAACCTACTTTCTAGAAACATTATTTTAAATTTTCAAACCTTATTTATGAATATTAATCATTTAAAAAATGTTGATTAAAATAAAATTTATCAACTCGTTTTTATTTTAATGTCAATTTTCAACCTTAAATTCCTATTAAAAAAAACTTTTTTTATATATACTGTTTATATTTGTTAGATTTTCTATTAATTGCTTGAAAGGAACATTATTTTAAAATTTTAATCCTTAGTTATGAATATTAATCCTTTTATATTATGTCGAATAAAATAATATTTATCATATTGTCTTTATTTTGATGATAATATTTAACATAAAATATCAATAAAAAGTATCTTTTTTATATTATATTAATTTGATACTTTAGTTACACTATAATATACTTATTGGAAACATTATTTAAAATTGTTAATCCTTAGTAATGAATATTAATACTTTTATAAAATTTTAAATAAAATAAAATTTAGCAAATCGTTTTTATTTAAATGTCAATTGTTAATTTTAAATGCCTAATAAACATAACCTTTATAACATATATTATTTTTATTTGTTAGTTACAGAATTAACTAGTTACTGGGAACATTAATTTAAATTTTCAAACTATCATAATATTATAATCCTTTAAAAATGTCGAATAAATAAAATTGTCAAATTTTATGTGATATATTATTTAACTTGAAATATCAATAAATATGTATTTTTTTTTATATTTATTAAATTTCATACTTTATTAAATTTAAAATTACTTAGATTGAAACATTATTTTAAAATTTCAATCCTTAGTTATGAATATTAATCCTTTTATAAAATGTCCAATAAAATAAAATGTATCAAATTGTCTTTATTTTGATGATAATATTTAACATAAAATATCAATAAAAAGTATCTTTTTTTATTTAAATTTATTTGATACTTTAGTTACACTATAAACTAATTACTAAGAACATTATTTTAAATTTTCAAACCTTATTTATGAATATTAATCATATATAAAATGTTGAATAAAATAAAATTTAGCAAATCGTTTTATTTGATGATAATTTTTAATTTAAAGCTTATAAAAAGTATCCTTTATTTATATTATTTTTATTTGTTAGTTACAGAATTAACTAGTTACTAAGAACATTATTTTAAATTTTCAATACTTCATCATAGATATTATAAACTTTTAATTACAGAATAGAATGAATATTGTCAGAATTTGGATGTTAATATTTTTTAACTTGAAACATCTATATAAATTATGTATTTAAACATTTGATAATTTAAAGTTTGCTAGCAGTAAAAACTACTTACTAGGAACATTATTTTAAATTTAAAATCCTTAGTCTTAGATATTATAAATTTTATAAAATTTTGAATAAAATAAAATTTAGCAAATCGTTTTTATTTGAATATCAATTTTTAATTTTAAATGCCTATTAAAACAAAACCTTTATAACATATATTATTTTATTTGTTAGTTACAGAATTAACTAGTTAAAATTAAACAGATCGTCTTTAGTCTATTTTAGGTGACAATTTATGATCTATATTATTTTTGTAACTTATTCAATTTTATTTTTTGATTTACAGATGCCATACATTTTGGACGCACAAATGGCAGACACCTAAGTTAAAATTAAAATTAAAAATAGATAGAAATAAGAAACGTCTGCATTAAAAAACCAAAAGAGTGTATAGATTATACAATATGAGGGGTTCCAGTCAAAAACTAAGAAATTCCATTTTTCAAATTTTTCAGAAAATAAAAAATAACAATTTAAATTTTTTAGAAAACTTTAATTTGACCAGAACTTAGTATTCGTTAATTTTATTCTTTATTAATATTCTCTTGGAGGTATCTGGTTTTTCATCAGATAATAAAAACCAGACAGCACCGAGTATGTTATATTTCCTGCCGATGTTGTTGGATCTGTCTCATTCTTGCAAAATGTTATACTCTTAATTTTTTTTTTCTTTATCAATTATTAACTAAACCTGATTTTTTAAGAAAATAGATTTGTTTTATTTTTGTATAGACCACCTCTTTATATAAAATAATGTATTTCTTTGCTTTTTTTTCTTTTTAAAATAACTAAATTGACAACAAACATTTTAAGTTTATATGTGTTACTAACTGACTATGTATTAATGTATGCTTATTATTAATTTATTTTTAGTTATAATTACTTGAGCTAAAACCTTAAGTCTTTGATACAAGACATAAAAATATAAACATAAATACATAGCTTTTAAATGAATATGAAATTCTGAATTGAATACATTCTTATATATCAACTGTAACAATGTGTTTAATCAATTAGAAAATTAATCCTTCTTAAAAAATAAAAATACCTTTTGCAATCTAATAAATTCAGTAAAAATAAAGAATTAAAATACAGTCGGGAAAATTGATTATAACTAAATAAAGTAAGATCTACTAAATACATGGGTATAATAATAGACTAACATTTAAAATGAGTACCTCATGTTTAAGCTGTAATACATATTAGGAAATGCTTTCATATCTTTAAAGGTTAGGCTCTTTTAAGGTTTTCAATATTTTAGATATTAATAATATTAAAATTGTTTATTTTGGTATAGTATTAAGAATGTCTAGTAATGAACTGTGTTAAAGTATGGAGCTCTAAGTATAATAACGCTCTAGAACCACTAAATCTAATACATAGAATACTAGTAAAATAAAATAATCTTCTAACAATACTATAATGAAAACAATTATACAAAATGATCTGTTTAAAAATACTTTAAGTTTTAGGTATCAACTAATCATATGATAAACTATCATTAATTATATTTAAATTAATATTATATATTACAGTTGAACCTCGATTATCCTAACCTCCGTTATTCAAACTGCTATTTATGTATCCAAACGTCAATATGCGTTTTATCACTTGTACACATTATCATGTATATATAATAATTTAACGTTTAAAATAATTCTATATAAATAATAAACTAATGTATCTAATAATTCTTATCTAATTAATGTATGTTTGCTTGTGATATTTATTTATTTATTGTATTGACACCAATCAGCAACTTTGTAGGTAAACACAAAATATATGATGGTTATAACGTATTAAAACTAAAATTAAATAAATGTAATAACAAGATATGAACAAATTAAGTATATTTATCAATATATGTATACACAAAAATGTCTAGCATTTTCAAACTGGGCGCAATCTCAATTAGTTTAGATAATTGAGGTCCCACAATATTATATTATTACATAATATTTACATATATTTAAATACATAATGAAAAATCAAATTGTATCGCATAATAGAAAAAGTACTAGGAATACTATCTTTATTGGTACCTTAATGTTTTTTTAACCCCACATTACCATAGTAAAAATGTTTTGTGTATACCTACTAACTAATAGAAGAATAAAATTACTTGATGAATTACCAAGCAATATCAAATTAATTAATAGCAATCAAGTTTATCATAGTATAATATTCTATATTAAATTAAATTATGTTTTGTTAATGTAGATTGGGCGCGCACCAATGCAATGGAAAAAAATACCATGAACAGCTGCGCTAGCGCTATAACCTGGACTAAATTATTTTATTTCCCTTCCCTACTCCTCCAGTTACCAATGAATTCATTTTTGATGTTGAAGAATGTTAAATTTTTGTTACGTTATTATGATTTTTTTTCAAAATTTACCTATTTTAATATTTTTAATGCACGGTTAGAATATTATAATAAACTTTGCAATTTTGTATTAAACAAATATTATTGATCCCTGAGATCTAGTCTTAGCCGTCATGCAGACATCATCAATGTCTCATTTCAATCATGTGAAGATCCAAAAGTGTTTCATATAGACCAATTGGCAATTCTAAATGTATATCACATATTTAGGTGTACATATATATAAAAAATCTATAAGGATGACATTAGAATATTTAAATGTTAATAGATGTTTCAGAGTTAGCTGAGTACCTTAATTATGTAACTCAAATGTTGATGTATTTTTCATGGAAATCACTCAAAATTTAAAAAAAATCCATACCCATCGTGATTCTAATATCAAGAGTGTGTATTTTCATAGATATTATAAAACGACTCTTATACATTTTTTCAAAATAGTTCATGTGAATTCATTATTCTAAAAGCAAAAACTGCAGTTCTTGTTTCTGTCAACATTTTAAATGTATGTCAACGCGTACCTACACCGTATCGTGTTTAATTTTGATTATAGTAAAATGTATTAAAATTTAAATACTTACTTGATTTTATAACTATGGAGTGGACTTGGAGGTATGCTGCACAGTGTTCTACAATGATAAACAAATAATACAAAACACATTAATGAACATAATATTGTTTCAATAGCGCATATTCATAGGTCTTACCATCGTTCGTTGGAGAAAAAATGAATCTTCGTGTTTCTTCAAAAGCAAAGTTCGACTTGGATTAATTACGAGCTAGCACTAAAATTCGTTCTTTCTTCAAAATCAAATTTTCTAACCGACAACAATCGCTACATAACCGACGCGCACTACGGCGGGGGAGCACACTGGTCGGCGTCGGGCCGAGCGGGTTCGTTTTATCGCGACCCGTCTACACACACACAATCGGAATTTTGAATTAAACCGTCATTTTTCGGGTCAAAACTCATTTGAACCGCGCGCCGCGCTGTTGACAACGACGCCGCAACGGCGCTGGGCGCATAGATATAATACATTATCATCTACGCGCGAACGCTACGAACCGTCTACTGAATATGATAATAACTCGCTGCGGCTGATTAAGACACAAACAACAATTTATATAGGTTACAGACAAGTGCTTGGTCTATGGTTAGCGTCCACTGGTGATCTTTTTTATCTTTTTCCTGGCGACCGGAATGAACAAAAAAAAACAAATCGGAATGACGCAATAGAATACACGCAGATCGCTTATTAGTCTTTCGAATTGTTGTTATTGCCATTTGGCATTTACCATCGCCGCCGAACTTACTACGTGCAGAGCTACGCAAACGATTTCTGACGAAATTTTACCGAAACGCAAATAAATAGTTGGAAACCTAATGTTTGTAAGCTTTGTACACTGTACACAGTGGACAAACGTTTAATTATCGCATAAGAGGTAAATATTAGTACGATCAATCCAAATGTAATAACTAGTATTGATTTTTCTTTGAAATTAAATTACACAAATAAATAATTTACGTCGACACTGCGATGTTAATTTTATAATTTTTACTTTAAGAGGATGTCGTACTTGTCGTCTCCGTCTTGCACACATAAGACATAGCACATTTTCGTTTAGCAGTTTCAGTAGTGTGCTGTTTGTTTTGATATTAGAGTGAATTGACCTATTATACAATTTAAAGGTAGGATTATTATCTAGGGCCCCACATGGGCTTTTATTAATGTTATTATTTTTAAGTAAGTTATTATCATTTTAAAATGTACAGTTCCAAAAATGTTATAAATTACTTAAAAATAATAACATTAATAAAAGTCTATGTTGGGCCTTAGATAATAATCTTCCTTTTAAATTGTACAATAGGTCAATTCACTCTAATATCAAAACAAATACCACACTATTGAAACTGCTAAACGAAAATTTGCTATGTCTTAGGTATGTAGCATGCGTAACACATGTGAGTATGACGTTCTCTTAACACAAGCTAATAATCTTTTAGCTAATAAGGTTTATGACTCCCCAGCTATGAATATAATTAACATACCAAAACTGTTATAATATATAGGCCATACATTTAAGTTTAGAATGAGTATGCTAGTATATTTAACTAACCTCTGTATTAGGACGCCACCCTCGCATGTGTTGACTCCATCTTACAAACTTACAACATAGCAAATTTACGTTCTGTAGAATCAATTTTATATTGTTAGCTTTATTATTATAGTGAATTGACCTATTATCAAAATGTAAAGGTAAGAATATTACCCAGGGCATCTTGTAGTTTTGGAATTATACAATATAAAGTATTACAATTTTAAAATGCTACGAGATACCTTAGATAATAATCTTACCTGTAAAATTGATAATAGGTCAATTCAAACTATTAAAAGCAAACACCACTAAATTGGTTTAGCTGAGACCAAGTATGATATTTTGTAATTATATAAGACGGAGACAACACTCGCGGGTATGCACCCTCTTAAGTATTAACAAAACGATCAATTGAGCTTAAGATTTAGAAATGAGTTAAACCAGTGGTGCCCTTTTAGGGGTCCCAAGTTAGCCACGGTGCCCTGCTGTAGGTTATCTATAACGAAAAAAATCTATACATTTTAAACTATTTTTTATAAACCGTTGACCCCGGTGCCCTCAGAAAGTGATTGCGGTGCACAGTTTGGGAACCGCTGAGTTAAACAATTGTGTGCTATAACTTAACGTTCTATATGTTTTTAATGTGAACCATTATAGCATACTCTTTGTCAACATTTAGGTTTTTTCAGTATGTAGTTGACATATTTTAATTGCAGTGCTTTTGAAATTTTTTTCTCAATGTCCATCTAATGTGATGACATTAAATTCTATAAGTGATTCCTTAAAAAAAAGTTTTTTTATTATAATCCTTTATCCTATACTTTCAAATTTAATCAAAAAAACATAGTATCTACATTGCATTGAAATAAAATTGGTGCAAATAAAATCTATAAAAATTATTATTGATTAGAAATTATTAATAATTGATTTCACTTGAATTTCATGAAATTTATTTTTTTTATTAGCCTAAAATGATATAATAGTGTTATGATCAGGCACCCGATGCCAATGTAATTTTATCCACAAAAATACACTATGGAAATAATGATTCTGTCCTGTAGAATCGACTAAAATTGATCATTTTTTTTTTAACTAAGATGATAATATTTTATAAGCCAAATTTAAATCTGTTTTCCAATGTTTTAATCTCAAAATGTATAATATGTCTTTAAAAATAAGACAATTTTAATCTTTTTTTTACAAATTATTTTATACTATTCTATGAAATAAGATCAAAAATTGGAGTTCAGTGTAATTATATAAAAAGTATTGAACCACAAAATATCTGTTTAATTTATGTAATTATTTTATACTTGATATTAGTTATTAAGCCGGGTACACACATGCAACATTTGTGCGTAACACAACGCCGTAACGTAACATCTTTTGATGCGATCGACATTTACCGACAACTCATGGAACGCGAGAATGTTACGCGCGAATGTTGCAAGTGTGTACCCGGCTTTACACATAAAATATATTTAATTTAGGCAAAAGTCTATGTTTTCATCATGTGACGTTTGTTACGTTATGAAAATAAAAATGTATACATGTCGCTACATGCATACTTTGCCCAATATTTTTGGGTAACTCATTAGAATACTATTATGCTTAGGCATGGTTATAATGCATGGTCATAGACCAAAGTATACTTTGCTGTAATAAATAAGGCATTGCAACTTTAATAATAAAAAAAAGTTTAAAAAAACCATTTAATTATATTACTAAGTTTAAACAAGAGATTTAATAATTCCAGTGAATTTAGTACATATTGACTAGTACTGCTTATGTATTTTTATAAAGTAATGGCACAGAACTATAATAACATTAATAACTAATAAGTAATATTAAATATTAAACCATTGATCACCTTTTCTGTTTGTATTTCAACCTCTATAATCCCTAATTAGAAAAATTAGTTGGTATAGCTTAATATAATAATTTCATTAAGAGAAGTAGAAAGGACATTTTCATATTCAGGGAGACAAAGTTATGATTAGGGGTATGAATTCAATATACTAATAAAAACCTTAAAATATATACTTAAAATCATGAAAAAAATAATGTACTATAAATCCCCAAAAATAAACAAAAAACCTTATAAATGCCATTAAAATTTCAAAAAATTCAGTATAAAATATACTTACTTAGAAACGTTACTAAAAAAACATAAAAATCTATCAAATGTGAAATATTTTAAATTAAAGATAATATTAATTAAGTCCACCGTGCATTCAGAATGTGTATCATATTTAAAAGAAGAAAATAAAAAAATAATTCATAAATTGTGTAAAACAGTTTTAATTGATGGAACTTATTGAAAATATCCAGAAAAAAAAGAAATGAAGAAAGCCTAGAAAGTCTGAAAAAGCCTAATAAAACAAATATCAAAATATGTTTTACACAGTGGCGTCATTTTAGGGGGGTGGGGCATTTGCCCCTGTCTGATTGTATGATATAATTCTAATTGTTGGGCCAGTTATTGGTGAAATAACATGATAATAATTATTTTAATTTTAAGGAAATATAACATTGTGTAAGCACTGGAAAACTTTTGTCACTATAATAATAATTAATATTTAGTTTTTTTTTCCTCAAATATATAGAAGTGGATAATATAATCTAGAAATTCTAAAAACAAAATGATACAACTCTTAAATTTATACATGATTTTTAAAAAATCTCTATAATAGAAGGGGTACCTATTTAAAAATTCTATTTTTCAAAAAGATTTAGCAGTCATGTATAATTTAAATTGTTTGACACTTCTAAAAAAATATAAAATGTTGTCACTGAGGTAGGTGCCATAATTATTTAGCTCCTCCATGTTTGTTTTGCTATTAAATGAATCTCCTTTTGCTCCTGTTAAAAATTGAAATGACGCTACTGGTTTTACATTAAACTAAAAATAATACATTTTTCTATAAATGTAAATTCCAAGTTATGATAGATATAATTGTAATAAAAATGCTTATGGTGAAAAATATCACAATAATATTCAGACAAATAAAAATACCTAATATTATTTTTTATTTATAAAATTAATAGTTTTATTTTTTGTGTTAAAATTTAAAATAAATACGTATTATTAAAAAGTATTTAAATTTATTTCAGGTTTTCTAATTTTATTTTATTGAACATCAAGAATAGGCTATTCAATACAGTCCATTCAATGTATAGAATTGCTTACATTGTCCATTGAAATTGAGGAGTAACTATAATGCCCGGACATATTGCCCAATAGTCCACTTTGCCCATCACATATATACTTTATTGTATATACTATATACCATGGGTCACCAAATGGCGGCCCGCGAACAAATTTTATCCGGCCTACAGAAAAAAAATAAAAACACATATTACGACAATATTTTATGTGTTATTGTTGTAAATTATTATTTTTGTTAAATTTTATTGGTTTTCACCGACAACTATTGATAAATTGGTCGCAAAACATATCTTATCCAAACTTTTATTGGGTGACTTAGAATTTTAATGGCCCACGAAAAAATTTCAGATTCCTAATGTGGCCCTTCAAAAATATGAATTGGTGACCCCTGCTATATACCTTCATTTAATCACAATTTAATGTTAATGATAAATCAAATATATTAACAAAGCTAATGATAGTTGTTCCTAAGTGACCGCCTCTTAAATATGAATTTGTTTATTAACAATGTACCCATATGTTATGTTATACATCATTAAGATTGAGAAAAATATTTTTGAAATTTCTTAAAACTTATTATATGTGTTAGATGTTTATAAAAATAATTATCATTTTTTTTTTATTTATATGTATTTTCTATTCTTTTTTTCAGATTTTACATTTAGTATGAACAATTGATTTCATAAACTAAATTGCATCCGTGATATTGAGGTACACTTTAATCATACTTAGTTTATAAGTAATTATAACCTATACAAATTTGTCGATATTTATTGGTTACTTTTATTTCATGTAAACTCAAGAGCATAAGAGTATTTTAAGAAGAGGAAACTAGCTAAGCTCATCCCTTGTTCAAATAAACAAAATATATCATGTTTGATCTAATCAAGTTGGCCTTTATGGCTTGTAATGATGAAGAAAGAGTATGGTATAACACTGTCCCTAAAAACATTGTTAAAGTTGATCTCAAAAATTGTTGCTTAGAACTACATTCTAGCAGGAAGAAAAACCTAGATCCATCAAATACTGAATTGTGTAAGGTAGCAGCGTTCAGCGGCCATTATGATTGTTTATCAACTGCTCATAAATTAGGATTCCCGTGGAATGAAACAACATGTTCATCAGCTGCATGCAGTGGACAACTTGAATGCTTGGAATACTTAAAAGAAAATAAATGTCCATGGGATGTAGAAACATCTATACGTGCTGCATGTAATGGCCAATTGCTTTGTTTAAAATATGCGGTTGAAAATGGATGTCCAGTTACCAAAGACGTAATGAACTGTTCTGCAAAAATTGGTGATTTAGACTCTATTAAATATTTGCATTCCAAGGAGGTGATGTGGGACGAATTCACATGTTCATATGCTGCAGAAAACGGTCATCTTGACTGTTTGAGATACCTACATGAGAACGGGTGCCCTTGGAATGAACACGTAAGTTACTGGGTTGCATTGAATGGTCATCTTGAATGCTTGATATATTCACATGAAAATGGTTGTCCATGGAATGACCTAGTAACCTGCTTTGCTGCAATTAAAGGACGCTTAAGCTGCATGATTTATGCCCATGAACAAGATTGTCCATGGCATGAAGATACCACCTTCTATGCAGGAATGGGAAGACACACAGATTGTTTAACATATGCCCTTGACAACGGTTGCGAATTAAATGACAAAATACGTGAAATGTTGTCTACTTTTGGATACGAAATAACAATTGAACTATCAACAGAAGAATAATATTAAATTAATTTAAGACAGATTACAGATGCATCTCAGATCAGAACCAATTATATTATTTATCTTCACAAGATAAATTCATTTTTGCATACATTCTCATTTATGCTTATAATTCAGTGATTGCCAGGAAGATGAAAACATACTTTTTTTATCATGTTAAACTAACTTCTTATTTGTTCCTATTGGCATGTTTTAAGATTCTATTCATATATTTCAACATATTATAAAACCTTCTATGTTATTAACTGTTATAAGGTCTGTAATTAAGAAAAAAAATCTAAAATATTTAAGTTTCAAGATTGTTGATTTTTTTTTCGTTTAGTTGGTTGTAGGCTCTTTATTTAATACTCATATGCTTCAATACCTTCAAATTATAATTAAGTTATAAATGAATAACAGGTACAACATTTCTTAGAAGTACTACCCTAAACCTCTTACTTTTTGGTTGGGCTTGGGTTCATATTATTTATTGCAGCTCATTTCTGATCTGGGATACTTATGCATAGTTTATGTAGTTTGTTTATGCATAGTTTTCGGCGTAAATAGGATGATTATTTAATCATTATATCATTATTATTTATTTATCTATTCAAGTCAATATTTCCTGTTGAGTTATTTTAATTTGTTCCAAAAACATTGTATTAAATCATAATGATAAAAATAATTATTATTTGTGCTTTTGTTGGCTTTTAAAATTTGATCATTAATCATTTAAAAAAAATATATGACCAATTGAATTGTATAATAATTATACATTTTATTTTATGTATAATTTAGTTATTTAATAGTTTCTTTTTTAACAAAATTAGTTTAACATAATACTCTCTTATAAGTTATAAGTCAAAGACTGTTTTGTATTATGAATATTTTCAATTGTAATGTCAAATTCGGTTATTTTTTTTTTTTTGTAAGGTTCAATAAGAATAAAGTATAATATATATCTTGAAATAATATTAATTTTGTATTACTTATTAGTAAAATGTTATGTGTATCATAGATTTTAAAATAATTATTAACTCATTTTTCTATATATTAATACATTTTTTTGAAAACTCGAAAAATTGGAAGCAGAGAGTTTGTTGCTTTTACATCCTAGTTTAATACCATAATATACTCCGGGCAGCGGACAAAAACAGGTTTGTAGTGCGCTGATTGGCAGAAAAAAAGCAAGGCGGTGGAGGGGAACCGGTCACCGTCTGCGCGACGAGGTATGTTCTTATTCTGGCCGGAGTATAGAATGGCTTGTTTATTTTTTAGATTTTTGGATTTCAGTAAGAATTATTGATGAGAAACTTTGTATTAAATTGTCAAGCTTCAAATATACAAAATGAAAATTCTAAAAAAATGTTATTACAGAATATTTACACATTTTTGTGATTTAAACAATTTTTGTTAACATTCTAACTTCAAAGTTCAAATACTAAAAAAAAAAATCTGCCTATATTTTTGTATTTTTAAATTATAATTTATGTAGGATCTTTTATTACATTGCCAAGCTTTTTGACCAAGCATAAACATTTTTATCAGCGCTCACATCTAAAATCTAACATAATTCAAACATTTTAAACGTCTCAAAATAGTTCAAAAAAAATCATAAATCATGATGCTTGTGTAAACATTTGTTTAAAATGTCAAGTATCTACGGTTATTTATTTATATTGTTTATGTTTATAACTAATTTTGGGAAAAATTACGGTCTTTCAATCATTTTAAATTTTCAAATTTTTAAAAAAAGTACTAGGCATTTTTGAGTTTTGACCCCCCACCCACCATAGGCGCAACTTTGGGGGTGCTGAAGCACCCCCAGCTTTTTATTTAGCACCTCCACACCAAAACCACCAAAAATTTAAAAATCATGAAAAAAATGTTGTTTTTTTTTGTATTTGACATTTATTAGGACAAACACAAATTGGTTGCGTGATGATTATAGTTATATCATATATTAGGTATGTATGTAATTATAATGATATATTATTAAATTTTTATTTAAGGATGTTACCTATGTGTATCAACTTGGATTTGTTAAAAGCCGAAATGCTTATTTGTAAGAAGGCCACATTTCCAAATGTATTTAAATTGTTACAAGTGGCTCTTACAATTCCGGTGAGTTCTGCTACGTGTGACAAAAGCTTCTCGTCAATGCGTCGTTTAAAAAACTAGCTAAGAGCAAGTATGGAACAACAGCGGTTCACAAATTTATCAATTTTAAAAGAGACATTGTTAACAAAATTAGTTCTTCAGAAATACTAGAAAAGTATTCTACTAAGAATAGAAAATTATTATTAGTATAAAATAATATTATGTATAATAAATATGTATATATTGCATTTAAACTTTATTATTATTTTTATCACTTAAACAAATTATATACTATAACTAATGTATTTATAAGGTATATTATAGCTTTTATACTTAAATATTAGTGTGCTATGGTTGTATAGTGTGGATTGGAATGATTATAATAATTATAAAATTGTTGTATAGTAGGTGTGTGGGGGCTTGCCCCCACGGGCCTGTGTCCTCTGCATAATTTTAGCACCCCCAGTGTTTAGCCTCTAGTTGCGCCTATGCCACCCACCCTATGGTATTAATATTATGCACTTTCCTACGTACAATGTTATTGAAATTGAAAACTGGAGCATTTTTTCTACTATAAAAAAACATCAACACAGTCTATTATTTTGTAGTTAAAACACTTAACATTTTAATTTTAATTGCTCAGGTTTCATACAATTACCCAAAATTCCTCATAATAGTTGTTGTTATTGAAATAAAAAAAAGTTACTCATTCCATTATTATGAGTGTTTGTAAAAAAATTTGATCAAATGTATGAAACCTATTCAAACGTAAAAACTTGAACGAAACATTCCACTATTACTAAAACCATCATTAATTATTTTCTATGTAAAATGACAATTTTGAAATATTTAGACCAATATTATTATTTAAGCGGGTTGGAGCGTAGATTGTTTTAAGGGACAGATGTAAACAGTCAACGATTATCTTTTTTGTTGTAAACTCAGCCCGGAAATTGCAGGTGATAAAAAAGGTCGATTGTGAATTCAAAAATTTTCACCAACATCCACATATACTGACAAATATATATTCTACCAAATTAAAAAAATACAAACCAAAACTTATAATAAAATTAACAGTTTATCGTGAACCATTAAAATTTCAAAAACTTAAAAAATATAAAAATTAAAGTAATTTCAGTAAATGTGTAGGTATGTCATATACAATGCTTTCTACTTAATACATAAATTACATTTTTAAATACATTTTATACACTTACAATTACAAAAAATTGAATTATCCAATAACAGATTTTCATTATTTTTAATAATATGAAAATTAAAATAAAACAAAATAATTTTTGGAGCATAATGAGAATTGACTCCTTGTGGTGTCCTCTGGCTCTGGGTAATGCTATATGATTCTCAAAAATATTATAAAATAATTAGTAATTAGATATGAGAAGATCTGGGCATATTAAAATTTTTACTTGAGTCGAGTTTACATGTAATCATTTTTACCTGAAAAAACCCAGGATAAGTTTACTATAGATCTAAACTTTTTTTTCCTCCGAGTTTACAACAACCTATTTTAAGGAGTTATATTTAGGCAACTTATATGACATGTACATTTGGGCTGTCTGTAAGTAGTAAATAACACTAGTGTGATGCATTTTCGTTTTGTCAAGCTACAGCGTACGAATTCCCGAAACTAGGACAGTAACCAAAATAAACAGTTATTATTTTACGCTACAGTAAGTTCCCGTTACAACGAATACCGATACAACGAAAAATCCCTTATAACGAAAGTTATAGAAGTCCCCTGCCGAAAAGCTATTAAAACAATGTTAAACTAATCTCAATATAACGAAATGATTGATTTTTAAAAATCCCGATACAACGAACTATTTGTACAGGTTCACTGCAGGGATCATTGCAAAAAAGAAAACGTCGCTTCCTGACGACATGAATTTAGAAGATTATCTCGGTGCAGATGACAACGTTTCAACATGTTATGAACTAACCGAAGTAGACATCGTTCAATCCATTAAAGACAGCAAAGATGAGGCCACCGATGAAAGTAGTGGAAACGAAGACGAAGAATCTGTGATGGGAAATGATGTGCGCAATGTCACTTCATCAGAAGCCTTATCAAATTTGGAAGTAATGCAAACATTCATTACATCACAGAGTGATGTACCAGACTTCATTACCAGTCTTTACAAACATTCACCAACTACACAATTATTTACTTAATATTAAAACAGCAAACCTTGTTCAAAAGAAAATTGTTGATTATCTATAATTAAGTTATTTATTTTTTCGCAAATTATTTACATTTGTTAAAATTGTCAATTATTTATAATAAAATTATTTATTTTTTCCGCAAATTATTTACATTTGAATTATTTATTTATTACATATTTACAAACATATTTGTATTTAAATTACATAATGTTTTTAAATTTGTTTTTATTTAAATTTTCAAAATTTCGTTATAACGAAAAAAAAAATTCGGTCCCTTGGAGTTCGTTGTAACGGGAACTTACTGTATTTGATCTTTATGTTGTATTAATTAGGGCATACACGTTTTTGACCGAAATCGTACCTTACCCTTTTCGGCCGATTTACTATTCGACCAAAACAAAAAGTTTCATAAATAATGTATAGAAATATAGAAATTAATATTAACATTTTATATAACGTTATTAATATAAAACATATTAAAGAAAATTATTAAAATTATTAAATACCTATATAATATATAAGTTGTATAAAATATGTATAGTACCTATATAAATAAATACAAATAATGATACATAATTGTTGTCAATATAATTATTAATTTGTCATTAATTATTTGATCAGTGGTCGTCGACTTTGTTTGTGATGGCAACTACCGTCTACCATACATAGATTTTCGTATAATATACCAAGACTGATCGTTATATATGTATTGTTAAAGAGTTTTCTATAATACTATATTAGGTAATAATATATTATTAATATATATTATTAACAACAATTATATATTATTATTATTTATTCACATATTATTATACACATTTTATACAACTTATATTCTTAATAATAATTTTACAGTCCCATAGTTTTAAAAAGTGACTGAAATGCCTCCAATGCCCCCAACTTTGGTCCTCAAATAAATTATAGTTTCCTTAACTTGATACATTATTATTTATTAATTATTATATTATCTATTCTGTGGTAGAATCGTGGTGACGGAAGCGTGGACGGCGGCAAAACCTACATGGCTTGAAGTTGCGAGTTTGAGACCTAATGCGTATTATCAGAGCGTTATCAATCGTGTACGTTGTTTATCATTCGTTATCACGTTAACGTCACGACTCGCGACACATCCGATATTCGAAAATCCGAAATCGTATGTTCACATCTTCCGATCTTCGTTATTATTAGAATATTGAGTGGCCACTCGTAACGATGCGATTAACCACCTACCTTCGTGGGCTGTAGATTATGTTGACGGCATTTCGATCGACGGCTGTTCACACGGTTTGTGGTATCCGCGCATAGTTCTGATGGTTGCACCAAAGGCGGCTCGTCTTGGTGGACAGACACCACCGGCACAGTACACCGAAAAGATCGGTGGATTGAATGCCTCTATCCTGCCTGCTGTCGTTCTGTCTACCGTCACCTGGTGTCTGTTAAGGTACGTTGTGCAACCATTGTTCGGCCCTGACGAGTATTATATCGACGAAGAGTTTCATGTACCTCAAGCACGACACTATTGCCAAGCAGCGTTTCATAAGGTAAGTTGATTTCTTTTCATTTCTTATGCTTGGGTACAATTGCTTAAAAAAAAAAAATGTTAGTTATGACACTTTCTGTGCTTTGTCTAGGACTGTAGAATTTGGTCGGATTGGACTATTTTTTAAAAAAAAACTACTTATTTAGTCACCATCTTTACTTATATCTATTATTGTTTCTTATACAAATGTATGTTTATACAATATAAGTAAGTACAAACAAAACAATTGCAGAACAGTAGTAAGTAAGAATATTGACGTAATATAATTATAGTTAGTGAACATAATATACAGTAGAACCTAGGTAGGTACTTCTCTGAAATCCCTTTCCTTCAAGTTTCCATTGCCTCAAATTTATAATTAAATTACTTTTATTCGGTTATTGTATTTATGTACGTTAATATTATCTTAAAGAATAAATAAATGAAAATATAACATTTATTTTCTTTATCAAAATAATAAGAATAGGTAGTCAAACTGCACTTTTTAACTAAACTAAAATGTTAGAAATGCACTCTGACTCAAAAAAGTTAGGTTCAAATTGTACTATAACCGATCATTTCATAGAACATATAAAACATATTAACTTAAATAGACAATTCAACAATTGAATATGTGTTAATGAATTTAGTATTACATTTCGTGACTAATTTATAAATTATCTTACAATTTAGAAAGAGCCTGTTATTATCAAAGTATTACTCGTATTTTGTCAATAAGGATTAAAAATATTATTATAAGCGTACCTAATATCATTTTATGTATGAACCATTATTAAGATTATATTAAAATAGGCAATGAACTTAAAATATTTAAAAAATTAAACCACTAACACAAAATTTGATTCAATTTTTTAACTAAAGACTAATAACTAAACCTTTTAGATTCTAAGTTCTCCTATCCTATAAATGTATTGATTTTACAATGATTTGTGTTTTTAATTTATGTAGTTATTTTTTTTTCCAAAAATGTTCTGATTAATAACTTTGATGGAGGTTTTTCTATAGCAAATTGGAACTAGTTATTACAGTTGGTAGGTCAAAATTGAAAATTCTCACTACCTTTTTTTTTTTAATAATCAATGGGGAAGAATTATAAACATTTTTAATTTTTAAGATAATTGTTTGAAATCTTTGTTACCAAAAAGTATGTAACAGTAAAAAAAACCCTTGAATTACACCCTTACTATACATATATTAAAAAATGATCTATTGATTACCACATACTAATACGTGCATTATTTCATTGGTTTAATCATTTATAAAATATACTTAAAAAAACTCTAATATTTTTGTTTTTAGTGGGATCCAAAAATAACTACACTTCCTGGACTTTATTTGTTATCAAGTACTGTGTTAGTACCTTTTATGAAGATTTATGACACAATATTGTCACTACTTGGTGTATTGGATAATGATGTCCTTCGTATCAGTGATCCGTGTTCTTTAGTTGCATTGCGTGCTGTAAATGCAGTGGGAGCTCCAGCATGCTTATATTATGCATACTACCGTTGTCAACAACTTATTTTTCAGGTTAATTTATAAATTTTCATTACTTTAAATACAGTAAAAATGTAAATATTGCTAAAAACTAGGATTCATTTTTTAAAATTATTTATTGAGCAAATTTTATTTAATAGTTTCCAAAATGACGAGAAAGTGTAAAATATAATGTTCATAACTTATTGTAATACATGCACTATTGTCAGGAACATGAGAATTAATAGCGTATTACTTACATTTTAATTTTTTGTTGCAGAATGAAAATAAAAAAACAAAGATTGCAAAATGGTCTTGTGTGTTCTTGGCACTGAGTGTATCAACATTCCCTGTTATTTATGCACCATATTCAATGCTTTATTATACAGATGCATGGGCTACAGCGTCTGTTTTCTTGTGGTACTCTAGTCATTTAAGTAATGAGACTAATTTCTTGGTAAAAATTATATTTGGTGGATTTTCTGTCCTGTGTCGTCAGACAAACATTGCATGGTTAGTGTTTGCATCCATTATAGACGTGTTTCACTGCGCCGAACAATGTTTTCCTACTATAAAAAATAGTGTTTCTATATTTTCTTACATCCAAGTAAGTATTATAATAATGCAATTTATAACAGAATATAATTTTTCATGCAATCTTTTTTTCTTTCAGGCTACAGTTATTGAACTCTACTATTGTTATTCAATTAAGAAAAAGAATAAATCCAAGAAATTATTAGAATTTTTTCAGAAATGCTTACGTGTCACCAGCCCAAATGTCCTAGTTATTTTATCGTTTGTTTCGTTTGTTGTTTTGTTAAATAATGGTGACATAGTTGTTGGTGATCGACGAGCACACATTCCTCGTTTTCATCCAATGCAGTTGTGCTACTTTGTGATATTCGTATTAGTGTTTTCATTACCATGGTTGTTATCTCAGGTATTTTATAAAATACAAAATTCTATTTCTGTTAATAACCATTATAATTTAGCTAAAGTTTTTCATGAAATACACAATAATATACCTAAAGTACTTGTTGTCGTTCTATTAATAATAATATCTGGGTTGGTGTATTTTAACACTATAGCCCATCCGTACTTGTTGGCTGACAACAGGCATTATACATTTTATGTTTGGCGACTGTTGTTTAGTCCTGGTAAACCATTTTTTTTGAGATATTTACCAGTACCATTGTATGCATATGGTCTATGGTTGATGAATAGAACATTGATGCAATCATCGATTGCTTATAGATTGGCATATTGGACGGTAACACCCCTTATTCTTTGTGCACAATTCCTGTTGGAGCCTCGTTATTTTGTTGTACCATATCTTATGTATAGGCTACACAGTAATAAATATTTTACAAACATTCATACCTTTAAATCAGCATTCATTGAGTTTATAGCATACCAGATTTTTAATTTTGTAATAATGAGGGTGTTTTTGTATAGTCCTTTTGTTTCAACCATGGACAACACGGGTCGATTGGATCGCTTTACATGGTGATTTTTATTGTTCATTTTTACTAAATTATAATTCAAGTTTATATCTAATTGAAAATTTTACATTGTATATTTTATGTTAATTTACTTAAATAATATTAGTTTAATGTGATAATCTTATATTATAAATATGATGAGTAGGTAAAATAGATGTAAAACACTATTAATGCTATTGTGCATAGGTACTTTTATGTTTGAACAAAACTATGTGATTATTTGACTACTAAAAATGAGAAATATAACTATTTTGAAAATTAAGTATCAACTGAATCATATTTTAATACTCTAATATTGTTTTCACAATTTCAATATATTTTCCTATAAAGAATCCCAATAAGTGTTTTTGCTAGTGGAAATTTGATGATGGATCACAATTTTACTTTAGAAAAATCAAATCATCAAAACTTGATTCTATATTTTATCAATATGTAGTGACTTATAAAACATTACATTTAATATCCTATAAATAATGCCTACATTTTACTATGTATCTAACATATATTTTTTTTATCTGTTAATGAAAGTGTTATACATTTTATTTTAACATTATTTATATCAAACTTAAAATGCATAAAAAGAAAATTTCTAGACTAACAAATTAAAATCTTATTGTTTAAAAAAAACTTGCTTTACATAAAAGGATTAATATATAAGACAAGTTAAAGCCCTAAAACAGTTTTTTGGACAAATTTCATGTTTATACCATAGTAAAAATACACACTTATCTTGTGACAAATCATTGTTAATACAAATATTACAATTGTCAAACATAAAAATACTTAATTAAACAAACAATGAATGAATATTTTTTTTGAAGGTTGTAAATGCACATTTAAATAGTTCATGTTGAGAAAATTAGAAATTCTCTAAAATTGGCTTTATGTCGAATGTTATTTTTTTAGTCAAACATAATCATATTGAAATTTTTAATTAAAATTTTCTTTTATTTAAATTAAATATTCATATTTTCTTACCGTTATATTTTATTTGTAGAAGAATAAATACCATATTATTGTATTGTACTATTATTATTACAAAATATTTATTTCTTTAGTTTAAATTTTGTTATAACTAAATAAGTTAAGGTTTTACTAAAAAATAATGTATTTTATATTTCACAATTTTCTCTATAAAAAAGTGTAAGATTGTATAGATTTAAATTATGTTTATATTTTGTGTTTTAAAGTATAAAATGTACTAAAAATATATCTAAATATTAAGCAAGACTGTCGCATAGTTTTTGATATTTATTATTAATGTGTTCAAATACTTAACGAGACTGACACATATTTTATTAGTTATATTATGTATTAAAATATATGATAATATTGTCAATTTTTATTATAAATACATTCAATATTTAATTCATTTAAAATTACGACTTTGCCAATTTAATTATTATTCTTTCACTTTAAAAATTGATTACAATATTGATTTTAATATTAAAACTTGGTTATGTTATGTTTTGAAAAAAAATATAGTTATTAGCCATACGGATACAACACATGCACATACATTCACTTGAATAATTGTTAGAAATAAGAATTATGAATGTGTGTATACTGACTGAAAAATAATGACTACTGTAATTGAATATATTGTGTTTTAATGCTTATTATGTTGAACTTGTTATATTGATATATTGATTTTTTTGTAAAACCAAACTAAATTATTAAAATTCTTTTTAAATTACCATTGAACTAAAATACCAATTATTTAAAATTCGATATCTCAAACTTTTTTCTGTTCCCTTTAAGATTCAATATAAAAAGAGCTTACTGTATTATCTGAATAAAATATTTTATTTCTTTTGTTATGTTACTGTAAATTACCTATCAACACTTTTAGTTATTGTACTAATTGAGAATCAGTCAATTTTTACATTATATTATTAAGAATAAAAATATATTAAGTAAATAAGTAGCAAGTTATAGGTTAAGTTATATAATTAGGTCTATGATACATTATATACAATTTGTAATTTTTCAAATGCATCAACAGTAAGGTTTAAAGGATATTTAAATTACTAGTAAGTAATGACTAATGACTTATTTAGTATAGTTATAAATGATTGATACATTACATAATTCAAAAAAGATACAAAATAAAACAATTGGCTCTGGTGAGATATTGTTAGTTTAAAGTTGTCTTTTTAAGTCAGAGAAATGTTATCAAATATATATAATTTTAAAAAGTATTCAACAGATTAAACCATTTTTTCGAATTCAAATCAAACAATCTATTGACGAAAACAGTGTTTACAACAATATAAAAAATAATGAATATTATTTAAATAGTAAAATTATAAAAAAAAATGTAGAAGGATTAAGCCTAGTATTACCTAAAAATAAAAATGATAATTACTATATTGTTATCAAATGTTCAATATGACAATATCGCATACATTGTTTTATCTAGTACTGTTAATTATTTTAGTTTTAATATTTTCCTTAAATTTGTATATGCGAATGGTTTTTATATTATTTTTAATTTTAAAAGTAACTCGATGATAGACATCTTTCAAAACTAGTACCTAGTTAGTATTTTTATTTTTATACACCTAATTCAGTAATACACCAATACAATATATATATATATTATATAAAAAATGTTTGATATTACCTATTTTCATTTAATAATGTACATTATTTTATTTTACATATTTTTAGTGTTTGAAAATGTTAAGAAATATAATGTTTAGATTTTTGGAAATATATACATTTTTATTATTGTTATTTTGGTTTTTTGTCGTGTAAAATAATTAAATTAATTATTTCACTGAAATACATTCTGTTCTCATTTTCAATTTATAATATTTTATATTATATACAACTTTTAACTTGCAATATATTAATGAAATATTTCTTTTGCAGTAATATTGTTTTCTATTACAATCAGTCAAAATGTAATAAATATATATAATATGTTAATATTTAGAACATGGATTTTTTGCAAAAGATAATAAAAGATTCTTAGGTATAATATGTTATGAAGATCATAGAGTTCGAATAATTAATGGTGGTAATATAAAATACATAATAAATATGAAAAGAATTTCAGTAATAATAGTATCAAAAAACAAGAGTAAAATAATGAAACAAATTTATTTAATAATTATGTAGCTTTTTTCTTATCAAATTCATAAGCTTATCTGCTCATGCTCATGAATTTCTACTTTTCCAGAAATCAGTCTCACTCATACTAGTTTTTACTAAAAATGAGTATTGATTTTATTGTTTAGAAACTTAGAGTAATTCACGACATAGAAAAGATGTATCTTCTCTATAATACTCTTCATTGCTGTACTAGTCTTATTATACATGATCTAAGCGATGATCATGTAATCTGAAAGTCAGTAGATCCAAATAGCGCAATAATTAATGAAAACCAGATTTTAAATTCAGATTTTACACAGTACTTATTTTTGAATATATTAATATATTTATTCTTATATATTAGTGTGTTGTATGTAACTACTTTTGTTTACAGTATAAGGCTTATTTTGAGGAAGGATGGATTTTGTTTTAGATTACCATTACAGTAGTATCACAATAAAAACTCTTGGCAAACTACGCGTAAAAATGGCAAAGTAAAAAAAAATATTAGATCTTTAAAGATAAGATATCATGAATAAATGCCAAATATATTGAATTTAAGTAAACTCATTTTGTTTCAATAATTTATTTACTTGGCAAAGAATTATTTCTTAAAAGAAACAAAGTGTGATGAACAAAATAATTAAATGGCAAAGGGCAATTAAAATATAACTTATTATTATTTTAAAAATATTATTATTAATATTTACAATATACTATTCTAAATAATTCCTCGCCGAGTAAATAAATTATTCAAACAAAATAAGTTTACTTAAATTCAATATACGTAGAATTTTTATTCATGACATCGCATCTTTATAGTGTGCTTAAAGATCTAATAATTAAAAAAAAAAAAAATAATTACACACATAATGACATAACACACTATCATATTATAAGAATAAATAGGGTGTTGTCGTTGGTAATCGAGATATTAATGATATAATTTGTATTTTTTCTAATAAGTAATAAATTCCATAGTAGACTATGTTGGCAACGTCACAGTTGTACACGATATAATAACAGAACACGATATAATAATATACACCAGGGGTCGGCGACCTTTGTACCTTCACGGGCCATAATTTTTTTCAGTTTTTCATCGAGAGCCGCGTACAAAATGAAAATATTAAAAAATATATTTTTAACATGTAATACTAATATATTTCCAGATAGCAACAATCATAATATTATGATATTATATTATTCAAGAGATATAAAGTCGAAATTTTAAACACCATAAAATATATTTGGAGGGCCACAGCAAAGTTCCGAGGGCCGCAGGTTTCCGGTGCCTGATATACACGACAACTACAAGCGACGGCAGTACGGCACATAGCGAAATGAATGCTTGGTTATGAACTGATGACCCCAGAGTCAGAACCGCCGACACTCGGGGCACTGAATCCGGCAGTTGTCATATCGAGCTGCACACACGAAATCTAGCGGAGAAACCGGTCGATGCGACGACGACGGCAGATGGCGAAATTAATGCATGGTTATTGGTTATGAATACAAATTGAATCTCAACAGTTTCAAACATAATATTATAAAACCAACACCAATTTACAATTGTAAGCAAAAAATATAGCTGAATTATTAAAAACCAAAAGCTTGGCTGCATGGTACTATTAATATGGTGGAGACAAATTTTTTACATTTTGAAAATAAACGATTTAGTCATCTAAAAATATCAATAAATAAAATACAACTGTGGCGCAGGTGACCAGTCTAACATGTTTCTGTTTCATCAAATAAATAAATGCATATAAGTTAGGTTTATAAAAAAATTATAAAGAAAACAAAAAGTATTGTACTGTTGTTAAATAGTTATGTTATTGTTATAAAAATGTTTATTAATTATTAACTGTAACTAACAATAAAGTATTGTAATAAATTTTACATAATTTTGTAGAGTTTTGTTGTACTTCACTGAACCCCTACAAATCAGTGACCCCGAAGTGATCCTTACACAACAAAATTGATTTTTTTCAAAGACCAAGTGTCTTGCATTAAAATATTTCCTTGTACCTACAACGAAAAATAATATTGTTCGATAAAACTGACTTAAGTAAAGGTTGATAGAATAATTTACTTAATGAGCCACAAATAATTTCAGAAAATTAAAAGCATGAACTCAATATTAATAAAAATCATAAATTGCATTCTAGCTCAAATTTTAAGAGATTATTTTATATTAATCTTATATTCTTAGACCTGTCTTACTTACTAATATTAATAATATAAAATTCTAATTGTAGTTATTGATCCAATTATACAACATACTTTGCAATGATATTAATAACTTAATATTGATGTGCAGTCTTAAACATAATATTGTGATTAAAAAATAAAACAAATATTATCTTAATTTAATTTAATTAATTTTAAAACTTTTATAAATTTGATTAGTTCAAATTTTAATATAGAAAAAATAATATCAGAGAAAGCAACAATGGTAAATTGATAATATTCATAAGTTATAACAATACAAATCTCATGTTAAACCAACATGTCCAATATATTTAAAAAATATTGACAACTTGATGATTAAATTGAACAGATATTATATGATATATTATGAACATTTTAAACAAATTATAAGCCTATAATGAATGTAAATAAGACTCTTAAAGACTTCAGGTTCAGAGTTAATTTATAATTACAAACTTATTATCTGGTTAATTAAATAATTTTTAGTTTTCATAACTAATCATCGCTCATAATTTATATTTATAAACAATAAATTATTTTTAAGTATCCGGTTTTTCAGAAATTGTAATATACTAACAACAAAGATCAATAATAACATAAGACAGAAATCCGGTTTAAATAGTAAGATTGGGTTTTATTGTTCATGGTCAAAATTTAATCAAAATTATGATAAGCAAAGAAATCTTTATTATATAAAATGTAATTACAATAGTTTTAACGGATACTGCTAAAAACCATATAATTATTAATTATAATGTATCTAATTTCATATTTTTATCATTAATAAATTGGATACATTTTCACTTTTCAAATTTTAGACCCATATTGAAAATAAATTATGTTCACATTCAAATAATATTATTAAATAATCATTACTTCGTATTTTTTTTTTTAAAAGTTTCAAGTTTATAGTATAGAATTCATATCTAACAAATTATGAATTATTTTTAAAAAAAATATCCATGTGTATGTTTTATAAAAATAAATTAAAGTTTATTTTATTATTTGAAATAAAATTAATCACTAGCTCTATTATAATCATGTTCAAATATATATTGAAACAGAATAATCATGGATATGATTTCCATTGGTAAACAAAATATTTCCTAATTAAAACTTATTACTTTTAATCAGGTATCAATTGCAACATAAAATACAGTATCTAATTACGACACTGATGGTAATTTAACCTATCCCTTTGAAGGTAATTTTGATATATTTGTTATTATGTTCTTAAGAACACACAAGTGATGTACAATTAACAGTTCTCTTCTAATTTAAATAGTTAATATAATTTTAAAAATATATTTTCATTTCTGAAAAAAATGAATTATTTATTTTTACAAACAAAATATATGTTTTTACTTGCTTAAAACCTTTTCTTTTTAGCTCTAATATTAAATTGAATAAGCTATTATCAAACTCATAGTTAAAAAATGTTTGAAAGTAGGTTATTATTTTTTTTATCATATTTAAATTTTTATGCACGATATAGACATAATATAATTAAAAATGGTAATATATGGTTAAAAAATTAAAATTGTAAAAAAGCCAACGTAAAAATACAGATAACACTTAGCTCTAAATCAAATAATAGACAATTCACTCTAATAATTTGGTATGTTGAGTATAGGTTAGAGAAATAAAAAATAAAGCCACCTTATAATAATACACCTTCTAAAAAAAAAATAATTGTTTGATGGGTTTTCTGTTTTTTTTTTTCATACTTAATAATGGATTTTATAGTATAGTCTTATTTCAAAGTCTGTAATTTGTATTTATTATAAATGTTTATACTTTAAATCTTCCTCATTTAAATTATTTTTTAATTAGTATTTATTTAGTTTAAAAAGTTAAATATACTACTAAGTTTGTTGATGAATATGAGTATATAATGGTAATACCAATTTTCTGTGTTATACACATAATATACTAGCATCATTTAAAAATTATATAAATATATATTTGGTCAACTTAATATCCTAAGAATACCACAACTTCTGACATAGACATATAAAACAATTAGATAGCCGACTATAGGATAATATTGAAGTCGGCAGCCATATTCCAACAAAGCAATATTTACAAAATTGCATTATTTGTTATTTTATATATGTTTGTATATTTATTACATTATTTGTATTATTATCAGTATCTTATCTATTGAGGTATTTTATAAACATGCTGTTTTGTTGGCATATGGCCGCATGACTTCAACGTCTCTATGCAAATTTAATGTGCAGTCCGTTATCTAGTTGTTTTATACGTCTAAGGATAAAACTAAATAAATTCAATAATGATATTTATTTTGTCAGAAGCATATTTTTTTTATAGTATATATCTTAAAAAGTAAATTAAACTAGCTTTTGATAAAATGTAGAAAATATTGTTTATAATAACTGTTTATCATATCGTGGTTCTTTAGTGATAAACAGACAACAATTATCATGTAGACATAATGAGTGAAGTGTGCAGACTGTAGAGTAGTTATCTGTCTGAAAAATAACTGATTTTCACTGTGTTAGCCATCTGTTTACATTATTAAATAATTATATTATGTTTAGAAAACATGCCACCATAATATTGTGTTATCAGTTTTTTTACTTTGTCTACTTATTAATAATAAGTTAATGCATTAAAAATATTATAATATAAAAAGCCTTTGTATAATAACATATGTTTTAACTAATACTACCAGAAAATTGTAATTTCAAGAATTTACACATACATTTCTAATCGATAAATACCACTGATTTTATTGTTTTAATTATTATTTTTATTTTTCAAATGTATGGAATTTCATTCTTTTTACTGTTGTTCTCCAACTCTATAATTAATGATATTTATAAAATACAATTATTCTAATGCTGCTGCTCCAGAAATGATTTCAATCAACTCTCTGGTGATCACGGCCTGTCTAGTACGATTGAATGTCAAAGTAAGCTTGCCAATCATCTCAGCTAAACAAAATGCGTAAATGATGAGTATTTTGTAAGTTGAAAAAAATCATATCAAATGAGACTATAATATTAGAATTTTAATTACCTGCGTTCTTGCTAGCATTGTCCATAGCTGTCATTCTTGATGATTGTTCACTGCAAGCAGACTCTTTCATTGTGTAGAATAATAAAGCAGCTACTGTAAATTCTTGGTAAGATTCCATAACACCTTGATCAATACTGTCGTACAACTGTAACTTTGGTGCAGCTAACATAGTTTTAGCGCTTAGCAATGGTACTTCTTCAGTCTGATAAGACACAACAGACCTATAAACGAATAATAAAATAGTTTTATAGTAAAAATAGTAATATAGGTCATAAGTCAAAGATAAAAATACTTGAATCGATTGTAAACAATTTTTCCACTGTTGAAATCCAACTGTACCAATTCATTAGCCACTTTAGACGCATCCAAAAATGTGGGTGGTTTGCGGCCAACTTCATTTGCCACTACAGCAATATTTTGAGCATATAGTCTGTAAACATCAACCATGTGTTAAATGTTTTCTTAAGTATGAAAATGACAATTCAAATGTCAAATGTATCATGCATTAACAATACATCAGATTGTACATAATATTAGAACTATTATTATATTTATCAATTAACTTAATTTATCTTACACATGTGTAATGTTTAACTATATAATGACACCAATAATGTAAATATGCTTAACTCGTTGACGAGTGAATTATTTTATACTATAACCCACCCATAAGTTGAATTTATTTTAAAGAGATGAAATAATACATACATTTATCTTTTATGTATTTTACGGCCAGGAGGAAAGACATAAATTTACACATATTTAGTTTTAAGTATAATATTGGTATACATCAAAGTACAATCACTAAATATCAAAACGTCACAACACATGAATTACGTAAATATATGTAATTTATTTGTAGGACTTACAAACCAAGTCTATTATATAAAAGTTACCAGAAATGTTAACAATTTAGGAAATGACAACAATTTCTAATAGCGGAAGGAAATTATATCATTGCCTAGGAATTGTCATAATTTTCGTAGTTTATTAGGCAATGTTATCACGCATCACTTTCTTACACGAAATCATTGGCGATTTTAATGTTGCAGATCATGTGGGACCAGCTTTACAATGTAACTATTAGAATGATAACTAACTCGCAACAGCGACATGCTATAATCGTCACCTACCAAGTTTGGTGTCAACTGTCAATATTATCCGTGTTCTAAAAATATCAGGTGAGGAAATGACTGATATCTATAAAATGGTTTATTGGAAAATGTCAATTTGTCTAACAAAAATGAGTAACTATTTTTAAAATGTAAAAAAGCTTAAATTATACAAATTAAAGTAATAAAAAATAAAATGTTTGACAACACTTGATTATTGATTATTTAATAGAGTAATAGCTGGGTAATTAATAATATTGTATTTAATAAAAATAATATTTAAATTAGACAGATTAAATTTGATTATATAAAAAAAAAATATGGCATATTTGACTGACATCTTTAGGAAATGATAACATATACTAGGCAATGAAATAATTATTTCCTTTCACTATTAGTAATTGTCAACATTTCCTAGGAACTGTCTTCATTTCCTAAATGTCAACATTTCAGGTAACATATATATGTTACTGTGAAGGTCCGCAATTGGTGAGTGCTGACAGTCACCGGTTAATGTTGTCATATACCAAAGTCATTGGTGAATGTTGGCATATTGATTAAATTTGTATGGTTTGTAAACATTTACTAGTGAATGTCGACATTTATACAACAATATTGGTGAATGTTGTTAATGCCGATATTATATTTTAATCTAATCATACTAATATTCTAGTACCTACCTATTGGCTATTACCTAATATACAAGGTATTGTACAAGTTGATAATTTCGATAAAATGTTTTATTTGCCTCATTAACATTTAGTATGATATTGTCATTCAACGTAGTTATAGGTATATTTTATTGTATACGATTGATTTGTAATTTTTAATATTTATAAACAAACATATCGTTTATATTTTATATTATTGTCTATAGACTATAGTACTATACTATAATATTATGTGCGAATTCGTGCCCTATGTCAACATTAACCAAAACCGTGTTGTGTATGTCAACATTGACCAAAATCCTAATGTAAATATCAACTGGATGTTGATTCACTAGTACATGTCTATATTATTTTAATTTTTAAACATTCACCAATTTAGTAGGTATATAATTCACTAGGTGATTGTCACTACTCACCAATTGCAGACATTCACAGTAACATATTTATATACATATATATTTATATATTTATATATACAAAGTGGCTTGCAAAAAAAATTTCTTTTGTGACAATTGCCTCAAAAAATAAATTGGGTGGGTGGGTGCCGGGCAATGGATTAACTACAATAAAATATATTTAATAATATTTATATTATTTTGAAAAAAAAAGATGTTGACTAAAAGCTGTGGGTGAAGATCAAATGGTATTGATTGTCTCAGGTCTGAAAATAGTTCAGCACGACGCTGGTATATATATATATATTAATACTTATCAAATGGTTAATAAATCTAACTTATATTGTTCAATGTACATGTAACATTAATCTATTATTTTTAGTAATGAAAAATATTACTTTTAGAAGTTACAAATATTAATAGCTGAAAATGAAATTAATAATATATAATTACATTTCAGTCGGCCCTATCAACTTAATTTATTCTATATTAAATGCTTAAAAATTAATGATTAATTAAGACTATGTCAGTGTAATATGTGTTGTCTCTCCCTGGCACTGGTGTAACATAGATTAAATGCTTTCACCTAAAATTGTTTATAAGATTTTTAAGGGTAAGACATAAGGTTTTATATTTTATCATTATTTGGCCTCGCAATTGACTTGTAAAATAAAATAAAAACTTTGTAAATATAAATGATTTTTAAATTGTTTATAGACAGTATTTAGACAAATCGATCTGTCATACTTTCAAAAATATTATTTTCTATAAATTTTGTAATGATAATTTTACAGATAGTTTTACTCAAAAACATAAAAAAATAATTTTGTATGAATGTATTTTGTTTATGTTGAGCGTCTGCCAGAGACATAACAAACAGTGCACTGACATCTTCTTAATGTAATTGAACTAATGTATTAAAGTTATGTGAGAAAGGTTTGTATGATTAATAATGTGTATAAAGAGTAGCATACAAACAAGGCTGGTTAATATTAGATATTAGTTATTTGATTCATACCTCTGCAAAAGTGCACGAGACTTGTCTCCCACACAGAATACTTTTGATTGTGGAGCCTCTACCGACTCTGCGCCTAATTCGCTACGAATGGCTTTCGCAACGTTTGTGTGGACTGCACCACAAAGACCACGATCAGATGTAATAGCAACAATTAACTTGTTGTTGTCGCCAGTATCCAATTCTTCGGTGGCACCAGACTTTTCAAAAAATGCCTAAGAAAAGACAATACTTGCACATTAAAATAAGTACAAAATTCTTTGACTCTTAGCACACATGGTAATTTGATACGTTGTCTGAATTGAAGTTTTATTTTATTTTATTATTACTATTATGATTATGATTTACCTTAACACCTTCGCCATATGGACGAGCTTGACGCAGTTCACGTTCGGCTCTAGCGTACTTGGCAGCGGACACCATTTTCATGGACTGAGTGATTTTCTGGATGTTTGTCACAGATTTCAAGCGCATCGAAATCTGTTTCAGAGTGGCCATGGAACGGTTTTGCTGTTGACCAGCGGCGGCGCCCTTCCTGCGAACGCATAGTAAACAAGAGACGCGACATTAATGACGTGCACCGAGAACGGTAGCGCGTCCGTTCGGCAGTCGACGTCGCAAATAAAGAAACGACAATAATCATAAAAACCCAAAAAACTGGGACGACCACGTTCGGATCGAGAGTGCGCGCGCGCGCGGGCGGCGTTATTAGAACGCTGTCGCCATTTTAATACTCACAGGCAGACCACCATTGTCGTCGGTTTCGAGATCATCATCATCGTGGTGGAGTTTGGTCGGCAGCAAAAAATGAAAATGTGCAAATGTCGACGGAGCGTTGGCTGAGCTGGTGATGGTCTGGATGGTGCCCGTGTAGAGATGATCCAAAAACTGTACCGCGGGGTCAAATAAAGGGTACGCGGACTGCAATCGGGTTATCGTGTTACGCGCGCGTTATCATCGCCAGGCGTAGTCGCCGCACAGCTGTTTGTTCTGGCCGTAGCTCGCCGTTGCGCACCGTTTGCCGCTTCCGATGCGCGCCTTCTCGTTTCGTGGAGGCAGGTCAATAGAATAACAGAAAAACGTTGTTTTTATTTTTAAGTTTGATTTTACGTTTTTGTTTAGCGATCAGAGGTGGGTGGATACTAAAATATCGACTTTGCGATTATAACCCTCGAGACTAAAGGATTAAATATATTATTATTCATCGATCGAGTTAAAATATATTCCATAGATTTTCTTGTCCCTCTATTACTATCTTATTGTAGTTGTTAAAATAATATTATTATTATTAAACATAAAACTTTAGGTAATAGGTACCTATCAAATAAGTCAATAAGTAGTCTAATTTTATTTCCTTTGTACCGAAAGTATGCTTGTTATTTTAATGTTTTTTGAACGACCATTTAATTATTAGGTACCTACCCACTATGCCATTTCTAAACATAATAGCTTTATGCGTAAGAAAACTAAAAGACTTAATTATTTTTTGGACGCCATCCTAACTATAATATACAACCATTTATCAAGTAACTATCTTACTATCAACGTTGTTCAATTAATATATTTTGCGTTTATTTGTTTGCGGTCGGTGTTTAAATGTTAAACTTATTATTGTTAGGATTAGCTAATGTTATTGCATCGACATAATATTATTCTAATGTCATTAAAAAACAGTTAGACATTTATTTAGGTGAGCATTCAATAAATTTAAAAAAAATTACATTGAAATTCTATAGTTACCTATAAGAAAAAAACGATATATTATGCTTAACACAATATTGTTTTCTTTAAACTAATCGACTTTGGTTATGATATGACCTTGTTATAGGTACTTACAGTGAATACTAAATTATATCTGTACAGAATAATAGATATAATAATAGAAGAGAAAGAACTTAACTCAAAATGGAGATTTTTGTAATCAAACAAGTTTTTTAGTAATTATTTAAAAAATAATTTATTTTCCTAATACGAGTAGGTCACTTGTAAGTCATAATAATGCGACAAACGTACCAAGTCTAATATACAAGAAACTGTTTATATAATAAACGCCAACTTTCTTTTAGCAGATTTATGAAAGTATTTACCTACCTAACTAAACGTAGGGAAATGAAATCAAGAACACAATAACTCTTTAGTTAACAATAAAATATTCTTTTTAATAAAATGTTGACTTTAGTCATTGTAAACATTTGTTAGCGACCAACAAGAAATTATTTCAAAAACATATCAATTCAATAAAAAAAAATTTAATTCCAATACTTTATTGATGATTGATGAATACTTAAGATTAAAATTATTTTACCTAACCTGTTTAATTAAATGTGTAAATGTATTACATGACACTGATTTTTTTCAATTCTAGGTTACGATTTTACGAGACTAAATTGTCTGTAATAAACAATTAATTCGTTATGGCAATAGGACGTTGATGATCTAAAAATATGTATAGAAAAAAATCTTGTACAAAGCCAAACAATTTCTGTATAGGTACATCGTTGGTGTATTATTGGAGATAAAATAATATTATAATGTTATAGGAAAATAATTTTAAATCAATTTAAATTGTATTTTATTATGTTATTAAAAATAGATAGTTTCTTTTCATAAGATTATAAGAAATATTCAGGGAAATAAATTAGATATGTAGATAGGCAAATAGGTACTGAAAATAATTAAAGAAAAATATTCTTTAAAATAAATAATTTTATAAATATTGAACCATGACAAAATACCAATTACTTTTATGACTTGAGTATTATACTTAAATTATTAGTATTATGAGTATTATTGTTAAATATAATATTTGGTTACTTTTTGTAAATTAAATGTATGATCATTTTAAAGCTAAAACTGTATTTATATAGTATCCCTACTATATATACTCTGTTATATAGTAACTGTATCCCTATATATAGTATAATTATTATTCGTGGAAGCAAAATTTCAAAGACTAAATGTTAGTTTGGTTCTATTTGAACGTAGTTTGAAAAGCTAATATGTTAATAAGTATAATATAGGTTTAGGGCAAATAAACACAAAATGTGTGAATAATGAGGATAATCGTATTAAAAAGTTTCTACAGTAACAAGGATAAGTGTCTTAATGAACCAATCATCATAAACACACTTTTGTGCGGCTATAAATTATTTGATAAAAATTATGGTAAATACAATATATTATACTCTTTCCGTAATATTCATCTAATGGAGATTTAATCTATTTTCTAGCTAAATATAATCTCGAGCACTGTCGCACTGCAGATGTGAATTTTTGTTTTTAAGTTTAGGGTTAAAACTTAAACATGGTGTAATATGATTGAAGAACGATTATCTGGATTAGCGATCGTTTGTTGTCATCTCTATAAATCCAAGTCGAATTGAAAACGACATAACGAACGTGTTTTAAAATGCTATAGCTGAAAAAGGATTTTCCAATTCAAAAGTCAGTAATGTCGTACAGTCAGATGTGTTTTCTGTCAAAAATTAAATTGTTACGCCTCAGCACGTTGAATCTGTATTTTAAATTATTCTCATTTTGCAGTCAAACGATTTACACCTCTCATTGAACGTTGTTCAAGACTACGGTATGCCGGTGTCCGGCCTTTGCTAGAGTCATGGCTTGTTTTGCGGTTAAGGACGAGTGACGACAGCTACGGTGGCGTAGGTAGTTAGCCCTGCATAAATTATATTATTAAGGATTATTTCGTCAGCGTCGGCGGCGGAGAGATTATTTCAAGGTAATCCTTAGGAATTGCATGAAATGCTTTGGCCATACGAAATAATCAAACTGTACTATATGGTATGATTATTTATATCCACTTTGTCACGGGTAGTTGAAAACTACAAATCGAGGTGACGCACACCAGTAGGAATTAGGTGAAATCGATCTTGGCAGGTCCGGGCAATGCGGGTAGCTGGTAGGTACCCGCGACAAGGCACTTAAACCCAAAATCGAGTGTAAATTTATAGGGTTTGCTATAATGGTTACTAATAAATGTATTCTTTAAATACCCGATAAAGTAAAACGTACACCCTATAGTCGCGTATTCTACATTTTATTTTTTTATAATTTAGATTCTTAGCGTTAAATGTATTGATTTTACAATGATGACTGTTTTTTTTGTGTCTCAAGACCCTTTTTTAAGTAGAAAAAAGGCTCCGATCATCAACTTGAAGGGAGGTTTCTGATAGCAAATTGGATCTATAAAATGTACGTTAGTACACATTACCAAAACCTACATTTAATAGTATTTTTTTAACTTATCAGGGCGAAAAAAATACGAACATTTGTTAAAATTGTATCATTGTTGAAATAATTATTCGGTAATCACAGTAATCGAAAAGTTAAACCATCTCCGCTCAGAATCCTTTTTCACAGTGCCCAATGATTTAGGTATCATTGAATTAAAATGTATTACATACATTATAGTGGCCTGTTCAAAGACGAGGTACACTCGAAACTTACTGTACTTAACTTAACCTGCAGCAGAGCGGTTACCTAATTAACGTTGTTTTTGGTCGTTAGTACTCATAAAATATACCTAAATGTACGATTTTATCTAAAAAATATTTTCCATGCATATTTGAGGGGAAATGACGATTTGGCATTTTTTTTATCAATTGTTATATAATATTTTACTATAAAAAGTTAATTAGGTTTAAATATTATAAACATTTACACGAATTCCTTAAAAAAATATTTTTTTCGTGTGTGAAAATTATGTATTTTTTTAAATTAATATTTTATGAATATTGTTAATTACTAGACATTAGGTAGTATATTTAAATAAATTTGAATTTGCTCTATTTTGGTATTGTTGGTGAAATCATAAAATTGTTTATGTACCTAATATTAATATTTATTACCTAACCATTAGTACAAATCGCAAATATTATAGCATCCAATTTCTCTGACTTAAGAATCCAAATAGATTTTAACTCCCGTAAGATTTAATAATGAAGTCTCAAAAAGTCAAAAGGGAGTAGATGTAAGAAAAAACTGTGGAAACGCGCTCTACTGTATTGTAAGTTTCAAGTGTAGCTCGTCATTGAGTAGGTAGGTCATTATAATGGATGTATTCAATTCTAATTCAATAATAAATCATTGTATATGAAATACGATCGCTGGTTATTTTATGAACATACAATAAGTCATTTTTATGACAGCCGGCGGTCGTATTAGTTGCTATAACCTATACACCGTATGAGCGTATGACCACCGCTACCAAAACAACATATATTTTTTAATTCTAATATAAATTGTGAACTTAGCACTTGGTTTTTAATAACATAAGTCGCATTATGTGTATTGACACAGAGTAGATGAAAAAAATACGTTTTGAATAAGCAGTATAGTCTATTTATTAGGTACCTTTATACATGACATTTTTTTATATGTAAAACAAGCTGGTAAATAATGGGCCCTTCTAGAGTTATAAATTTATAATGACACAAAAAACAATTTGTAATAATATTTATTTCGTAAAAAAATCTAATATCAAATATCTTATACGTCTAATGGTAAAAGTTAAGAAATAAAATGTACTTATTTATTATGTATGTATAGTATATTACTGCAGATAGAACTACTTTTTTTCCAAAATAATTGCATACCTATATAAGGTATGTAATAATTATTAATTATTATCATAATATCATATATTATTGTTATTACTCATATAATTCAACATTGACATATCTGAACGGTGTGAATTAGATTGTGAAATAAATAGCTAAAAATTATTCTAAATATTTTGAAAATTTCATTGTGTATAGAAAATAATAATAGAATATTTTAAGTTGTACATGGTTAATAGTTTTTGAATAATAACAAAATAACTAATACCGTTATTTTTTGTAGCATTTACATAACCCCAATAACCAATTACATCTAAATTTAATTTTCAAACACTCATTAAAAACTAATTTGGCTTTACGTTATACTTTTATTTTAATTCCAGTAAGAAAAACTTATGTTGAATTTCTCATAAAATTGCCAAGCCATAGGTGTTTTAAATTCAAAATTTCCTACATTTTCAACTACAAAGCAATCAACAAATGTTCGTGATTTTCGAATATTTTGGAACTATTTATTGAAGTTATTTGGAACGTAGTTTTCCGAATTTAAAACTTCATGCATTTCTCGGAAAACAAAATGTTTGGTTATAGGGAGTTATAACTCCACGTGGTCCCTGATTTGTTCCACCTACTTCAAAACTTCATAATTGTTTTGGAACTTAATAAGCTATTTAAAACCTAGTTTTCTGAATATGGAATTTAAAACTTTTCTCAGAACGTAAAATTATTTAATAATGGGACACCCGTCATGTTTGTCCGAAGTATAATGTGAAATTTAACTTTTTTAAATAATGAACTTAGATACCTACTAATTATCTCCTGAACCAAAATCTCCAAATTCAGATTTCCGGTGTGATGAACTTCCTGGGAATGAAAACATGTGATTTGATAAACCACCTGAGTATGAAAATGATGACGAAGAATTAGTCCTTTTAACTTTTCCGTTGAATATATTTATAGTTATTAAAAATCATAAGACATAACAAGACAATGAAATGTCAAGTGATATCTTTGATAAATAAATAATTGCGTGTGAGAACTGGAAACAAAAAAATTTCTGTCTAAAAATTATTTAAAACAAAAACGATTATATAAAGAAGCCAAAGTATGTATATATGTATTCTACATAAGCTTTTGAGAGTATTTTGTAATCCGTAAGAACTCGTTCAACACTAAAAGTACCGATAATTAGAAAATTGGAAACGATTGGCAACGCCAGTAATTGTATCCAAAAAAAAGTAATTAATACAAAATACTTCCCCATTTAATACTTTTGCGGGTTTAGTAACAACTGCTTGTATAGATATTTTGAGCTGTTCAACATTTTGTTGATAAATCAAATAATTGTTTACTACAATTTTGTAAACGATTGATTCAAAAATAAATAAGAACATTGCGTTCAATTTACAAACAAAGATTTATTCTGTTAAAAAAAATTTTTACGACGATTTTGATGCAAGATGTAGGTAATGTTAATTATATTATGGTTTCAAAAGAATGATTGATGTACCTTCGGTGTACGAAACAAAAGTTTGCTCAAACTGTACAAGGACGAACATTTTTCAGAATTCAACAATTCTAATGAAACTGCCTTATGCGTTCAAAAGCATAGAAGAGAGACTACAATATTATGTAAATTGTATTAACTCAGATTACTCTAATTGTAAGGGTGTTTTGGAAACTTTGAGAGAGTTAAACTCTTACTTATATTTACTGAAACAGATGCATGATCCAAGTTCATTTCGTGTGCAGTTAATGAATAACTAAAGGAAGTTAATTTCCATAAAAACAGGTAATCAACACTGATATAATAATAACAAGATGAATAATTTAAGATTCAAAGTGTAAATGTATTATAATATGACGTACCTACCTTAAACCGTAATATTAATTTAACAAAACTCAAATGTCGTTGATGCACTTAACATTTAAAAGGAAGCTATATATTTACATACATTTTGAAACTTAATAAATTACTTTTATTGTATTACCTTCATAAAATAATAAAATAATTTTTTATTAAACATGTTTACATTTGATAACCTTTATAGTGTTAGTTTGTGGCACTGGCTGTAAAAATAACCATTACATAGTGTAATATATCACAATAGCACGTGGAAGGAAATGCATAATTATTTGATCTAAAAAATAAAAACAAATTCATCAGCTATAGCTATTAAAATGCATCTTCATGTTCCTATTGCTATACGTTAAGTTGTAATTCTACATAGTTGATATAATAATTTATAAAAATTATTAATTACATATTATTTATAAGTGATTACATTTCAAAAGACAAAAACACAAAAGGTATGGTATTTTAAAGTTACATCTTTACATTTTACAAATTACAATTACATTTTTGACTACCGTTTGATTCCATAATAATCATTTCTAATCCCTTAAAATAAAAAAAATAATTATTATTTATTTAATTTAGGGAAACAAATTTGTCCCTTATTGTATTAAATATTTGGTAGTAACTTTTAAAATGATTTCTTTAAGAATATTTAGACATTCTAAAATACCAATTTTTTTTACATCATTTAAACCGTTTGATGCATTTAAATATATAGGTCATAGTTCTAAGTACCTTGATAAGACAAAAAAATCAATGGGGTTATGGGTCACATACAATATACATTTAAATATTTAAGGATCTTTATGTTAACCATTATAGTTTTAAAATAAATATTAGGAACAACACAAAATTCAGTCTTAGTTAAGTACAATACCACTATGACCTATAGCTAATAATATTGTATTAATATGCCTTAATAAAAGAAAAAACATAATTTGGTTTGAATTTTGATGCTAAGCTATTTCGGTGCGATGTGAATGCTTAAATATAATGAAAATAGCCCATGAGTGCGTAGTGTGGTTTAGTGATTCATTACTAAATGCTTAAAAAGAGGGCTTTCAAATTTAATGTATGTACCTACATGATATAAATATGTAATAGGTACTTATTAGGTATATGTGTGATGTGTGAAGTGGTACATAGTTATTTTAAAGTGTATATTATTTACTTTTGTATGGTTATTATAAATTATAATCATTAGATGTGAATAAATTCTTATTTTCCTACATCAGGATTAGGAAATATACTTATATAGGTAGATACGGAAACGCATATAGGCGACAACACACTATATTATAGTCTATATGATCACAGAACTACAACTGAGAGGCCTAGAAGCGATACCATAATATTACGAACTAGAGATTCTGGCTATCAACAATTCGATTAAGCGTTTTAAAAAAATAATTAGCAAGTTATTACAGTGAATTCCAGTTAATGTGATCACTGGATCTATAATTAAATTAATAAATTCTACAAATCAATCGTTGTAAATCAAAAGATCTAAATCTAGACCAATTCATGTGTTTGTAGTATTATAGTTATTACCTTTTATTATAATTAATGTATATCATAAATTCATAAGTCATAAGTCATAACTGATTATAATAACAACATAACATTAAACTCGTGTAATTTTAGCTTAATAATGAAAATAAATTATACGATCTACCATAGTCAATCTATTGATAGTTTTTTATCATGATTGTATTTTTTTTTTTATTCAAAAATTGGGGTTTATTTTCATTAAATTTGTAAATATAATAATATTTATGACGCTCGAAGGACCAGTTGGTTAATAGAATTAAAACCATTCTCGTTTATGGAACATAATAAGACTCGCCTCTATACATAACCCACCAATAGTTATTGAAATACGTTATAGTATGTCAGTATCGTGATATATTTATGACTGCTTTTATTTGCATGTTTACGAACAAATAAAAGACATGCGTGTGGTTCGGTATCGTATATGCAGTTCAGTGGCGTGATTAAGAATTTGTCCTGGTGTGGAATATTTGTTTTTATAATTGTATTACTGTAGGGAAGATATATAAATATCACACCCACCCTCCTTTTGATCATCCGATTTTATAAATCATATATTCATCAATATGGTATTATAAGTTTAAGTGGGTAAATGTTTTTTACTAACAACTTATAAGTAAACAACAATAGTAAAATTATTGAAATTAATAGAGCATAACGAAAAATCCATTTTTTTTAAAAATATTTCCTACTAACCATCGATAATAGCTTCTGAATTTTTCTTTTTATTACAATGCACTACCATCATTGTTTACACATTCAAGAAGTTCCAAGTAGGCATATAAAAATGCATAGTGCTAAAATATAGTGCAATCATGCCTTTTAATTACAAAAATAATAGGTAACATGTACCTATGACAGATGAGAATGGACAATTATTATAAAAATAAAACTATTATTGAACGCAATTAATCGTAATTGTATTTTATATTTATGGAAATAATAAAGTCCCTTTAGATTTCCTTTTTTAGATTTAGAATGAAATACGATAATAAGTAAATGATTATTAATAATGTTATTATTGGTGATGGGCTATTTGTAGCAGTCATACAAGGAAAAAAAGGCGTAGCAGTATTACCTATAGCGTTATTAATATTGCAACGAAATAGCCACATAGATATACGCCTTCCTGTTTTCTCCAAATTTGTTTTCGCGACTTTTTGAATTGTTGCCACAGATTAATGTTGAAAATCGATGTTCCTTTAATATTTGGCCTTTGCTACAAGTTTGTTTCAAATAACTTTATTAACAAAAAATATACAATAATATTATAGAATTATTACAATTTACAATAAAATCGTAACATTGTTTTCAAAATATTAAAATGCACGTCTGCACATAATTGAATATTGAGATCATGCATACGACATGACCCGAATGAATTAGTCATACAGTTCTCTTTTTTTAAAATTCAGTTGAAAACATTTGTGATTGAGAGTGGATGACTTAATAACCGTCGCGTCGTAATTTTTCTCGTAGCTGTGAAACACCGGACGCGTGCTTATAATACCTAATATAAATTATCAGTTTATTATTAGATGTTTTTTAATCTAAATTGTGTTTCAATATTAATTTGTATATATATTTACTAAATGTGTTTAAAATATCCATTTATCACCGCAAACTGTAATTAATTCTATTCTACTCTGACTAATATTAACTTTCATCACGACCTAAGGAAGGATATTTAGAGATTATTGTTTGCATTTATTTATTTATGAATATTGTACTGTATTTATTTATAATATGTACGAATTTATCATTGATTTAAATTAAAAAAAAAATATTGTGACACATTTTTTTTCTTTTAATTTATATAATGTGGTCAAAACGATTTCCGATTTCAAAAATCCGAAATCCTCGAAATAAAAGGTTTTCAAAGTTCGCGTAATCCTTGTGACATTGATTCACTGAGAGATTGATCCCGGATTCGAGAGCGCATTAAAGTATCTGGGGGAGGGGGTTAAGCTCATCGTCGTGCCCAACACTACACGCGACGCCCAGGGTCGTGTGCACCCCCCACGTGTGCTTTCGCCAGAATCATTTGTACCGACCGCCACACCTCACGTACTATACACTGCCGGCAGCCCGATAAACGGTGGGTAGCACGTGACCTACAAAAACCACGGGATTTTCCTATACACATACAGCTGTCAAACGATTTCGCTCATTTTGGATTATTTTACCTGACATTTTATGGACCGTTTGCGTGCACTGCAGTTTGTAAAAAAGGTCATGGAAAAATTGATGTACGGTTTGCGCACAGACATCATCGTTTGTACCTATAAAATAATAATAATAATAATAATGCAGTACGGTTATTGGTTTTAAATTTTAATTTCCATCCGTAATTTAAAGTTAAATTATTATTGTTAATGACGCTATAATATAATATTATTCTTATGCACAGTCAATTTCAGTCTAAAAGTAATTTTGTTTTATAAAATATTAAAATTTTTAATTATAAAATGACATAAAATAATCTATACTTGTGAACTTTGTAATTTGTGTTGTTATTATTAAATAAATAATTATATTATGCTAAAATTTCAAACAATGATAATAAATAGGTTCGAATTACCAACATTTTGAAAAACAGATGGGTGCGTCAATTATCAATTTATTAATAACCATAAAAAAAAATGATTTAGAAATAGGTAGGTATTGGCGTGTCTCATGTTCAACAAGACATATTATGTCATAATTATATAACCCCCAGTCCCTTAACAGATGTAATAGTCCCACAGTGAAAATAATTCCTTTATTTGCAGGGTAGGTACTCTGTCCAGCGAGTGAACGTGCCAATTCTGCGCATCCCCCCGCGTCACCCTGCCGTCGAAACAGGTTTTCCATGGCAGGGTGCAGTGTGGGAGTGCAAGAAGAACGGAATTTTGTCGGTCGGCCGCTGGTTCTCTCGCTGGACAGAGTATAATATATTATATTATTATGTATTATTATAATTATTTTCATGTTCGCAAACGGTCTGTATAGGTAGGATTGTTGGGTAAAATGTTTGAAAATGTGTGCACAAACGACCAAATTTAATTTAAACCGTTCAAAATGTGCTCAAACTGTAATAATTGTCCTTGTCACCCACACACGACGACCGACATAGGTACATAAATTCTCCGCGTGTACGGCGTATTTTACGGTATCGCTACGTCAGCACAACGACGACGACGATGATTATTATTATTGTGTACCTACCGTTTATAAACGGCCTCGTCGTATTGTTGCAGTACCTACAACCGTCATGTTATTGGTCAATAATGGGACGTGATATTAGTACGTCAACGTCCGCCGCCCATAATATTCCAAGTGCACGCATGCATTCACGAACGTGGGACTGTATGCGCACACGCACGCACTCTGAATACGCACGGACGTTACGAAAACTTTAAAGTCACACGTTTTCCTCTCGTCATAATTTATGTAATATTATAATGTACATAAGCGTAAGTATTACACTACGGTACGCACTGACTGTGCGTTGACCTCCTATAACTACGCGCATGACGATGAGGTTTTTTTTTTATTTCTCTCGATCTCCTCAACTTTATACCATAATAGGCTAAATAGAATATTTAACTATAATATATATAATTAATTATAATAGAAATTGCAAGACTCATTGAATCAATACCTATAAAATGTTCGAGTTAAAAAAAAATTGTTGAACCCCCCCAGAAAAAAGTTGAAAATACGCCGCTAAAAATAGGCTGTGCTCGATTCGGTGGGAATGGGTGAGCAGGGAGACGGAGCCCTTTACTTGTTATTTATTATTTTTGACGTACCCCAACTATTTGTTTTCGACGGGGACGAGCACGAGCTGCTTAATGGACGAATTCATTTGTCTTCAATTATTGTGACATTTACTGTATATTGTTACTGTCAATAAATTAATTGAAAAAATGTTAAGAATTTTAAATATTTTTGATATTAGCCTAAACTATAGGCTTCTACACCGTTCCCATAGTATATAATAAGTCACGCTGATTGCGGTGGTCCACTCCATCCGTCCAACGACTATCCTGCTCTCTGGCCGAACGAAATTTATGCGAATTTAAGCGTTCATAAATCCACGTTCAGTAACATGGATTATATTTTTAAATAGGCATTAAAAATGTAGTATTTATTTATAAAAATGAAGTAACTGGTACTTAGGACAGGAAGTACCTGGGACAGGGATTTAAATCGATTTTAAATACCGATAAAAATCCAAAATGTTTGTCAATAATATTCAAAATCTAAATTTAAGATTAAAAAATATTTAAATCGATAATTTATGTCAAAATAAAATCGTTTGATAATTTTCCTTTCGATATCAGTCCCGGGGGTGTGGCTGTATTGGTGTTAAATAATTTTGAACTTGGAACGCAGTTCTTAAATCGTTATAGCTATATTGACTCCTCTACTTAATTTTCCCAATTCGAGCACCGATTTTAGGCATGCCATATTATTATTATATAATATTTTATATTGTTGTAATTGTATAATAAACCGAAACGACCGATTTTACGAGAGTAAAAATAAAAAATCTATACCCATATTTTATGTTTGTATATATACACGCGTTCAAAGGGTGCGCACACTGCTATAAAATATATATAAAGGTATATCGTGGTCCGAAACCATATTATATAAACCGCGCCGCTCGACGGGCGTGACTCACTCCGATTCTTTAATATAATCCACTTTATTTTATTATTATATACGAGATCCTTTATACAGTATTCTATTAACGATAGTGCTACGTTTATAACATAATAATATGACAATATTAAAAATATAATATATATATAATATATATTATACATACGTTTCGAACTTTACGTCGTCGCCAGCCGGCCAGCCGACGACAATAAACTGTGCTGGGCATAATATAATGTGGTATCTATATGGTACCTAGCTGGTATAATAATATCATCACGACGAATTATTAGAATATTATTTTGTTTCTAATTAGGTTTATGCATCAAAACACAATTATGATCCATCGATGACGGGTACGTACGTCGTTATACATGTTGTTATGACAGATAATAATATTTTGTCGGGGCGCACAACGACGGTATATAGGAAGCATGCGGCGGCGGCATTTGACGTCTCGACGCGGGCGGAACTTACGCGGCTGCGTTTGATGTACTTACATATTATAATTATATACCTATCCACCTACCTACCTACCTACCTATGTCCTTTACATAATTAAAGTCGAAGAGTGTACGGAAACTAAAAACGGCAGCTCAGCGGGCGGTCTCGTTTGTGCAAACGGATGAGCGGCGAAGGGTTGCCGGGGGAGGGGGCCAGAGAGGGAGAGGAAAATCGTTCGAAATCATTAAAACCGCTTACAAATATTATATATATATTTATAGGTATCAAAAGGTTTATGTATACGATTTACCTACCTCCCGTTTGTCGTTACGACGACGATAATGATATTATCGTAAGACTATTTATATCCATGTCCTATATATAAACATCATGTATATAAAATATAACATAATGCATACATACCATATATACAGAGGAGATTTGGCGGAGGAGGAGCGGTCGGCGGCCGTTCGACCCTTATATCGCTGCTGCAGTATTATATATAGGTGGGTACCGTGTATAACACGGGGTGACCTTGGTCCTACCGCACTACGACCCGGATCGACGGAGTGTTATACGCGCTCGCCGCAGCTGTACATAATAAAATAATAGTAATAATAATCGTAACCCCGTAAGCATATCAAATAAATAAATATATATACATACCTTCATGCGGTTGTATTTTACCCATTTTATTATATATATATATATATATGTATATAATATGTATGTCGGCGTGGGCCGATCGATAGACTTAGTCGGCGGTGGCGGTGGTAGTGGTGGTGGTGGCGGTGGCGGTGATAGTGGCGGTGGCGGTGACGGAGGCGCAAACGCGCTCGAGGAGTTGGCGCTTAAAAAAAGTCGTATGAAAAAAATTTCACCCACACACACACATTTATATAAAATCGTTTAATATATATTATGCTATGTGTGTGTGTGTGTGCGTGGAGGATATCGTAATCATCGCTCAAAGGCCGTCCTTTGCGGCGATCGGGCGCCCGGGCGCGCGCGCGCGAATTACAACACGCCGACGCTCCGCTCGGCCGTTGGGAAAACCCAAACGGGCGAAATACCGGTTTTAGGGGCTGAGGATCATGAGCGCTGCCCGTCGTCCCCGTGCCGCCGCCGCCGACCCTGCCGCGGGAGGCACACCCCATTCGCGCGTCCGCGCACTCTCGGCACCGGCCCCAACACGAACCTATACTATAATATATTATATATTATTATATTATGTATATATAAATCGTTTGCACATATTATTATTATTATTATTATACATGAGCGAGGTACATATATATATATATGTATATTATAAACCGCGAGTGCACTATCCACCCACAAGCGCACGGGTGCGGTGGGTGTGTGGGGCGTGTATGATTTGTGTTTGTGCGGTGCGTATAATGTTTGTCGTGCACATTATAATGTGTATGCAGCGAATTACGACGCGCCCGGCGCTTTGTGTATCGTGGGTACATAATATATAAATTTATGTTTGTATATAGCACATCATGTACGCGGCCGCCTCCGCGGAACTCGGGTACTTTGGTAGGTACCCACCTATGTGTGTGCGCACCCACCCGGACGGGTGCACGGTTTATACGCCGGCACGCGCGTATCGTGTGTACAGGTCGATCGTTTTAATTTTTGTGTACCGACGGTGTACATATGGCGATCATACAGTAGTTATATAATAATAATAATAATAATATATATTTAAATAGGTAGGTATGTGTGCACTGTACAGTTGCCGCGATACGGTTTCCCGGATTGTTCGTCTATGCGATTTTTCATCGCTCATCGGTGACGACCCAACGTTTTTCGTAACGATTGCGTATATTCCGTAACGGGGGGCGGGCGGTTTTTCGTCTGAAAGTTCAAACACCGGACGTTGAACCTACGCCGCGGTTGCCGGTTACCGCGGTATAAAAGCGGTTAAAGTTTATATTATAGGTTTAATAATATTATGTATATTATAATATAATAATATCATATGTCAGTGAGGAGTGGAGCGTCGACATTTAGCGGGACACGCTCTACGCGCGTATACTGCCGTACGTGCTTCCGCCGCAGCCCACCGCTTAATACTGAACTTTGACCTCCAACGGCTAAAATGGCAGATAGAACTGTGTCGGTTCGCTGATAATCGATATTATTGCCAACCTCCGACGTTTATGGAGTAACAGAACGAAATATAATATATATTATAGGTGTATACGCGCACGGACTTTCTTTATACAATATGCACGTTATTAATTATGGGCGACACTGGAATCACTATAATATTATATGTATAATAATAAATCTGTTAGCGTAATAACTATAATAAGTGTTTGAATATTTTTTTTCTCCTCTCCCCCTTTGCACCCCACGCCCTTCTTTAGCTCGACAACCCTGTGTTTTTTTTTTATTTCGTCCCTCCCGTCACATTCCGAGAAAACTTTTATTATACTTTCCATCCCTCCCACCTCCGTGTAACCCGCCTACGCGCCTCACTGCATTACATATATTATTATTTATTCTATATATACATATACGTTAACACACAAGTATACGTACACAAACAAGCAGCTTCCACCTTAATCTCGTAATTGAAAACAATGACGATTTTTTTTTATGGTTTTCTATAATTTCTTTATTGTCGCTTTAATAGAGCCTTTGTAGTCGGCTTTATATAAATACATATATATATATATATATATACACACATAGGATATAGAAAAACAATATACTCGAAAGTTCAATAAAACAATTTTCCGTGGGTATTGTGTTCGAAAATATAATATATAGCATAGACACTTTAAAAGAGCAAACCTTTTATCGTTGTCTTTTATTTTTATTTTCCCCCTTTCCATCTCCCTTTATGTTTGGCATTCTCCTATGGGCGTGGATTTTAATATATAATATTTATTGTATCTATAGAAGTACCTACTATTGTAATAACGCATTCAACTGCATCTGTAAATCGTTATTGATGTATTGTATAATAGATATAATTTATTAGAATGAGAACAATTTTTAATTACAATGCCTGGCAAGATGTTTACATACAATTGCTTGGTCGAGGTCGCCTTGTTTGAATTTATAATTATGATAAGCTCACATTTGTGTAAATCCAAATAGTTATTACCAATTAATATCTGTAATCTGTATACTACATAATATAATAGCGTAAAATAGGCCACAGTTTTGGGCGGGAAAGCAATTCGGGCGGGCGAGTGCCGAGTGGTTGTATTAATTTAATTTCAAAACTGTGAATCATTGCATTTGATGAGCAATTATACTATTGTAAGCAGACATTGTTGAGCATTTTATTGATGAATAAATCACTATTACGACTTATCACGACTCGCACGAGTACTATACGACTTTCATGAGATTCATTTAAATAAACATTGAAAAATATGCTACTAGATTAAATTTCTAATGAAAACTCAAAAACAATAATGGATAGAATATAAAAGTTAACATTTTTTTAGTACAACAACACTAACAGTCAAACACAAATAATAATAATTTAACACTAAAGGCTCAAATTTGTTCTTGCAATTATTCAGATAACTCTTTACTGTTGATTAACAACTCTAAATCTAAAAGTTACCATTTCGTAACAATTATAGTAGTTCATCAATTTCAAGTTACATATTACCCAATAGTTATTATAGTGTTTTCAGATTACAATTTACAATTAATAATATGTTCTCCTTAAATGTAACACCATTTATTAATTATTGAAGAGAGAAATCAATATCGTGTACAATTCGGAGAACAATCAAATGTTGGTGACTTAAAACATAGCTTTTCCAATTAGGTACCTATACGGTAAAAAACGACGAATAACGACCGAGCTAATTACCATGTGAATCATATCAATTTATCCATTTTATTAGGCGAAAGAACTAGGAATATAGACAATGAAGACATGAAGTAGCACAATGATGTTTTCTATGAACAGTTTTCGGGTAGAAGAGGAGTTCTCGAATAACTACTTTATGTGACCCTACCTATCGATTGAAAATCCAGTCTAGATGGTATTTGTGAGAGGTCATTTTTCGATTTCCCGTGCGCAGTACATTCTCACTATAATCGTATAAGAAGAAACTATACAACGTCTACGTTACCGTCAAAAATGTCGTTAACAACCGTGGTATTCAACTGCAAGCTCAGAATAAGTTTTTTTGAATGCAATATATTTTAATCAAAAGTAATAAGTTAACTTTCCATCACAGCTGACGTGAAGAAAACGAAATATGTGTCTGATCCTGTTCGATATTGGTTTGGATTTACTTATATTCACAATTTACACAAACTATTATTTATGTCTAATTTTTATTAAACATTGAACGTTTTTGAGTATAATAATATACATTTATACTATTGTATAGATGTAATCGTACTAGTAATTGTTCTAGTACATTTGTACTTATATCAAAAATATAAACATATGTAAGCATATTAGATTGTAGGCAGTTTTTCTTAGATATTTTATATTCTATATTTGAAATCATTTTCCCAAAAGTGTTTGAAATACTAAAAAAATACTCTTTGTCAAAACTTAGAATATAAACAAGTTAGCAAGTTGAAATTAAGTTTATTTTAAATTTTCAACCGAACTAGTTATTTTTAGTATTCATTATCGTAACTTAATTTAATATACATTAGCTTAAGACATAATTAAGTAAATTTTGAATTGAGCCCTATTAATATTTAATATAGCTTTATAAATCCTAAGAAGTATTAAATTTTTTAGTTTTAGATTCATGAACCTATTATCAACCTATCACATACTATTAAGCTTAATTATTTTAATTTAATTATTTTTGTAGATATATTAATTTATGTTGACATCCCTGACAAATTTGTTAGCCGGAAGTCAAACCCCTGCAGTCGTTAGGAGAAATGGTGTGTAAACAATTTTTATTAAGCTTACATGTTATTATGTTAATTAATTATTTTTTTTCAAACTTAACTGAGTTGAAATTATTAATTAACTTACCCAACCTTGCTTCCTCTGGTATTTATCAAAGGGCGGAACCCTTTTCTGCCATTACACTATTATGATTAATGTAAAATGCAATATACTTTTAAAATTTTAAAATATCGTTTTTTATAGATCCAGTGTTCTTACATAAATTTACATAGATTATTTATATACAAGGTGATTTTTTAAGCATGCTTGCCCTTATTTTTTCCCTTTAATAGAACATTTATTCAAATTCTGATTTTTAGAATTTTTAAAGATCATAATATTTTTAAATTCTTAAAATTTTTTGTTCTTTTTAAAGAATAGCCTGTGGCGATACAACATTCTATTTTATATTTATCTCTTATCTTACTTATCTTTATTTAAATCAATTTCTATTTTTATCTAATAGTTATACAATTTTAGTGTTCATCGTTATTTAGACTTAAAACGTTACGCAACGACTTTTGCGTTTATTGTTTATCATTGTATTGTTAAAAATAATACCTTATGCGGGAAATGGCCCGGATACAGAATATAACAAATTCTTTGACTGATTGCTAAGATAAAAATAAATCGCGTGGAATAAATATTTCTACGAAATCAATATTATAACTTTTAAGTAAATGGATTTTAAATTATTTCGTTTTGTATTATTTTTCGTTTATGATATTCTCTATATTTCATTATTTTTGTTTACCGTTTTCCGTTTTGATTACGTTTTCAAATTACAATCGTTTGTTGAAAAACTACCTAACGTTATTGTGACGTTTGCAAGCCCCAAATTTTTCACAGATTCTAAAAATCAAAATTTGAATATATGCAAAGTTAAAGCATAAAAATAGGGCGAGCATGCTTAAAAAATCACCTTGTAAATATATTTTGTTAAATGTCACCACCTTTATTAAATCATAAATGTTCAAAAAAGAATAATAAATTACATCTTTACCTAATAAATATGTCAATGCGTAAAAAATGTTATAGGTTTCAAATGACTGGTCTGGCGTGTATAAAAAACAAGAAGTTATATATTATGTATAATGTATGTATATATTAAGGTATAATAAGATAATTATTTTTAATTGGATGAATTTTTAAAAAAAATCTTGGAGAAGTATATTAGGTTATTAAGTACCTAGTTATATTTTATATGTTTTATTAATTTTATCATAAATTAATTTTATAATTTCTTTAAAAAAATATTGCAATTGTTTGTCATTTTAAATATATTTTCTAACGTTTTTGCTTAAAATCATTTAGAGCCGGGGAACTAACTCTGCAGCTGTACGCCTGATCGAAGGTTTCTGGGGTATCTTCTCGTTGAGTATATATCTCATTTACTCCCTATAGGGCAGTGTAAGAAATGTGTTAAGGGACCCGGATCTAATGTTTCACATTTTCCGCAATTATATAAAATTTGAAAAATGTATTTTTATTTTTTAGTTGCCACTTTATTTATAACACTTTTCTACTAATCTACCACCCGTTACCTATTAAGGGTGTATTATAACAACAAAAATGACTTCATAGAAAAAACTCTCAAATCATATAGAATTATCAGAATTTGATAAATTTTTTTTATTTGAAAGAAGTAAACTTCTTACAGGCCACGGTCGAACTTCAACTTTTATTTAAATTTCAAATAATGTTATAAAATAATTTGTAAAAAAATCTGTAAAATTGTCTTAATTTTAAAGAGATATACAATTTTAAATTAAAATATTGAATAATGGAGTTTAATGCGGCTTGTAGAATATTTCCACATATTAGTTGAAAAAAAAATGATTAAATTTGGTTGATTCTACGTGATAGGATCGTTATTACTATAGAGTGTATTTTTGTGTACAAAATCACATTGCAACCGGGTGACTTAAGAGTTAAGAGGATGTCAACTCAATATGTGTTTTCTCTCTCAGACCTACATCCCAGATAAAACACATTAATGTAAATCATTTTTTATGACTTTTTGGTAATCTTAGAGTAAAATCACATATTACAAAAATTATAGAGGATATTTTTGAGGATTTGACATATTGGTTATATATTTTATTATTATTTGACTTTATATTCGAATTAAAAATAAAAATATACATTTTTGTAAATTTAAATAGATATATTAAATTGTTTTGAGACAATATTTAAACAAAACAACACACCCTCAAACATATTATTCTCTATAATATTTGTCATTTGACTCTAAAAATATACTCGAAACACATAAAAGATTTTGCATAAATGCGTTCTGTGCATGTTGTGCGTGGGCACTGAAAATAGTTCACTGACATCATCTTGAATACAATTTATTAAATCATTGTATATAAAACACGATTTTGAGTGGAATGTGGAAAAACCGGGTGTGTCAAACGCTATTTTGTGAGTATATTATATAATATATATTAGTAAAAATGTAGATTACAATATGATAGTCTAATTTTTGCTAAATGCATATTAATTAAGATATAATAAATGTATTATAATATTACATCAAATGTTATTGTTCTTAACTTAAAGTTAAAGTCAATACCAATATACCTACTATGGAATGGTGTGAATAGGTTTGTGGTATCATGCGGTAAATTTCAATGACACATATAGGTAATAAGTGTGTGTGCATTTAATATATTGTAGAAACAAAAGTCTAAATTACGAGGTATCTTCCTCTCTGTGTGTTTCCAAAGACAAAACTTATCGTAAACTGCTGTTTTTAAATTAAAAAAAATTGTTTTATTTTAGATATTTATTATAAGTTTGTAAATATTAATATACGTATTATTATGATACTATTGTCTATTGAGGTATAATAATTAATCATTAATAATATTTACTATGCAAACATAGTATTAACTATACTAAGTATTTGACATAACGTAGATAGGTCAGAGAATAAAAATGATAACTATAAAGTATAAGAATTACCTTTAAAAAGACATAAATGTTAATATTTGTTTCTTTAACAATTTTTTATATTTTAATAAGCTTTTTAATTTCTGAAATAATTGATTCTTAGTATTTCTAATTGAGAAGATACCTTATATTTAAGTATCTATACAAGTCTTTATTATTATAAAATGAAAAAAGAGCATAATATTACAAACCATTAACTTTGAAGCATACTAAAAATTAAAAAAGTTTGGCATAACGAAAAAATAATCGCATTATAGTATTAAATATTTTAAGATCAATAATTATAAGTATTAAGACCAATACAGCAGTATTAAATAATTAAAATAAATAACGTATATTAACTACTACAGGTAGTTAATTATGGATAATGATATCAATGAAAATGTAATAGTATTAGAATTATTAGATGAGTATCCATAAGTAAGCCATGATTATTATTATATAATTTATCTTTAAGAGGACACGCGTGATTAAAATAAATTCTATATACACAAATCAACACAACACTACTAATAAGTAGGTACAAACTACGAATGTATACAATGGTACATATTTATAATATAATTATTAATATTAATTCGATTCACGTACCATAAAATATATAAAAGACGATTCATCTGAGATATTGCGTTTTAACTTTTTTCATAGCATAAATAAATTAAAGCTAATTAATTTGTTAAAAACGTGGAAAGACTTTTTAACTTTTAAATTTTTGTACCAATGTTATTATATTTTATATGGATGATAAAAATTTGGTTGTTCTGCTGTATAAATATTTGTAATTGAAAAAGTTTTATTTTTTTTGCATAATTTCGTAATTACGCATAACCAAAATGTGTCACTATATAACGTAGAGCCATTTTTAAATTACTTTAAAAACATATTTAAAAAAAATAAAATACATTTTAATATTGTTTTTAAATTATTAAAATTGCCTATTTAAAACTCCTTAAAAGTCGGGAGTACGGTGTTATCGGCCTGCTCCACCACCCAGAGTTATAAGAATTAAACTGAATCCGTATGAAAAATATTAGTTTGTTTCTATTTTGTGTATTCTGGTGTTCATAATGGCACAAAATAGAATGTAAGCACTTAGGTTAAACAATTTGTTTTCTGTTTATTATTACCTATATAACAGTGTCCGTGAGCACAACTTTATCTTATGTTTTATTCAGAGCGTATATATAGTGAGGGAAACTAGTTATCCGTCTTATAGTAATACATAACTTTCGGTATCTCCTATACTAAAAGTTGTGTATATGTATTGAAAAGTTGGATAAAGATTGTCGGGTGTTTGTTTCGGACAAGACGACTAATGACTTTAGTAGAATGTCAATGGTAGGTACTTGTTTGGACCGTTCCATCTAAACTTAAATTGTTTTCCCGGAATATTTCGTAAAATAAGAAATCAACATTTTGAGATAAAAAATAATATACTATTATGCAGCGTGTAAATTTCAAAGCATTTTTATCGCTTTAGAAATATGTGTTTTTCAGCTCTACATATAAATTTATAAATTTCGAATTAGATAACGTGTGTCGAACAGCAATTCGCTACAGCCAGTGCAATATGCCGATATCCGATAATGCATATTTTATATACTCCAGTGAGCAGTCGATTTAAAAGTAATTTATACAAATTCGTAATTCAATATCAGGTAATATTGTATTCAAATAAATATTCAAATTGAATTGGTCAAAAACGGTTCGCTATAAAACTATAAAAGTAAAAATAACCGATAATCAAATCGATTGATATGCAAATCAAGCGTTTTATTTATAAAATTTAATTTATTTCGATTTCATTGGCTATGGTTGAATGCCAACAAATGGCCTGCAGATTTATTGATTTTACCATGCTGTATAATTGCTGTGCGTGCTAAGATTTCGGGGCAGTAAAAAAATGAAATACATTTCACATACAATAGGTAGGTGGTACTTGTATATTGTATTATATTATTATACATACATAGTAAAATTAAAACAGATTTTACTTTAGATATTTAAATATATTACAAACTTCCTACCGGTTATTTTGAAGACCGTCCCGAAAAATAGAAATGTAAGTAATATATACACGAAAAAGCAGAAGTATACATGACTCATTTTTTTATACTGAAAAATTTTGATAATTTTTGGACAAAATGAACTTTCTCCTAAATATCAGATTTTGATAATCATCAAGTTTATAAAGATTAAATATTATTCTGCGCCGCGGCATGCAAATTAAAAAAAGTTACATACCTTTATAATTATTCCAGATAAACCGAACAGTCATCCATAGCCCACAAATTCACTGGTTTTATGCGACTTGTATATTGTGTGCATGTGACTATGGGTACTCAATAAACTCATAAGGTGTTTCGTACGTCCACCTACGCAGCTACACTAACCTAAAAAAAACTAGGTACTTACATTATAAATTGTAAATTGACAGTTTAGAGGGTTTTTATTATTTCCTCGTAGTAGTGTCTTGCTCTAAGCGCACGAAAGGCGTCTGATAGTCGTGTATTGTGAGATAAATGAGAAAACGTACGCTGCTTTTGTTATACAATATACTGCTTTAACAAACTGTGGTAGGTACAGAGATAGTTTATGTGGAAATAATCTTTTGCCGTGAGATTTATGAACCGAGAACCACAATAAAAACGAGTTACCTACATATAATATTAAACATGCTGTCTTGTCTCGTAAGTATATTTATCATAATATCAAAGGGAATGTTGAAGTGGTTTGAAGTCAGCCCTCAGATAAGAGTTGAATTTAAAATTCAGAAACTAGCTGTGGTGCTGTAGGTTACCAAAATTGATTTTTAGAGGTGGCATACAAATTCCATATTATACCTTTTTTTTTATTTTACTGCTCAAAAACCTAAATAAGCCTTTTTATATTCACGCAACATAAATTAAAAATGCTAAAAATGGCGCAAATTACCTTCTCTTTGCATTATAATAATTATACTGTCTGGACTTTTTTTTTATTACAACTTAAATAACGTTTTTGAAATAGGTTTCTACAATGAAACTTAATATCTCATTTTTTATTAAACTGTAATCTGTAAAAATTGATTTTTTCAACATACTCTTATATATATATTGTTAAAGCTTACAATATTTGAATTTCTATTTTTAACAACAAAGGCTGTCAGATTTTTTACCCCCCGAAAAGCATTTTTGAACAAAATAACGAATCCTTGTTAAATCAATAATAAAGCGATTGTTTGCTCGCTATATCGCTAAAACAATAGTTATATTTTGTACACAAACAGAAAGGGGATAAGTATTTTAAAATAATTTAAAATATGGTTTGGTGTAGAGAATGTGTTAAACATATTTTGAACAATCAAACATTTACACTAGTTTTGAAAATATCAGTAAGACAATGTAAATTTAATTAAATTTACGTAGATTTATATGTCATACATATTATATTTCAAGTGAATACGTTTCTACAGAAAAGGGGATACAAATATAGAATCGTGAATTCAATGTAATTGGAATTTAAATTGTTTGTAATTAATTAATTAAATGGCTGGGACACCATAATGTAAAGCTTCTTGTATAGGTTGTATATTATTATTATTAATTTTACATATTTTCAATGTCTATAAATACAATATTTCCAAGAGAATATGTAACAAACGCCAATAAATAATAATTAATAATTATATTATTACTAACTGTGTTTTTAAATGTTTAAAAAATATTATTAGTACATTATTATTTATATAAGCTGTACGTTTATCGATACGGCCTGTAAGTACTAAAGTCTGTAGCTAACATGAAAAATAATTTAATAGCAATAAAATTATTAAATATTTTATTATATAATATATTATAAGATTTATGTATACATTTATTTTATTTTATTGAACCCAAAAATTATTTTAATATAATAATGTAGCGTCAAAATGTTTTTAAACCACTATGAAATAAAAATTATTCTTAGAGACCTTAAAAAGTGTTCAATACATACTTGCATAGTATATATATAATTTCATATACTTTTACGTAATATTATGAAAAACACATTTGTATGTATTTATTATACTTACTATACAATAATATACCTACCAAATGGAAAATGATAAAAAATGAATATTCCTACGCATTAAATTCCATATTTTCTTGGCGGTTTTCGGTAGTTTTTCTTTACGCCCGCGCCATCTCATTCAATTTGAATCGTTCAAAAATCGGTATTTTTCAGCATATTTGAAGTTTTTTCTTCTTCTCCAATAATAATAATAATAATAATAAAAAAAGTATAAAATATTCTATAGATTTATTAAATAGAGACTTTCCATCTCATTATCAGTTGTAGCTTGTAGATTTGAAAGCGATTCACATTAATAGGTAAATTATAATATGCTGTAAATGGTATTGAGTATTTGAGTGACGAGTATAGGTAAGCAGTTTTTTTATTCATTGGAAAACATTTCAAAGAACAATTACAATGCTCAAAAAAAGCTATTGCTAATATTAATACTAATGCTATAGCTATATGATTTTAAAAACAAATATTTAATAGTTTAAACTTACATTTTATATGTGTCTTTAAATTATTCGTTAGTTTATTGTGTTTATTATTTTCTACTCAAGTGTGAAAAAAACAAAAATTTGTGGTATCAACCACCCACTATTTCGTACTAGTCAGAGACCAGGGGGGCTAAAAAAAAGTATATTATGACCCACACTAAAAATACAGTTTCCGTGTGCTTTCCATCCCCCATATCCGCTCCTGTATTGATTTAAAAATGTATGTATGTCTAAACTTTGTTTTTTTGTACATTAGTTAAGGCCTATTATAAGTAGGCTACCTACATAACCAACTATCATATAATGTTATAATATTTTAATTTTTATATTGATTTTTTATTAAATACCAATAAATAAACGCCCATAGACATATTAAAATATGCAATTATATTACATTGGCAAAAAATAATTAATTATACCTTAAAAGTACATAATAAATATATTTTGTTACCTTAACAGCAACAACATAGTACACATCTCGCATTTTGGACAAAATGAGATTTATGTATCAAAATATTTGTAATCTCCTTGTGCATAAAATTGTTTATCATCATGCACGTTGTAGAATCATTAGTTTCCCGCTAAAAACTAAAATGACTAGTGATAGCACGTATAGTAAATTCACCCGTGATAACGCGTGTTTGACCAATTTCACGCGGTGGATATTATAGAACGTCCCTTAAAAGTAACTGCGTTCTACTCAATATTAGGGTAATTATAATTTAAGTTTTTGTATTACGTGTATTATGCATTATATTACAGTGATTAATAATTTGTAATTTATTATTAACTTATTTGCATTCCTAAATTCGGTTAACGTTTTGCATAATTGAAATACGTGTTATTACGCGTATATATAATTTATATAAACTTAATAATTATAGTATAATACTGTGCATTACACTGTGCACATTAGGTAAAAATGTATAGCTTTGTTGAAACTGTAACTGTCTTTAAAAAAAGTTATGATAATTGATAATTCATTTCTTTTTATAATATAAAAGAACTTTGCCAAAAATATTTTTCTCTATTTCAGTTATGTGGTACAGACAGTATTATTTTATTATTTATTAGGTTTTTTTTTGGTGATAACATGCGTCTCTCAGTTGCAATACCACATATCTTATTATGATGTGGCTATAACACGTATACTATTGTCATAGCACGTAAGTGGATTATCCAGTAGATAATACATTTTTTTTAAATTTTTAGTTAAAAAGATATGACGTAGAACTAATTAAATAAACAAAATACATCTTGAATCTGGTCGACAAAGTATTAATTACCAATTAATTCAGTTTATTGACTCTCCTGGAAAGTAGAAAATGCGTTACGTGTTGTTGCTGTTAAGGTAACGATTTATAAGGCAGAGATAAAAATGTAAATATAGTACTTACTTACATCCAAACGAATATAAGTTTCAAGCCTTAACACTTAATATTTTTGTATTACAACAAAATAACTAAAAGCCTTAAAGAAATCTAAAGCAATCAAAATTATTATTTTCCATATAAATAATATCCAATTTAATCGAAATGTGAACTTCAAACGATTTTACAAAACAGTGCATAAGTATTTTTGAAATTTTTAAATTAACAACTTAAGGAGAACGTCGTGCTAAATTGCCAAGCGTTTTGACAGGAAAAATCATTTTTTTATCAACATACCTAAATTTACAAACAACTAAAAAGAGTCATACATATTAAATGTTTAAAAATAGTGCAAAAAGAAAAAAATAGTTTGAAAATTATATCATATCTATAAGAATCATCGACAAAATATCGCCGGTAAAATATCGCGTGACCAAAATATCGCGAAACCATTATATCGCATGGAATAAATATCGCCAGTATACATATCGCCAGCATGAAATATAGCAGTAATTTAATTATAAATAAATAATATATTTCAAGCATATAATATTGTTATATTAATATATAGTAGAATTTATAAAAAATGATAAAAATGTGTATAATTTAATAAAATTGATATTAGTAATAAAAAAAAATTAAATATGTATATTAATTAATGGAAGTATATATTCAATGAAATGCCTTGAAGATAATCTTCAAACTCACGATTATAATAATCTGCTATTAGGTACTTTCTTTACTCGTTCAGCCCTACTGACTGTTTTGTTCTTTTATCAGGAGTATTTGGATTTCCTACTATACTTTAACTTATTTTAATTTCCATAAAACTGTATAAAAGTGTGAACTGTAAAAGCGTCAGTCACAGTGACAGTACAAAGTATTACTAAATAGAAATTATAAAAAAAACCAGTGTACTTACTTGAATGCATTGCTAGGTAAAAGGTGAATACGATTATAGATAAGATAAAGTTAAATGCAATATACAGACGCGATAATAATGTACGGCGATATTATTTCTTTACGATACAATGGTTTCACGATATTTTAGTTGAGATATTTTGGTCACACGATATTTCACCGGCGATATTTTGTCGGGGTACCTATCTATAAAATGGTAGTATAAATATTTAGTCACAATTTAAGTCCCCGAGGGTTTTAAAAAAATACATCAAAAAATAAACATCAATTTCGTGAAAAATTGGTGTTGCGTTAATATTTTAGTTTTTTTTTATATTGTTTTTAAAGTATTTGGAAATGTTTACTTTTGACCTTATAAAGTATAAACTAGATCAAATTCTATACCAAAAACCACCCTGAATATTAAATATTTAAGCATTTTTTTTTGTTTCCAAAAGTGACAGTAAACACTAAAAAAAAAATAAGTAAACACAATTGTGTTAACCGCTTGTTATCAAAACTGATTCATCTCTCGTATCTTTAAAATATGATTAATGCATACTAAAAACCTAATATATTGTTAGTCATTTTTCAATATTATGCTTATTATTTCATATTGATAATGAATAATAAATTTCACTGTAGTAAAACTATAGTAATATAATATACATTTTGAAACTAAAATATTTTATTACCTACCATAATTTCATTGAGTTCGAAAAGCATATTATTGAATTTAACGGCCAAAATCGTCGTTGGAAATTAGTTATAATATTTTATAAATAACAAATAGATTACTATTCGTTATGTTTTATGGTTGAGCGTTATAATATATCATGTTATTTATGAGTATAAAGCACACAAGGCGTTAAATAAAAGCTCATTTCCTGTACCATTATATTATATTTTAAATCATTTAAACTATTCAAAGGCATAATAGCTGCTTATAATGACTCATACGGGAGAAAATGACAATCCGCACGACATACCTAAGTATGAAAAATAATATACACTACTTAAACAATAATTACAGCATACAGCCTACGTTCAATTTTATGAACCACAAAAATATAGCCCAACCGCGTTATAACAATATCGTGATGTAGTAGTATACTGCAGACTGCAGTTCTATACTTAAATATTAAAGTAGGCATAGTTTGAAATAATAATATCACTACACTGTAGTCATATTACACAGCCGTAATCATAAAATATAACAACTCATTTATTAACTCGTATATCGTAATTTCAATCTATTACCGAGATAATAGTAAAACATTAATAAAACATGTCTTGTACATTTCGATACGAAATATTTATGATCTGGTAAAAAAAAAAATCGTTAGCGTAGAATATATAATATATTATACTTGTTTGCAACAATATTATTCGATTCTTATCGAATATGAGAACTTAATGATTTTATAATGTCATCTCTCTCTCTCTCTCTTTTTTTTTTTTTGGTTATCTGTAAACACTTTGTAGTAATCTAATTCCTCGAAAACTTTGTCAGAGATAATGCGGTTGGATTTTATATGTTACGTTCGTTTATTTTATATCAAAGGCAATACTGTTTACAGAAGAGGGTAAACTTTCGTCAACAAAAAAAATAAATATAACATTTCAACAAAAATGTTTTAATACAATCTTATTGATCGCGTCAAATCGAATTGAAAGCTCATATTTGATATTTTAAGACCAAAAGAATATAAGTAATCCAATCATAAAGTAAAATATTTTCGAAAAAACAAAATAATCATTAAAAATAAAACTTGCAAACAAAAAAGATTGAGAATCAGTAATTTAATAAATAAATAATAACAAATTACCTACGAGCCCTGGATTAAGGCAAAATATTAATCTAGGCAAGATTTCCAAGGCACCATTGGAGGTAGCCTCCACACACTTCAGCTGCCAGTTTATATACTTTGGTAATTTACCTACTTTAGCACATTATCTTTACACGCATACATTAAATATATATCTTACAAATATCTATGAATATCTTATATATAATTAGAAACGAATAAAATCAACATAGTTTATTAAATATAAGTTAATAGTTCAATTGTTGAAATAATTTATTTTAATTCGTAAACTTAAATTAACAAAACAATTTTATCATTTAAAATATCATCTATTTTTATTTTTTACCATTTAGTGACTAAAGAAGTTCTGATTCAATATTTAATGAATCAATCACATTTAAAAATCCTCTCTCATTGTTGATCTTATAGAGCAAGGATGGCAAATCCACAGAACATAAAAAAATAAAATATTTATATTTTATTTTATTTTTAATAATAAACAACAATATATACATATTATAATATATTTCATATTTTAATAGCAATAAGCTCTAGAAAAAAATAAAAAAGCAATTTTAGGCATGTAGTGTCTGAAAAATTTGTTATAGAGCTTCTAACTTTTTTTAGTACTGAAAAAGAGCATTTACCACATTCACCATGTACACACTTTGCTACCACAGCAAACATACACATTCTGAGTATTATTTCCAAATGCGTAAAAACATTTTATAAACCTTAATCCTTTATGTTAACATTAGGTTTACTGAAGGGATTTTACTTTGCTATTTTTCTTTTAACATCAGTGGTTTAAGATAGTAACTTTACTAACTTAGAACGTTTAATATTCCCTGGAAATCACCTAAGACCTGGAAAGTTTTTTTTACATCATGAACTATGTTATTAATTATTTATTTAATCTATACGTTCATACATTTTTAAAACCGGAAATTTAGTTCCATACTGCTTCTCACATTATACATACATTATACATATTTGAGTCTTGTACAAATCTACTAAAACAAGATATTATAGATTAAAATAATTCATGTATTAAATACTCCAAGATAAATTGTAATTTTTGATAGTTTTAAATTTTAAGGTTATTTTTTGATTTTTTGACCATTTTAGGGTATTAGGTCATTTAACACTAAAATCAATTAGTTTAATTTTAAGATTTTTACTTATAAAATTAATTTTATAACATACTACTAACCAGGTTTTTATCTAATTGAATATTATTAATCATAATATTTCCATACAAAGTAAAAATTGTGATAATGTGTGGGGAATAGCAGGGCCTAAAATACATCTAATTTCAGGGGACACACTTATTAATTTAATTGTTGACTTTGGACTTTGACAGATTTTTATGACAAAAAAAAACCTGTGTAGGTTGTAACTCCCAAAATCCCCCTTTTTTATGTATCACTCATTACCTTACACATTAATAATATTTATATGATATTGGTACTAAAATTATAAAAAATAAATACAAGTATAAGTATGAGTAAGCTCTGTCCACCTGACATCAAAATACTTTGGAAGTGTGTACATAGTTTTTTGTTCATCTAGAGCAACTTGTTTCAATTCATTAGTTCTTAGTCCCGATTGGTGAAAGTAGGATGAAATTGAAGAGCATATTTGGATAAGTTTATTTAATTCACCTACTTCAGAAGTTAATTTTTTCTAAGCTAATGCACTCCTGTGAACTGCACACCAAATTTTGATAAATGGGCCAGTATTATTAAACATTTTGTTTCTTTCTTGTTCAAAAATAGACCATAAGCCATTTTTCTTTCCTATATTAACGCTAGCTCCATCGGTTACAATAGATGAAACTAATGGTAAAACTTCATTCCAATCGACAAATCGTTCAACAGAATTTTTTATGGCTTCATAATACCCAATAGCACCTTTCTGAGTAGGTTCTTCAAAGCCCATAAAAATTGTTTCAGAATTACTATTCTCCAGCACAATTTTAAACAAAACATGAATATTGTCTATTTGGTTTCTGTCTACAGAACCATCCACACGAAGAGAAATTGCAATACATGATTTAAATTTGGACTTCAGATTTGGAATATCTGCTTGTACAATATGTCTTAAAAGGACTGAATGCGTTCCAGGATTTATATATTGCAGTTCACCTTCTTTTGGATTGTATGGTTGAAATTGCTTTTCTGGGTCCAACTGGTTGCAAATAAGACTCACCACTTCCCTGGAAGGACATGACCATGCGCTTAAAGTTCCACGTTTAGAATCATTAAAAACGGTTACTAATAATTTACTAATTTTTAACGCAAGAACTTTGTTTTGTTTTAAAATTAGTTTATTGAATGGAGCAGTATTGTGTACCTCAGAAACAGATAATTTTGACAATTGGTCAACTTTTACACATTTTTTATGCATATGTGATTCAATATGTTTTTTTAGTCTGGATACTCGAGGTGCACAACCACTTTCAGAACAGACAGGAGGCAAATGATTTTTTTTCTTACATAACAATAAAGCAGTTTTTGATTGTCTGTAACAAATAATACACCTAACCATCTTTCTAGCCTTTGTAACTGGTAACTTTTCAAAACATGGATCTAATATAAATTGTTGTTATTCTACTAATTGGGTGATATTATCACCAGTCTCATCATCAATTCCTTCATCTAATGGCCTAGGTTCACAAATTTTTGATGAACTTGATATTTCACTAACAACTCTATTTGGTAAACTTTGGTGGAAAACAGTAGGCACACAATCCAACTACAAAATACAATGAAAACTCAAATCAGGACTTAAATAAATTTGTCATTATAAAAATTGTTTATTAACTTGTTAGTTAAATAAACTTAATAAACTGGTATAAGGTTATATTATATATATATTATGTATGTAGATCCTTTGGCCAGTTATACATTTTATTAAACAAGACAAAATAACTAGACAATTCTTTAAAATCAAATTTATAATAAATTATAAATTATAATACCTAACTTAAATTTTTTAAAATATTTCAACATATTTTAGGCTTCAAATAAATACATATTACATATAACAATACATATTTATAATATGCTGTAGAGCTATAATATACTAAATTATATATTACTATGGACATAAATGCATAATAGAATATTACAACTTAATATGCTATAAACTTTATAGTGTAAAGTAGAAATTACAAGTTACTAGTTATTTTTTTAGTAGGTTACACTGTTACAGTACACACTACCTACACAATATTGAATTAATATGAACTTACTTTGTATTGAATCATTATTGGTTTTTCTTTTTTTTATGACATACTTGTCCATATTTGGTACTGACTATCGTCTATTATAAATTAAAAATATATAATGATGAATAATGATTAATATTACTACTATCTAGTATCTGACTATCACAATCACTAATATCATAATAATATTATGTTGTTCAAAAATTCACACAAAAAGACACAGTATTTTAGGCCCTGGGGAATAATGATGGAAAATTTAATGAGAATTGTTCTTTTTTTTTCATTAAAAGTTCATGTAAAAGACTTAAAATTGTGCAGTCCTGCAATTTATTTTTAAATGTAATAGATATTTTTTGATTCAAAACTTGTTTAAAATAAAAATTTATTGTGCATTATTTTGTATTTTTTGGGCATAAATGAATTTTTGGGATTTTAGGACATAACCCTCCCAGCTTTAAATATATTATTTAGTATTTGTTAACACATATCTTATATTATATTTATGTCATATAATATTAATATAAATTAAAAGAAGAATTTTTAAAAACATTTGCCTGGAACTTTTTTGGTAATATTGTTATATGGAAGTGAAATCTAGGCGATATCAATAGAAGAATAAAATAAACTAGGGGCGTTTGAAATGTGGTGTTACAAAGAAATGTTAAGTATAAGCTGGATTATTAATAGGAAAACAAACAAAGAAATTTAAAAAAAAATACTGGAAAGAAGAACTCTATGGAAAAGTTTGATAAGAAGATCAAATGAGTGGATTGACCGTATAAATAGAGGATTGTTAAAATTGATTATAGAAGGATGCGTTGAAAGGAAGAACTTATGTGGTTACTGGTTGTATGGAAGACCTATAGTGGAGTTTATAAACAAGATCATAAAGGATTAAAGGTATGGCTAGTATTTACTGGTGAAAAGAAAAGCGAATGACTGAAACAAATGGTGATAATTTGCAAATCAATCTGAGAATTGATGATAAAAAGAGAAAGAATTTACTAACATTTAAATAAAAATTACAAAACTTTCTCTTTAAAGAATATTATCAGATATTATTCTAGCAACTGACAAGTAACAAAAGCAATTAATTTGGTGTAGCTCACCATTTAAACCCAATATTGATAAATAAGCCAAATTAATAGTATTCAACTAAATGTATGCCAAATAAGGTACTACCTAATAAGGAGAATAATTTAGTATAGGTAGGTACAGGGCATTGGGGATTTGTTATTTTTTATTTATAGCTCATAGACTTTTTAAATAAATGCAACAAATTTAAATAAACTATGTAGGTATTAAAATGTTTGAAATTTTACAAATTTGAAAATATTTAAGGGAATAAAATAAGACTTTCAAAACTCCATTTATATATTATAATATTGTTTGGTAAATTCAGTTTACCTGATTCGATAAAATCAAAAATAAACAACTCAAATATTTTAGTTATTAATGGCTACAGTTGTATTAAATTCAAATTAATTTGGTAAAAAAGGGTTGAATGGCATTTTTACGGTTGAATGATTGATCTAAATGTGTCATGAATTCTATAATGTATTGAATGAAACTGGGTATAGATGGTAGCCATATGGCAGATGAGAGGCAGATGGTAGAGTAAATTGATTACCGGAATACCTATGGTTTGATTTTCTAAAATGTTTTCAGGAAATTGATGAAAATTACTAAAACAATAATTGATGACACAATCATAAAAATGTTAACTATTTTGTTTTAATTTATGAAATAAAAATATTATTATGAAATTGAGCGTTTTGAGGAAGATACTGAATTTTTAAATTCATATTTGTATTTTGTACATTTTTTAAAATGTGTTTATCCAAAACTATTGTATTGTTTTAATTATTGTAAAATATAATAATTTAAATATTTTATTTAATTAATCTTATTGTTATTGTAATGTTAATCTTATTATTAAAATTTAAAAATGTCACAAATAATTTGTCAATATATATATATATAAATATAATTTTAGTTTAGGGTTTAAATTTCATAGGAAAATAATTATTTCCATAAATTCTGCTATATTTTTAAATTTTTTTCTTCTAAAATGAGTGAATTTTTATTTTATAACTTAGCATATGGTAGGTACCAATGAAAAATTATTATTATAAATTATTATAATATAATGAACATTTTAACAAACAAAATTGTTGTTACTTTATTATACCTACATACAAATTAAAACTATGTAATTGTTGAAGTTTTAAGATAATATTTGTTTCATAGTGATGTGTTTTTGTTTTGTATTTAGTAATTTAATATAATGGTCTCAGAGTTCCAGAAGTTTCATGTAGCCCTATCTACATGATGAAAATTGAACACAGATGTGGTACTTTATTGATTTAACACTCCACCCCATTGAGGTAGGTTAGGGTAGGTTAGAAGAAAAAAAAACCAGGTTAGGTAAAATACACATTTATTATTTTAAACACTACACTTACTACACTGAGAATATTAATTTGAAAATTATTTTTATCGTTTTTATTTCGTGAACAAATCATACTAGACATTCACATGTCCGTAATATTGAATAATAAATAATACATCAATTATTTTCTTATATAAACATAAAACAATTATTAGTTTTACTAAAAAAGAATGGATGTACTCGTAATATAATATAATATGTTATTGGGCTGGATACAATTTTTTTTCAAAGGCAATTTTCATGAGATTTTTGTTAATGTAGTTTCTTATTAACATTTTATTATTTATTATTTGTATTAAAGTGGAGATGTATTATTGATATTTGAGTACTTGACATTATAAAAACGTTTCGTGATTCATAGATTTTCCTCGAAGAGAAAAAATATCAAGTAGCTACGATTACCTACTTAACCTAATTTTTTGATATTTTTTGCACATAAATGAAATTTATAAATTACCAATAAGCATAAAATTAAATATGTTTTATTTTCAATGTTTAACGGCTATTCTGATATGTTTATATTTTGGGCGAATTTATTTTAAGTTTGATTAGACCTGAATGCTAATTGATTTTTGTTCCAAATTATTAATCCGTAGGTACCTATTTATTTATTTTGAATAAACCATGCAAAATACAATTATTTTAAACACTTCAAAAAATAAATTCCCAACAAGTATGTTTTACAAACCCCAATAAACACAATCCTTTTCAGTTTACATTATCAATATTTCTTGGGTAGATCTCAAGGTTATTATTCAATAAGTAATTCAATCACCAATAATTATAGAACATTCCTGATTTGGTCTCACAAATACCATTTCAACCACTGCAATAATGAGATTTATCACTTTAATGTTCAAATTAACACAACCATAGTTAAACCTGATTTATCTTATAACGTTTAACAAACCACTGAGTACTGACTAATAAATCCAAAATACCAAACCACACAGTCTATAATTCATTCTATAATTGTGAATGTTCAGGTTCATTTCCACTAACAAATGTACCTATCACTAATTCGGTAAATAGGTCGTAATCGCGGTTTTGTATTCGTGACCAAATTCAGAGAATGCGCCTACCTAAGTTGTATTTCATCAGCATGGATATTTTCGAATTACTGACTTTCCTCATATAATACGTATTTTGCAAATATTATGAGTGAATTTTAGGACTAGTTTTCAAATTTTTCAAACCAAAATCCACACACCAGAGCAAAAAAAACATGCCGGCGAAATGGTGCAAACATTTCAAAATCAGTTTTTAACTCAACCGGATATGGATATTTTTAAGGATATTATTGAATATTCTCAAATTTGTAATCTAAGTTAGTAATAATGTTTTTATTCATAAATTATTGCACCCTTTCACCAGCACACCCACCTTTTTTTGCTCTTGTGTACGAATTTTTTGTCAGCAAAATTTGAAACCTAGTCCACAAATGTATGCATAATATCAGCAAAATAACGTACGAGTGTATGGGAAAAGTCAGTAAAATTCGGGGATTAAAATTTTTAAAACCATATTAACCATATTAATGTCATAGACATGTTATAGAATACCTTATAGCTACCTATTAGCTGCTATTCTATGTAATAACAATAAGTTATCACCTAAGCCACGTCGTAGCTGTTATCACTTATTTATGCACGATGTTACAACATAATTTTTCAAATTGGTATATAGATCATAAAACGACGTACTATGTATAATTCGCAAAAAACTCACAAACATATTTGGGGTAGGGGGGAGTGTGTCAATGTATAGGTAATATGTATTGATAATTAATATCTTATAAATAAAATAAGACTTCAAACAGTAGGCACAGTACAAACCACATGAATCATATCTAATAATACCGAAGATTAAACCTTTAAATAGGTACCTAAGTAAAATGTATACGTTTTAGTGATTAAAAATGAATCCAAACAAGTTTTAAAATCATATGTATTTATGATACCAGTGCCGGCCCTAGGGGGGGGGGCAAGCGGTGCGACCTAACCTAACCGCATGGTGGGCTTGTGCGGGGCCCCACAGGCCAGTAATTATAAGCCATTGGCCATATGGGGCCCGTAAAATTCTGCACCGGGCCCCGAAAACCATCGGGCCGGCACTGTATGATACTATACGTTAAAAAAACAATAAGCTTTTGTTTAAATGAATATGATTTTCTTAAATATACTACCTACATATATAATAAATTATACTACTGTACAAGTTATCTATTATCTCATCTAACGTTGTTCCTGAGTGACTATTACTATAGTTAGGTTGCCTGCCATGTTTGTAAAATTTAATTTAGTCCATTATTCACTACTTCCATTTAAAGAGACGTGCATTCAATTGAAATCAATCTATTAACAATACAAACAATTACTATTCCATCGGTTTAGTATTCCCAAGATAAAAATAATATTATTCTTCACGGATCCATCCTTGTTGTGGGGGAATAGTTTACAAACTCTTAACTGAACGATCCTGAGACAGTCTATAGATGTTTACATATTGTGGTGGATGAAGTTGGAGGCAACTCGCTAGCCTTGATAAAAGCATTAAGTGAAGAAGAAACCTGATTGAAAACACAACACTAGATGAAAGAGAAATTACAGTACCCTTATCTAATTCAAGTGCCCGCCGGCGATCGAAGATGCACGGTTGAAACCATGGAACAATGAAACACCAGAGACTTGACTCCAAATTGATTAAACTAGAACTTAAATTAGGAGAATTTAAAAACGTTATAAAAAGGGGTCGAAGATAGTTTGAAAAAACAATTTGATTCATTCAACGAGCAATCACAATAAGATGGCGGATAGAACGTGGCGAATAAATGAGTGACTTAGGGAACAGTACCTTAAACGAACGTGATAATCGGCGACGGGGGAATCCAAGTCTATTCTGCCATTAGGTTAGATTATAAATAAATCTTAACCACGACCAACACCAAATCAAAATCCGTCAAGTATTTAAATATTTCCTTTAAAAACCTCAATTGTAATTGGTATACGTACTTATACCACATATTATTTATATTATACAGTTCCCAGGTTGATGAGAATTATTCCTCAAAAATCTTTAAATCATTACCTATAATATTCAATACCTATATAAAACATAACTTTGCTCTTTTATAAAACATTCTCTATCCAATTATTTAATTCGAGGTTGACGCCTCTAGAAACATTAAAATTCCGAATGGCCAAATTGTGTCCTTAGTTGGAAATCTAATATCATAACTATGTACCAAGACATTTCAACCAGTGACACAAACTTGATGTACCTACTTGTGTGATAGACCAATCGGCGAAAATGGGAAGCTCAGCTACTATATAAATATTATAGTAATTAGTAGCTATATATTATATTAATAATATACTTAGTTCCTTAAAATTTACTTTAATTCATATTTTAACTGTATATAAAAATCATATTAAATGTATAATATGAAATTTATTTTTCGTCAAATAATCGAAATATCGAATATTCAATTCTAAAGGTCACAGCTTTAATATTAAATAATGGATAAATATATGCTTATCGTTGTTATCTAGGTGCAAACAATGAAGATACAATAAAGTTTTGTCGGGCACAGGTAATTTGTCACGTGAAATCGATACTTTTGGTTTGTACTCTGAATATTGTACCTTTGGGTGCTTTCATATTATAATTTATGGTATAAGCGTATTTGTTATGCTAAGGTATATAAATATAATCATCAGAACAAACATTTTTAGCATTATGATTATCAATTATTATTACTGTTTATCTTTACTAATTCGTTTTAAATATTTGTTAAATATTAATGTTGAGTTCGCAGTATTAGCGACAGAAAAATATATTCGAAAGCTTGATGAACTCTTTAACAACGTATAGAAAAATATCGGGTATAATCCCTATGATTACATACATAGTTTTTTTTATTTATTGTTAGATATATTTTGTTCTCACATTAGTTGATCACTGAACATTATTATGTCACGGTAAGCTGCGTTTCACTTCAATGATATAATAGGTACAAATAAAAATAATACGTTGTGTGACGTATTAAAAGTGTTCTACATGATTTAGAGTTTATTATAAAAACCATAAATTATTGGTGTGTGCAATGTATAATGGAAAAATGTATTTAATAAATAAATAAAAATTCGTATAAAGACTTTGTATTAATTTTTTGCTTTTAATGTTCAGGTTTCACAATCACATCTATGATAAAGATTATAAACATTTTAATTTAGGACCTCGTCATAGTGTATTGTCCCGGGCCTCGCAAACCCTTAGCGCTGTCCCTACTTATAAGTTGGGTATGACTGTATGAGTCATACATCCACAATACGTAAATAAATGATATGCACCCCACACGACGCGTGATGATAGGGTGCCGTAATATAATTATAGTGTTTTCAAAATGAATAAAATAAATTGTATTCAAAAATTATATTTTTGTAAAAATAAATAAGTTATAATTCAAATGTACTACTATATCCAATATACAAATGTTATTCCACGCATCACTTCAAAGCGACTGCACCTATTTGGCTAATTCTTTTTTTTTGAATTTTTACTTGAACGAACAAGGTTTGTATGAAAGAAAATACTGGAAAAATATTAAGGGAAAGTGAAATTTTTAAATATTCTATATCTTACGGGTGGCGCCATCTATCTATTAATTTTAATTCTAGAAAAAACAAAAGTGCTTTTTCCGATGGGGTTTTTTTTATTATTGATCTTAAATTCAGCAATTATGGCCATTAGCAAAAATAGCAAAATTCGATGGGACTTATGTATCTATTTATTTATATATTCTCTATTTATTTATAGGGTTGTCATCTATGTATATAAAAATAAGTGTACATTTTGAATAAATTTTATAGCTCAAGATCCACCGAACCGATTTCGATAAAAATTTCAGGGCATATTAAGACTGATATGTAGATGGTTTCTGTGAAGTTTGTACGCTGTGCGATATGTGGTTCCGGAGTTATGGACTCTTAGGTTAGTACGATGTTTCGCGCACGCGGTTTCGGCGTACGATAACAATAGCAGTCGGCCGATAACGGGAAGTACTGTACGGCTATCCGAGGGTTTTCGTCTACCTGTACTCTGACCTTTTTTTGTGTGTTATGAATTGTTCCGAGGCTATATAAAAGGCAGACTAAAAATAATAATACATTTTTTATCGAAATGCGATAAACGTGTTACGACTTACGATCCACCAGACGCCGAACGCGCGCCGATTGTTGGTTCATCAGTGTACTGCGACTGTGATCAGTGAACTGTGCGCGTTTGTGTGGTGTTTCCCTAAATTATTTAACTATTTTATACACATTTAGGCAAACAAATTTATAGAAAAAAAAAATCTTAAGCACAGGCCAACGTCATGACGTTTTTCATGTACGTACCTACCTATAATTCTGATTTCACTCACCTACGCACCTCATGGGGTCCGAAATCGACCGCAGGTGGATTGCCTACCTGATAATATACTGCTCACATATTGTCCGTGATCTAATGCAGTGGATTACCTACCTATAGGTGGTTTAGATACATGGAAATCACTTCAGGTTAATGTTACCTCAATATTTGGCTCAGGCGACGCTGGGTATGACTAAATTCAAAATTGAATATTGTTGTAACGATATTAGTTAGAATATTTTAACCGTTATATTATTATAAAATAAAACATATTATTCATATATTATAGTGGGCATTATTAATTTTTTTAAACGGCAACGAAGTGCAAAAAAACTATTTTGCACTCAACAACGTTATTACCCATAATATTCTAAAATAATATTGTAAATATGAAAAAAAAATACACACGGGCGAAGCCGGGTAATTTATTCAGCTAGTTGGTTATATATTTTATTACTATTATAATAATTAGTAGAAACATGGTCTGAACATTTTTTTTATTCGATGCACCTGGTGGAACTGGTATAACATTCCTAATTTCATTGATTTTAGATACGATTCGAGCACTAAGTCAAATAGCACTGGCAGTATCGTATCTGGGATCTCTGCTACAATGTTGGAAGGCGGATGAACCGCTTATTTTGCTCTCAAACTGCCACTGAATTTGCAAACAATAGATGAACAGACATATAACATAACTAAAACATCAACAATGGTGAAAGTATTACAAAATTGCAAAATAATAATTTTGGATAAGTGTACGATAGCGAAAAAACGAGCATTGGAGGCACTTGATCGAACGAGATTTGAGCAGCAATCAGAACATTTTCGGAGGCGCGATGATTCTACTGGCTGGAGATTTTGGCCAAATGCTGCCAGTCAATTCCAAATTAACAGCTTTCGATGAAATAAATGTTTGCTTGAAGTCATCGAATTCGTGGAGATATGTGAAAGCTCTCAAGTTAACAATGAATTGGCGAGTGGCTAGAGTGACGTATTTACGGGTTGAGTTGAGTTGAGGGGAGGGGGAATATGGGGGATAGATTGTCTCTTATTTGTTACTTATTTAGAATGTATTGATGTCGATGGTAAGAGAACTACCCTCCTTAGGGAAATTAAATGTTTGCTAACGTTTATCTCCCCCCCCCCTTGACAAAATCCTAAATACACAACTGGAGCTGCATTTTAAAATGTCATCGTGTGTATAAAATATAATAGTATAGATACTTTAAAAGTTTCAAGTACTCACAAGAAATATTTTTAAATTACAACGAAATAACTAACATTTTTATTCTCCATTTAATATTTAATTTCGTTTAAATTTAAACTTAAAATATCTATAACAAACAACCATGCTAATATATTTTTTAGATTTTTTGGTTACACTATTAACTACTTACGAGAAAACTTGTTTTAAATTTCCAATCCTTAGCTAAAAAAATTGAATATTTTATAAATATTCAACAACAAAATAATTTTTAAATGTTTGACTTTGATGAATTTTGTCAAAATTTAAACTTCCAATCCTTATAAAAAAAATAAAAAACTTGTCTATGTATCTTAAACAGTTTTCAATTGCTATTAAAACAACTAAGAGTGCCCTTGTATTAAATTTTCAAATGTTTTAACCTAACCAAATTTTTTTTATAGATATTTATAGAACATTTTCAAATGCTCGTAAAAAATTAATTTGACTTTTTGATAAACTTTTTTGTGAAAAGTAGAAAACGTGTGGTAAACCTTGTGTTAAATTTTCGAACTTGAGATTTAATCAGAATAATTTTAATGAATTTCTAAATAAAAAAAAATTGCAAATTTTCGTGATTTGTTTGTATTATGTCGAAATTTTAATTTGAGACTTTTGTTACAAACTATTGTAAACTGACGCTCAACTTTTTTTTAATTTGCATTAAAAAAAAGTTATGAGGAACCTTGTATTAAATTTTCAATTAATTTGACTGAACAAAAATATTTTTATTGACAATAAAAAAATAAATAAAAATAAACCAAAAATGTCTTATGATATAAACATTGATAAACATTTGTGATACATTTTAAGTATCTACGTTTATTATTTTTTGTGTTACACTAAAAAACGAAATTGATTTTGTCAAAAATTGGTTGTGCGTAAAAATTTCCGTTTTTCCCTTAATTATATTTTTGTGTGAGTGGGGCTAAGGGGGCTATAGCCCCCCAGAATTATGTCCATTTGAGAGTACTTCATATATTAGGACTTAGCTAAAATTATTAGTTCTAAAGATGTTCTTAATATTTTTTCCCAAAAAAGTAAGCTTTTAAACTTAATAATATAAAAATTTCCTATTTAAAATGTTTTTTTTTTTGTATTTATTTTAATTATAAAATATATATTTTATAATATGGAATATAGTATAGTATTTATTTATATTAAACTTTAAAATGTGCTTCTTTAGTCCTTTTTATATTTTGTTCCTTTAAATTTTTCTTTAGTACATATTTAGTATATATTATGTTGTTGTGTACCCGAATTATTTTATGCCATCATTATAACCCCTTTGCCAAAGTGATTCTTATTGCCGAATTAATTCACAAGAAGTTCCGGTAGCATCGTCTATAGGTACCAGTGTACCAGAAGGAAAATAGGCTATAGTCCCCCCTTCCCCTATATAAATTTATCACGATACGCCTATGAACACGATTCACTTTCCTACCAAAAAAGATGCTCATGAAGAAAATCGAGTATAATTTAATTCCCCTACAACGAATGTTCATACTTTTTAACAATATGCAAATGAAAATAATACAAAATAATTTTTGGAGCATAATATGTGAATTGCCACCTCGTGGTGCCTTCTGCGTAATGCTAAATGATTTTCAAAAATATTATAAGATAATTACTGTTTAGATATGAGAAGATGTGATTATATTATTATTTTTACTCGGAGTTTCCATGTCAATCATTTTTATCTGAAAATAACGGGCTGAGTCTACTATAGACCTTTTAAACTTACTTTTTTTCCTCGGACGAGTTTATAATCACCAGTAAACTTTCCCGGGTATATTTCAGTACTACCTGGCGGGTATACATATAAACTCTCCCGGGTCCAATTCAGTACTACCTGACGGGTATAATATGTTAACTCTCCCGAATCTTTATCAACTTTGTTTATACATTTTAACTGTATTATTATAATTTAATGTTTATAATAATATGAACATACAATTTTTTTTAAATGTATGCATTTTGATTTTATTTAAAAACTACATTTTGTATATGGTAGTAAATAATAATAATATAAATCAATTTCAAGTTGAATTTACATTTATATTTTAATTCTTACAATAATATGAACATACAGATATTAAAAAATTTAAGTTATCTTTTTTTTGGTCTGTATATTCCATAATTGTTTGCATTATAATATTTTCTTTATTTTTTGGTATGATAGTTTTTTATACTTACTTATTTTATTTTAATCATCGTAACTTTGAATTTTTATGTACACTTCGGTTCAAAAATCTTTTAGAACATTAATAAATATAAATCAAGATGAGTGAATAAATACTAAAAAAATATAAATTATAAAAAAACTACTTAGGAGAGTTTATATATTATTTCCATCAGGTAAACATAATGTTAACCCGGGAAAGTTTATCGCCATCAGGAGAGTTTAACACCAGTGCGGTGCCTTGGTTGATTACGCATCACTATTGTACATTTCGACTTTTTTTGTTGAGCATTATCATTCGATTTTTGAATTATGTGTCTTTTGCGTATCTCCTGTTTACCTTGCGTCAAATTATCGTACAAAATATACACATCAGCATATTTATCAACAGAACTAGAGAGTTGTAGAGAGTTGTGAGAGTCTAAGTTGTTTGCTAATTTTCAGCTTACAATTTGAATGAATTAATAAACTAAAGAATTTTATAAGAATATTTTGAAAATAATACCATATTTTTAAAATGTTAATATAGATTATTTTGTGAAAATTTCAAGTGACTACTATGCTTATTTATTTTCGAATTACAACAAAAAAACCGAATTGATTTTGTCAAAAACTACTATAACTAATGTTGCGGAAGTATTCCCGATTTTTGGCAGTTATTTGTTTATTTTACGTACCTACCTAATAGTTTTCTACTTCTTACCCCCATAAAGAGGTCCAATTTTTTACCAGAAACCATTCTCAAAGTTGAAGATTGAAGTATTTTTAACTGCTTCTATAAAAGGAGATGACAGACATACCAAAAAATAATTAAAAACAACACACATGATTGTTACACCTAACTAATCACTCCGTTCAAAATCTAAAATATTAATCAGGGCTTGGAACCGAAATTAAAAATACCGGTATTTTAACCGGAACCTTTTGAAAATATTAGAACCGGAACCTTACCGAAACCCTTTTATGATTTTCTTAAGAACCTAAACCAGAACCGGAACCGATATTTGTTGCAAGAGAAATTTTAGGTTTTTTTCGGTTTTAGTTTTATTCAATTATTTAATATATTTAGGTAGGCAATAAATATTAAATAATAATAGTTGATTCGTACAATTTGGCTTATGTTGTAAATGTATTATACGTGTATTTATAATTGTATATTTCTATAATAGTAAAATCTAACAATTCCAGAAAACGATAAAATATGAACAGTTACCAAATATAAAAACATATAAATAATAAATATTGTTATTCGGCCGTAGGGTTTATAAAATCTGTTGTTATGATTATTTCCTTATATTTTGTGATTTATAAATAGTTTTAGATGACGATGTCTGGTGATATTGATGAATGATGTCTAATAAAATGATTATTAAAATGATAAAAATATGCGCCTGTATACATTGTTATCAGAATAGATTGTGACATGGACTAATAATTAGGTATAGCTAAATATGTGTATTGTATATGAATATATGATACATTATACATAATACATATACATAATATTAAATATAATTTCTGAAAAGTTTCTTTTAAGTTATAATAATAATAATAATAATAATAATAAAATAGTAGCTAATTGGCGATATCGAATAGTTTTCAATATCGATTCGATTATTATTATAAGCTATCGAATAAGATTTTAAAATTTGATTTGGATGTTTTTAAAAAAATTGTAAAACTACTAAGTCCTTTAACAAAATAAGGCTGCTATAATTTTAGTTTATCATTTTAGATAATAATATTATGTATGTATTTTATACTTCATTTTTCTTTAACTTTTTGAAAAAAAAAATACCTCTAAATACCGGTATTTACCGGTACCAGAACCGAAACCTTTATTCTGTAATTTTAAGAACCGGAACCGAAACCGGAACCAAATTTTTTTTGAAGAAGAAGAACCGAATTGGAACCGAAACCGAAAAAATCATAAAGGTTCCAAGCCCTGATATTAATATGATTTTTAAATATATTTATTATCCTTGACTATTTTCTTTTTAATCCAAAAGTAATGCATAATATTATTTTATTTTATTATTGAGTGCCATAAACTTTTTATCATAATGAGTTAGTTAATTATCTAGTCAACCTAATAACTTATAATTAAAGTACCTATCCATTATCTACTGCAATAGCTTTTTCCAGTTAAATTTAAAATAAAATATCTAGTAAAAATCAAGTTTGTATATACATTATACAATAACTTTAAATAAAAATGTGCAAATCAATACTCATTGATTAAATCATTTAATTTCACTAATTGCCTAAGCCACTACAACTATTGTGGAATAGTACTAGAAAAAATACTTAGTAGGATAAATTTTGAACAAAATATATCTAGTTATTTTTTTAAAAAAAATTGAAAGTTGCATAACAATCATATGTGTAACCCATGTGGTAATTCAAAACAATTAATTAACTTTTTCTAACAGAGTTAAGTAAATATTTTTCTCCATAATATAAACTTTAAAGTTTTTGAGTTAAATATATTATTTGTTAACTATTAATTTGTAACTTAACATTTTTAACATAGAATTAACATCATAACCTTACTATCATTATACTTTCTTAAATAAATAAATAAATACTTAAATACACAAATAAATAACTCGAGTTAATTTTTTCATTAACTTGGCACCACTGTATGTTAGTATTTCTATTAAAATTAAATTAATAAGATTCTTAAAAACTTTAACAACCAATGGTTTACAAACATAGTATATATTATCATGTAATATGTAAATATAATGTGTACAAATAAAAAAAAAAATATTCATCAATTTCCATACATAAGTCAACACAGTAGTCAACCGTAAAACACTCTGACACTCTTACTACTCAATTGACATTAATTATATCGATATCTATCTTTCAGTCTAAAATAATTTATATATATATTATATATATATATGATAATGATATGCGTGTAACACATACGAATAATAAAAAGTAAATCACAGTCAAGATATTAGTGAAAAGTAGTGCCTACATCTAAACTCTAAAATCTAAATAGACAAATGAAAAAAAAAATTAGACACTAAATTTAATTACCATCAACAAAGAAATATATTCTCTTAAGTTTTAGTAATTATTATATTTTGTTGCATCTCAAATTATTCACAGTATACACAATACACTGAAACTTTGAAAAGTAAAAAACGCACCTACCTTCGAATATTATAATTTTTAATTATTCACTTAAAAATTAAAATATTACTTAAACTATTGTGGTGCTGTGCATTGTATACAATATTTCTGTATGCGTGTATGACTATAATAATATATGTAACCTTCTGCCTTCATATAGGTACAAGTGTACAACCATACTCCGCAATAGTTCCATACTTCCATATTTGATATTAATAATAATTTATAATGTATACAATAATTATATTACATACTGCATAGTACATAATAATATTAGGTACACATTAAAAATAAATCAATTTAATATTTCCTACTGAAATAATATTTATTTGCACTAAAATAATGGATTGTGTAGAGGACCTATACAATATATTATGCACATTAATTTCACACTCCCATAAAAATACGAACAAAAAATTAACAACTGTCAATATTTCACCAAAAACAATATTATATAGTGTCCACGATGACGACAACCCCCGATAATTGCAGCGCAAGTTCTACAATTTTGAGGAACATTAAAAAAATGTAAAAAAAAAATGTTAAAAAAATGTTAAACAACACGACGTAGGAGCCATATAGTGTAGGTACTAAATTGTATATTAAAATGACTTTCGGATAGGTATATACTATGATGGCGAGCGTAATAATATTTTAATGGGTTTTCGTGTTTGCCGGTGACATTCTAGACGGTGTATTACGCGTATATATTATACGGTGGGACGGTGTGTGTGGTGTCCTTTTCGTGTACTGTGAAAGTAAAAACAATATATGACGTTAAAAGGGTAATTTGTCCGCAAACTCATGTAAGGTAGGTACTTTACGTATATACGTACATCAGAGTGTGTTTGTGTGCGAGTACCGTATATACACAGCGTGCTGTTCGCATCTCACCCACGTCATTTAAATGGGTTTAAAGGATCCGACCGGGCTTAAGTCAACGGTCATCGCTTAATGCAAACGCAGCACGGCCGGCAGGTAAACCCAAGGACGATTTCAACAGACTGCATTATACGATGGCCGCGGTAAGCCCGGCACTAGAAATTTCGAATATTTGTCGGCCGCCGACCTTCGAGATATATATAATATGTAAATAAATTTATCGTTTAGGAATTCTGCTCGCAAATCGGGTAAGTCGTAGTACTTATGTCGTTGACTGACAATGGTTCCGAACCGTACGTACCTACATCGCAGTTTCATAAACTATTTTTTATAAAAGCGTGAAAATATTCCTATTATAACGTTTTTGAACATCTTATGGTTTCAATTAATATTTAAATACATCAATTTGTTAGGTAACCACGCGGTTAAGTTAAGCCATAAATGTAACAGCTTTTTTTTTTTTTTTGCCCTCCGAAGGTATTTATTCTCTTTGTGTATAGGTTTCTTATTATTTATTTTTTTTTATGGGGATCACACAAAAATGTTTTTTTCTCGGTGAAACCCTACTATAAAAATTCGCCTTTAATTCGCCTGCCAGCTACAAGCGTATAATAAATCATCGGCCGCGGCGGCTGTTACAGTATAATCAAACTATTAATTTCTAAACAAACATTACTGCGGACTATCAAATCTGACACAATTCCAGTCGTCTGTTATAATGATATAATATATTCTATGATAATTATTCCAAATGGACCAGCTGTCGTTTAGCTGGTATCTTATATATCGAAATATTATGCACTGAGCTTAAAAATCAGCTGAAATAAAAAATATAATTTCAAACGGACTATACGCATCACGCATATTATACAGTATACACTATTATATATAGGGTATGCGAATTGTTCGCACAAAGTCAAAAGTTTCGGAATGGATTATGGCGAACACACACACACACACAGGCACTTAAGTTCAAACTTATGTTCGTGCATGTGTAGAGGAAATGGGAGGGACCGAGGACAACTTATGCCCACGGACGCAATTTAACAGTGTATATACTGATGTACGTTTAATTCAGTGCTTGAATTGAAGTGACCGAGGGAAAAGGAGTACTCTTTAAAAAAAAAAAAAAATATTTTAACTTACCTCTTCTAATTATATCCTAATTAATTAAAAATTTTAATCTTCGGGTACGCATTTTTTTTTACCAAATTTAACCATCAATTAGGTTAATAATTATATATGAATTATAATTTATATTTTGATGTCAGAATAAACATCTACCACGGGGTGCCAAATATCTGAATTCAGACTTAACTATAGATATAAGTACTTCATTTTCGTAACTCGATCGCAATTTTACAATAGTAGCGTGTCAACAGTTGCAGGTTTTATGGTACAATTAAATTAGGCAAGTTACAAAAATTGCCAAAAAGTATCTTATTTGATACTTCCCTACAAAAACTATCTTGATTAAGAACATATCTGTTTTTAATTTTTTAGAAAGAAAGAGGGGAAAAAGAAGGCCGAAGGGCGAAGAAAAGATGGATAGATAAAATAGAAAACTACACAAAAATAGCCGATGTGAGTAAAGAGAAGTGTGATTGAGTTGTGAGAGGAGGAGTACAGGGCCCCGTGTAGGTGTAGCACTAGGGTGGCCGACCCCATAAAGTTGAGAGAGAATGTTTAAAAAGAAGAAGAAAAAAAAACTTAAAGATATTTTATATTGACTATTTAATAATACCTATATATTATATCGTTACGTCCACATTAAAACACATTTCTCAATTTTTATAAAAAGTCATATTTTGATTTGATAATATTTAGAATCTCTTCACGGTTATAATTTATTGATAATAGCAGCTATAATCTTGATTAAATATTATGTTTTTCCTCTAAAAATCGTTAAAATGTAATAACACGTAAGTATACCTTTAACACATCATATTATATCCTTAATTTATCCCATACTTGACGATGTGTTCAGAAAACGGTCATAATATATATTTATCTAAACTCAGATAATTACTGCAGAAATTATTTTAATGTAATTAATAGCATTTGATTATAATATTTTAATAATCATTAAAATGCTTAAAAATTATAATAGCTCATTATTTTTTTGTAGAAACGTGTTGTTGAGCACATACGACTGATGAGGATACGCGGCATTACTATAGTACACTTATCTAATTATTTTAATGTTGTAAAAAAAAATGATACGGATTAACAAAGAGATGTGTTACAATAGTACTTATCTCTGGGAAAAAAAATTCCTTGTGTCTTAAAAACATTTAAACAATATAACAGATAGATTGAAACTTTAAAAAAATCGATTTTTGCCACCGGGCAGTATATATTATTATATTATATATTTATATATTACCTAATACTCTAATTATATCTATCAAAATCAATGATATATAAAAAGTTTAGTTAAAATTAAAAATTTTTTTTTAGCTCCTGAAAAATGTCTACAATTATATAATACTTGCTGTTTACGTGGACGTAACGATACGAGTCTTATATAATTAAACGTGCATTATAATACATACAATGTTCGTCTTTAGATATTTTCTAAGAAAAATATAATAAATTGTAAAATGAAACTCGTAAGTTAAAAATAAATATTTACAAAGAAACTATAATTACAAATATTTTAACTATAAATATAAAGGTTTTCAATGTTACTCAGATATATTTGAATTGTTTGGATGTAATTTATACTTAGAAAAAAAAAATGAATGTTATTTTGATGCATTTTAAAACTCAACATCCAGTATCTTTTTCATACGCATCGTTCACAATATTATTCATCGAACATAAAGTACAAACATAAATACCGTTCATGCCATATATATAAAAAAATATAAATATAAATAAATAAAAATACAACAATATCGACAGGTCGTCTGGGTTTCAGCCGAAATGTAATCCCCGCAACGTGTTTGTTTGGTATGTGTTATTTTTGTCAAAAGGCGGATGTCCCTCAAACGGCGCCTGTATAATAAAATTAATAGGTAATTATAAATTCGTGATTTTCCGAACAAATGTTGAGAATCACATCTCTTTTAGTGATTAAAACTTATTTTGCGTAGTACCTAACCGAACATATAGGGTTTTTAATAGTGCTCACAATAGCTAACTTATTTGGTTGTATATACATATTGCATTATTAAATACACCGCGACAATTACTGTCATCCCCTTAAATCCCTATTTTTATGTACCACACGATTTTTGAGATTTTTGAGACGCCCTATAGGAGATTGTCTGAACGATTTGTTCAATTTAAAAATGTAAGAACTTATTAATAATTTTTAAAATAATTAAAGTGACTCAACTCGTAAAATTATAAATATTACTATGATTATTCTTATTACAAAATATTCTTTTAGATAGTTGTATAAGATTATATAGACCATAACCAGTTTATTGCATTTAGAGTTAAAACGTATTCCATTCCAGTTAATAACTATAAAAAAAACTAACTGTGCACAAAATCGAATTAACTGTAAAGAACTAAAGAATAAACAAAGAATCACATCACATTTTGTAATAACAATTTATAGTTATCCGAATGGTTTATTTATAGGTGGGGTAAGCAAAGGAAATATCGCTGACATTATATATCAGCGTTGTCCACACAAGCTCTACAGTTTCTAATCCCTTTTGTGTCAACATTTCTATGAGAAAATACATTTTTCCAGTTATACGAAAAATAAATAGGATTTTAAGATTTAATTCATGTGAAGAAAAATGTTGGTATTATATCTAACAGTTTATTGTTTTAAACTTACTGGTTTATTCATTATAGGTGCAAATAGTGGAGGGGAGGGGGGTGTTCATCACAATTTAACTTAGTCCCCCAAATATCAAGGTTAGGTAAAACTTCTAAAACCCTATTATCTGTTAAAGTCTCCAATGTAGTTCAAAAGTTAGTATATAATAAGTACTAATTGTTATATTCAGTGGACCGTGGTGCTTATAAGCATGTCCGCGGGGCTCGAGTCCCCCCAAAAAATGTAGGATATTTGCACTTATAGACTTTATTGTATAATAATAAATAGTTACTAAATAATAGCCAATAGAGAGATTAGGGTCCCAATTCATAAGTGAAACTGATAATATATAATACTATATTTATACATAATTTATAACCATTAACATAGTAATATTTGTAAACCTTAGTTGTTAAGTCATTAGTGAATGCACTATCGATGTTTCCTGAATAATTAATAATCATTTCTAATCATCTAAAAGCAAATACATTTAAAAGGAAAAAAAGGTCAGTGGTAGCGTACCACTATGTTGTACATTAAGTGTCGTGTAGGTCACTATAATGGATGTGTTAAATTTGAATTCAACGATGTAATATCATTGTATACGAAAAACGATTTTGAGCGAAGACAGTCTACACTAATAAGTATAGTATAATATGATTATATTGCTGTTAAAGTAATTCACTTTACTATTAATAATACGCAGTAGGTTGAATTAATTTTTGCCAATAGCATTGCATTAGAAAATTTCATTTTGTGTATAAAATATAACATAATGTATGTACTTTAAAAGTTTCAAGTACTCACGAAAATTATTTTTATATTACAACGAATAAAATACATTTTTTTCTTCATTTAATATCTAATTTCGTCCAAATTTAAAACTTAAAATGTCTATAACAAACAACCATGCTAATATATTTTTTAGATTTTTTGGTTATACTATTAACTACTTACGAGAAACATTGTTTTGAATTTCCAATCCTTAGCTAAAAAAATTGATCATCTTATAAATATTTAACTACAAAATAATTTGCAAATGTTCGATACTTTGATAAATTTTGTCAACATTTAAAATTGTAAAGCTTATAAAAAAAGTGTGGCTATGTATTTTTAATAATTTTAAATCGCTAAACAACTTATGAGTAATTTTGTTTTAAATATTTAAGTGTTTTGACCCAACCAACATTTTTTGAAAATTTTGAAAATTTCCACGTACCACTTGATCAAATGAATATATATATTTTTTTATTAATAAAAATAAATATATTAATAAAAAAAATCTTAAAATATCGAAAATGACTAAAATTTCTTATGCCTACAATATTAGCTTAAAAAGAATCAAAATATTTTTAAAATTGTATAGTGTATAAAAAATAATAATCTTAATACATTCAGTGAAAATTTCAAGTGTCCATACGTTTATTCAGTTTTGAATTACAACAAAATAAGAAAATCGTTCCCTGAGAAATCGGTAGTTTACGGGTGAATATCCAATGTCTAATTCCAAACGCTCATAAAAACTTAGTTAAAGTATTAGGTAAAATATTTTTATTTTTTTTGTCAAAGGAAGACAAAGTTATGGGGAATTTTGTGTTAAATTTTCAAATCTTAGGTTTAAACAGAAAATTGTTATGAATTTCTAAATCCAAAATATTGCAAATTTTCGTGATTTTGATGTTTTTGGTAGACATTTAATTTTTAGACGCATATAAAAAAACTATTGTAAATTTACACTCAACTATTTTTAATTATCAATAACAAAAAGTTATTATGAACATTGTACTTATTACATTTTCAAGTATTTTGACGGATCAAAAAAATGTTTATTGACAATAATATCAACATACAATTTCTTATACTTATAATTTATAAATAACTCAATAAGAGTCAAAACATATTGAAAATTTGATTACATCTAGAAACTGTTTATAAATATTTTGAAAATACTAATTTAAACATTCGGCCGTAATTTCATGTACTTACGGTTATTATATTTTGTATTACGCACGAAAAAACAAAATCGATTTCGATAAAAATTGACTTTGCGTAAAAATTGACTTTTTTTTTGTTCTGTACCGTGGTATAAAACTATTGGGAATTTTTGGCTTTTGACCATCCAAAGTACCAACTAGATTCAGTGACAGACATACACACACATAAAACACATTATTGTAAAATATTTTTCATAATTTCTAGTAAAAGCGGCTCCAAACATGTAAAACAACTTATACATATTTTGAAAAAAAAAAGTATATATACCTATACCTTTGATCAAGTGGTACGTGGACATTTTCAAAATGTGTAGGTTGTACTAGGATATAAAAGGTTTATTCGTATTCTCATCATCGGGCGCAAACGCCTGAATTAAAGCAATAGTAAGTAAAAGTAACCTTAAAAATCGAGCCTTCGCCAAACGCAAAATAGGTTTTAGACTCCTCCACTCACTAGTATATAAGATCGTTCTCAAAGTGTGCATGAAAAACCAGAAAATATCGTGTATATATTGTATATGGTTATATTATAGTGGACGATGTAGTACGGTGACCGATATAATATATACTGTGTGTCCGACAGACATTGTATAACATTATGTGTATATAATATAATACATATATATGTACTATATTATATTATGTACCTACTACGTGTCACGTCCACTTGAGTGAAATCGATATTTTCATCGGAGGACATCCGCCCCGGGAAATGACGGTGGTCACGGTATATATCGCGAAAATGTCGTTTAACTGTAATATTATACACACGATATACAAACTGTGGTGTTTTGATGTTTTCACGAAACGGGACAAAAGCTTTTATCCGCATAGACTTGAGGAAACTTTTAGATTTTTAAAACTTCAATATGTTTTCTTTGATAAACATATTTTACAGAATATAATGTTGTCCACGGTATTATACTGCAGCCGCTATAGGTATTCTAATAGTTATTTTTTTATTATTATACCTTTATTCTTTACAGTTTAATTGTTAGTGAGCTATATTATAGAATTAATAGCGCAAAAGCAATAAAAATTAATATTAATAAAAGTGGATTAAGTCGTTATTTTTTTACATTTTATAATAATATGACGTTATTTGTTATTTGTGCAGAGCAATACGAATTATGGCAACGACTATCGTATGACAGTTTTATTTGTTGACAGTCATTTTATTTGCCAAAACACGAAGATAAGCCCCGATCCTCAGATAGATTAATATTGTTGTTACAAATGGTAAGCTCATTTTATACGAGAGTTGACACATTTTCGTGCAATTCATATCGTTTAAAAATGTCATGCTTGGTCATCCTAACTTAAATAAACCATTTTTTTTTTTCGTAATTATTACATAATATATGTCAGTATAAAACGACAACTGTCGACTTTGGACACTATTATTAATAGTTAAACACAATCATAACTACACCTAAATTTGATTTATTTTTATATAAATCAATATGATTATTATTACGTAAATCACATGCAAAAATCTGATTTTTATACAAAAAAGGTTCCGAACCAATTAGGTTTTAAAACGTGTAAAGAATATATGATATTATAATATGCGCCGCAAGTGCAAAATATTTATTTTGGGTTTTTCGGAATTCGCGTAAAAAACGCGTACCCGAGCATAATAATATTATTAGCTTTAATGTCTAAAAACGAGCGGATGGCGGATAAAATTAGTTTCATCAAAAATTTGCCGTATCGTTTCAATTTATACGCGTACCTACCTATATAAACGTAATTTTCGCGATACGGATACACATTTTATGAAATCAACAAATTCGCACTCGACTTCACTAAGTGGATGTGACATAATATTATACACAACGCGCGCGCGGTACGGTCGGCGCTCACCAGTCACGGTGGAATATTAAACTGAACCGATCTACCGTGGTCTATATATATATATATATATATATATATATATATATACACACACACACACACAAATTATAATACGAAAATTTATGGTACCGCGGATCGCGGGTTAGTTGCATAATTACATAATGGGTACCGTTAATTATTAAATATATAATTAAGACGTATAACTACCAGACATCACATACCATTACCTGCAGCCACATCGCGACTGCGATTAAATTAAACATTATTATATATTATATACCTACCTATACTAATCACGAATTCATTATTCTCCGCGCGGGCGATGCGTTGGAAAATATATTCACGCGGATAATATTATAATGATATTGTGACACGTCGATCGGCGAAAGCTCGTGATGATTGTTGTGAACAATTAACGAGGGCCGGGGGACTTCTCCTGGCCATAGGAGATCGAATTAAATCGAATAAATACAATTAATATTATTTCAATAATTCGGAATCATATATAAATTCGATTGAAATATTTAGAACGTCTGTGGTGTTTTTATATATAATGTTCGGTTGTAGTCGTATTTTCGTGCGAAAGATATTTATTTAACAGTACCTATATAAAGACGACGAAAATATTTTATACAGAAACCCACTAAGCGCTTCAAAACCCATGATCGGAAGATGTAAAGCTGCAAAAGCTTTCTTGAATTTAAATTTTTTTTTCTAGCAGATGTTTTATTGTATGCTAATAAGTACGAGGTATATATTATAGTTTGTAAGTGCAAAATACGATTTACGACGTTGCATATAAAGTAGGTACCTACACAACACTGGTGTGCATATTTTTATATTTTTGGGGGCTTAGTGCATATTTCGATAGTTTTTATCGGAAATCGCGTCGATTGGTAAATAGTTTTCACGGGTCAAAATTCAAATGTTATATTCAATAAATTGTGATTTTTGTCTTAGAATAGATCGAGACCAAATGTCTGCAATGTATTATATTATATTATTGTCATAATAATGCCGATATTTTTCTTGATCAAATACTGCAGCAGCTGTATTGGCTGTTACACATTTATATAATATTTGACTTGTAAAGTTTCTACTATACTACTCCTAAGAATTGAAATAAATAACTGATAAACAATTATTATTTGTTACATAATCAATATGAATTGTACAATTATTATATAACGTGTAGTATACCTACCTCACTACCTTACAATAAGTTTAAAAATACTTATATTATAATGTATATTGTTGAAATTTGAATGCGACTTGGTTATAATAAAGAAATAGATGGGCCATTCGTCGCTATCAGCGTTCCTCCGAGCTATAAGAATTTGATGCCACAATCATTTTTTACTCCACGACCGAGCGTTAATTTCTTTTCCAATTAATGATCACTTAAAAACCATTTTTAAGACAATATAATTAAAAAATAATTAAAAAATAATTAATATGCAAAAATATATAATGAAGTGTATAATATAATATAAAAAGTTGAATTTTTATACTCTAAACTAATTTGGTTGTTTTTATCACGCGACAATGTGAAATGTCTTATAAACTTCCCCTCCGAGACCGCGGCTTCAAAATATGTATTAATTAATGTAGTCACGGCCTCTCCATTTCTTTATTATCAAGGGGGCAACCGGTCACTCCTTTTCCGGTGTGTCGAAAACGAACAAAACCGCGAATTTCAACCGGCGAGAAGATGACGATGAACACCCTATAGGTAGGTAGGTACAATGCAAGCAGCTGCTCGTCCATCGGTGCACACAAGGCAGATAAAATGAAATACCACGACGGGAGTGGCGGCATCGCCGTTTAATTTTGGCACCGAACTTTACCCACGTTATGGCATTATGTGACCATATTAAACACACATACCACATTGTCAAGCTTAGGTATATACCTATAATATAGTTGGTTATAATTGGCCGCCGTTGAGCTCACGCAATAAAATAGTGTTCGTGGACGTGGCCGCGATATCCCGAGATGTAACTAACTAATATTTATTTAGGTGCTCTAAAATTATGACGACGATGATAGCGATGACGACGATGATGACGATGATGACGATGATGACGATGATGATGATGATGACGACCGTAATGGTTATATGACGCGCGCGGGCGTGACAATAAAAATCGAGAGAGATTAAAAATCACGGACGAAAGAATGTCGCGCACTTGCTAGATTCGTTTAACTAATATTATGTGTTATGTACGTAGGTATACCGGGTAGGTGGTATATTATTATTATCAAAGTACAGAGATTACCTCGCCGATGCGCCGAAATGATTTGTTATTTATGCGTATGGTAAACAGCACGCTGACAAAAATATCGTTTTGGGGGAGGAGATTCGTGTTCAATCCAATGTATAGTAAAAATGAAAATAAGACTTTCAAAAAAATGCTCCTCGAATTACGGTTTACAGATGAAAACTGCAATCATTTGTAAGTGTGATATATATATAAAATATATACTAATATTGATTGACTTAAACAATTATAGTAATATTTTATTCCTCTTTATTCGGTTTCTGAAAATGTATTTTATTATATTTATATTATTATTTCAATATCGATTAAAAATTTTAAAATACAAACTCAATCAATTTCAATATTTATCAAAATGAAGAAAAATTAAAATAACGCATAACACGAATCTAATCTTGATAAATATTCCTAACCCGCGCGTGACTATGACAAACGTCATATATTAATATCATTGCAATATTATTGATTTCTTGATAATATTATTATTGACAATGTTCATTGGATAAACAAAAAACGTAACCCGCTACTTTATATTTTTCCTTTACAAGGAAAATCTATGAATCATAAATATGTTTTTTGGGAATAACGAGGAACTAGCATTAGAATTCATAATGATGTCGAATTGTCGAATACCAATAGTACATATCTACAGTCTACTCTAATAGAAATATAATAACAAGTAGCCATGGTAACGAAGCGTTACGAAAATCGGTCGTATGTTAAAACAGAATATATATTACATTTGCAAATGCATATAAAGTTTATTTACCCATGACGTACTCGGCTGCTCTACAATAGTTTTTATTAACCAATTTAGATTGTACACATTATTTGTGTTTCCTTCTGAAATATTTTTGAGGGAACTTTTACATTTGTTATGGGAAGGGTGGGGAGGGGGGCTTGAAACCCTATACCCACATTCCAACTATTTGCGACTATGATGGCAATAAACGTTATGGTACAGTGTACATTTGCAGAACCGTTTCGTGTACCTATACCTATACCTATGATAAGTCATGCATTCACTGACGTCTTCGAAGTTCGAAGGGTCGCTAACCCATACCACTGAAATATAACCTAGTTGTGTTTTAATAATATATTATCTAAGGAATTTAAATGTTTGAATATTTTTGAATTCATTTTACACGGTGTAAGAAAAATTAAAAATAAAATTCCTGAAATTCGTAAATATCGCCAAAGTTATTACACATATGATTTATGCAAAATATGCAGAAGCCGTCGAATCGTGGCAGGTTAAGTCCACTTTTTTTTTACGTGCAAAACGAATTCGCACATGTAATTTTAAAATAATAAAATATTTAAGTGTATGTTATGGCTGTTACACGCTGCAGCGCGGCAGTGCGTAAATCAACACGGCAATATTCTAGTTACAACTTTTGGCAACATTTTCAACAGTTTATTAGAATGTGTAAGAAGAAAGTAACATTTTATTCATAAGTTTATCGTTTATGTAGCCGACTTTAAAAAAATATAAATAGGTAGTAGCGGTACCTATATAGGTAGTACATTTCATAATATGTAGGTTATCGCGGTTATCGCGGTTATAGTCGGTTTGCTTTGCTGTATACGTAGCCGCGGTGAGTCAGTTCCACGCACGCGGCAATCGCTGCTATTTTTTATTTACTTATAGATATATTACAATTTTATTTCATCTAATCTCTCACGGCCAACAGCGATAGCGTAATATGCAACAAAATACTCGTGCAGGCAGCTTTATTATACCACCGAATACAATATAATATATTATTATACGTTGTGTTTTGGTTAAATATAAACGCGAAATCGATAAACTATTACCGGTGCTGGTGCTGCTGCTGGTAAACCATTACGATTCGTTTTACAAATTTCAGGAGTACTCCCCGTGGCGTCAAACCCGAAATATAAATAGAACGAAAACCTAAACGTATTATGTCGGTTTATATTTTTAAATCGACTGGATATTAATATTATGCAGTGTTTCCAAAATCAATTTGTAAGAGACATTTTCAATAACCATTTGGCATTTGCTTTATAGCTTATATATTATTATTATATTATTATAACTCATAAGAGTGGGTGGCGCGTGTTTTGACGAATTTTCCGACGGATGACCGATTTTCATAAAAACAAAAATTGTTTAACCACGCATCAACAGAAAATCTATTTGAAAAGGTTATTAATTATTATTTGTTATACACCCAATAATTGAGCAAATTAATTGAGGATTTTATTTTATTTTTATTGAAATTAACACCCCAGAGGGTAAAAGTACAGATAATATTAATTACGACATGACAATTAATTATTAAGTATAAACAATTAATTAAAATCATTAAAGATATTAATTTTTAGTTGAGAACATGCGTATTATTAAAAAAAATCACGATTACCCAATTTTGAAAGCGGCACACCAGACTATAAGAAAAAAAGGTTTGGTGGATTTAGGTAAAAAAATGGTTTAGTCTTCCTAGAGTTGAATGTTGGAACTTTTAAATTAACTTTTTGTTCAAATTCAGGGCAGTCGACTTCACCAATAATGGTTTTGTGTAAGAAAACAGTGTCGAATAACAATCTCCTCGTTGTTTATGTTTTTGTTCTAGATTTATAGCTTCATGCTCAACACTCTGATTAAACCGACCGGGTTTAGAAACAAAAAATCGTAAAAAACGATTTTGAACTTTTTCCGAGTGGTTTATTAATTAAACTAGACTGGTTTGGATTCCATATAACCGTTGCCATATTCAAGCCCAGATCTCACTAAAGAACAATTTAAAGCTTTAAGGCAGTGAGGGTTATTATGTCTTAGATTATTGAATTCATTAAGCATACGAGTTTTAAGAACCCTGATATAATGCATATTTATACGAAATTTAAATCGGTTATAAGAAAATAATACTCATGAAACGATATTTTTCATTGCCACGTTTAAATGTCAAATTTTACTATTGTGTAAAAAATAAACTGTTGGGTAGATTAATTTTTTTTTTTTTTACGAGGAATATTCATAAACCGTAGAAGCCCTACAAAAATAAACCACTGAAATTACTGTGTAAATACCGGAGATGGAAAAAATTCTTTTGAAGCTGTAAATATAAAATGTTCAAGATATACTAAATACATTTGAAAAAATAAGGAAATTTGATTTATGAATAGAATTAATGGTATTAAATATTATTAATACTTTTAGTACTTAATTGAATAAAAAAAATATGAGATTATAGTCAACTCGATTCTCTGACCCTCTGTAATTTAATGAAAACACTATTTTAAAGAATTAACACATACACTTTGTAATCTTTGATTTTCGTGTTCAAAATTGGACTTTGTAACCATCTTCATTTTTAATCGAAAGAAAACAGAAAGCATCTTTATACTGTCAAAATAATAAAACATTTTCCCACTGTGGCGCATTTTGCCACCCCAATCGCGTGGGAAAGTCACTGCACTTATAACTAAAACTGTTCGATATATTTTATTTTTGATACATACCTAATATGGAATACATTTTTAAAAAATTAAATAATAATACACTAAAAATAATTCTTATATGATTATTCAAACAATAACTACTGAATAGGTATGTCATGTTGTACCGAAAGTAAAATAAAAGTTTAAAGTAAAGATTTGAAGTATGTATTTACTATGTCCTATGCACAGTGAAATTTTCAAAATATTTAGACTAACTTTAAACTATTTATCGACTATTGTTCCATACAGACTTAATTGCACTATTATTCGGACATTCGGTTCGGCATCGATGCGTTGACTTACGAGTTAAGACTATACAAAACAATATTAAATTACCTAGGTATATCGTATATGATATTATAACAATCAGCAATAAATATATGTACGACTATTTTGTAAAAAAAATTGTTTGGCTGACACACTGTCACTGATCAGAATCGTTTTTGCAACCCGTAGTAGATATACAATGATTTATTAATGAATTAAACTTAATGCAGTCGTAGTGGTGACCTACTCGATGACGAGATAAGATCAATCAAAATCTACTATACAGCAGAGAGAGTGTTCAAGTTTTTTTTAATGTTATTTTTTAGTTTGTGGTTTAGTACTTGCTGCAGGTATTGACAAATTTAATATTGACCTATTGGCAAAATGGAATTGCGGCAATACCACTCCGCCCTACAAATTATACAAAATCGTATGAAAACCGTTTACAATATTTATTTCTGTCAGACAGTATAAAAAATATTTCTGTTCGGTAACTGTAATACCTTAAGATTATTACTGTTTTGTATAAATTCAAACCAAATAGTAGGTACCTATACACAAACAATGTATACTTTAGTTTAATTTTGTTCCTGCAGTAGTGTTCATCAATAAGTTGCTTCACCAAACAAATATTTACACTATGACTATTCAAATATTTTAATCACTCAATAGATATTTAATTTTCTTTCACTTCTAAAATTAGGCTCTCGGGCATTTTTCTCAGTCGCTCCCCCCTTAAATAATTCATCCAAAATAAGTATTAACTAATTCGTTGGAAATCAAGAATATCGCATACACAGCAGAGGCGGCAATTTGAGTCTTGACGACAAAAAAATTAATTACTTTTTCCGATTTTTTCATTGATTTTTGACGACGACAAACAATATCTGCTTTATTTGAATGGCATTCACGTACCGGCTGACCGCTATTAAATAGGCGGGTCGATAAGTTTAATAGGTAATAAAAACCTAAAATAACAAAATTAGTAATTTTTGACGACGACTTATTAATATTCTACGTTATCTAAATGGCATTTACGTATTTGTAATTTGTATATGCTGGTATGCTGCTATCATATTATAGGTACGCTGTCGATAAGTACCGAGATGAGGTACGTGCAGTTAGCTGCAGTCACTCAATATTGTCGTGAACATTAAAAAAAAAAATTAAAGAAATAATTTCAAATCTAGATACTGAAACTGTTACTGATATCTATTTAGAAGATAGTAATTTAATGGAAAATGTTAATTTAAAAAATAATTTAACTTACATTGTTGCGAATTTTTGTTTTTTGCTGTATATGATAAAACGACTGGGAATGATAAATATGTCCTTGTCAGAAAGCGTATGCATTATTGAAGAAGCACAAAATAAATAAAAAAAAAAAACACAAGGACACGTAAGAAATTTAGTTAAAGAAAAATTTACATAATATTATGTATCCGGAAAAAATCATGGACTCAAAAATATAAAAAATAATTAGAGGCATACGTTTAGGACTACATCTCACAGAACTATTGGACTCACACTATTTGATGTAGCTAATCTGAAGAATGACTTCATTGGACATTACAGCAGTTAAGAACATTCGTCGTTCAGTGAGTACAAAAACATTTTGCGACCATATAGTCACACTTTCGTGAAGTCAGCACCCTCACTTTGAGCTTTTGACTTCAAACCAGTGCCAATATTTTGCAACTTATTCGCAACAATTTTCAACGCCAATTTTGGAATTTTCAACATCGCCCATTTTCTGTAAATCTGATTTCCTGGTAATCTTAATATCTTATGCTTCAATATTTTATAACAAATTGCAACACCACATTTTGAAATTTTCTTCTCATCCCCTACCCCATGGAAACTAATTTTCTTGTACAATTTTTAAAAAATATTAATTTTGATAGATAATATTAGTTACTAAAAATATACAAATCACTATAGCTCCCAAATTATCCAAACTAATTACCATGGACCTATTATCTTTAATACACAATAAGTTAAATAGCTTGAAAACTACTCGTTCGAATTTTGAATTAGGTATAACAAAATGTTCAGAAAAATTATCCACTATACAATTTACAGTAGAAAAGGAGAGTACTCATTTGAAAAATAGAAATTCGTATCTCCACAGGACATTCTTAAGTAGTACAAAAAATCTCTAGAATTTGAAAATATAATCTCTAGACTCCAAGTATATTATATTTAAAAAATTCAAAAAATCAGATTTTAAATGAATACATTACGGAAGAAAAAACGGGAGTGAGATGGAAATCACCCTGTATATTTGGTTTTACATTTTTTCCCCGTTAAGCAATTAATACATATTTTAAATTTTTTTCATATTTCAATAGCAATAAGTACATATTTTGTTTTTTTTTATTACATTCAAATCCGATTCCTACAGTAATTATCATAAAAAAATAAAATGTATTTTGTATTTACTTAGATTTATTGCATTATTAAAAGTACTAAACAAGTCGAGAAGAAATAGTATTTTAAATACTGTTCATCCTTGGTTTTAGAATAGCTTTATTACTATAATATTATATTATTGCACGAGCTCGCTAAAACACCTATAATATAGTCTTCAAAATTAGCACTTGGTTCGATAAGCGCTCAGTTCGTTTTATAATCAAGATGAAAATAATAATAATAATTGTATAGTGCATATTGTGCGATTGGCAAACTTTTATTTATGTATAGGTAATACACCATAAATCTAAATTTTGTAATTCCGTCGGGACCCACGCTGTAGGTGTGTGCACTATGTCAGTAACAGACGTATAATATATCATAACGTCACAAAATGTATATGTCATATTATTTCCGACTTAAAATATTTATTTCTCTGCAAATATAATATTACGTTTATTTTCATCTCTCGTTTCTCGATATTTGTAAAAAAACTACTACTCGTATGTACACGGTATAATACAATAATACCTATACAAGCGCTGAAGCGCGTGTTTTATATACATATAAACTAGCGGTCCCGCCCACGTATTGCCTCGGCCAATAAATATTACGTTGAGATTTACCTCGAGTGATTTGCATGCATCTAAGCCGCCTATAGGTAGGCAATCCACTGCATTGGACAATATGCAAATTATCAGGTATATATATAGGCATCTGCGGTGGATTGCCGACCCCATGAGGTGTGCGTGAGTGAAATCAGAATTAGGTAGGCCTAAAATTAAGTAAGTGAAATTTTTACGACGGTTGCCTGTGCCAAAGATTTGTTTTTTTTTATATTTATTTGTAAAAAAATGTTTAATATGCCATATTTTGACAAAATATCATAATAGCAATAAAATATGTGACTATAATGTAGTAACCACATAAATAAACTGCAGAGACTTCAGAGACTTCATAAATCCCATCGAAAAAATCACTTTCAGTTTTTCCAGAATTTTTCAATTTCCACAATTAACCCATCAAATCTGCTCCGCGATGTATTTATCTATCGTTTAGAAAAAAAATCAACATTATCGGACGAGTAGTTTCGGAGAACGACGCGCGACAAAGATTTCCATTTTCATATTTATAGCCATATAGGTATGTATATAGGTTTATGCGGATATTGTACGTGTAATACCGAATTGCAGTGTATATAAAATATGTAATATGACGACGCGTACGATATACGGCGGTGACGTATTATGTATATACCTATGTATATAATATAATATTATGTAATTCTAATATATATATATATATACCTATAATCTATATACGCCGTGAATAGCGAGAGGTAATAGAGCGTATAACTCGACGGCGGTATATCGAGGAGGATGTATATATAATGTTATAATATAATAATATATAGTGAGTCGAAGTGTGACGACGAGGGCGGCGGCGTGGGCGGTGGAGGCAACGAAGGGGGTTGAAAAGTTGCCCGGGCTCTTATATAATAATAATAATAATAATAATAATATACATATACATAATATCGCGTACAATATATATTCGCATTATTATAACAGCGGTATAACGACGACGACGGCGGCGGCGGCGGCGGCGCAGAGTCGACTCATGCATATTTTATGGAAACGCGTTTCCCGGGCAAATAATAATAATATATTATATATACTCCGATACTCGAATACGATAATATAATGGATATATGTACGTCGTCGTGTCGCGTCGGAAAATTTACAGATAGGATTATAAATACGAAATCGCGTATTATCGTATATATTGGTGTAAAAAGAGCGTCTAACGCTGGTTTACGCATACAGGTACGTGTTGTGTAGGTATAAAATGTATAAAGTAGGTATATCGTAAGATATCTCGCATAGTTATAACTCACTAAGTCGTCACATAGTAATATAATAATATGTTAGACGCGTGCTTATATATCGTATATAATATATAGGTACGACTATACACACATTTAAATCGCATGTAAATATTATACGTTTAACATTTTTTTTTTTTAACTTAAGATAACGAGCGAAGCGAAGAATGTCGTGTTTTTTTTTGTTTTTCTCGTAACCTACGTAAATAGTTATATAGTTGGCCCTGTCTGTTATCATTCTTATACTATAATAAAATAATAATCTTATCTTTCAATTAGGCGCTTAATCTAGTCGAGTAAGGTCGAATTTCACTTATTTTCGTCGAATTCCACTCGGGTTCAAAAAAGCTAACGACCAATAAAAATTATAGAATATTAGCTATTTTTATCTATTGCACTATCGTTCCGATCACTACATAATGTTAAAACCTATTTCTAATACGAATATCGGTCGACGGTCTGATGAATAATTTGTATTTAATAGCCAAAGTTTATTGTTTTTATGGGCGAGTCAATTTTCCTCCAAAAATGTGATACATGTTTTCTTCCACAAAAAAGGTTGAATTCCATTTTCCGCCAAAAATTTTTTTGAACTACAATTATGTCCTTTTCCTTCCAAATATTAAAATATTCACCTGATATTTTAGCACTAGTGTTGTACTGGCGTGTACCGTATTATGTAGCAAGTGTAATAGTCAATAGCACCGTGACTTCGTATCTTTTTAAAAACGAAAAATTTTTTTTTGTTTTATAATATGATTAAAAATGATGTGGATGGTGAAATTTACAGCACATTATCTCGTTTTTTATACAACACAATCGATTTTGCAACTTTAGTATTTTTTGTTATTTGTAATTCTGGAAATAAAACCTTAGACAATATACTCATTTTTAGTACCTAATTATTTATTTAAAAATTTCTACAATTCAAAGACTTGACAGTTAACACATAATTTAAAGCAATTTAATAATTTTTAGGCTTCTAAGTTTAGAATTTTATTTGAGTTTTATTACCTACTTTAGAATTTTTGATTTTTATTACTTGGACCATAAAAACGTGCGAATGTCATACATGGTTAACCCTCCGTTATGTGCACTTATGCTATCCATAATAATTAAAATCAATGTCAACATGTTTTTTTTTTATAGTGATTTAAATAGTTTGAAGTGTGGTCAACTGGTAAATATTTAAAATAATTAGATACTCGATACTCTGATATTTGCTACCAATAAAACACCAATAACTTAAATATTGAAAAACAAAACTTTTGGCCAAAACCATGAACCGATATTAAAATAAAATCGATACCACGAACCGATAGGAACCCCGAAAAAGCCATATTATTTAATTAAACAAAACAATAATAATAAATAACTTTATTTCCTTTTAATTAATTTGCAAATTGTTAATTAAATTACAAACATAATATAGAAACGCGTTCAAAATAAAATATATTTCAGAGATAAAATTAAAAATAAAATAAATTGTAAATATTGAAAATACTCAAATAATTAATAATAACTATATTATGCTTCTTTTGACAAATTAAATATAGGAAAATACATTTTTACAAAATGAGTAAAAAAAAACTAAAAACCTATTGAAACAAGTAAAATTCCAAATTAAATAAGCTGGGGATGTCGTCCTGCTAAATACCTATGTACCTCGTCATTAAGTAGGTCATCATAATGAATGTGTTAAATTTGCGTTCATACGAAAAACCATTCTGAAGGAGACAGTCGGTCAGCCTTTATTACTAAAGATATTTTATTATTGCTTTAAACAGTGACCAGTTATGGTTACCAAGTACTATACACTGGTAGCCGAATGGGTGGGTCATGATTTGAACACACATTGGTACCTCTAAGAGAAGACCTACTGAAAATAATGCCTGTTTATTTCCAATATTTAGGTTAGTAAATTCAATATAGGTACATAGTAGGTAGTAGGGACATTTAATTATTGACACATACATAAGTACATAACTAATTTAATGTATTCACTATTCATGTTAGGTATATACCGGTTTTGTAAAGTCTTTTTTTTTTAAATTTGTTTATTTATTTTTAATGAACTTTTATCATTTTGTATCAAGCATAAAAGAAGCGACATCAAATTAAAAAAAAACTTTTTCCAATTATTCCCGAATCGTCTCAGATCGACAACGAGACAAAATATACTCAATTGAAAAATCGCATAACAACATGAAAGTTAAATTGAAACTAATCATAATAATGTAATTGAATATTTGTAGTAAAACAAGTCATCTCATATTTAAGCTTTAAATTAAAACAGTTGTATACATACTGTTATATGTATTTTATACATTAAATTTAATATTTATTATTTTATGAGTTCAAACATATTGAGAAATATATTTTTCCTGAATACCTACTAACATTTTTAAAGGAGTAACGTCAACGTTAATTGTATCAGTGGAAAGGTAGGGTTGTATTTTTTTTCTTTACAACTTAAAACTTTTTGTTAACTTGTAGTGGGAAGTGATGTGTTTACGAGGAGGAAGGTAGGGTCCCGGGTCACGATCCTGCTCCCCACAACCAAAAGAAAAAACTCACACGTCATTGAGTATAGGTCACTGCACTAATGAATGTGTTACATTCAACGATATATAAATCATTGCATAAGAAAAACGATTCTGAGCGGACAGTCTGTCAGACAAGTATATTTATTATTTAGTATATTGTATATAATATTTAAAGTTACCTAGCTACCTATATTGCTATTAATAATTTATTTTTCAATTAGTGATACAGTAGGTTGAACTAATTATTGTCAAAAACATATCTCATGATATGTTATTTGGTGATTATTTTAATATTTCTAGAATCTAGGTAGCTGTTTTTAACTTGTAAGTCATAAATTAGCCGTTATTGGGACGTCCGACGTACTGCAGAACAGGTGTGAACAAGTTAATGGTAGAAATAGATTAAAATAAATCTAAATTTTATTTTACAAATCTCATCTTGTAATTGAATAATAATATACATACCTTTACGTAATGGCAACAAGTTTCAAGTTCCCGTGAATATTTTTTTAAATTACAACAAAATAACTAAAATTGTTTATTGTTACAGTGTCAGAGTTTTTCATTGCATTTTCATTGAGGCAAACTTGAAAAAAAAATTGAATAGCCTTTTATACATTGCGATAAAATAATATTATTTTTAAAATAAAAAAAATGTATTACTATTTTTGTTATTATAATTCAAATATTTATCTACATACTATTTTTACAAGTACGCATAACATGGAAAATAATTTCTAATGTATTGTAAAAAAAAAAATTAACAAACATATAAACAACATAAATTAAATAAATTATTATTATTATTACCTACTTATAGTAGTTTTTTTTTAATTCATTGCTGAACCAGATCCTGACATATTAATTATTAAAAACTTTGTCTAAAAATTGAATGATGTATTCTTCAACAGACAGACAAGATATTATTGGCTTATCGAAGATCTAAGTTTGGTTTCTTAAATTGTACGTTTGCACGGTGTATAAAAAGTATATAAAACCTATTTGAATGTATTATGTGTTGAACAAACCAGATTTCAATAGTATTACAATATCCAATGTTTACAAATTGATTATAATAATATTATATTGAAACCCGAGTCACGGCTCATAAGTGATTTAAATATACATTTTCCCATTTGGCTATGAGCCTCTAATGTTGAAAAATATCCAAGAGCCCCCGGCAATTGCCGAATAGCCGGGCGGGCCAGACCGACATTACTTTATAATCGCTCATAAAAATGTAAATTGCTTTACACTAAACTTTTTTCTATTGAATTCCGGCGGAGAAAACATATAAGAAACCCATTGTATCGAATTCTCGAGTCTTATAAACATTAAAATTAAAAATGTATGAATATTATTACAAAAGTATTTACATTTTACGTATATTTTTAGTGATTTTAGTGAATTTTTTTTATGAACATTTTAAATTTAAATGGTTGTAAATAAAAATTGTGATTATTTATTTTTGATATTTGTTTTATTTCGGTAAGAACTACTTATGACGAACCGTCCGAACCTTGTAATCGACTTTCAAACTGTTTAATTCACGCAAACAACAATTTATATATATGAATGTAGGTAGGTAATCATATAAATCTATAAAAATAAACTAGTAAATTATGTTAAAAATATTTTGAAAATTGTCAAGTCCCTACAATAATGAACAGTGAATATAATAAACAAAATCGATTTTATCAGAGACTAATGTTGTGTAAAGATTCCTGTTTTTCTCTATTTTTTTTTCTTTTCACGATTGTTTTTAAAAGTAGATACTGGGAATTTTTTACTTTTGACCTTGTACAAATCCTTGAAGTTGAAAATTGAAGCATTTTCGAAAGTCTTTAAGGCTTAAAAACATGGTAACGTCGGAAAAAACACATCATTGTAAAATCAATACCTACATTGTAATCCTACAATAAAATTTTATAAATCCTTCAATCAATTTTTAAAACCAACATTAATCGTTTCACAGTCCGTCCCTCAAAACTAAAAATGTTAAACAATTTTTCATAAATTTTTAATTTTTTAATAATCCGTTGATGAGATATAGCTCTTCAAAGTTGGGTATTTTTTTGGAGGTGCTATATAATTTTTCATTTTTAAAGACCAGGAGTTAAACATTCTGTAAATTCGTCCAAGTTAAGAGATAACCTTAGCATACCTATAATAAATATTTATTGTCCTACTAAAATCTTAATGAAATCCAAAAAGTACTTTGATATCTCAATTGGAATTGTAATATGTAATGATTAATACGTGAAAATATGCTGTTTATAATATTGTCATTTTTAACGTATTTCACTTAGAAATAATCCAATTTAAAATATACTATAATACCGGAATTATACACGAAAATCGAGTACCCATTTAGTTACTATACTTCGAATGATTTTAAATATATTTTTCTTTCAGTCAAATCTGTTATTCTATAATACAATATACAATTTGTATTTGAATATTGTATACTCAGCGCCGGTGGAAGGTTTTGTTGAGGGGGCCTATGGTAGATTTTTTTTGATGGATCCTAGAAATTTTGTTGGGCGATTGTAAACTCGGCCCGTGTTTTGTTCAGGTAAAAATATATTTATTTGTAAACTCGGCCTGGGGTTCTTACAGGTAAAAATGATTGACGTTTAAACTCGGCCCAAATAAAAATGTACATATAATTTTCTAATTTCTTATAATATTTTTGAAAATCATATAGCATTACCCAGAGGACACCACGAGGAGGCGATTCTCTTTATCCTCCAAAAATTATTTTTAAATTATTATTCATAGTATGAAGTTTGTTAATTTGTTATATAAATGTAAAATGAAAGTAAAATGTTTCAGTATTGGATTTCATTTGATAATGCAATGCAAAAATATAAGTAAAATGGATTTATGTAAAATTGTAAGAGTAAAAAAGTGTAAAAATATATGTAAAATGTATTTACATTGAAACGAGTTAATAATCGACCTTTTTTGCCATCTTAAACTTCAAGGCCGATTTTACAATCTACCTATTTTATTACCTAAAATTTCCCGGTCCGAGTTTACAACAAAAAAGGTAACCGCGGGCCCAGTTTACATTTGTCCCTTTTGTTGGCACTTTCTAGTATTTACTCGTATGACATTTTTTTCTTTTTTACATAATTTACCTAATCATATATTTTGTTTTATGTACCTACACAATTAAACAAAGTATTAAACGTACATCGTGCAATATGTATTTATTTTTTAAAACATTAAACTACTAATATTATTTTGCTTATATACTCTATTAGATACATTTTTCATATTAAAATAATATGTACAAATTAAATATTTAGGTACACTAAATACAAATTTTACACAAATTTTAAAAAAAAATTCAAGATTTTTACATCAAAATTGTTTTTTTCTAAACTGCAGCAAAAATTTCAATCAGCTCATTCAAATCGAATGAGTTACTAATTTCTTGTTCAATCGATAGAGTAGCTAAGCTTATAAGTTTACACTATGATAAAGTACTCCTTAAGTAGTTTTTAATTATTTTCAATTTGGAAAAACTCCTCTCCGCACCAGCAGATCTTACTGAAATTAGTATAAAGTATACAGTATACTCATGGATTATTTTAATTTTCTGATGTGTTATTTGTGGATAAAAGGTGACACTTACACTGCAGTTACACAGCAAGAAACAATGCTTTATTAAAGTATGGTAATTTAATGTTTATTTACAAGCGAACACGGTTATGGAATAAAAGAGGTGGAACGAAAACGAGTGTTTTATTCTACATTTAAAAATAACATGATATTACATTCAAGTGACATCATATTACAATACTATAAAAACACCTAAGACGGTTCTATCGCCATCTATAAGAATGTATACTATTTTAATCATTCCTATTCCAAAGTATTTAGTATATTCAAATGTTGGGTATTCAGGTATTCTATAAGATCGTCTACATTTTACTACAAACATTTACCCAGATTTAAATTTGATACCTTAAACAAAAATGTGCAAAATGTATATTAGTTTAATGAAAAATAAAAATACTTTATTTTCATAATGTTTTTAATTCTTGGAACGACTGCGAAAATAAATAAAGTACTTATGAACATTTTTAATTTAAAAATAATTATTTTTATAAATATTTACATTTTTAATCATTTTATTTTAACTAGTAAAGTTAACTAATCAAAATAAATTTTACCTTTACAAAACATACAACTGCAAACAAATGATTTTAAAAAACACCTTGAATATGTTAGACTAGAAGGTGATACATATTTTAATTCAACATTTTATTGGAGGATAAAACAAAATTTCGTAATAATGGACAGGTCCAATCAAATCAATATTGAATACTTCCACCTTCATCAAATATTTAATATTTATTTAATATTCAACTTTTTTTATATACTTAAAGTGTGTATCTAAATTCTAAATATTAAAATGTCTATTTTTATGATAATTTTTCTTACAAATAGTTCTAGAGGTATTTTTTACTCCATAATTTGTTATTAACTTTTATGTTTAAACAATTTCATGCTATATCTAGCTAATATAACCCTTGAGTTTTGAAAAATAACTAATAAGTAATGAAGTTAAAATTCAGGATGTATAAAACGTATACATTTTAGTATAAAAATTAATTACCCATGCTTAAATGGTAATTTAACACTTCCAAAATAAATAAATTATACAGTAATTAAAAACCTAACGTCATGATGGGCGTCTGAAATTAAATTATTTTATTTGAAACTTATTATTAATGCGCTAATAGACCATATTCATTCATTTTTTCCCTATATTTTATAATAAATTGTAACAATGTTTGTAATATTTTTACAAATATGTTTATGTAATGTATTCATAGATAATTAAGAATATATTAGTGAAGTATCCAACAATTTGAACTTCAAATGGGTATATAATATTATTATGCACCTACATTACCCCGGCTACGTACGTACTAAGCAATAAGCTATATACTTCTATTGCATCTACCTACTTGAAAACGTAAATTTGTAAAAAGACTTAATATCTAATGGCCTATAAAGCTAAAGTTGAAGTTTTGATAAATATGAAAAATATATAATTTATTTGAGATTAAGAACATTGTAATTATAAGCACCTATAGTAAGGTAATAATTATAAAATTTTAATCATTCATCAGGATAGTTATAATTAAAGCTCGGATTTTTATGCAAAAATTATTGTTAAATAAACACATAATTATGCACTCCAAAATTTAAAAATATACAAAAAATATGCAAAAAAAATCTTTATGAAGTGCTAAAAAAAATTAAATATCTTAAAAAAATTACAAAATTTATTGTGTCGAAAAATATTCAATTTAACTATCAGTAAATGAATAACTGAAAATATAACAAGTACCAACATAAAATTACATAAAGTGATTTTAGGTTTTCAAATTGGAATTTCTGTGATTGTCATACATAGCTTAGATATTTATATTTTAAAAAACTTCTTGAAAAAAAATTCATTAACTATTTATAAAAAATACAACTTTTATGCAATTATATAGAAATATGCAATTTATAGTCATTTGTACTCAAATATGAAAAAATATGCAAATAATAAATTAATCATAGAATCTACAAACTACAAAAGTCAACATTTCAAATAAAAATAATTCTAGGTAAACTATTGTATAAAAATATGCATTTTTATAAAAATCCAGTCATTAGTATGTATAATACATAAAAAAGTTATACTACATGCTAAAAACACGGTACAAGGAAGTACCAATTCATATTTAAATCAAAAGTAAGTACCCAGGTCCCAGGTACATAATATATGCATGTAGCTGTCCTGCGACGAAACTAGTCATATATATTGTTGTTGATTCTTTCATAGTATTTTCATAAAAAAATGCATATTGATATAATAATATGAATAGGAATATCAAAACCATATTATATATGCCGGATAAAATAGAAATATGCATAAATATGCCAACTAGGCAAAAAACCTCTAAATATGCAAAAACATGCAAAATAAGACTTCATATATTTAACCGTGGTACCTTGAAATGGATTTCTATGTCATCTAGCATTAAATACAACTTAGCAAGATTGATATGCAAATGCATGAACTTACGAGCCCTGGTTATAGGTAACTAATTATCCAGAGCCCGACATAGGATTTTTTTGACTTTCGAATTTTGAAGCAAGTTTTAAGTGTTTTAAAACTTGTTAACTAACTACTGCCTAGTCTATAGTGTCTACTGTTTTCAAATTTCAAAATATATAATTTAATTATTATCACTCTAAATAAAATATTATCATGGAATAAGGTATATTATTCTAATAATACATACTTGATAGGTAGTAGGTAACTATCATTGATTAGGAATACTAGTACTTATAATCAACTTAAGTATTATGGCAGAGATTTTTTTTATAATTTTCGTAAATGAAAAAAAAATCAAATGTTTCTGATTTTGACGTATTTTGTCGAAGTTTTAACTTTAGACGCTTATAAAATACTTCTGTAGATTTCGATCAACTTTTTTTCTAATTTTCACTAAAAAAAACCCCACTTCAAGGGAGGGGGTCTATCCCATGATACTGTAGTGCCTGACCACACCCACTCTAAAACTATATGTTCTATGTATTAGTTAACAAGCCGTCTTAATATACTCTGATTCAATGATTGAGTAATTGACCATTAAGGGCAAGCGTAAGCACACACAAAAAGCGTATTTATGACCGTGTTTTGACGTGGTTATACTTACCTCCAAAACTATTAAAAAGAAAAACGAAATTAAAACGCAGTTTTAAGTTCTTAAAAAAAATAGTTTTATAAGCTATTGGCATTAAATATGGGTGTTACCATTTAAAAATCCAAAGTTGATACGTGTTTATCATAGAAAAAAAAATGTTTAAATTATTCAAATATTAATTACTTTTAGATTTAATTAAATTTCAACATTTCCAAATAAGATTTTAAAAGTTAAAACTTTTCGAAATAATGAGCGTCTTACGTTAAATGGATCAGCCTTAGTATACATCTGAACTTGTTCAGTGGGGCCCATTATCTTCTCGAATAATTAAAATAAATATCTGTATGTTCACGAATCCATATATTTAATCTATTAGGTGCTGTCTTCTGTTGGTGTTAAAGGAAATATTATTACGATAAGTAATGACTAGAATGTTACATTATTTATTTTAATTTTAATGATTTCAATATTATCAATCGTATGACAAGAAAATAATTGCGGTTGAAATATTGCAGTGATTAATGATGGTAAGAAGATATGTGATTGCAACTATACATAGTCACGCTATACTGCGATCGGCCTTATATCAATAAACAATATTATATATAGGTGCCTACGAATTTGTGACAGGCTGGTGAATTTGGTTTTTTTTTCTACGGTATCGATTCAAATGCTTGTTTCGAAAAATAAAAAAAACAATAGGTACCACCGATATTAGCCGATATCGAGTATCGGTTCTAGCGTCGGCCCATCCCCATAAATAATAATATATTATACGATGACGTAATTTTTCGAGATTTATTTTCGATTTATTTTGTCGAACGCGATGATATATTATTACATTCAAATTGTTTGTAATAAACTAATAACACACCGCTATCGAGCGCTGCGATGAGCTCTCATTGAGACTATAATATAGTGACCCCCTCTCCCCACCTGGCACCTAACAGCCAGCGTGCATGCGAGTGCGTGGATAGTTTAATGATTATATATTTATAAAAAAAATATCAATCAAACGTCCAGACATAATATATATTGCCCGCGAGACCGTGACGATAAATAACAGCCAGTCCTGCAAACTTCGAGCTAACACTTAAATATTTGAATACGCTGGTGCACCTATTCACAGTATAATTATAAGAACTCGTGTTTATCACGAACACGATTGCTCGGACAAAAAAAAATTATTATCGCGAATTACCTAGAAAAATTGCCCAGCTTTATTTTCTAAATGATATATTTTTTCCCTAAATCCGATAAAAATTATTATTTAACACATTTGCAATAGCTAAATTTTGAGCTGAATTTTCAGCCGTTTTCAGGCCCCTAAAACGTATGCATACACCCAAACATTGGTGATTTTCGAGAATTAATAAAAGAGCCCCCATATAATGAAGCCCAAAAAACCTTTGAATACGAATTATTTTGTATCAAAATCCAATATGCTGTGTGCATACAGCTAATCAACAATATACCCTTTACCATGCACACTATATATTATGTATGCAGATAAAAGCACAGCGAATCCTTGCAAGTCACATCAATTAATATCGTGAAGCGTGTGTGGAAATCGCAAAATGTCTGTATAGAGAGAACAACAACACGGAGAAAACCGTCACAAAAGAAATCGATGTTGACGCAGTGACTGTGCTATGCGGTACTTTGGACTATTTAAAACGCACTCTGCAAAAGTCATAGTACACTTCCTGCAGCACACGTGTATTGACTAAAGGGCAAACAGTTGGCATTTAACCGAGGCACTTGGAACCGGACGCTCTCCAAAATCTCTGGACAGTCCGTTTTGCTATTAACAATAATTATTGTTAGTTCGTAGTGAGACCGCACATCTACAACATACTATCATATGCATACGTATAATATAATATAATATTATAACGTATAAGTTATACCTATTGAAAATTGAAATATCCTAGATTGGACGTATATAAGTGGTTTTAATTAGCTCGACCTGAAATATTCATGTATGGATCTTGAGTTATATACAAAAGAAAATCCTCATTGTCACAATATAGGTATACCTACTATTGTTATAATATTATGTAAATGTGAGTATGTAATTATATTATGTAAATGCTATATTATTTATACAATATGTGCCACAATTATACATATTATTCAATACCTACGAGACTATGAAAAACTTCGTTCAACAACAATTTTGATTGATATCTACGTATTTTTTTTTTTTTAAACACCTAGATAAAAAAATATGATACTTTTATATTTAACTTTTATAATAAATAAATAAATATTATTTTCTCTTGATAGTAAACTAACTATTTCCATTGGAAATCAAAAGAATATCAATAATATATTATATGCTATACCACAATAGTTTCAATGTGAAGTAATAAATTTAATTAAATACGGATAGTTGATGGCCAGAAGTGACCCACCAATTAATGTCAATCATGTGGCACCACGCTCACAATCAAACACATATTCGAGGAATATAAAAAGTACAAAAAACAAAGAGCTGAACTCAACATGAGCCATCTTATTGGAACAAGTCCATTCCCATAGCCAGACAACGAAATTAACAACATAGAATTTTTCAAGAAAATTAAAATACTTTATCTATGAGTATTATCTAATAATATAGATAACAATGTACATAAATATCTAAATATTTAATTTAAAACTGTATTTTTTTTACCCTTCTTTCTATACATTTTAAGTAATGCTACAAACGACCTAGTAATTGAAGCAAAAATCTTAAAATTTAAAGATCAATAAAAAAAAAAAAAAAAAATATAATTAAACATAAAACAAATGAGTCCCACCTTATACGTCAAAATTCTAAGTTATATTTGAAAATAGTGTGGTTTCCAATGAGGAAAATCGTAGTTTCAAACTAATAATACTGTTGTAACGGACCACGGATGTGTCACACCATTACAAACTGTAAACAAAATTATACACGATGTTAACATTTATAAGAGACACACCATGTTAAGTTCAATATTTCTAGGTCAACGTCGACCCACACATTAAGGAATTCCTGTTGACTGTAATGCTCGTAAGTCTGGTTATGCTCTATACATAATATTTGACTAAGATTATGTAATAATAAATTATATCAGCTTAAACTCATTATTTGAATTATATTTCCTGAAGCTCAGATAGCTACGGTCGATATTATAGTTCAAAGGACTCTGAAACACTCACTGAATTAGGTATCTAACAGTTTCATCAACCCCGTTGGCCGTTACACACTGTCACAATAACACGTCGATGGTCGCAACTACGATAATATTTTATTACCAAAGTATAGTTTTCTAGTACAACTTACAAGTTTAACTGATGGTTTAACTGATGGTTTAATACGCGTATTACTTTATCGCTCAGCTCCACTCCGAATCTATGTATTGGTTTTACAATAATGTGCGTGTCTGTCTTCACGTTTTGAAGCGCAGAAAATTTGCTTCAATCTTCAACGTTGAGAGTTTTTCTTTTAGTACATTTGATCTAGTTGGTACTTTGGAGGGTGGGGGGAGAGGTTAAAAGTAGGATATATCCTAGTACCTATACAATGACGAGTGGTTTTTTCCGCCTGTATACACTATAAGTAGACGTGATATTACTTCGATTTTCTTTATCAGCATCTTATCTGGCGGGGAAGTGAATCTAGTTGGTACATTAGAGAGCTCTTTTTGAGCTAATTGTATGCATAAGACATTTTTTTTCAGTTTTTTTTTTGCTTAAATATCGATTAAAACATTTTTGTTGGGTCAAAAAGCTTGACAATTTAATACAAGGTTTCTCATAAGTTATAATAACAGTTCAAAAATATTAAAAACACATTGGCATACTTTTTTTATAAACATTTAAAATTCAAATTTTGACCAAAATTCATCAAAATATCGAAAATTTGCAAATTATTTTATAGTTAAAAATTTATAAAATGTTCAATTTTTTTATAGTTAAGGATTGAAAATGTAAAACAAGGTGTCTCGTAAGTTTTTAATATTGTAACCAAAAAAGTCTAAAAAATATAATTGCATGGTTGTTTTTTATATACATTTTAAGTTTAGATTTAGACGAAATTAGATATTTAAAATTTAAATAATTAGAATAACTATGTTAGTAATTTCATTGTAATTTTTTTTAATATTATTAACATTGATGAATAACATCAATATTATCAACATGACCAAGTTAGGTTTAAATCTGGGATTCAAGAAGGTTGAGACACCATTAGTTTGAGTCAAGAGATTTAGATTTGTGTTTGGCTAGTAACTTTTTGAGATAGTAGGAGAACCCTGGACCTCCACACAAGTTTTTCTCAGTGAAGCCCAGTGATCTTTCGATATTAATTTTAAAAAAAAAAAGCCTTCATGAACGTGTTGTCGTGTGTGGAATCGGTGATGAGTGTATTTAAGATGTGCTGTTGTCTGGACATAGTTATTTTGTTATTACCTGGCTGCTGATTAGCATTGAAGGAAATAGTTACTCAGCTGCGTTACGTAAGTAAAGTCTTATAAAAATAAGAAAAATTGTGCACGTACTTACGAAGTATGTAGCTCGTTTCACTTATAGAAACTGGATATAGTAGTAAATACGGTGGCGAATGTAACACTAAAACGCTATTTAATATAATTTAACTCAATGTCACCAATAAGTGAATTAATACCAGTGAGTGTGACGGGAGCGTGCAGATCCATTTTCAAATGCGATGTTTTCGGCCTACGGCATTGTTATTAGTAAATTGGATTACTATAACAGCAATAATATCATAAAATAAACTTATAGTAATGTAGGCCGACAGACCCTTCTTCGTTCAGAATCGTTTTTCGTATACAATGGTTTTATATCATTGAATTCAAATTTAACACATCTATGAAAGCGACTCACTCGACACCTACTGTACAGCAGAGCGGTACCCACTTGCAACCCATTTTTTGTAATTCAGAAATAAATTATTTTAATCTTAAAATGTACATAAATTATTTTTGGAAGCATTTTCTATACACAACCAAGTTTAATCCACGTGTAATCCATAATGTGTAATCCAAATCAAAATTTGAATAAAATTCAGTGAAACCTCTCTTAAGGACACTTCTAAATAGCAGACACCTCCAAATAGCGGTCATTTTTTTGGGAATATAATACAAACATTCGACAAACTGAACTATCTGAATAGAGGACACCCCCGTATAGCGGACAATATTTCAGGGACCGAGAGTGTCCGGGATTTAGAGGTTTCCCCTGCGTAGGTTTATAGTTTCTGAGTCATCAAACATTATAATAATGTTATAAGGATAATATTGTATATAGACGTTCAAATGTTTATTTAGATACAACAAAATTCAAAATTTAAAATGTTCAAAAAATGTACTCGTAGAATAATTTAAAGTAAAAAAGGGTGACACTTATTTGAAAATCAGAAGTTTGTATCACCACAGGACACTCCTTAAATGGTATAAAAATATCAAATATTCGAAAATATAGTCTTTATATGCATAGTTATATGTAAATTCTAAAAATCAGACATTTATAATCAGAAGCATTGTCAAAGGGGAAAAGTGCGTGAGCAAGCTTGGCCAATCAATTTGCATACAAGCGTAAACTACAGGGTGGTGGGCTGGTGTACCTTATCGTGTATTTTATATGAAAATTACGTTTAAGTCATCGATCAAGTTTTCACCGTCTCCGGAAATGCAAAATATGTACTACAGTCAATGCATATAAACATCATGCACATGTATATTAAACATTTCTGTACCATCATCCCTTTATATAAAATACATTTTTTTTTTTTATGAAATTCCAAGAGCATAGAAAATCGCATAGGTATTGAATATATATCTATATTGGACACAGGCTAATGGCTACTGCATAATATGTATAATCATGTAAATGTGTACTCTATACATAATGTGTTCACGACAGCACATATGTGCTCAAGAACCTATATGTATATAGGTAACTAATGTGTTTATTTTATGTATATATACTTGCAACGAAGAATATCAGAACTCTAGAAAATGCCGGCAGAGCACTAATAATATACAGAGTGATTCACCAAGCAAGCTCGCCTCCACTTTTTCTTTTAAAAATGAATTTATTCAAATTTTGATTTTTAAACTTTTTAATATATTTTAGGACCATATTTTCAAATTATTGTGATTTGTTAGACTATTTAAGAAGTGTCCTGTGGTTTAACACATTTTTTTTTCAAATGAGGAGAACCTTACTTACTGTAAATTATTTAGTGGATAATCAAAATTAAAATTCAAAATTCGAACGAGTAGTTTTTGAGTTATTTAACTTTGTGTACCAACTACCAAGGATAACAGATATCCGTGAAGTTGGCACCACGACTTAATCCACGATAATGCAGTGTTTGGAAGTTAATTATAATTTTTTAGTAATATATTAAATTAACTAAATTAACCCATCAAAATTTAGAATTTACAAAAATAGTCGTCCAAGTATAATAAATTAATAAATAATACTAGATCCAATATTACATCTATTTTATTGATTTATTACTCCTTAAAATTAGTACAAAAAACTCAAGAATTTGAAAATATGGTCTTTAATAAATTAGTACATTTAAAAATTCCAATAATCGAAATTTGAATAATTATTAAATGAAAAAATGGGGGTGCTATTGCTTGGTGAATCACCCTGTATATAGAATGCCCAATATAGACCGTGGGGCAATGTAAGACATAACGTTATATTATGCATATAGCGTATATTAATATTGCATATTATATTGAGTAGCCGTTAAGTATTAAATAGGTATTATTTGACCTTTTTTTTAATTAACGTATCATTAAATTAACCAAATTAAAATATACAGAACTGTTTGGTAACCACAGTAACCGTTATACTACCTACGTAATTATGTATGTACTACACTCGTTGTGCATTATACTCCACTAACTGTGAGTTTTAATATCGACGTTACTTGCCAAATAATAAAATAGAATACGAACGAAATAACAAAGTACATATTTTGAAAACAAAAAAAGATCAAAAATTAATAATAATTACAAAATACGTCGACATTTAACTGCTAATTCACTGGCAAATTACCAGATCCCTATACCCAGGATATTTGAATTTTTTTTTTTTTTTTGGGGGGGGGGCTAAACATAGTAATAAAAAATTAGGTAATGTAATAATCTTTCTTCTCTTTAAATAATTTTATATGTGATTCAGTAATTGTATACTTAATACAACGTAAAAATATTTATATATATATAAATAAAGGTTAGTTATTATTTTATGTTACATAGATACCATGTGCTACTTTAAATTATATTTTTTTTTCTACAATCATAAATCGTATTATTTGGTTTAATCATTTAATTGCATTATTCTTCTGTGTACCTTTTCGGAAAATAATTTAAAAATAATGAAAATGTATGTATAATGTTTTTTTGTGTGTAGAAAACACATTATTTCGAAAATATAAAAATTTAAATTATTATACACGTAATTCAGTAATTGTATACTTAAATACGACATAAAAGTATAAATATATATAGAGGGTAGTTATTATTTTATGTTCCATAGGTAGTAACTATGTGATACAGTAAATTATAATATAATTTTTTTTTCTATACAACTACAATAATAAATCTCATTATTTGGTCTAATCATTTAATAATTGCATTATTCTTCTGAGCATCTTTTTGGAAAATAATTTAATAATAATGAAAATGTATGGATGGTGATTTTTATAAGTAGACAACTCATTATTTCAAAAATATAAGACTAATAAAAAAAAAAAGGAACAATTTGTTTTTATTTTGAATAGGCATACATTTTTAATTTCATATTCAAACACTGAATATTTTTCAGAGTATTTTTATATATAAAAATCAAATTTTGAACGAGTAGTTAATTATAGTCGCAAGTAGTTAACGTTAATTTATGTACCGTGGGGTTTTATGTTGATAATAATGAAATTTCAATTAACGTTAAACTATTATCATCACATTTAATATAACGCGATAATGATAGTGTGCAGTTTATCTAATCTTAGGTAATGCACTTAACACCTGATTTAGTAGCCAATTTTATTGAGTCAAGTACCTATGCTCGATATTGTGTTAAACCTATTATATTATTATGTTTTTACGCTTCAAGTTTTTTCAATGCTAAATAGTTTTTAAAAAAAATGTATATTTTAACGTGGTCAATATGAGCAGGGACTAAAGCAAGCTTAGAGCCCCCCCCTCCCTCCGCCTGGGTACCGCACTGGCTATAATAACTAATAAGTATTATAAACTAATAAATACGATATTAAACAAAGATTGTATTTAACACATTGTTTTCGGGAGATAGTTTTTTAATTCAATTTAAATTTTCGCTCAACTGAACACTATAATTAAGTACTGTAAAATGAACATTTAATTTTATTATTAAAAAGTTCACATTTTTCTCGATATATACCGGGCATTTTATCACCATTGCCCGGGAATATTAAAATATAAAATTTAGAAAATGTTAAAACGTATGTTGCACCGAAATTCCGATCGTGTTTCGCACACACATAACGGTCAGATTTTCGAAATTGTTCGTCACATGTCCGAAGTCCGCTTAAACTACAACAATATTGCTGTGTATTTCCATAACAACTCCAAGCATAAATGCCCTGTGGCTGTGCAGTGTTTTTATGTTTAGTGCCGCATTTTAAGAAAATGAGAAATGATTACAACAACTTCAATATTAACTCAGCAGTGTAATCTGCTATAAAATTAAAAAAAAAAAAAGAATTAGGTCAACGATGTTTGTAAGACCGACTTAGTGAAGGGTTAGGGATGCTTGATATTGAAACAATTTATTAATATTAATGCGTAATTATATAATTTATAATCTTAAATGATTTGGTAACGTCTATAACGGGAGAATGTATTTTATAATATTATATTGAAAGTGTTTAATATTCTATAGGCGTTATTGTAAAATCACAAAACTAACTCGTGAGTTGATTGTGGGCGATGTTGGGGCTCGGCAAAACTCCAATTTTCCGTCAACAAACGTAAAGTCTCCAGCCCCCCCGTCGATTTATTTCCTTATTTTTGACTGCGACTGTGTATATTATTAAACCGATTACTCATAATATTTATGTATAGGGTTTTCCAGGAAAACGGGAAAATATGAAATAACTCTTAAAGAAATAAAACAATTTTTTTCCAAAATGTTTTCATCGAAAACAGAAACTATATTATATTAAATAATAAGCCTAAAACTAAAAAGGTGTTGACAGACAAAAAAAAATACACACATTATTGTAAAATAAATACATTTATCGCTCCGCTCAGAATCTAAAATCCGTAAACATCCGTAAGATGGTGTCCATATAATATACGTAAACATTACTGAAATCAGAAAAAATCCAGAAGGGGACATTGTATTTTATTATTATTTTACCTAAATATATTATATACTATCAACTATGATATTTTAAGTACAGAAAATCCAGGGGACACGTGTTTCCAAATGCGCCCAAAATCACGTGACTTAACGGTGTGTAAAACAGTGCGCATCCTGCAACAATAATTGTTGTCGAATTGATAATTAATTTCTAAAGAGAAGTAGCTATACAATTCTCACTTCTCAGAGAGATGATGGAAAGAGCCGTGCACAATGCCGGCATTCGACTTCAGGAATGTATTCATATTTCATACAAATAGATATTCATTTCAAGAGATAATATTTTCAACCTTTGGACTCGCCGAACACATTTTTTTTAATAGCCGTTGTTTCGTTTTATTCCGTTTTCCGAGAACACTCTTTACAAGGAGGTATTTTGTTTTAAATGATTAAATTCGATTTCTGTACAGGCGGAGACGGCGCGCGCGCGCGCCAACTTACATATTATTACAACGCCCTTCGCCCGTCTAAGCCGCGCCGGCGGGGCAAGAGCAGACGTCGGACCGGCCCGTTTCGGCGCCGGGGCGGATTTGAGCATTTCTGCGTGATGTAATATGCGTGCGGTGCGGTGTTGGAGGCGGCGCTTGGAGGCGACCGACGAAGCCTTTTGGGCGTCCGCGTTCCGCGAGAGCGAGAGCGATATAGAGCCGATATAATATATGTATACTATACAGACCTCGATAGCGATACGCGGACAATACGCCCGCCGCACGCTATTGTATAAATTATAAAATATCTCGCGCGTTTTTCCATATCATTTTCGTTGATACGCATATTTAATGTATAAACGTAACTCGTATAATACTCGCCTGTGCCGAGTTGCTGCTGCTATCGCCGAACGGCTAATGGTCCCTTAAACAAGAATTAGTGGCCCACCATTGGTCCATTACGTTTTATAGCGAACCGTTAAATTAATAATTTTTTTCATATGACTCGGCGGGCGCGTTTTAATAACACGTAGGTATTTCGTGTGTTTGTGTTTCGCGTTACGCAACGGTTTTAAAAAAGCTTATCGGAATGTAAATATATGATAGTATTTAAACTCGTTCTCCCACTCCTTCCGCGCACAGCGCCGGCCCTGCGACCGTCCTCTCTCGGTCTCCGAGAACAGCGTGAAGCCGGTGGCACTCACTTGTCGTTTATTTATTTATATTTATTTTACCTAACGTGACGTAAGACGGACCGGGACTGAGAAAATACGCATATACTATACACATTGTGTGCTGTACTATTATTATTATTATATATTATATTTTAGCGGATCGCGGGTGCCATCGTTTCCCACGCCGAAGACGACGTTTTTTCTGGAATTTTTTTGCTCTCTCAACCGTTCAACCTCACAAACCCTCGACGCACTTAGCTAGGCGTATATATACGTGTGCGTGTGCGTATATTACACGGCGATCGGTGCGCGCGCGTTCGCGACCGTGTGTGTGTGTGTGTGTGTGTGTGTGTGTGTGTGTGAGTACGTGTGTTGAGTGTGCTTACGTGTGTACGTGTGTGTATAGGTGAGTGTGTTTGTGCGTGTGTGTAGGTGAGAGTGTGTGTGTTTGTGTGTGGTGCGTGCGGTAAACGCGAACGCCGCCGCGCCGCAACCGTAACCAGTAAGACCGGCCGCCGCCCGGGGTCTTCCGTCACCGACACCGCCGCCGCCACCCACTATCGATCGGCCACCAAGCCGCCCGGTGACCTAGCGGCAGACTCTTCTCCGTGCGTGTGTACATGCACGAACCCACACGCGCGCGCGGGTGTACCTGCCCCGTATAATATCGTACCCGCAGCGCCGCCGCACGCCTATAGAGTCACTGCCGGGGTGGATATATAACACCGTCTTCAGACTTCAGCCGTCGCCGGCCATCCGACTCCGCCGAGAGACGACAGAGGTGAGTTTTATTCGATTTATTCAATATTTTTTATTATTATTACTATTATTATATATAATCGATCGTCACGGACGCACGCCGTGCACCGCGACCGTTACGATATTTATAATTTATATTTTCTTTTTCTATTTTCGTTACTGCCGCCGTAATATTATATTATTTATATGCATTTATATTATCACGACGGACGAGTCATCGCCTCGCCGGCGTACCACGCATAGGTGACGTATCGTTGATCGATGAGTATTGTATAATAATAATATAATATAAGGCTATCGCGGGTGTATCGCCGTGACGTCGAGGGCCAGCGCGACTCGTACGTACACATTACTGTATACTTATTATAATAGTATAGGAATAGTATAAGTCAACCTAACCTATTACCTAACGTATACATCGCCGACGTGTACAAATTAACATATTATTATTATTTTGCGCGCACACTTCTTTAGACACCGAATGAGTATAGGTATATCGAAACAACTGCAGCAGTCGTGGGTAACGTTGCAGGAGTGCGTACGTTTTCCGAACATTGCGTGAGACTTTTCATTTTTTTTCCGACGGGACCGCCAAAAATCAAAATATTGTACATCAAAATATAATATTATTATCATATTGCCGCAATGCGTGCGCGCACATTATTTTTAGCCTACTCGTTTCGATCCATGCCGAATCGGATCCGAGCGTGACCTCGCCCGGGTTTGACGGATTTTCAAATAAAAAACGTAACGACCGCGAAACGTCCGCCCGCGATTCACATTATTATAATATTATTATGTGTTCACGGTTTTGGCGGGCCCCGCGGACGTACGCGCGTGCTGCTGCTGCAGATGTGCCGATCGGCGGCCGGCGTGGCGGCGTGTATAATCTACATTGTATATACAATAAGACGTGCAAGCAAATAAGTAAACGTGTGCGTGCGTGTCGCCGACGACGAGGCGGTGGTGTGTGTGCGCGTGTGTGTGTGAGCGTGCGTGCGTGTACGAGCAGCGGCAGCGGCGACGGCTGAGGTGGCGGTAGTGTTTTTGGCGTCCACGCCAACCCGGGAGGTCGTTATAATATGCAATTTTCGCAATAATACCGTGCGGCGTGTGTGCGACCGACGCGGCCATTGTCAGAAAGAAAACCCATATTATAATATATCGCCGTTACAACGCGCTCTTGTTTTGCCCATTACACCGCCGCCGCCGCCGTCGTCTGTATAGTCGTAACGCGGCGTACCGGAGACTGCAGTACGACTATTTTTAACCGTTTCCGAGGGTCTGGCCGCCGCCGCAGCAATAATATAATAGTCCAGCACCGGCGGCTGCGGCGGCAGCGCCGTCGTCTCTAAATTTAGAGACAGACACATACGCACACACACATTTCGTATGTTGGCCGCCACCGCCGCCGCCTCTTTTTCTCATCCTTTCTTCCATCTCACCGTCTCCCGTCTCTATCGCTCTCTAATTCGCGCGCGCGTTTGACCGTTTTCGTGTTGACGGTCGCCGCCGCTGCTGCTGGTGTGTACGGCGATCGCAAAACCAACCCTACCCGCGACGCCGGCCAAATCCCGCACCACCACCACAGCCACCACCATCACCACCGCAACCACCTCGTCGTCGAGGCAGCAAGCCGGCTGCACTTATTATAACTGCCTACTCCGATCGTCTAATTATATTTTATTAAACCACCACAACGGTGTATGTCATAATATTATATTATACAATTACATACGACGCGTAATGTTATTAAGCCACTGGTACGACGCCACCGCCGGCGCCGTGTCATACACTCATTACCCGCCACGCGTGCATCGACCACAGGACACGCGTCGAAAGGGTGCTTTTGGGGAAAGGGAGGTTTTTCGTTACTTTCGCAAAATACTCGCCGGCCGCCGTCGCTGCCGCTGCCGCCGCCGCCGCCACTGCCTCCGATGGGTATGTTTCACAGCGGACGATCGGCTACGGCGGCGGTGTGTGGCAGAGGGATCGTCGCGGCTACGAAAATAACTCTGTGGCGATTGTTATTTTTATCATTCGGTGGCAGCGACGTGCGTGCACTATCGTACGCCGGCGGAGTCGTCACCGCCGATTTTCAGATTCGTACGGTTTTTTTTATTATTATTATTATTATTTTTACGAATTTCAAACACGCTATATCTATGCAAACGCCGCCGCCGCCGACACTCGATTTTTATGAGCACAAGCGCTTACGAGTTACAATATTATATAATAATTATATATATATACGTGCACCGTCACGGCGCCACGCCAGCTAGGGCTGGGCGCCTGGGCTAGACGGTTGAAAACGTTAATTTTTATTTTGTTATCTATCCAAACACTCGTCACGAGTTTCGTACACGGTAATGAGTTCAAGAATTATTGTATTGTACGTATTTTAAATACTAAATGTAAATGCCAATGTTAATGTCGACATAGCGGCCAGTCTAGTTTTGACCAAATTCAACTTAAAAATTAAACGAAATCGTCGGTCGTGCTAACGACACCGATGACAGTACACCTCATTGTTATTGAATGAAAATCTCAGTGCCGAATATAATGCTTAAATAAAAAAACTTAAATATACGACTTTTTCTGTGAGTCGTAAATAAAAACTTTTTAATATCTTTTCATCTTTCCCGTCGGTCCGCCGGGCCATTGTGAAGCGAAGCCACATAAAAGAAAAGCCCACGGGTTTAAATATTATTTCAAATACCTTTTGAAGGTATTTTTTTTTTTAAATTCAAATTATTGTATTCGAATATTATAATAGTCGATGGTACATATTTAGAGAAACTTCCGGCTTTCTCGCAAAAGCGTTATCGCGTATTATAAACTTTAACGTACGTAAGAGAAAATTAAAAATCAACAACACAAACAATATAAGCGCCGTACAGAATTTACGGATGAACGTGAATCATATTATTTTTGTAACGTGACTTTATTTCTCAATAATTGTGCATGCTAATATGCTATTATTATTTTCGCACGAATTGTTCGTCACGATCGCAACCGGAAACGTTACGTATACGAAATAATTTATACAGTATTATTATTTCTCGGGTGCATCAAGAAACGTAATTACTGATCATCTATCATCGCCTGCACGTGTGTATGCGGCACTATAAACATTTTGAAAACAACGACTTACGAACGACACCTCAATATCACAGCCCAGCGCATCAGTCCACTGCACGAATTATTGCTCTCGCGATTCGTCGTTGTCCATAATATTATTATCATCGAACTGTGTGTCGCATATATTATTATCATAATAGTTTTATATTATTATTATTATTATAAATATAATGCGTGCGAGGGTGACGACGAGGTGGGTAAATTTCGACAGGGGGGGGAGACACACGCGTTCGTGTGCGTGTGTTGTTGTTGGATCGGTAAAAATACGACATATATCGCCGCGGAGCGTATATATTATACGCGTTTTGGCTGGCACCGAAATACACGATGAAATGCCCGTGGACGATTGGAGTGGACTATTTTTGAACTTTTGATTTTCATGCGTTACGTTTATTACGCGTATTTATTATTGTTAGTTTCCCGCCGTTATCGATTAAACACTAAATACACGCTTCTGACTATATTATATACTCTACTTCCATACACCATTATACAGCATTCATTTTTGTTTTCGTCGAGATAACTCTTTTACGTATAGGTAGGTACTAATAACCTGCGACCGTTACGTTTTCAATATTTTGTTATTTTTTGGTATCACGGACAGCCGTGCGGGACTTCTCTCGAACCGCAACCCCGGCAGTTATTGTTTGAGCAACAACTTGGACGTGCCTTTAACATTAAACACACACGGAAGTTAAAGTCCATACAAAAACCCTACCTATCCTCAGGGCAATGCAAACATAATATATATAAACTTGTAGCCAAACAGATAGTTACGTAATTTTGGTATTTTACACCACTCATTTGCCGTGTGTTCGAACCCCTTCGTCAAGAAATCTTATACTCTGCACGCCAACCCTTCGACTATTTATATTATATATTATACACCAGTGTGCCGCGGAGCTTACTATTTCCACTATCTTTCTCATGGATTATTCATCCAGTATCGATAGCTAAACGGACCCTCAACTATACAACTATACTGCAGTCTACTATACTATTGATATTTCTACTTATTATTCGCAGTGTAACTCTTTTTTTTGGTGGGGGGAGGCGGAAACAGAAACTCGAATATTCCAATTGTACTATTATAATATTGTACGTCCGTACATAATAATATGTATGTATAAATATTATACGGTGGAATTCACCAAGCACGATTCTCACTACGCTTTTATCATTACAATAATTACTCAGACTAAGATGGTTTATAGAATTTCTTAGAATATTAATTACTTAAAGACTCAGATTCTTAGATTTTGTATATCATTTAAGAAGTATCCTATTAACTTTATTACAGATTCAGAGTGGAGCAATACATTTATTACAGTGTAGTGTTTTTTGTTTCTTTTGTCACTTTTAGGAACGGTAAAAATGCTTTAATCTTACACTTGTAGGGTGTTTCCTGGTAGCAATTGGATCTAGTAAGTTCTTTAGGGGAATGGAGATCAAAAGTTAAAGTAATCCCATTACCGTTTTCTGAAAATATCCAGTTTTGTTGTAATCCAAAAAATAATAACCGTAGAGACTTGCAATTTCCGCTAAATTTTTGTTAAAGTAAATATTTTTAACATGATAACGTTTTTTGTTTTGTTAAAATGTACACATTTATGAAATTGTTAACTTTTTTAGTCCTATATGTATGATATAATTTGTTGTTTGTAAGTAAAAAACTTAAAAATTGAATACAATATTCGTCAGCTAATTTTTTTTAAAAATCACGAAAATTTCCAAATTATTTTGTAATTTAAAACTAATACAATTTTGGATTTTAATAGCTGACGCTTAAAAATGCTATGCATGATTCTAAGTAGGATTACAGGATTCATAAAACATCAAAAATAGGTACATAATAGGTATATGCACAATTTGTTCATAGACATTTGAAGTTCTACATGTTTTAATTATGATGTATTTAAAACAATCAATGTATTCGATGTATTTATAAACAATAAAAAACGATTTTTCCGTTAAGGGTATTAGATAATATGTTCTAATTCCAAAAATATTGATCGTTGGGACTTGAAACTTTTCTTTATTGCGTATAGGTATAATAGGTATAAAGTATCAAAGCATTCTAAGCACAATGCAATTCTCAAATCATTTAGATTAATTTTAAGCTATTTATACCACGAACCTACAACCACCGTTTGGGGTATGTGGTATTGGTTTTATATAATAGTTAGGTAGGTACTTAGGTAATAATAATAATAATAATGTATAATATAATATAATATATACATAAAGTTCTTGGCGAAAATGTACATACGCTAGTACGCTACATACGCTTGCAAACATTATAATAACATTATGATTATATCGTTATATATGATAAAAATTATTGAAATTTGTAAACGAAATTTAAAACGGAAAGGGGTAAACAAAAATAATTAAATATCACAAAACAAAACATAACAATTAACGCAAAATAAAATAATATAGAGAATATCATAAATACAAAAAGTAATAATTTAAAATCCATTTACTTTAAAGGTATAATATTGGTTTCGTAGAAATATTTATTTATAATAAATTCTTAGAACGATTTATTTATAATACCAACCAATCCAAGAATTTATTATATTCCGTATCTTCCCCGCGTAAGATATTATTTTTAACGATAAACTCAAAATGTGTGTAACTTTTTACTCCTAAATAACAATAAACGCAAAAATTGTATAACGTTTAGATTGTAAATGACGTAAAACGATGTTTTTCAAATGGAAGTCCTGCAACATACGTACTGCTAATGGAAAAATAAATTACCAATAGTACTTAACACAAATTCTTTATAAAATATAATCAGATTCATAAAGATTAGAGGCTGACACACCGTCCGTCACCCCGAATTGTTTTTTGTATGAATATATGACTAGGTATTGATTTATCATTGAATTAAAATTGAACACGTCATCCATTACATGTGACCTACTCAATGACGATAGGTATACAAAAACTACGATACAGCAGAGAGACTTTACGAGAGGCTTATACGGTTTTATCCAATTTATTAAAACCACATTGTTTACTCTCAATTTTTAAACAGATGACTTTTCCTATAATTTTTATGCATCTAAATCAAAATTCAAACGAGTAGTTTCAAAATTAATAAACTTTATAATTAGTGTTAGAGCAATAACTCTTAATATTGTGGTTTTACATAAATAAAAATGTATATTATGTAATTTTTAGTCTAGTAAAGGTACTTTTTATGCTTAAATCATTTTTACATTTATTTTTACTAGAAAATAAAAAATAATTACATAGTAATTAATATATTTAATTATTTTAAAATCACCATAATATCCTCATATATCTATAAACCATTATTACCGTGCACTATTATCTTTAGTACATAAAGCTATAAAGTTTAGAAACTTTACTAAGTCGAATTTAGATTTATATAAGTACTTACCTCGACATTTAATCATTCATAGTAAATAAAAGTAGTGTTGGTTTGAAAAAATGAAGTTTGTACTACGAGGGATAATAGTGATAATAGGGCACCGTTCAATTTGTTGTACAGGTGTACCAAATTAAGCAAAATTGTCTTATCCTAAATGTGAGGGCTACTTGCTAAGTATTTCATATATCATGCGGATATCAAAAAGTCTATGTATAGAAAATCCTGACGTTGAGTTTTAAACGTTTCAGTATGTAATAATATATAATTTTAAAATTACTGCGGACAAGGAAAGCGGGAGAAGGCTGTTTATACACGAAATGATAAGATTTGCTTAATTGTGTTTGAACACTTGAGCCGAGGCGTGCGCAGCGACATAAAACAGAACACATACCCTAATAATATATAGATACAGCCAAAATGCAGCCTCGTACAGTATAATAATATAGTTGTCAAATACAATCGCCGCACTGACGATGTATAATATAAATAATATACAACAATATACATATTATAATATGTGTGTCCTATATCACACTATACACACACACGCAAACACGTCCCTCTGTAAATGGTTATTATTATGTAAACAGTTGGGCTACTGGTTTTTTTTTTTTTTATCTCGACGCTATAATCTTTAACATTATGTATGTTGTGTGTGTCTCTCGGCATGTCCCGTGACGGCGTCTATCGAGTCTATCGCATAAAACAATAATAATAACGGAAAATTCTCGCTTTTCACACACCGCGTCTGTACGAAAACTCTCGATTTACTTTAATATAATACAACGTTAACGCGAATAAAAGTAAAAAAAACAATGACGGGTGCGTGCGAATTCGCAATGAACTAGTTTTTGCCGACAATAATAATAATAATAATAATAATAATAATAATAACGAAAGTAGCACAATTTCCTCGATTTAAAATGTACTTTTCGGTATACCCTGTCGTGTAAAAATATCTCGACTTTTTTCACTTGCCCCTTTGGACCTATCAGCGACGCCGATTTTTAAAACAATAGCCGACGGGCATTTTATTTTAAGCAGTCGAAGCGGGCGATAGAGTGGCCGCGCCCGTATTATAACATTTATATTCATAAGTTCTACGAAAATTCGTTAGTGTTTTTAACAAGAGGAAAATTACGGGGTGAAAATTGTTTCATCATGATAATTGATGATAAACTTACAAAAACTTTAAAGGTATTGAAGAGACATAAAATATCGGTACAACGGTACGTGCAAATATGCTGCAATGTCATCCAGTTTCCATGACTGACGACTATCGCAGAAAACTTTCACGTTTATTATTTCTGACTATAAATTTGTGCACGCTACTTAGTATATAATCATATAAATTTCTAAATTTGAACTTATATTATTAAGTGGTATTTACTAAAAATATACTGTGACAAATAAGTAGGTACTTCTCCAACACAAATATATTTTTATAAAATATATTCTATAATATACACAATTTGATGGGCTATATAATATTATTATTAAAAATTATAAATTAAAATAGGATACGTGCAATATCCATAAAAAATTTGAATCCGGTATTAAAGTATTTAAATATATGTTTATATTGAATATTTGTCTTTTAAACGGCAAATCGCCGCGTTACGGGATTATGGATTAAATATAAAATACAATAATGTATGCATAATCGCATGGGTGTATATTTTATGGTTTATATAAACATTGACATTTTTTTCAACGCTCTGCGTTTTTTATTTGTTATTTTTACGGTTTTCAATTAATTTTGTCCCGTGTTTAAAAAAAATATATATTTTTTCCAAAGGTTTTATACTACCAACGGTATAAATTTATATTACCATAATGATGATTACACGGGATATTAAATTACACATATTATTATGCATGGTGTCTAATATCTGTATAGGTGTCGCACCGTGCGAGTGATATATACCGAAAGCAATACATGAAACCACTTGACATGGCGTGTCAGTCGTACACAACATACACCTACACAAGCATTAAAGTATGTAATATTATAATACGTCGTGCAGCCAACCCCCTCGCACTGCAGCACCACGACCACCCCATCGCGAACCGTTGTTGTGCCACTGCCGCAGGCCGCTCCTCCCGCGTCGTAGAAGTGCCGCTCTGCACGTTCCTGCCGTGGTCCCCACGGACGGCGGCGCGGCGATGCGGCGGCAGCAGCTGCAGCGGCAGTATGCGGCGGGCTGAGTGGTTTCAGACTTCTAGAAAAATTGGCCGGGATAGCGAATCCTGCAACTAGCTCCTCCGCTGCCTGCCCCACCACCACCACCGCCGCCGCCACCACCGCCACCACCGCCTCCACCGCCTCCACCACGCCACCACCGGTGACATGCCCGCCCAACACCCACTTTTTATACCCGGGGATAGTATATATAATAAGTATTACATAGTATTATATACATTATACGCGTATATAGAGCGTCAGACGAAAAGTCGTAAACAATTTAATGCAAAAAAATACGACATTATTTATATCTTTCAGCTATAATAATATAATATTATATTATATCGTTATATCTACTGCTGCGGCAGTGTTAGTCGTGTTGTAACAATGCGTATTACATGTTTGTGGTGACCGGGTATTATGTATATAATAATATAGTCGCTAAACAAACAAAATATACGTATATATTATTATGACGTACAATACGCGTGTGTGGTGGTTATTATCCTGGTAAGGATCGATCGTCATAATATGGTGTAATATAACTGTACAAAAATTATTATTTATACTGATTTGTGAACCTCGGAATACTTCTATATAAATTTTGTCGAAAATACCAATTTGAAATTTGTGATTAACCCATTTTGGGCGTTTGGTCGTCGCATTATATATTATACAATTGTATATGTACAATATTACTGGTTGATTAAAAACACTGCTGCTGCTGCTGGCTGAAAACTAAATATACTTTCAATTTGTATTCGCTTTGCTTAATGAATTCTATTATTATTATACCGATGTGTATACCAAGTATCACGAATTATTCAACTTAAAACCACAGCGTTAGGTATTGATTATTTAAATTTTGTCCAAATCCGACAGCTATGTACATTATAATATTTATAATGGCGATTCGGACGAAAATTACGTGTCGAGTAACGGTGCTATAATATATCATTTATTCGCTGTGGTCGCCCATTCAGCCTGACCAATCCAATGATGGACTTATACTTTTCACATTACTCAGAAATGCTGATACGAATACAAAAACGTTCAGCTTATATACCGAAAGCAGTCAACAATAATATTTCAAATTGGTATTTTCAGCGCGCGTTTTGCATACCTACGTCATATTTTATTTAAATTAGAAAAAATATTCAGTTGCAGTTCATCACCCATATTTTTTTTATTTTTTATTTTTTCTAAAGTTCATTGAAACGACCTCAAGGTCTTCGTCAATGCTTATCATAAGTGGGTAGTACGGAGATCGTATGATCTATTTATCTATGTATATATCACTATAATATGCATGATACTACCCCCTTCTACAAGAGGAGACATGTGCGGTATTCACTCCCAGTGGAGTGGGACCTAGTTGGAAACCTGGATGACGCAATCGGACGACAGCAAGGGAAAATGGCGATTGCGTAGAATCACACAAATTTTTTGCACTTTGCTATGAATCGAACCGATGACTGTGTGAGTCGCAGTCAACTGCGCCACTCCGACCTCATATGTCATATAATATGTGTGTATACGATATTGGCATGGATCTACTGGCTTTACCTCTATATAATGCATATTATTCGTCCGGGTAAATAAATTGTTCGTTTGTGTAGGTTATGTACGTCGTATTTTTACATTCTATTGAATATTCTGCAGTATTGGGTATATATACGAGCATCTGTCACCACCCACCTCGTGCCCGTAAAAATTGATTTCAAAAACGAAATACAACCTTTCTGTCCTCTCTACTACACAATATATAGTGATATGCTATTCGGAATTCGTTGATCGAAAGACGAACCGCGCCCGCTGACGACACTCTGCGTCGTCACCTTGTCGCGGGGGTGGCAGCAGCGTGCGATTGTAGCCCGGCAGCCGTGCGCTTTTCGCTCTTCCCGCCATCGTATATTAATACGATCTTTAAACATTATAATTAATAATATACATGACAACGGTGCGGCCGCGACGTCAGCCACGGTTGACTGCCACAACGAATGAGCGATGACGTACACAGCCCCACAGCGTGTATTTTAATACGAATATTATTACACGATCTATAACAATTTAAATTGCATATAATCTACGCCGGAAGAACAATTATCATTTGCATTATGACTACAGCTGCGGCGCCAGGGTGGGCGCCAGTGGCGAATTTAAAGGGGTGGGAGGCATAAGGGCATGATTAGCCTAAGTGCCTTATAGGTTATAATGAGCTAGACCATTTTTTAATAGTTGTGAATTAATTTGTGATTTATGAGAAGGTAACAAAATTAAAAATGTTACTAAATGTATTGAAATGATGAAAATCGAGCGTATTTAATGGTTTTTAAAATAACAGAGAAAATGCAAAATGTCCAATATTTTTAAACGAGCGGTTTCTAAAGCAGAAATATTGATACGAAAAATACCATGAATATGTAAACGACAAGCTATCGCACCAATCAAATTTAACCACTTCAAGCACGGAAAAGTATTTTAAAATTACAATACATTTCAGTTTTGAATACATTTATACGCCTATTCAAACTATATTTTTGGACAATCAAAATTCTATACTATTTAAAATACAAAAGTCGTCTTTTTTTAATTTTTACATATAATGTACAACCTTTATCGATTTGATATACAATAAGAATGTGCGCTAAAAGTAACAGTGATCGGATTTAAATATTTTTTGAAGAAAGAAACCACCCAATGATAACACTTTTCTAGTGAATTACTTTATGTATAATTTATTTTTTGAATTTTTTTTTTATTATTACATATATAGTGGATCACGACACCATTTGAGCTTTAAGCGTCTTGGAGAATTACCTGGTATTGTAACGGATGCCAGATATATAGTTTATATTAGTATACGTAATAGTGTTCGTTTTTTAGATAATATGTATTTAAAATTGTTTTGGGACCTCTCCACCTCTCTACCAAAACAAAATCTTAGATCTGTCACAAGTTGGTGCCGCTGCTGCGTCGGACGAGAACGACGAGCAGATGACGATTTTTTGCTTATCCGAGGGGCGGACGAAAAGGGGGAAACGACAGAGAACGGAAACGTTTGCGGTGGAGTCCCGGTAGGTTGGGGGGGAGTGTGGGGGGGGGCGCCTTCGTCGAAAATGACTCATTTTTCCATTGTGTGTGCAGCAATAGCTTCCCATATATATATATATACATTATACTTTATGATGTACTCTGCGTACCAACACAGACGAGCGCAAAACGATCATTATTATTTGATTCACTGGCCGCCGCCACCGCAACCGCTATCGTTGCGGACGCGCAGGAGACCAATATTTTTATAATAATAATATAATGACGTGAGCGTCGGGGGACGGGGAAAAAAATCGTCGTCGTCGTCGTCTTGTTTGCGTCCGGTCCGGCTACCGATATACGTCTGTACATATACGCATGTAGAATAATATTATTATCGTCACGGACGTCGCTGTTGATTGCGACGGCGCGGCGTGTGAGAACTGTCCGGGGGGGCCCGCGTAAACGGTCGTCGTCTTGCAGTGCAGTCGTGTTATAATATTATAATGGTTTTTGTATTACAATTATTTACCTATACAATAATCGTGTAAATATCATATTATTATACCATAAAAAACACGATACCTACTATAATGTAATATAAAAGCGGGCGGGCGCCGGCGTGTAAAACAGTGCGATAGGCGGAATTAGCCGTCGTCGCGCGGTCGTGGCTGTCGTCCGCCTTATTTTGTGACCCCCATCAATTAATGACCCGAATGACCCGAAAACAAATTACCGTCGTCGTGCAGTCTGTTTGACGGCGAGCGGCTCATGTACGCGCATAATATTATTATCATCATCATAATATCATACGATAAATTCTAATCGAGTCATCGGCGGCGGCGGCGGTGGTGGCGGTTCGCGGTGTCTGCGGCGGCGGTTCAAATCCAATCATATTGTTAATATCAATTAGTTAGCGAGCTGCAGCGGGCTATGGAGCTTCATGTATATATATATTGTAATTATTATTACTAGTATACGTGCGTGGGCGCGAGGGGGGGAGAGGGATAAATAATTAAATCAGCGAAGGGCCAAACGGGTCAATGGGGCGCGTCGGCCGTTCGTCATCGAGCAAGTGCCGGACCGGCCAAACTGGCGTGGATAATCACCCCCCCCCCCCTGAATATAATATTCTCTGCGTCCCCGGTTTAGCCACCGCCGCCGCCGTATTATATTATGCATAGCGCCACTTTGACTAACGAGAGGGTTGCGTGAGCGCGGGCCTGGGTGAGTGCGTATAGCAATATAGCCGCACTGCATAATATTGTTGTTCCCGCGGAGAAGCGGCAAGCAGCGGAAAGCGGCTCTTCCGCTAACGCGCGAATCCGCTCGCCCGCCGCCAAAACTTTCGTGCGGGCTGACGGGCGGACGGGTGAGCAGCGGCAGCGGTGGTTGACCGACAACGACGGAGCGCGACAATGTACGCGGCGTATGGCAGCAGCGCTGCGAGCGGTGCGCGGCGGCGGCGTATACGTTGCGAGCGTACTACAGCGGCGACGACTTCGACGAATATAACGATCGTCGCTGCGGCCGCTATCGCCGTTGTCGTAGTCGTCCGATCGGTGCCTTTTCGTTCGCGCCACCGCCGCCGCCGTGTTTTCCCGGCCGCCACGAGACCGCCGCCTACAGTCGCGTAAGTATAAGAACCCAAAAATATAATTTTTTTTTTTCACATATTATACTATTATCTTGTACACATGTGTACACAAAACTACATCGCCGTAGTCGAAATAATAAAATGTTATATTTAAATTTCTTTTTTCGATTCTGTGACCTAATATCATATTATATAAATACGCCGGGAACCGCGATGTCGGATACGAAACGTTAAAAATATAATAACATCGGTTTTTTTGATCTGATTTTTTTTTTATAAAATATTTCAAATAGGAAAAATGATTCACGCTTTGTAAAAAAAATATATTATATATACGTATAATATAATAATTATTATCGATAATTTTTGCGTACAAAATACTTAAAATATATATTATTATTATACGTGTGTTGTGTATGATAGTGATATTATTATTATCATGCGATGGTGGTCGTCGTCTGCCGCATACTATCATCGTACTATATAGGTGTATTATTATTGTATATATTCTATGAAGCGAATTCAGCAGCGGGGAGAGCGAGCTAGCGAGCGTGGGAGTGGGGGGGATAGCGCGCGACCGGCCACTGAAGCCGCGGGTACGTGGTTATTGGAAATTGAAAGTTCCCCCAGTGCCCTAGTGCTACAACGCGGTCGTCGCACGTGCGCCCGTCGTAGTCGTCGTCGAAGTCGCCGTCGTATTATATTATTATAGTCGTAAATATTCTCCAATTTTTCTTCTCGATTATTATTATTTCCCGCGTACCGTGTTTACGACAATATTCTCGTGCGTTTCGTAATAACATTGTAGTAAGGTGAATCGTAATAATTAACTCGTGTTGTAGTCACACTTATATTATTATCGTCGCCACCGCCGAGTATACGAAATTATTATGTAAAAAAAGCCGCGACCCGTGCCACCCGCATCATCATCCACACGGACCGCACCTCTGTCATCCCGCCTATTATTTCGGCGTGCGTATTTCGATGCCGTCGCACTAGATCACACATCGTCGGTTTCGCCCTTGGTCGGCGTTTGTTACCAGGACGAGGAGCACGAGCAACGGTACATAGATTGTAGCCAAACTATTTTAATATTATATCAGGTTTATAGGACATATATATATATATTAACACTATAACGTCATAACACAATATAACGACACGTCGTAGGTACCAGCTCCACTTAACGACATTTTTCTTTACGGGCACTCTTTAATACTCGACGATATTTTTTTTCGATTTTTTTGATTATATTATAATATAGTTAACACACATACACATATTATACTTAGTCGACGTAGTTTTATTGGTATCGTTTTTAACGTTTTCATTTTTTTTTTTTACCATGTATAATAAAATATTAATACGATAACATTGTATAAAATAATATAACGTCTGCTCTTTGTTCGAATACATATTATTTTGTTTTCAAAAAGCGCTTTGGCCGAGCAAAGGGTTTGGTTTTTTTTATTTAACATTATTTTTATTTTTTTTACTACCTATTTATATATAATAATAATATCATGATTATTTTTAATTAAATGTAACAATTTTTATTATTATTTTTTTTTTTTACGTTCTCTTTGATGTTTTATTAAGATTGTTTTTCCCTCGTCACACCGTATATAAAGCCGGTATCTAATTAATATACTCTCTGTTTAGTAATAATAATAATAATAATAATAATAATAATAATAATAATAAAAATAATAATACTAATAATTTATTTTGTATTATTATCATAAAATGTTTAACTACTAGGTACCTATTATGGTTTTATTATAGTCGTCGTATACTCGCGTGTATGTTCCGAAATGTACGTTTACGTGTTTTCGAAAGCAATTATTTTATTTCTAAAAAACTTTAGCACAACAAAAGCTAACAATCCCCACGATGATTAGGAGGTGTACGCATTATTGTGTTAAGACATTTTACACGTTAATCGACCATTATACGCGCGTAGGCAGATAGTTAGGCGTCCGTTCGCGACCCACTCGCGCAAATTACCACAATATTTGAATATTGTAATATTATATTGTCTACGCAATGACAATAATAATTATCGTAATTCGTTATCGTGTGTGCGCGCATTGCACCTAATACAATATATTGTCCGCGTGTATTATTATATTGTGTGCAGAACGTGCGAGAATTCTTCGCCGCCGCCGACGGGAGCAACACAATACGATATTATTGTTGTATTATTGTCGCGTATTCGGAGCTTATAAGGCCGATTCGTGTACCGCCTACGGCCGGGCAAATAACAAATAATACTCATATATGTATATACAGTCGGGCGTGACTGAGTCATTCGGGACGATTCGGCCAGATACCGAACCGATTTAGTGCTTTTCGAGATAGTCAACTGATGCTGCTCACTGCACCGTATAAAACCGGCGGCGCGCGAGGTCGGTTCATATTATAACAATACCATAACTACTGTCCGTCTGCCCGTGACTATACCGCGAGTATATATAGGTAACGTAATAGTATATTATCGCCGCGTGGATTACCACGCCGCCGGTCCGGGATTTCCTAGTTTCGAGCGCAAAACGCCGGCCAATAGACAATAGTTACAATGGTTGCCGGTAATTATTATCGCTGTTTACTGTTCATAAATTATATCATCATCATTATCTTTGAATTCACTGCCGCCGAGTAGTCGTCAATCGCGTGAAATAATAATACCGTCACAAAATAACGCCTACGAACGTCGCGCGAATCTGAAACGATCTCGACGGTCTCGATCCACAGCGACTTGCCTGCGCCACGTCCCCTTTGCCGGTGGCCATTTACACGTCGATAAACGTCACGGGCAGCCGGCGTGAAGGAGCCGTCTGCACTTCTGTGCGACAGTCGAGAGGCGACGATATCATTATCATTTTTATTATAAAATTCATTATTGCTAAAATCAGAATCACCGAGAAACGCGTCTGTCGAAATTGTGGCGATGTGATACGACCTGGCGGCGCGCTATAATGTGTTATATCGTTTACACGTCACGTCCAAACGAATTACCATGTGCCAAACCGAAATCCTCGCCGGACGGTTTCGAGTTGTAACGGCGACGGAACGATGGTCGCATGCGTATGGAAATTTATCGCAGCGATAAACATAATAATATTATATTTGTGTTATTATTACGTTGTACGCATATTTTGTACTCGTGTCTCGTAGGTATGCCTATCTTGTAAATCGTGACGGAGGGCTTCGATGACCCATTTTATACGTACGCTTTATATTTAATATTGCTAAGAACAGCAATGACGAAAACGAAATCGTTCTATTATTCGTTTGCACGTAATAATCACACACGTGCGCCGAGAGCTGTTATGTTATTATTATTAAAACTAATGTTTTTGTGCTCCTCTACCAAGTGGCAGGGATTCGTGTTGTGCTCGAACTACGCTACTACTACGCTACTACTACTACGCTACTACTACTACGCTACTACTACTACTACTACTACCACTACTACTACTACTACTACTACTACTACTACTACTACTACTACTACTACTACTACTACTATTATCAATACTACTACTACCACCATTTCCACTCCTCCTACTACTACTACTACTACTACTACTACTACTATCACCGCCACCACTTCTACTTCTTCTACTCTACAAACACTATCAAAATGTACAACACAAGTCTGCGGTTGCCGCGTGCACCTAGGTTGGCAGTACTGGTTTAACGGTGCCAGCGCGGCCCGGCTGCAATGATTTGCTGCGGTGGCAGATATGAATGGACTGGCGGGCTAGTGGGGAATGGGAACGTCGTCGTCGTCGTCGTCGTCGCTGCCGCCGCCGCCGGTGGAACGCGCTCGCGTGCTCACACACACATGGACATACACGTACAAGTCGTAGCACGCGGGAGGTGGAGAGGTGTGCCAGGCCGGCCGGCGAGTGGGTGAACAGTACGATGTGTGGTAGGGCGCGGCCGCCGAGGTGGCCGGGCAAGCGGTCGTACGAGCTGTACAGCGAGCGAGCCGTCCGGCGGGCCGGCCGGCGAGCTGGCGAACTGCAGCGGCCAATAGTTAAAACTTATAGTACTCGTCGGAGAAGTATAATAATAATGAAAATAATGATATTGTAACCGTTGCTCGGCCACGGACGGGTCCGTACAGTTATAATTAAAACGAGAGATAAAAAACAAAAAAACTGTTTATTCTACGACAACTATTATAATAGTATTATTATCATAATAATATCATCATCATTATATTATTGCCGGAGCGTTTGGTTTGCCGTTTTCCGACGGCTGTCGTCCGCGCTCGTAAGCGGTCGTAAAGTACGCAACGCACGCATTCCGCGCGCGCCGGGAACGGACGGACGTCGGCAAACGCGGCGGCAGCAGTAGGAGTTGGACGTGGAGAGGAGGACGACACCCGCCGCCGCTGCCGCGATCCCGCATTTGTTTTTTTTTCGCGTTTTCGCTCATTAACCGCTTACCGCACAGTCGTCGTTGCGCGTGTGTTCGGTTTTTTTTTCGTCAGCTCACGCGCGTCTGCGTGAGTGTGTGTAGCTTTCAGTCCGCGCACGACGACGACGTTACGGGTTTCGCAAACGAGATATTCGCGAGACCGCGATCAGACGGTGGACCGGCGTTTGCGTGGCGACGACGATTTTCGTGAACCGACCGTAGAACTATTGTATAAACAATTATTATATTCGTCTATATTGCCATCGAGTCGGCCGTTACAGTAACGATATTAAAAACGCCGTTATTATAAGACGCACGCGACCACACGACTGCGACGCCGACCCAAAGGTGAGACCAAACAAATCCGACGCGCCGTAGGCGGTTGATACTAATAAAATATTGTGTTTTTGTCCTATACACCCCCCGGTCATTTTCGCCCCGCCATTCCTCCTAAAAGGCTAAAAGGATTTTGCCGGTATTACAGATGATATGACGCGATTAACGTAATTTCCCCGGTGGTGGTGGTGGTGGTGGCGAGACATGTTCACATAATACGATACGACATTATTGACGGGTATCACGGTAACGGCAACGGCCAATAATACTATAATGGTAACGACACGCGACGACGACCCGATCGCGGTTTATTTCGACGTTTATTATTACTATTATTATTATCGTTATTTTTTTTACGTTTTCGTTCCGTTCCGATGGCGAAACAGAGCGCGGAAAAATCGTTACACGCCAAGCGTTTAAAATAAAACACGATACGGCGTACCGAAACGCGCGCGCGCCGGGGTTGTGATATTATTTTTATCGCACGCACAATTCCCGTCCGTTACTATACGGAACGTTCGGCCGTTCGGGTAGCGTTATCGCTCGCTCGAATCACCATCGGTGACCGGTGTATTGTTTTTTTATTCCCTTCGTCTACTACCGTAGCAGTTCCGGACATCCTGCTTTGGCCCGTTATCGGGTTATCGTTGTTTTTAGTCGTATAGATCGATATATCGGCGGACGGCCGTCGAGATTTCGAGTAAATCAATCATCGCCGACGACAAAATAGTTATTCAAATTATTAACCGTGAACCGGACGATATTCGTGCCGATAAACTACCGTACGTCATCGTTGGTTATTGTTACACGGTATATAATATTATTATTATTATTGTTGTTATCACATTTTCGGCATCGTTTTTACTCTGACCGTGACTAAACCGGCATACCGCCGCCTTTAGCCGCACACGATTTTTTTCTTTTTATCTGATAGAGAGCTGTTGTCGCGTTGTACACAATACCGAAAACACGATGGTGCAATGCCCACGTCGAACCTGTATTATAATAATAATAGTATTACACGATTATAATAATTTACCTGTGCGGGCCCGGTGATAACGTTTACGGCCACGATAATTAGTTAGTAGTATGAAAGTGGTCGTGGCGGGGTCAGACGCTCGCTCGCCACACCATACACGACGGGCCAATGATGTTATTGTAATTTGTAACCGAACACATTGGACCGTGTGCACGGTATACATCAGTGGTAACGACCGTTGGAATTGCATTTAATAACTATAAAACGAGTGTAAATAAGTACGGTTTACATGTGCACCGGTGCGCGTACGTCGTTATTTTTTTCATATTATGTTATCAGTTATCACAGTGTTGTACGGTATTCGTTTCACGCACCGCAACGGTCCGGTCCGCCGGTGCTCGCGCTCGTATACGACAAACACGCGAGTTTATTACTAATAAATTATTATGTCCGTCGGTCGAGTCGGTGGACATTTTCTCGGAATCAAAACAAATACGTCGCGAAACATAACAAACCGTCGCGTCACGGTGCGTGTTTTTACGTCGATACGCACTCGACGATTCGTATCCGGGAGGTTTTCATAGATAATATATATGTATGGATAGGACATGCATTGTATTCAAGTGTGATTGAAGTGCGTACTAGTTACCAAAGCGGTTACGTGCAATTAAGGTCGGGGTATTAAATTGTGTTAATAATAACTTTAAAACACAGTCCGGCAAACAGCACCCATTATAGTTATTACAATAATAACAAGGAAAGAAATGATATTGAAAATTATTGAATTTCGAATTTATTTGCAGAAAGGAAATTGATAATATGACTCTTCGATCACACTGTATACCGTGTATATTATTAAGTATGTAATTTATATATAATTTATTACCGAAGTTTATATATTATTAAGATGGTTATATGTCCTATCCATGTATATATTATTATCTATGGAGGTCTTAGGTTCTATTATCGCTCCTTTAAAAAATCGTTTTAAACGTACCGGTGGAAAACGCTCCGTATTTTTTCTCCCGTATGTATAATGTTATTTTCGTCTATTATGACGGGCATGTGTGATGGTTCGTTTTCAATTTGTGTCCGATCCGATTTGGCTGTAAAAAATGATGAGTCGCGATAACTCGAACACTTAAACAATAACATTTTTTTCCACCCCTTTAAAGTGTTTATAAATTATATTTGAGGTATAAAACTCGAAAAATACACAAGTCGAATTAATTTTTATCCCTCTTGAGATTCGAGCTTTCGAGATTATAATATGATTACAAATGACGTACCGCATCATAAATTAATGTAAAACGCACATGCTCTCATAAGGGAGTCAAAATTTGATGGTTCACCGTGTTAGCCATATTGTTATTTTATTAAAACAGAAATCGATAATTATTAAAATCAATAATATTATAATATAATGTTTTTTCGGTTACCTAATAAACCTTAAATTGTTATATTCGCGTTTCTTAATGATCGGAAATGGCAAATTCGCAGAATTCAATTTACATATTGTACTAGGTATGTAAATGTTTAAGAATGAAATTATCATACATTTTCATTAAATAATCAAATAGCCGGTACGTTTCAAGTTTTTTGCGGGAGGCGAGTAGAGGGGTGTACGTCTTAGTGGGCGACCTGGTGTCTACGAGTGCCATCGTGGAGAAACACTCTGTATAGTTAGGTAAGGTGTAGTCACACCTTCGGAATTTCTTTTACCTGGCACACGATTGCACGACATCATAGAAGTATCTAAACTGGCTAAACAGCCATGCACAACAGCTGTCATATATCCCATAAAGCGATTTGGGTATCGTCGATTTGTCGCGTAAAATAGCTAGTCGTTAATCAACAATCCGTTTTCGGATCGGTTTAATAGTCGTGCTCCGTAATAATTAGATTATTATCGTTGTCGATTAATGACAACGCGGTTGATCGGGACTTTCGACGGAATGTTGCGAGAGTATTAATCGCGTCCGTTAAATGCATTCGAATCCTTAGGGCTTAAATCCGAGGGTAACCGTTTTCCAACCCAAAGTCGTTGTAGACGAGAAAAAGGAGTACACGATTAGGCCGTAGTATTTATTATTTTGTTACACCTTTTTCAATTTGATATTGTTTTCGGTCCACTGTTTATGTAATACTGTGTAATAGTTGCCGAGTGCCAAGATGAACTGGACGGGTTATACCTATGGCAATAGTTTGACTTGGCGTTTATTGTGCACGTACCTATCTATACAATGGTCGTAGCAGCTGTTGTTGATGATACGTGGCTTAAAAAAATTAAACTGAATGTAGTTCCTTCCTCGTCGTGATCTCTATAATATGTAATGCATCTTGTTGACGTAATAATAGGTACATGGTATACGAGGCGACGTGACGACAAAAAAATTTAACAACCGTCTACGAGACGATGATATAATAATATTTTATGGCTGATGTTTCTTAAACGGCGTAAGTATACGTATACACGCCGAAGCTCTCGGCTGCGGCAGTTGTATAAATCTTTTCGTTTTGAAGGTCAGAGTCGGATTACGTCCTCGCCCGCGCTCCGCCGAGCACCGTGTGTGTATATTATTGTGTTCTATTTCGCGCACACCACAAAAATAAAATAATATTATTATATTATCGCGAGCATAGGTTAGGGCCGCGCCTATCATCGTCATCGTTCACCGTAATGGTCGGCGTACACACCTAAATAAAATGTATAATAAAATATGGTATGATATCATCATAGGCGACTGCGGGTAAATCATGTCTACCGATGCATTTAGGTCTTTACAATATGATTTATAAATATATATTATGCCGCGGTTGGCGACGACTTACGACCGTGACCTGCCTTGACGTATGTATTTCGCACACGTTCGACGCTACATTGCTGCGAATCGCTCATAATATATTGTATTTGAGAGGTATAATACCGACTACCGACTTATACTTATATTAAAAGTATTGCGCCGGCGCGGCCATAAATCATGACCGTTCGTTAAAACCCTAACAATTTTCCCCTCCGAACCTTGGAGAGTTAAGCGCTCGTGACGGTTTCGGTGCGACGTGATAAATAATTGTAATATTCATACTAAATATTTCGGTTCGTCCGTTTCGAAATGACTCGAAAGATAGGTAATAATATAATGCACTGCAGTGGCTGAATTGATGTAGAAGGCACGACGACTAGTAAAGTAGTGTAGTTCTTGGCATATTATTTTTATACGACGTTTAAGGTCATTAAATCGTATGGAGCGCTCATTTTTAGAACTTTTCTGCGTCATTTTACCGAATCGTCAACTGTGTACGTAAAGGCATCCTCAGGGTTAGTTGGTATATCTGATATATTATGCACGTACCTTGGTTCATATTCATATTTGTTTGCCTTTTTTATTTAGTGTACATTTTTGTTAAATATAAAATATTAAAATATAACTAAATTAAAATCTAAAATTATTAAGTCATATTTATCTTTAATGGCCTTCTCCCGTATGTCGACATTATACGACGTAACTGAATAAACGAATGAATGCTGTCTAACTTATATAGTACTATACTTCCATCTACTATGTACACAGATAAGATATTTTGTCTCCTCTGATAACAATTTCACTATATAACCATACAATTTGAAAATGTAGCATAAGAAATTAATGATGGCTTTTTAACTACATTTTGCCCCTCATTAAAATAACGCTGGGTCATTAGGCGACTATAAGAAAAAATAGAATCCATTAAACGGTATTAACACAGTACTAGAAAGTATAATACAACATTGTTAAATGTTCACATTTAAGTATAATGACTTCAACTTTCAAGGACTTTTTACCTAAATGTATTCTCAGTTTGAAAATAAGCAAGTCTCCTGTACTTAACCTAAAATTAATTACATGACAGAATTAAAAGCTTATACAGTTATTTAAAGTTAGAAAAATCATGAATTTATTATATTTAACTTGCCTTAGCTCTTCCGCTCTCGTCAAACAACTATTTTCGTACAGCACTAACCATACTTGGTTCAACTTTTCAATGCCTTCCAAAAACTTATTTTTTGGAAAGGTAATCAAGAGTGCATATAGAAAAGGTATTACCTAAATAAAATTAATTTTGAAAACTCAAAATTATATTTAGTAATTATTATGCTTTCATGGTATTATATTATTCACATAATAAATTCGTAAATAAATAAATCGTACAACTAATTTATGTATCTTGAACCTTTTCTTAAATAAATACTGCCAAATATTTAAAAGTATCTTCAAGTTTGTAACTGACGTGTAGTGATGTATCAATGTATTTTATTTTCTGTATTTATTTATTTTTCATCAATTCTGAGCACCACATACACTTATGTGAGTATATGCCATTAAAATTTATAATGGACACTTATAACATATAAACGGGTCAATATCAAAATAAATAAATCGAATATACGTACAAAGCCATCTGCGACACTATACGAATAATGAAATCACATCTATAGCTGTCAATTTATTCAGACGTTTTCTGCTGCTTGTGTGTGGGGTTAAGGCACGTCGCGTGTACAAACATGAACATATTTTTGTTTAGTCTGGATCGTATAATGACGAGAGATTAAAATACGACGTGGAAAAACATTTCGTTAGGGCGAACAAATTGTGTGTAAATAATGTCGCTGACCGCTATTCTGTATGGTGAATAGGTTGAATGGACATTGGACATAATAACACAGCGGGGTTAAACGAAAGCTTGGGTGTATTATTTTTCTACACCCCCTCGCCGCTTAACCGTTCGATTCAAAGTTGCGGCAGTGTGATATTGATTTTCATTTTCCAAGAACGCTATAGTAAATCCTAATAGCATTATACACCTGCATTGATATCCTAAAGTACCTATATGCAGGCGAACGTTAAACATTATACTATATATACAGTTAAAGCCATATTGTATGTTCTAGTTTCTCGTAGTGTAATAAAAAAAAATGAAAAACTTTATTTAAAAACGATATTTTGCACCCTTTTATTCAAATTAGGTCTTATTTACATCGTAAATATGGGGTGTGAAATTATTCATTATACTATGCTAATACCTATACATATTTTATTGAATAGTAGCCTCCCCTCCTATCCCCTTCCGCAACTAGGAGGGTGATTCGGTCAAACCTTATTTCCATTATTCGTATATAATATGGAGAATTTGTTTTCAATCACAGTTTATTATATACTTCAATAATTTTCGACCTTTGCAGTGATCGGACATCGGTTAGAATACCAAATAAGCTTAAATTCGAAATGTTGCCAAGGTTGTTAATTTAGTTAAATTCGATAAATCACTTTGCATGTAATTCTGTATACATGGCACCTTATACAGTTATTCCGCATTGTCATTGTGAATAACTACCTATACTGTTCGTACAGATATTAAGCACCTACTATTTATATTTTCGTATATCTGTCTCAAACATGTTCATTCCGAAATCTAACCAATACATAAGTACATAGTACTACAATATGACGTACATACCTAAACATTTATAAATTCGTTTAAAACAAAACAGTTAAATTTTAAAAAACATAAATTTTAAATTATGTTTTTTCGAGGAATATAATATTATTATAATATATACTCGAAGGAAACTCATAAATATTTAATTATGAACAAATATATACCATACTACCTACACGGCTACACTCCACTATATGTATATATACAGACATTTCATCATATTTGTTTTCAATTATTGTTTTTTCTGTTAAATATTTTGGAAATATGATTGTAGGAAAAATTAATTTTATTAGGGATATACAATTATTAAAACTTGTAATAAATGTTGGTCCACCCGAACTCAAAATAAAACAATTTAAATTTTATAATCGCGATTCTTAATAATTAGAGCCAATGTAAGAGTGAATTCGTGTAGATAACATCTAAAAAGTCCAACTATTAGTTTCCACATTCAAGTATTAAAATAATCACCATGCGATAATTACGGCCATCATTTATTATTATTAAGAATATAATTTAGGCCCGATTCTTTGTAATTTGTAATTTTAATTTGTAATCCATCTTACACAGAGACACAATGTACCTATATTATAGATACTTATGCCGTGTCTTCTTTGATCACAATTATTGTAAATAAAATACTATATGAAGGTACCCCCCTCAAAAAAAAAAAAAATGTTGTCCATGTATATTATATTATATTCAGCTCATGAAATAAAATTATCCATGTTTTAGTACACACAATAATATGCCTGGGATTACTCTATACGTGTGGCCTTTCCGCTCAGCGACTGTAGTAAAATACGTATATAGTCGTGTAGATAGTACGAGATATTGTAGTATGTGTAGACCGAGTTTTGTGTAGCGGAGTAGCTTTCCCTAGATCTTAAATTATATACGTGATTTGAACGTTAATAATAACAATAATAATAATAATAATAATAATAAACTAGTCGGTTGCGCGACTAGATTACCGCGTGCGATGCATGTACGTATATAAGTATATAAGTTTATGTATTTCTCAATAAGTCGTCGGCGAGTGTGATTTCTCTACTTAATATTCCCAAGACAGCCGACTGGCGATAGTGTTTAAAATTTAAAAAAAATGTCAGTTCGAAGTGTTCAGTGTTTTTAATGAAATAGTATTAATAGTTAATATCTCATAAGTAATAATATTATAGCGTGATTTATGACGTAAAGAGGAGGATTGCAGTTTTCTGTACACAGGAATGGCGTGTGTTTGGTTTTAAAATTCCAAAGTGAGGGTCCGGGGACATGGAACTAGCTCTAGCACCACCGGATCCAGTGGCTCGGGGAATATTGTATTCTATCGGATCGATTTGATCGACTGCCAGCGAGTGCGTTCGGTGGTAGGCAGCGTAGACGCTATAGGTACTATATATAGTATTGACTAAATGGTATAGTTACTATATTATTATTATACTTTTACAACCGACGTTAGACGTACCATAATATTCAGTCTTGTAAAGAATGCATTTTGTTTTGTACCTATTTAGAATAACTATTTGAATAAACGGAGCATAATATTAATTCGAATAAAGAAAAATTATTAATGAGGAACAATGATTTTAATTTTTCTAATCCACTCCATCGTGGCAACTTGTGAGTAATTTGTTCAATAATTTATGCTAACTAAATATATTCTTCAAACCTACTTTTGTTATGGATATAAAATAACAATTGAAAGCCCTTCAATGCGCTAAAACCATACAAGTTCATCTTTTAAAACTTTTCAGGACAATTATAAAAAATTCACCACTATTTTGTAGCTCGAATTACGGTTGTCTGGAAAAGTTATAAAAAATGGAATTATAATATGGTTGTCGAACTAAGTCCATCAAATATTCAGTATTTTATACACATAGAGATATTTTGTCTTTTGGAAAGAATGTATGAATTTTTTTTATGTTAAGGTTTTTTTTAAGTTTGTGAGTTAAATATAAAAAAAAAAAATTGGAGCAACGGATTATTATAATTCGTGTTTGGATATGAAATATTTTTCACATGAATAAAAATTACAAAAAAGAAAATGCCTAACTACGTAGATTTGAATAATACATGTAAAATATGGATTGCAAATTTTATTCGAATACAAACCAATTGTTAAAATAGTAAAATATTTTTAAGACTGATTTTTATTATGTTGTATATTGCTGTTCGGTCGTATACGCAATTCAAACCGTCGCTATATACTCGCTGGTGATTATTACTCGTGTACTGCCTACCTATATTCAAGTGTATGTTGTACGGTGTTTGATCAATGTCGATTCCACGTGTGCACATAGTAACGACATATAAACGGTACCCGTTTTGTTAACGGGTTCGTATAAGTTTGGGTACGCTAATGGACTTTCGCCGCCCAAACAATTCATTCGTTCGCATACTCAGACGATTTAAAAATCGAATTTCCATGGTCATTTTATTTAATATGCTGCGTTGTATAGGTAGGCACTTGATTAAAGATAAAATTGATTGTGAACCATAGAGTCATAATATAAAAAACAATTAAAACAATTGGTTTCAAATTAAACGCTCAACATCTCTCATAAAATAAGATATTATCATTTATCACCTATTTATTTTGATATTTTACTAAATTAAACATAATATATTATGCTATACGTCATGTAGTTATACACAGTGTTATTAGTTATAATTATTTATAGTTATTATTTTATACTGATTATTAACTCTGCTGCTCTCTTTACCCTTATTAAATGAATTTATTACTTTATCGGTGTGCCTAATATATTCTTTCAAGTTTAAAACATGTTTCTTCTTATTCTTTGTGTGTTGATATATTATGTTAATTTTTTTATATCATACAATAATTGTTTTTTTAAACATTCCCTGTGGGCCTTGGGATAATAGCTATTGGTATTAAGGCGTTTAATAAATTAAACTCGTTCATGGTTAGAATGTTTAGATACATTTTACTTTTTAGGTTCAGCGTTTAGAAAAAAAATCACTAAAATGTATGTTTTGTTAAATATTCCGAGACGAATATATTTAAGAGATTCCGATTAATTTTATTTTATTAAATTATATGAGTTAGGTCGTTGTAGGTTTTTTAAACTTCAATTTAAGTATAAATGTATGCTTTCATTTTTTGGTACCTAATTTAATCTTTTATTTTGAAAAATAAACGCACCTTTAAGAAATTCAGTTTATCTGAATGATATGATAGTGTATCATTTTTTTTTCAATTTTCCCGGAATACGCCTATAGAATATATAATTTATTTCATAAAAATTCTATCCACAATAATTGTGCAGATCGTGTTTTTTTATTGAATCTATTGTTATTTAATATTATGTTATGTATTACTTATACTATTTAAATTTTTTTTAAAAGATTCTGTGCAAAATTGACTCTATATATTAACGTTTTATTTTTTGACAATTAAATATCACTAAAAATAAAAATAACTTGTAATAGGTAGTAAAAGTATCCAATTGCATTGAAACTATTATTATTTTTTATGTATATTTTATAATGCTATATAAATATTTATGTCCGTATATTTGTGTATATTAAATTTGCGAGATTTGCTATCAGAACAGACGAAAATAGAACGAAATGTGTATTTATATAATTAAATAACATTGAATGACATGTCTACTAACAAAACTAATAAATTACTCTAAAAAGTTCCAACAATCGTTGTAATATTTTAAGTGTAATAGGTACATGTTTTAAATAATGTCGAACACTATTACATTTTGAAATGAAGATAACACTTATTTGAAGTCAATTTTTGTTAATATCTACCTATGCTCTTTGTACCACTACTATTATTTGTTAATTGAAAATTAAACATTAAAAACATAATATCATATTAACATTAAGGACAGAATTTGGAGTAAAGGTTACTGATTCGATAGTATTTGAATTTGACGCCTTTTGTAAACAGTAAACTAGCTTAATTAACTATACAAATAAAATTGATAAATGTGCTGATTATTGTTTTTAACTTATCAGTTATTCAGTGATCGTCGTGTGGAAACGTTATATAGTATATATATTATAAATTTGACTTTATGTAAGTAGTGTAAAAATTCATTTGTTGTATTATAATAAATTCTAAAATAGGGTAAGTACTAAGGTACACGTCGTGTTTATCACGAGTAGGCATTTCAATGAATATATTTTTAATTTGTTAAAAAAAATCTTAATAAAAATAAATGTTGACCAAATATTGGTAACAGAAATTGGCTAGAACCTAATATATTAAGTTTAAAAGTTAAATTTATTATTGTGATAGTATATTTCGTTTTAAATGATTAAAAAAAACTATTCAACGCAAAATGTGGTTTCCTCGTATACCTATCTATTATAAGTTATAAGTTACAACTATAAATTGAGTTTATGACTGTTACACGAAGATAAACATTCTTATTATATTAATGATTTAACTCATGTAGTACGTTATATAATACATTTTAAATATGCATAATATGCTGATATGAAACTATGCAAAGTGAAATATTATCTTTGTTTTACTTTAATGTAAATTAACGAATAAACTTGTATTTACAAATAAAGCATTGACAATTATTACTACTACAAGTGCCTTTATAGTTTCAAGTATTGATCGATGTTTAAAATACTCTTTTTCGTCGGATTTAATGTTATACCTATACCGATTTATACGAGCTCAGATAAACAATGAATGAGTAACGTAAATATATATAGTAGGTACCTATATATAATACAATTTAAGTATACTTGTAATAGATTAAACTTCCTCGAAACGTCAATGATAGAGATCAAATGGATTTAATTTGCATTATTATGTATAAATATATAGTACTCAATGTAAACCGAAAATAAACTTTTTTTTTTATAGATCTTTAAACATTTAACCCATTATAGTTTTGTTTACTAAAGAAAAAAGCGTTGTATGGAATTAATTTAAAAAAAAATGTAATCATGATTCAATATACATTATTCTTTTTTATCTTTTACATCTACATTAATATCATATTTGCACCTTGAATCTTGACCTTACAGGTAACGAATTTGTGTTTAGGTTTTTTTTTATCTTTTATCTTTATTCCGAATGCAACTAATGTGATTATTGTTACTTTTACTCGGTTCGATTGTCCATTAATTGAAAATGACCTTTCTATTAACTTCAAAACTACAAAAAAATAAATAGTAATAATTTGTTTTGACCATACCTAGTTTAAAAATACTTAAAACTGCATTATGAAGTATTTTTGCTCAAATTATATAATTGACTCTAGATGCAAATGCGGTGTATAATTATATTCATAGGTCCAATTAAATAATTGCTTTTAAGTTTACTGTTTAGCGTGTGTTTAAAATTAATAATAGGCTTTTTGATAATTGATAAATGGTGTTAAGTGTTAATAGACTGTCCAGACAGAATTTATGCTAATCGTTTAAGAAAATTAATCAAGTGTACTCACTAGAGGTGACTCTGAAGTTAATTATTGCTTATTTAGTATGATAATAAATTGAAACGATGCACACATATTTACTTATATACCTAGATAAATACAGTAATAAGTAAAGTATAAATATGGTATAAACGATTATAATTTTATGAAAAATCTACTTCTTAGTCTCTTTGAACTCGTGTGTCTATGAATCTATATTTTTGTACTCAGAATCTAAACATAAAAAATATTTATTGTTTAGCTTATCTTAAACTTACTATGATAACGTATAAATTCTACAATATTTAATCATTATTCATTATGCATTGATAGTACTGTACATTTAAATTATAGACAATAATAAATATAGTATTAAATTAGACACTTCTTTAAAAATAACCAGTTCAAATATCATAGATTATACCTAGCTAATATTTGGTATAGTACCATAGGTCTTTGCGTGAATTTTATATTCCTTGACTTAAAATTGTAAATATTTTGATCATCGCACTTTCGATAATATTTATGTAATAATATGTATTCGTTGATGTTAACAGACAAATTTTGCTACCGGTCCAAAAGACATCACTAGCACCACTGCAGCGGAAGCAGCAGGAGCTACTGCCGCCACTGGCGGTAAGTTTGCCGACGTCGTTTGTCTGTCGTGTCATTAACGACAAAAGCAACCACGACGGCCGCCATTACAATTATCACAACGACGGTCGCCGCTAAGACGACCGCCGCCTCCACCGACACCATTCTATCAAAACGTAGACGACCACGAAGTTCATTATTTTACTTCAAATGATTTTGTGGTAAGTAAACCGGTCACGCGTGCAATGTGAATGTCGGTATGGTATCCATCACTAATAGTACGCATCACGTTAACATTTAGATAAGCTAGATAAAACCAATACTAAATTATATATTCTCATATTTGAAAATATTTTATCGATAAATTGGTAAAATTTAATTTACCAACCGGCAACCACTGATTATTTACATTAAAAAAAAAAAAAAATGTTTTCATTGTTTTTGTACCGTACAACAACGTTGTACAATAACTGTTTGTACTCGTATAATTATGGAATAAAGCTTAAGAATAAAAATTTATTTTAAATTACATCACAAAATGGTCCTAAACAACTTTGTCAATTGGCTTGTAGGAAAAATATAAATATTGAGATTTTGAGGTTTTTACGATGAAAATTTCACGGTAATAAAAAATGTCCTATTGCGCTGTTTACTTTTTAAATTATTAGGACAACACACAAAAACCCGTTTTTTGATTAGCACTGTGTGTACTTTTCTACTTTTTTTAGCTTATTTTGTCTGGATTTCTCAAGTCTTATCTTAAAGATATACTTTTTTGTTGTGATCAAATTTGATCTATATTTTTATTGGCAGTTTATAACTTATAAAGTCATGACCCTAAGCTAACTAACAGAATTTTCTAGATAGAAATCTATCATTTTACTTTTCATTTTCTCAAAAATTCTTATTTTTGTTTTTTTATTTCGAATTTTAGTACTACTTTTCATGTCATTATTAGCTTACTTATTATTTGATATTTGATATAAAAAAATATATATATAATATTATTTATTCTCAAGAAGTATTTATTTTCTTTATTCATGTTATTTCAAATTAGAAAGAAATATTTTGGTTTCATTTTGTAGTTAGTGAGTGCAAACATTTTTGTTGTCAGACCACTACAAAAATAGGTCTGGTAACGACTTTAAGTAATATGAGCTTTCTATACCTATAGAAAATATTATATTTTACTTGCAAATGGATTGAACATATTCAATAGGTAATATTTTATTAAATGTTTTAATTAATTTTTCGTTGTGTAAATAAAAACATTACGGACAACCTCGATTTAATTCTCAAATACGAATTTTGTCTGTGATACAGCAATATAATCAGTTATACAAGTTAATAGGTATAATAGTAATATACATAGTATTAATACTTATTTTAATTAAAATTCAACTTGACTCAATTTATTTTCCTAATGTATTTTTTTTTACTAATCTGATAACGTCGAAAGATTAACATTTTCAACGGGGCTTATTGTGTTTTTCATTAATTTTAAAAACTATTTTTAATGAAGGAAGTTCATTAAATATTAATTATCTAAAAGCAAAATAATGCATTATATTTTGAAGTTGACAAAAGTCGAATAATATTTATGATATATTTTAGTTTCTAAAGTAACTTTGAACCCAATAAACCATAATGTAATATTCAACTCGTTTGTACCTAAAAAACCTTTAGAGAAGTTTGAAACTTTTGAAACACGGAATAGTTTAAAGTTGGCCATGGAATATTAAATTACCTAGAAAAAATATAATTTATGGTTTGAAAGTTTTATGAAGTGTATAATTTTAATATTGGTATTCGGAGAAGTTACTAAAATAAAGCTATACTTTTTGTTATTATAAAGATCATTTAAACGCCCATTAAACCTTATTGTCTAAAAAGTACAATAAATTGTCAAGTTAAGGATTATGTAGAAACTTATTTCAATTGACTGTTTTACACTTTTACGTGAAATGGTATTTTTATTTTAGTATGCTTATAATTATTAAATATGAAATTTAATTTAATTACTATCAGCCCTGCTCTAACGATTGTGTTACATTTTCTATTATTATATCCGTAACCCTTATATTCTAATCTTAGGCCTTGGCAAATCATATCATTATATTTAGAGAAAAACGCAATAGAAACCTTAGGTGAATGTTCATTTACAAAGTTGGATTAAGTATCAAGATAACGTTAAGGTTTTGAATACCAATTATGTGTTTCAAAATATAAACTAATTATTTACTAACTTCTAAACTATTTTATTTTAAAAGTTACATATTATGTGGATGATATCTGTGTAAAATGAATTTATATCAGTGTAATTTTGTACATTTTGAAACGATGATTCTCAAACGACTCAATAACATAATTAATAAATAATGTCATTTTCATATTAGTTTATTAGTATTGCTTAGTTATAACTTATAAGAGTTTCCAAATCTTTGATCGTACCTAGTATGCTTTTTCATACGAGTGTTTGTAGTGGGTACTTGGATTGCTAACATAAAACTAAAAATTACTTTTATACGTATCTACTTTATAAATTAACTATATACCCACACTAAATTAAATGTTAATTTGAAATTTTGATCAGCCAATTCCAACATGCAAATGCAAAACTAATGCACGCTAATCATAAATAACCATGTTTAATTTAAAAATAACGCATTAATTAAAACATTGACTATAAAAAATAATAAGTACCTTGGTATCACGAAATTATGTAATTTCAATGTATACAAATTAAATAATACTATACCCATTGCAATTTATGAATAAATTTGTTGCAGTCTTTTAGAATACAATATAATATGATATATTGCTAATGGGATAGCTATTAATAGTACATATGATCATTCTATAAAGTACCTAGTGATGAGGATGGCTTTGTTAGGTAACAATATTTACAGGGTACGTGATCATTGTATGATTCGCACAGACAAATTACCATAGGAAAACAATTCAAAGGACAATAAACGTTCCCAAATATATTATTATAATGAAAAGATGGAATAGCGTAATCATGCGATCATTAACGTACTTATATAACGGAATACTGTTATGCATATTGTCACAAAAATAATTAATATTGGTAGTTATTAATTATTTAATTGTTTTATAGAAAAGCTTAATGTATACAAGTTTAGTATGATGTTATCGTTGAATTCAACCCCCGTAAGCGAGTAATTCTTCCATTACTTTATGATATTAAACTATTAAAGAGACAAGGAAATAGGCCATCAGGGCGACAGATCTGTGATGTAATTTTCTGAGCACCTCCGCAGAATTGTTTATATTATTTGAGCTTGGAAACATTTACAGTGGTAATTTGACACAACAAAGAAGAGTATATAATGAAAAATGATATACTAACGACTCGCCCTTCTTCAATTATTACATCAAAGTGACTAATTCTGTAGTATACTAAAATTGGTACACAGTAGCTAATAAAAAGTTGGTAAAATATTTTTCTAAAAACAACAAAAATCAAATAATTCTCTAACTCTAAAAAAGAGTCTAAAATCTAAAATAGACAAAAAAAACCTTACATATTAGTTGTATAAAGTAACAGTTAAAAAAAAAATTACGTGTATCTATTGGTGAGATACTTAAGTAGTTTTTTTATTTAGTCCTTTTAAATAAATAATTTCTATCTCAGTATTTTCTTTTGTTGCAAAAAATATTAACTTATTCAATAGTAATAAAATGACTTTTTTTTAGTAACATTATGGTTTATTTCATTTCGGAACCTTGTATAAAAATTTACTTTTTGACATTACTGAAAAATATAAATACCTAATAAATCTTTTATCGTTTATATTTATTCGGGTTTTTTTTTCAGTTGCAGTTGTATAACTTCTTTTAGAGTATTTATTTTATTACTTAAGGTTTTAAATTTTTATTTCGGTACTTTTTATGAAAATGTACTTTCTTAAATTATAAAAAAAGTACCTATAATAAAGCTTTTATCTTTTACTTTGACTCGTATATTGTTCACATAGTTTTTTTTAAATTTCTCGTATAAATTATAGTTTATATTTTATTGAAGTGTTTATATTTAAAATTTAAAATATAGCTTAAAAGCTTCGCCGATCGTGGGTGCTCAATAAATCTAAACGATTTCCATGATTAAATATTTAAACTTTATCGTTTTTAAATGAATAAATAGATTGATCCATTAATGTAAGATTAAAAAAAAAATCTTCGATACATTACATCCCCATAAGAATAAATTAAAATCCTCGATTATCATAATATGTAATATTATTCAACTTTCAAAAACGTAAATAATTAACATTTATACGCCAAATATATGCGCTGTTGTAAAGAATAAATAACCAATTAAAAATATTGATAAAAATTAATTATTGATTATTAATGTAAAAACATTTTAATTTTGTATTTCGTAATTAATTTTGTGATTAACGTGTTTATCCTTGTTGCTTCTATGATAACTTTTATTAGTAGAACACAATTCCATGTACAATAATTTATCTTTATATACCGCGAAGCATTATAAAATCAATGTGGTTGTTTTGTCAGTCTATATTACATAAAAATACGATAACACATCTCAATTTAATAAAAATAATATTATTTTAATGTACGGTTTTAATGGAAATTATTATTTGTGTTTTAACTATTTTTTTTTGTTAATAAAATAATACAAAATACAAAATGCATGATCTTATTTGATTATAGATTAACTGTAAGTTGTAACACCTACAAACTACTTAATAAATGCTCCATCTTTACAGCAGAAACGACAGCTTCAAAATTTAAAGCTATACTTTTAATAACCAAAGATGACTAATCTAAGTATATCATACTCAGAAATACACCAAGCACACTGAACAGCTTTAAAAATAATTATTGGGATATGGGGATATGGCAACTTTCATCTAAAACAATTTAGAGGAAACCACCACAAAAAATAAATAAATAATCCTCATGCGGATACTTGGCCATACTGGTACAGCAGACAAAGAAGCCAAAATAACAATATCCAACCCAAACATTTAAGCTGGAACATAGGCTTTATAATAATATTAAAAAACTACATAAAAGCAAACATCTAACAGAAATGGCAAAAACTATAAAAACAACAAACCACTAAATTAAAAACACAACTCTTAATGGTAAAACCCCAAATATAAATGAAAGGGAAAGACTACTATAAATATTTTTCGAATATTCTATAGATTATAGAATATTTGCGTTTAACCCCCGGAATTCTTATCACTAAAGTAGAACTTCCTCAATGGGAATCCTGAGTTAATTCCTGTTGGAATAATATGACTATTATTTAATTTACTCTGTTACAAAACCAAATTGTAATAATAGCTTTTCCCTCCTATTTATTTTCGAGATTAATAGAAAAAAAGATCGACTGTAATGAAATTGACTGAATGTCATTTTTGCTGTGGAAAAATAAATAAATATAATTTTAAATAATAATTGAATAACGTTGAGTTTTTTTTATTTTTAAATCAACAAATTAATGATGCCGTGATTGAATAAATTAAAAGTTTTATCTCGGTAAACCTGCAAATTATCCTTTTAATATAGGTAGCAATTTTTTTATTTAGCGTTTTAATTAGGTACCTATGTATTCGCAAATGTTTGTTTGAAACTTAAGTAAATAATGTATTGCGAGGACTGAGAGATAGAAAAACTAACAGAAAATAAGGTTATGCGGTAACATTCTTTACGAAAACTGTAACAATTTACGTTGGAATGTCAACCGTAATAACATATTTTAGATTATAAGCGAAATAGGTAATTCAATGTTTTTCGTTATGTGCCAAGGTACCCTTTTTAAGTACCTACCCCATAAGTCCTAAATGTGTTTATGTCATTCTCAATCATTTTTATTTCCTATGATAACCGTCTTACTCGTCTTGTGCAAAGGATGTCATCTGTATATCGTATATGTAATAACATTATTGTACAATGACAGTTTTACTTGCTCTGCGTTCTGGATGAAAAGGATAGATTTCTGATTAACAACGTATAGATACGAGCGATGGCGGCGTATTAATAAATAACGTGTACTTGCTGAATTATTATTATTTATTTTTTATTGTGTTATTTCGTTATTTTGTTTGTCATTGCCCTTTCGAGACAACCGCCATCTTTGAGTTCGGCAATGTTATTATAATATAGTGGCTAACAAATTCTAAATTAATATAATACGCTTGTGTGTACAGTTCGTGCGTCATTGCTATCTGGGATCATCTGACGGCGGAAAGCGTAAGCGTTCTCGTATTATATTAGTATAATATTATATTGTATAATATACATTCGCCGACGCCAACGGACGGACAGTAGGTGTAAATTAGTAACGTCCGGTGATGATGAGTACAACGGTGGTAGTCTATGTATATATTTATGTTAATAAATGTATTTAGTTTGTGTTGGTGTGTGAGTGCGGTGGTAAATGTGGCCAACGGCGATGTGCATTCGGTGGTGTTGATTATATAGACGTGCATGCGCTTGCTACTCGTACGTACCAGTATGTGATCCGCAAGTTTGTCCCGTTTTATAAATTGCTAAATTAATTGTTACTGTTATCGTGGTAATAAAAAAAAAAAACACACTATAATTCGAATGAAAACTTAATGGTTATGTTAATTTTATGATGGAAAAAAAATGTAAAAAAAAAAAACAATAATAGGTCATGATACGATAATGATGCGTTAGCTAACGGTTAGAGTGAAATGCGTAAACTATTGTGGTGACGGCATTTACAAAAACGGATAATTATTTTTGTATTATTGTTATTTTTTTTAATTATTAATTGCAGACTACTCTCGAAACGGAGAAAAAAGCCGAACGTGTCGCAATTCAGCCGGACGATAGACGGTTCTTACTCCTCAAATTCATTTTTCTTACGGTCTTGTGATCCACAGTTAGTTATCTAATCATACAACTAACATAAAACAGATAAAATGGCCACAATAGACGGGCGACCCGCCCAATATGGGGTGACGTTGAAGCAGTTACGTGAGCTCATGGAACACAGAGGCCGTGAAGGTATCGTCAAACTGAACGAACTGGGTGGCGTTCAGGATGTTTGTAAAAAGCTGTACACATCACCCAGTGAAGGTAATTATTCGATTTTAAACACAATGTTGTTGTGTATTTTTAACTGATATAACTTTATAGTTTTGATTCTATACCGTTGTGCAATTAATTTTTGTAGGATTAAGTGGATCTACAGCCGATCTGGAGCACAGAAAAGAGACGTTCTCCTCAAATACCATACCCCCTAAACCTCCAAAGACGTTCATGCAACTCGTCTGGGAAGCTTTGCAGGATGTCACTCTAATTATTTTAGAAATTGCTGCTCTCGTATCATTGGGATTATCACTTTACAAACCTGCTGACGAAGAATGTAAATTTTTTCTGGAAATTATGTCTATATAGTTAATACTTTTTTTTATATTCTAATATAAGCATGTTCGTTATTGTAGCAATGAGTGCAGAAGACGATGAAGCAAAACATGGATGGATTGAAGGATTAGCTATATTAATATCTGTTATTGTGGTCGTTATTGTAACAGCGTTTAATGATTATACGAAAGAAAGACAGTTCCGTGGTCTTCAAAACCGTATCGAAGGTGAACACAGATTTAATGTCATCAGGCATGGCGAACTGCAACAAATTTCCGTAGGAGAAATAGTAGTTGGTGACATTTGCCAGGTAATTATACTTTGATGACTTAATCAAACATAAATAGTAACCAAACGTCGTAATTATTATACAGATTAAATACGGAGATTTGCTACCAGCTGATGGTGTGCTAATTCAAAGTAATGATTTGAAAGTTGATGAATCTTCTTTAACTGGTGAATCAGACCACGTCAAAAAAGGAGAACAATTTGATCCCATGGTCTTATCAGGTATGAAGAATATGGTTTTAAGTTATGTTAAATGTTATACTTAATATATTTTTTTTCAATTCAAGGAACCCATGTAATGGAAGGCAGTGGAAAAATGTTGGTCACTGCAGTTGGAATAAATTCTCAGGCTGGAATAATATTCACACTCTTGGGCGCAGCAGTAGATCAACAAGAGGAAGAAATGAAGAAACAACGGAAAGGTAAACTGTTTGATCTTGTTATTCAAACTTTGTGTAGTAATAAAGATACATTTCTGCATATAATTATCAAATGCATATGTTTATAAAATTAAAAATTAAAAATTCTAGTAAAATCGTTTATGTTACATGTAACAACTTTTATTAAGTTTTTTTTATATTGATTTTACAATTTCTTCGATACATTCAAATTCAACTTACTAACTTACCAACTTAATAACCAGTATTCTGGTTATGCATTTTTTTTAAAGAAATTCCCTTAATTTCTGTGTCATCAATATTTTATCTAACATTAATTTTCTGTTTATTAGTAATCTGCATAGTATTTTACTCCTAAATAGTTTAACTATACTTATTGTACTATTAATTACATTTTTTGCAAACTAATTAATGTATTGCGATAGTTAAGTTTTAATAAAAATTAAATATTTTATAAATAGAAGCCAAAAAACTAAAGACAAAAAAGAGCTTAACTGATGAAGCAGCACCTAACCTCAACAGCCATGCCACTGATATTGGTATGAAACAAATGGATAAGGGAGCTGAAACAGATGATGATGCTGCTGGAGGCGGAGGACAATCTGGTGAGCCACAAGAACCAGCAAAACAAGACAAGTCCGTTTTGCAAGCTAAACTCACAAAGTTGGCTATTCAAATTGGGTATGCTGGTAAGTAAATCAATTGTTATCTTTTAGATTTTTATGTTACACACATTTTATAATCATTATTAGGATCAACGATTGCCGTACTCACTGTGCTTATATTAGTAATTCAATTTTGTATCCATACATTTGTCATACAACAAAAACAGTGGAAGAACCATTATGCTGGTGAATTTGTTCGCCATCTTATTATTGGTGTCACTGTCTTGGTAGTAGCTGTTCCTGAAGGACTTCCTCTTGCTGTTACTTTGTCTTTAGCATATTCAGTCAAGGTAATTAATATAATTGGGATATCATAATTGTAATCATTTTTTGTTTATTAGAAAAAAATGTTTAGTTGTATTTTTTAATAAAATTATTAACATTTGTTTATACACTATGTAGAAAATGATGAAAGATAACAACTTGGTAAGACATTTGGACGCTTGTGAAACTATGGGTAATGCTACTGCTATTTGTTCTGATAAGACCGGAACACTAACAACAAACCGAATGACAGTAGTCCAGTCTTACATCTGTGAAGTCCTCAGTAAAACAATGCCTCAATTTGCATCGATACCATCGAATGTAGGAAATTTATTAGTGCAAGCAATATCTATTAATTCAGCGTATACGTCTAAAATTATGCCACCCGACGATCCAACCAGTGAACTACCTAAACAAGTTGGTAACAAAACTGAGTGTGCACTTTTAGGATTTATTCTTGCTCTTGGAAAAAATTATCAAACATGGCGTGACGATATACCTGAAGAAATGTTAACACGTGTATATACATTTAACTCAGTGCGGAAGTCTATGAGTACAGTTATTCCAAGAGAAGGCGGAGGCTACAGATTATTTACCAAAGGTGCTTCCGAAATTGTATTAAAAAAATGCTCGTATATCTATGGCCGAGATGGTCGATTGGAGAAATTCACACGTGAAATGCAAGATCGTTTGGTGAGAAATGTCATTGAACCTATGGCTTCTGACGGCCTTCGTACTATTTCTGTTGCGTACAAAGATTTCATACCAGGAAAAACTGATTCACCCAACCAAGTGCATTATGAAGGGGATCCCGATTGGGAATCTGAAGACAATATAGTGTGCGACCTCACTGCACTGTGTGTTGTAGGAATTGAAGATCCCGTTCGACCTGAGGTAAAATTTACATTTGCCATATAGCCATTTAAAGAAAATGTGTTGTTCACTTGGTGTTTGATTTTAGGTGCCTGAAGCTATTAGAAAATGTCAGCGAGCTGGTATTACTGTACGTATGGTTACTGGAGATAATGTGAACACAGCCCGATCAATTGCCACCAAGTGTGGTATATATAAAACTGGTGAAGACTGGCTTGTATTGGAAGGCAAAGAATTCAATCAACGAATTCGCGATGCTAATGGCGATGTTAGTTTCATTTATTATTTTGATTTTAATAAAATATATATCAAATTCTTTTGTTCTTGCAGGTTCAACAGCATTTATTGGATAAAGTGTGGCCGAAATTGAGAGTATTGGCTAGGTCATCGCCAACAGATAAATACACACTGGTAAAGGGTATAATTGACAGTAAAGTGAGTGAAAGTCGTGAGGTAGTTGCAGTTACCGGTGACGGTACCAATGATGGTCCTGCATTGAAAAAAGCTGATGTTGGATTTGCCATGGTATTAAAAATAAATAATCATATAATATAATTTTAAATAATAATAGCTACATTTATACTTAACACATAACTACTTATTAGTTGTAAATAATTTTTGTTACTTGTATGATTTGTAACGGTTTGTAAATAGGTTATTTGAACTAAGTAGAAGGATTGATCTTAACTATTATTTATTTTAATTTAATATAATTACATTATTATAAATTATTTATACACAAATTATATCAATAAAGTGTTAAAAATATCCATGTCCATGTCATTTTGACATTGATAAATCATGAAATTTTTGTTTGTAAGTAATATTTGATATAAATTAAAAGTTTTTTAAATTCCCTTTGATTCTTAACATATGAGACCCAACATAGAAAGAAAGCCACTTTCGCTTCGTAGTATTTGTTAAAATGTTTGGTCGAAACACCACTTACAGTCAAATGTCAAGTATTAAAATTCGAAACGGAGAGCAATTATTTTCGTGTCATGTCTATCCAAAGTTTGTTATTTTTAATGATAACATAACTACTTACATCAGTGAAACACTAAAATCGTGTGATATTTGTTTGAATACATTCATTAAAAAGTAATTTATGAATTCACACCCGCAAAAACCACTTCACATATTTTATAAATCTAAAATAATTTCTTCAAAATAACAATTCGTATTCCAAATATGACAATTCATACTTGAGAAAAGCCGTTCTTGTGTGACGTCCGTTTATAATTTTTAAAAGAAGTTTCATAAAGACAAAGAACGTCCAATTCCCATGTGATTTTTATAAATTTACATTGAAAATAAACTTTGGAATATAGAATGAAGATGTATTTAGATTTTATTGCAAAATGCTTTTTCTAATTATAATATTGCTTAATGAATTCTAGTCATCCACGCTATTATCTTGAATATAATTAATTACTGAATTAATTTAATTCCTAGGTATATATTTTCATAATTAATTTCTATTCACTATTGTATAAATTGTATTGTTCAATTAGACAATTTACTTAACTCTGAAGTATAACTTACTAGGGTTTTTTAATAACTTTACGATACATGCCTTATGCTTAAACGTCAATTAATAGAAATGAACAAATCATATGAGTAACTTTTAAAATATTGTATTCGTTTTGAACTAAATAACATGAAAAATAAATATGCAGTTAATGGAATTACAAATTTTATAATAATTTCCAATGATTATTTTTATACAATTTTAATCACTTGTCTAATATACTCGTGTGTTTGTTTTTGTAAATACAATAGGGTATTGCTGGAACAGATGTAGCTAAAGAAGCTTCAGATATTATTTTAACAGATGACAACTTCAGTAGTATTGTCAAAGCAGTAATGTGGGGTCGTAATGTGTACGACAGCATTGCTAAATTTTTACAGTTCCAGTTGACCGTAAATGTGGTGGCCGTTATTGTAGCATTTATAGGAGCATGTGCCGTCCAAGACAGTCCGCTAAAGGTAAGCGTAACGTCTAACACAATTGTAGTTATATTAGTCAGGTTTTTTTTCTGGAAGTTTATCACAAAGCTGAACGATTCACCTATGAATCTAACCAGAATTAATGAGTTAAAAGTAAATACACAACAATTTATATTTATATATGAAATAAAACATTTCTTTGATTATATTCTGCCTCATTGTATCATAAGAGTTATCTCGGTGGAAGGGCTTCTGCACACTTGCGGTGGCAATGTGGATAGTGTGCGTCGAGTCCGTACGTCCTTGGCCTCATGCGCGTCACTTCATTATTCTAACAACCGCCTAACTTGTATTTTGCTAAGATTTACACGGTACAGCGATTTTTTAGTCGCAGTCGATCGTCGAAAAACTGTTATTTAAACGATAAAATATCAATAGTCTTATGTCTTATGATGTCTCAGAAGTTATTGAAGTGACTCGTATTTTAAACATGTTTCATCTTATAGGTTTATCTAAAAAATAAATATAAAAAACTGTGCACTTTTGTTACATTATTTTATCGCATATGAATGTTTTTAAATCCGTTAACGTTGGGAAATTATTTATTATTAATATTTTACAAAAAAAACCAAATGTATAACCTAATCTGCTTCATGCACTATTTGTTGACGTTGCATTTTGTTTATGCACTTATCTAGGCCGTTCAAATGTTATGGGTGAACTTGATTATGGACACGTTAGCCTCGTTGGCGTTGGCTACAGAGCTGCCCACTTCCGACTTGCTGTTGCGGAAACCGTACGGCCGAACGAAGCCTCTGATATCGCGCACCATGATGAAGAACATCATCGGCCAGGCTGTCTACCAACTGACGGTCATCTTCTCTCTGTTGTTCGCCGGCGACAAGATGTTGGACATACCGACCGGCCGTGGAGCAGAATTCGGTTCGGAGCCCACGCAACATTTCACTGTCATCTTCAACACGTTCGTCATGATGACGCTGTTCAACGAGATCAATGCGCGTAAAATCCACGGCCAGCGCAACGTGTTCCAGGGATTCTTCACCAACCCAATATTCTACAGCATATGGATCGGCACCGTACTGTCACAAGTGTTCATCATCCAGTACGGCAAGGACGCGTTCAGCACCAAGAGCCTCACGCTGGAGCAGTGGATGTGGTGCTTGTTGTTCGGGTTCGGCACCCTGCTGTGGGGCCAGATAGTCACCACCGTGCCTACCCGCAAAATCCCGAAACTTCTGTCGTAAGTAGAATGCTCGTACACTCCGGGCTGGCCGTCACAGTCCTGGGGTGTCACCCCTCAGGAACACGTCAACAATATAATATTGTGATGATAATTAATATAAGCGATGTTTGATGCTATACGAGCTACTTAGATAAAAGGAATATCTTTCGTTACGGAATGAATTCGCCTCACTCGATCTATACTATTAGATCATAAAATATTGACCTTTGGGTTAACTTTACGACCTCCGATCGAACAACTTAAGGTTTGCTATTTTCGTACGACGTTGTTCGCGTATTAATAGTGATAGTTGAGATCTTACGACTTGCGACAGATTTCATATCTGGGACGAACCACATAATAATATCATAACCCCGGATCAAATGTCGTTAAGTACATTTGACCTTTCCTACTCTGAGTACTATAAAAAGCATAAACAAATTAACGCCCTAATGATTATATTGTTGTAGCATTATTATACCGATTGCAAGACGAACCGCGCATATTAACCACCCTGTCGCCTTGTGATTTTTGTCATTCGCAGATGGGGACGCGGACATCCAGAGGAGTACACCAACGCTATTAACCTAGGTGAAGAGAACAGATACGATCCCGATTCCGGGCAAAAGCCGCGGGCCGGCCAGATCCTGTGGATCCGTGGACTGACCAGGCTACAGACTCAGGTTAGAGCATCATTGGCTGCATCACTGATTGCCGCCAAAATAGGGTGGATAAATGTTGATTTTTTTGTCTTTTGTTCTCGTCGTTTTTCTTGTTGTCAATGTCCATTCTTATACTTTAAATCGTCCTTAATTTTTGTTTTTATAGATTATTTTATTTCTTCTTGCCGATCGATATACGTTACATTTATTTTTTTTTAAATTAATGTCTTATCGTCGTATCTCTAATAGTTATTTCGCGTATATCTTCAACTGCAGTGCGACCGTATTATATATTTTAATATAATACGATACATTCTTCATGAATACGACAATTTTTTCTTTTCGTCGTTTGTTGTTCGTTTTTCTAAAATTTGTGTGCAAGTTATTTTTACATACATCGTTCTTTCAGTCATATTATATTGTTACTATATGCTCTGTCTCACTATCAATTTCGCCATTTTCTATCTTCTCTCTTAGCTAGTATACTACATTCAGTTTTATAGTTTTGTTTTTTAATTTATTTTAATTTATTTTTCTACCGTGATTCGCATATAAAGTTACTGAAATGTAACATTATCGTATGCGTATAGCTATATATTATTATATACATTTTTATGATGATGCGTTTTCGCTATCGCGTTTTACTTGACACATGTCATGTTTTAAAATATTAACGAATTATTAATTAGGAAAACGTAAAGCAGGGGCGTCACAAGTGATTAAGCCCTACCGAGGATCCGTAAGATTACCTTATACTAATATTTATACTCATCAGTTATCATATATTTCTAATATATGTGTGTATGTTATATTGTATACATCGTATATAAAAAATCAAAAAAAAAGAAATATAATAATGATAATCAAAAATGACATCACTGATATCCGTAAAAATCGTCAATATTTTTTTTCTATAACGTCGAATTTTTATCATGGTCAATAATTGACCACGGAATAGTTTAATAGACAGGTGTAAGTAGCATTGGCCATTGCATAGCTAGGTACCTATAAACCATTAATCATTATATTTGTATTTTATACACACACCTCGTGTGAATATAATATATTGAATTATGTTCGTTACAATAATATAATATTATCTGTGACGACTGAACAACATGATAATTTTGTTGTACATTCGTAAACGCCCTCCTCCTACACACTACGGGGAATGTTGTAAGTATAACTTAATCATTTTGCACGCAATTATTGTATCGACAACGGTTTTTCATTCATTGGGGAGAATTGTCTATACATACATATATGCGTGTCATTACAGCCGACATATCACATGAGCCCATTTTTATGTTTCCGGTGGTTTTCATCGGTAGGCACCCTATATACTTATTCTAGTAATTCCTGAATCCATACGATCGATTATACGTTAATGAAACATAGAAAAACTATTATATCATATAGATTTAGTTGTTTCGGTGTTATACGAAAACATTGGTGTGTAAATAACACGTTTTTCTCTCGGTCGGTTGAAAACGCGAGTAATTCTCCTGCCCATCAATAACCGAGCGAGCGAGCGAGCCAGCTGAAACCTACCAATACTCCCTTCCTTAAAAGTTATTCAGAAAAACCTTATAACTGATGTGTTGTATAACAATAAGACAAAGCTCGTCAGTGTTATTAGTTCTGTTATCGTTTTATTTTTTTCGAATAATCAGCAAATACTATATGTTACATAATAGTAGGTATATGTAATATTATACATATTATTATTAATGAGTGTATGCATTTTATGTGCTAGTTTTCTTTTGTTTATTTTTGCTTTCACTAAAACGATTCATTATATTAAATACAGTAAGTTCCGCTTTATGTGATTACAATGGAACAGTTCATTTTTATTCTATTAAACCGATATATTTTTTTAAATTATCTTTTATACTTAATTTATTGCAATTGAGTATTTTTTAATAGTATTAATTCATCTTATTTGCTCAACGGAAATTTATTTTCCAAATTGGCTTTAAGTTTAAACACTTACCTACGAGTATTTATTTAGTATTTTTATCTTATGGTGAAATATTAAATAGCGGTACCTATAATTTGTAAAGCAACCGAAAAATGACTGTGTCACATTAATTTGGCACATGTCATATAGTTAATGATTATGTTATGTCATTTTGATTATAACGCTCTATTTTAAAAGCCATACAAGCCATACATATCTGATTCAATTTTCCGGTTCACAGTGATTCTAATGAATTGTCATCTACAAACATATAATTTGGCTAAGGTTTTTCTTTTTCGATTCCAATTATCGATTCTACAAACCAGTGATCACATGAAACGAAACTCACTGTATTACACATTTTCATTATCATTATTGCTCACTTAATTATTTATTGTAGGATCTAGTAGAATTTACATAGATATATCTAATAAGTAGATAGTCCGCGTTTTAATTACTAACAATATTTTTCGTATTTACACGTTTATGAAGTTAAAAATAGATATATTATTATCTTTTAATTTGAAGTGGTAGATATAGTTAAAAGTCCATGGCGCAAAGTAAATTTTGAGTTTTTAAAATAACTGATAAGTAATTTTATACATCAACGCATAGGCGCGTATATAAGTGGTTTTATTGTTTTCATTATACAAAGCTTACGAACCTAAGCAACTTTAGCTTGACGAGTTCGGTAGTAGGTATAATCCAACTTATGCCATATTCCCGATTTGGCAATAATTCTGTCGCTGACCAGCCTCCTCGCCACCCCTATACCCCCAACACCCTTCAACAACATATCTCTGATTATATGGATTGAATAATAATAATAATAAAAAAAGTATATACACTTATATCGTAATAATTATTAATTTATTGAAAAAAAATAAAAAGTTGTTATACACATCACCTAAAACAAGATAAAAACACACTTCGCATGACACGCGTGTTGTGTTTGTGTGTTTGCAGCTGCGTGTCATTCGGGCTTTCAAGTCCACACTAGAAGACCTGGAAGAACGGCGTTCCATACATAGTTTCCGCACCACTACCAGCTCGCGGGGCCGTCCTTTGTCCGACAACATCACGTACATAGACGAGGAACACAACCACCACCACCAAGCAGCCCCTCCTACTAACAACAAGACACCACTCAGTGAGGGATAAAATAAAAACAAAATAATATACATAATAACGAATTGTCCTACAACGGTCGTGTGAACGTCACGTTTAAAAAGGAAAAAAAAATATCGAAAAAAAAAACAACAAAAAACAAACAAACAAACGAGCAATTTCGTAATAATTTATTTATTTACATATATTATTATAAATATAATATAATATATGTGTAGTATACATTATATTATAACGATAATTATTATTGTCATCGTTATTTTTTATCTAACTATACATAATATATATATTTATTTTTATTTTACTAACGTCACATTTTTTATCGACTTATTATTATTATTATTATTATTATTATTATACTTACGTACAAATTATATGAATTTTCGAGCTTGGGTATATTTTGTTTTCATTCTTTTTCTGGTATAAAACATTTATTTTTTATAAACAAACTGGGTGGTTTTAAATCCTATATATTTATATTACATTATATTCTCTCAATGTCTCTCTCTCTCACACTCACAAAATCTCTCTCTCTCACTCTATCTCTCTCTCTGCCTTTGCGCGTGCCTCCCCACCAACTGCAGGGCGTCTGCCTATTAACTCGGGAATTTGTACGCGGTGTCAGCTGAGCATCGTTTAAGGCTTATTTCGTATACGCGCGGGCTGTGCTTGAATCTTTACGTCTATATATACACTGTAATACTAGATGGGCATCGCGTGAAAACGTTGACCGACGTAATACTGTTCGATTATACTTCGGATGTTTGATAGTTGTCAGATTACAGCTTACTGTCTGCATAGACATATAAAACAACTATAGATAGCCGGTATACGACGATATCATTAAAGCTTAGCGGCTACAGGGTAATGTTTACAAAATATTACAACTGATAACAGATTAAAATAACGATTTAATCTTTGATAGTTTGATCTAATGTAGATTATGTAGTCTTATCAAATGTCTTGTAAACATTGCCCGGTAGACATATAGTTAACCATATGGTTGCTGACTTCAACGCTCTGATTAATACAAGACCGTAGTCGACTATCTATAATAGTTGTTACATATTATGTCTAATGCTGAGGTGCATACAAAATGTATTTCTTAATGTCTCATTAAAATTAAATAGACCAATTATGGGCCACTAAATCATGTTTAATTGCCCATTGGGTCACTATATTGATTCATTAAATGTTCAGTAATTGTTTATGCAACCCAGCATCAGACTGTCAGTCTGTTACGAAAAGACTGCTAAAATCGTGTTGTCTAATATTGTCAAATACGTCCGCTTACTAACTTTGACGATCCACGATGCCTGTTTAGTGATACATTAACACTAACAACCAACCAATATTCTTATATCACACACATTTAATAACAATATCATAATACCATGCTACCTGTAATAACAAAAAAAAAAAAACGGCAATCAGGTCTTACTAACACAATTCACAAATACCTACCATCACGTCAGTATAATAATATGTGAGTAGGCTGCAAAGGCAAGATTATATCATATTATATTATACTTATATTATTACTATTATTGTAATAACTATATTGTTATATTCATGTTATTATTTTGTTTATATTATTATTATTTAATAATGTGCCGTATATTTACTTAGGTAAATTCGCCTGCGCTAATAGCTATCGTTTAATGTCTTATTACATACATTGTTTGATGTCTGGCTCTCTCGCTCACTCACTCTCTTTCACTCTGTCACTCTTATTTCTCTGTCTCCGTATGTCTATACCTTGTTTATTATCTATTTACACACTATATATTATATACTTACTTATAATCACAAACTTTTGCGCACATTCGTGATTATGATACTTATATTATTATTATTATTATTATTATTATTGTTGTTGTTGTTGTCTTGCTCTTGCCAAATATCGGGCATATTATACGTAATACTTGCACACCAATACTGTATAATGTATATAATATCAGTATTTCTATATACTTGGGCTATAACGCGAGGTGTCAAAATAATCTCAATATATTGTGAAATATGCGGTGTAGCTTCGCAAGGAAAACAACGCCTATAATAATTATTCAAAACGGATATAGCTTGTCAGGGCGTGATTCGAATGGTGTGTAAAACGACACGCTTATCATGTCACGAATTCACGATAATCATAATATCATTATACTAGTTGGGTATTTTTATTTTTGTAAATCTACCGCCGTTGGTTATTGCGTGTCTCTCTTGTGGGTTAAAGATTTTGTTTTTTAAACGCTGGTGTACGCGGATATTGGATGAAAAACGGATTATTTGTGTAATGTCTACAACTGGCTTGCACATACAATAATCTCATAACTCCAGCTATTAACATTAGTTTAGGTTGTATTTTAATGCCGACGGCGATCACATAGGTATACTTGTGGCTGCTTTGGGTTTCGATCTCTGTGTATTGTCTGTAAACGACGTTTTTGGAAATAGGGCATTTTTTTTATTTATTGGTGATGCGGCGGTAATATTTATTTGGTTTGGTATGCGTTTATGCGCACTTGATGGTTATCTTCATTATTTCTATCGCACTTTTTCAACCTATTTGCTATATTCATTTCATTCATCCTCACGATAGTCTTTAACATATTTTATAATATATACTGCTAGTTTTAACATTGATCATATATCATTATGATGATATATGTGTGGTATGCAGAGAATGAAATTGTAATTATTGTGGATCTAAATTGAAACATTTAATATTATGTTTTTATTCCTAACAGGATAATAGTCAGTCAAATTATAATAATATATAATTATTATGATAATGTTAACATTATTAATGCAATGGTAGAAAAACATATTTAACGTGGTTTTGATGAAAATTATTCGTTAATCTAATACAATTAATATTAAACGTTAAAGGTGATAGGCGGTGAATTGCAAGAACGTTTGATTCCGGTCCCATACAGCAAGAGCTCCACTGACCAAGCTGTAAGCCGCTTTCTTCCTTAAACTGATTTTGTTTTATTTTCTTGTTTTCATTTGGTTTGTTTGATATTACTACTTTTGGTCTGCTATTACTTTTTCTACTAATGCTACTACTACTACTACTACTACTACCACCACCACCACCACCGCTACGAATAATGTTTTACGCCATGTTTGGCACATTTGTCTTCGTCGATTTTGTTGTTGAAATATTTGTACTATAGGAAAGTAAGAGTAACGCGGCCATGATTGTACAGGGTGAATACAAATCAAAAACCTAACACGTTTGTTGTATATCCGTAACTATGGAAACCTATTGAAGTGTATATATTTACTACCTACCAGATAATTGCATTTTTGTATTTTATAAGGGTTACATAATATTATTATGAATTTGTAACAATGGATACCATTTATACACAAGATCAAGCTGGTTCATTACGCTGTATGTCTGTATTGGAGGGTTTATGTGTCAAATGGTTGTTATATACATCAAAATGTAAAAGTAAATGGATGTACTAACTCATCCGGGCATATTAACCATTTGTATAATTGTCACTAACAAAGTAGTAATTATAACACAAGCGCATACTAATCAAATATTAAAGACAGCGTACGAAGTTCGGGGAGTTCGGAGTTGATGCATGCCTTTAATAATTTAATAATATGTTCCTGTCGATATTATTACATTAACTTAAGTATTATAAGGTTGGCGTGCGAGTGCTCGCGTGTGTGTGTAAGTGTGTGTGTGTGTGTGTGTGTATGTGCGTGAAAAAGAGTTGATTTATATTTTGTCTGGTATTTTTGTGTGCAATCTTGGTCGTGTTCTCACTCCACAGTAGACGGGTCAATTGATTATCCCTTGATGTTTAAATTAATAAAAAAAAAAAAATTAATTAATTTTATTTATGCTAATTTAGTAATAATGGCGTATTCGAGCGTCCGTTAAAATTAATCCAAAATCAATTTTCACTATCAATCATTTTCTACGAAATCTTTACTTACTAATGCCACACGCACTGATTTGTAATTGAAATTGAATTTGTAATTTGAAATGTACCATCTTTAAGATCAAAACTGGACTTGGACTTGGCAAAGATTAACGCGCATGTCCACCTGCTATAACATTATCCGTGACCTTTCGATGGGTTTCCAAAATTTTCATTTTAACGTTAATACCTAAACGTGAGGTTCGCTTAAAAATTACGATTTCAAAGGCAGTTTGGTTGTACAGACGATCGGGAAACCCAAATCAGGAGCGTGTTGGCATGTGTACTATACTCATAGTCTTCTTTTAAATACCCGAAAATTGAAAACTTACCGATAACGTCCCATCTCTGATCTATTTGAGTACAATACAATATGTTGATGATTACGACCATTGAAATAAGTATTAGTGGTAGTGGTAGTAATAGTTGTAATAGTATAGTAGTTGTATAGTAGTCGAGACAAAGTAATACAAATATACAATGTAATCGTAGAATATAAATATATGTATATTATATATATATATACATGTATCTGTTTTCTATGATTGTAAAATATATAGTACAGTTATTATGCATATAACAATAATGACTATATTATATACTAATGCTGCTGCTACTGCTCACCCGATCCTTGATCCCCTTTAGATTTATTTTTGAAGTTTTATTTTTGCACGGTGTGTTGTTTTTGTTTTTTTCTATATACAGCTTTTGGTATCGGTTGTTGTCATTATTGTACTTGATAAGTGGCTTGCTCGGCTTTTTTATTTGTATACTCTTATGTATTTACTAAATTCTTATTTCCCCACGCACACTTTACGTCGGAGACAATGAATCGTCTATTTCTTTCGTTCAACAAACGCAATTTTTAAACGTTGTCAATCGCCGTCACGTTAAAGTGTGTGTTCGGGAGTTGTGTGTGCGTGTGTGTATGTGCGTGTATGCGTGTGCGTTTTCTGCCTTTTATTATCTTCTTTACATATTATTATTACCTATATAATACATATAATATATATTTATTATTCAACAAAATAATATACAATTATTTTCGTTATTATTATTATTATTATTAAATCGAAATATATATAGTAGTAGTGTTCAGGTATATATAACGCGATAGCGCGTACGCGCGCGTGTGTGTGATGATATATATGTATAAGATATACATTTATTTATTGATGGTAATGTGATAGGAGTTGAACGACGTTATCGTCGTCGTCGTTTTGCGTTATACACATACAATTATTATGGTTTTATAATTCGTGTAATGACCATAATAATGTATAAAATAAATTTACACATATTATTGTTTGGTACAATGTTCTGGGTTACGATATAAATATAATAATTTTAAAAAAAAATCCTGATGCCGCAGTATTTAAGGGGCATTGCAACAAACGCCACCCGCACTTGAGGTAAGGGTATATATTAGTAAATCTAATATATATATAGCATATGTGTAATGATTATATTTTGTAATTATTATCGCTGGTGTCGCCGCTTAATATTACCTACTCAAAATTACTTAACACAATAATTTATTTTGTAATATATTCCGTTTAAGGAATCGGCCACTTCGTTAATAATAATAATAATACATAGTGTTATATACCTATTATTAATTAGGTACGTTTAATAATAATAATAATAATAATAATAATAACGTTGTTTGGATTTTGATTTTTGTTCGGTGTTTATGTGTGTATAAGTTTTGCGTGCGTGCGTGTGTGTGTCGTGTGTGTGTGTTTAAGTTTTTGCGCGTGTTTGTATGATGTATGGGTGTGGATTTTTTTTTAAGATTACACGCGTGATTTCATGCTTTCATATAATAATTGTTGTACTTTCAATACTGATCAATATACGTAATGTTTTACAATTGGCTGCTCGATTTTGAGGTTTCCTCGAGGGACTTTTTTTTATTTTTATTTTCAGTGAAAAGCAAATTTCACTGCCGCTTATGCGATGAGTAATGCGATTAATGTGTGTGGATAATTTTTTTTATATATATATTATATATATTGATTTTTTTTCTTTTGGTTTGCACTTAATTTTTTTTTTTTTCGATTACGTTGGATTTAAAATATTGTAACGCACACGTATTTCTTTTCAGAGAATGTGGCAAGGTCAAATGGTTTGACCGGTTGTTGTTGTTCGTCTCGGACACAAGGCACCACACACACGTTAATCGATAAATACCGCGATATTATTATTATTATTATTATTATTATTTAAATGTAAAATTATTATTATAATTAATTTTATAATACATAATAATAGACGCGAAACATCTCTCTTAAAACTCAAACGCGAATAATATTATTATTATTATTATTATTATACTTTACATTTATTGATTATTGTTAATATTTTTTTCACTCGGTCTAAAGCCGCCGCTGTTGGTGGTTTTTGTTGTTCTTGTTCTTCTTGTTCTTGTTATACTTGTAATAGTAGTTATGTATGGTTATTATTAATATTATTATGTCATCATCGTTATTGCGTTGATAGTATCACAGCGAATTTTAACTACCCTTCTTTGGCGACGTCTTTAATTTTAGTAGTGTTTTTGCTGCAACGTCGTCAGAAAAAAAATCTGTGCATTTCTTTCGATTGCTCTTCTTATTCTTCATCTTTTTACACGCAAGGATGCGTTTGATTAATGTTTTTTATTCTTGAAATTTCCAAACTGTCGTTTAATACAACACACCATTAAATAATATGACAATCGTGATCGGCAGCAAAATATAATATTAGACCTCTTTACCTTTTTAGTAGACACACTCCGTGATCGTAATATTGTATTCGCCAGCGTGTAGGGGCGAATATTAGCGAATTGTTTGAACATGATTCGCGTACATCATCGCTCTATCTCGCCGAAGAGATGAAAATATATTGACAAAATCTGAGGCCATCTGCTTACCTAACCACGTGCACGTCAGCTTATTTCGGTGCAACGATCGGTCCAAGTATTCAACTTACTGTAGGTACTCGCCTTAAATTAATTTCGAAAGTCCCGGGTCCAATCTCATTAGATTTAAAGTCACCCTCTATACTTAACCGGGACTTTAAGAGAAGACTTTACGCACTTCGATGTGCACGTATATCGCTTATACGAGCATATTATTGTAAGTACGATAATATGCAATTTTGGAATTTTCTGCGTCGTAAGCCATCGTTTACTTGTTCGAATACCGTAACTATATGTATAATGTTAGGCCGACTCGTGAGGATACATCATGACATCATATTTCTGTTCTAAATATTCTAATAATGATACCGTTCGTCAACCCTATCAGTAGATGTAATGATAATCGTGAACCATTTGACCAATCGTGTGCCACTATTATAGACATACCTAACAAAGCAATACACCATAATATTATATAGGTTCTGCTATTCGATGTTTTTATTCTATTGTGCGTACATACCTAAAACATACTAAGCTGCAATTGACATTTTCGGCAGAATTCGATTTAATGAACGTTGTAATTCCAACTACTTCTAGATGTTAAAAATATTTAATTGGTGTAAGTTGTTGTAACAAACGTGGGCTCAAATCCATTTAACTATTATTTTAGTTATAATAAACAATTAATATATACTTAACTAACGCTTTATTAATTATATTAATACCAAATGTTTTTAAAAATTAAGAGATTATAATATGTTCTCGCTGCCAACGAATATTATTAATTATAACATTGATTATAATTACTTATAGTGGTGAGGAAGGGGAATAAATGGCTGTTTAGATTTTATGTACAATTTACTATTACTTATCTTCAAATGATAGTATTTACTATACTTATTATTAATTATTATTATTATTATTATTATTATTATTATTATTATTATTATTATTATTATTATTATTATTACATTATATTATATTATTATTGAATAGTTTTTATTGTTTGTCGATCTAGTCACCACCGCAGAGCATTATATAGTACTCTTCTTCTTTATTTAGTGTTTACTCATACCGATTTTCAAATTAATTATAATTATATAGTGTAGATAAACGCTTGCTATTATATAATATAGTTAATTATTATATTATAGGTGGATTCCGTGAATAATTAATGAAACCATGTTTCTGTTTTATATTGAAAAAATAAAAGTGCACAGCGATATTATTATCGTTAAGTTTATTTAAATGATATTATTTTAAATTTATACACCGTTTGATATTACAATACATTTATTTAATATAAATATAAATATATACACCAACAATTTATTGGTATGTCGGCAACAAATGGATACAGACGAAACGAAGTGTGTCACAAACGGAAAATACACATAATTTAAAACTGCAAGAGCAGCTTCAACTGCAATGAGTGTCGGAGGAAAAGTCCGTCGCATGTATTAAAAACGGCAACTATATTACACGTATACACTCCCAAGTATGTTAAAAACAGTTAAATGTGTTTTGTTTCTATTTAGTTTACAGCAGCTCACTTACTTGTAATACTTTAAAAAAGCGGTACCTATAGTAATTTAGTTTATCTTTAATATTTTTTTCTTCAAATTTTATTGTGGACCTATTTTTTAGCCAAAGGCCGTGAAAATTAAAATAGTTACCACATTGAATTCTTTATTAAGCTTATTTATAAACCTTACAATTTGCATTAACTAATATTCTAATTGTTTTTTTTTCACACGGAAAACAACAATAGGACAAAATATTTTTACGTTTATTTATTTTAACATCCATCATCGTTGTGTTGTATTTTATGTGTGACGTATGTGTGAGCGTGTGAGACGGCGGTTAATTATTATAAGTGTTTTTTTTTACATAATAATGAATACTGTTTAGACATATTTCATTTGTGTGCGTGTTTCAGGTTACTTATTACAATAATAATAATTATTAATTTGCTTAACGCGCGTGTATACATTTCACGCATTGTTTATTTCGATTTAAAATTTAAATATTAACTCATCTATCTATGTGTTTATTATTAATGACCAAACTATTTTGTTGCAACACAGACAAAATATTAAAATATTCGATTAATGCCCGTTTCACATGGACGCGTACAATACGCGCGCGTTTTGGTTCGTTTTTTAAGTTCAAGCGCGTCACTCCGGCGAGGAAACGTTTCCTCGCCGGAGTGACGCGCAAAGATCTTATTACCTAATTATGCTTCTACAACTTCTAATTATTTTAGTAAATTAACGTAATTTGCGAGCGAATGATTATAAAATAGCTGCTAACCTAATATTGAAAACGGTAGACGCCTCGATTTATTTCATATTTTTTTTAGGTAATTATCTGTATCGGATGAATGTCAATAAGTCTGAGTAAAAACAATATTTGATCATATTACCTATCTACTATATAATTCTATAGCCTCCGGAGGTTTTAATTGGTCGGAGATTAATTACTAAAACAACACACGCGCGCATCGATCATATTATATTATATTATATTACGGAACATTACTGCACGATAATAATTGTAAAATAAAATAGGTACCTATTAAATTGTTCTATACAAAACAATTAAATTATTTAGTCGTTTTTTGTTGTTGTTTTTATTTGAACAAAATCATGAAACATAAGAAATACTTATTGTGTTGTCATACATTTTGTTTTCTCATATTTTCGTGCATGCAAATATTACTTACATCATCAATCATCATCATCATATAATATATTATATATATACATACAATGTATATAATATATGTCTCATGTATACACACTATCCAATCGCCGCTGCAGCAGCACTAGAATATGTTGTTATTGTTGTAGATGTATTTAAACTTTCGTGTTTTTTTCTTTTGAGAGTAATATTATAATAATAATATACTTGTTGGTAGTGCTCATTTGATATGTTTTTAACCATACCGTAATTTGTTTTCTTCCCTCCCCCGCTTATTCTATACATCGTAGTGGTTGTTTTTTACTTTATATCAAACGATTATTATTACAAATCCCGTCGTTGTTCGATTTCCATTATTATATTGAATCCGTTCTGTATATTATTTGGTCTAAAAAAACGTAATATCCGATTATAACCAATATTACATTACAATAATATATAACAGTTGTTCGTATAATAAATATTAATATTATACACTATATTGAAACATTAATTGATTAAATCTCCGTTGACGTGTTCTATAGTTGCTCTTATTTTTTATAGCAATACATATAACTAAAAATCCTATCAAATTTACAGAGTAGTATAATGTTGAGTGAAAAGCTTTGTTTTTTTTTTATCAAGCGTAAACTTTTCGATCCATATCTTTCGTTGTATTTGGTGTGTAATTGGTTTCGGCAATTTTTTTTTTAATAAGTAATTTATTGTCACAAAACCGATGATAATAGTAGTATATATTATATAGAGTTGTTTTATACTGATATATATATATATTAGTTTGTCATACACAAATTTTTATGCTCAGTTGTCTATATTGATAATACTTTTCTTCTTAATATTTTCGCAACTTTATTGTATTTGATTGACCGTATTTTTTTATTAATTATATTTCAAAGATATAATATTGATCAAAAATTCTGTGTTTGGTGGTATATTGTTACCCTATTATTTTTAATCTTTTTTTGTTGCTCTGATTTTACGGTGTTGCTGCTGCTACTGATGCCTCAAATTTACTTGTATTATATTATAGTATTATTACTATTATACTTGTTAATATTCTTTACTATATTTTCACTGTCGCTATACGTGTATATAATATGTATGTATGTATACATATAATATATTATATACTACTAGGCAATTTGTCGTTGTTTTTATTTCTTCTACTTCATAATATATATAGATACTTATTACTTTATTAGTTATTATACCTACTAAAAGAAACTGTTTTTTGACTTTTTTAAATTCCTCGGTCGTTTTTTTTTTGTATACGAACCTATAGGGACGTTTTATACGTAAATACACTGATTTGAAAAAAAGATAAGGATATAGTTGTAGTAGGTATATAATATAGTATATAATGTGCGGACGAGCGTAGTGATGGGCGAGTGTGGTATGTGTGCGCATGTGTAATGTGTAGTATGTGAATATTGTATTTATTAAACGTTAAAACTTATAATCCATTATTTTATTAATATTATTATTATTTGAATACAAATTATATACATGCATTTATTACAATCATAGACACTCGACAATAGGGTACTATACCTATTATAATTATTTTCAAATTCATTATAAATTCATTTCGATACGTCACGGCGTGTCTTGTATAAAATTACATAATTATTTCATCGATACTCCCGTACTACAGATCACTGCAGTATACATATTATACCATACATGCATACGTGTCATATACTTGCAGGGTGCAACTGCACCAATGTGCTGTACATAATATTATGTTACACGTCATAATATTATGACGATAGCGTAATATTATTATCGTGCCCATACGTGTTATACGCGCCTGCCAGTGATCTAACGGTAATAGAAGTGGTTTAGTGTGTTTCCGCTTATTGTAATACGATTTCGTCGAGATAACAGATCATACCGATGCTCTATATATAAAAAAATTAAAATATAATTTGGGTGTTATCCAATGCATTTTCGTTTGTGCACAACACAAAATAAAAACACGTATATTATTATGGTGGTGATGCTGCTCTAAACTGAGTCTCAGCTGCTGTTGCTCTGCCCTCCCAAATTTTTTTTCGTGCATAGTGTTGTTTATTACCATATCAATAATAAAATAACACTATGCATTGTTTTATTTTTCTACTCTTGTTCACTTTCAATAATAATTTACACGAATCCAATTTTTTTTTTGTGGCGATTATTGATTTTGTTCAAAGGTGGCCGTGAAGAATAAAAAATTACAAGTATGAACAAGACAACCGCCGACTCTACACACGCGCTCGACGTCACCACAAGATTCCGATACATACCGATAAAACCGCGATCGCGCGCCCGCATGTGTGTGTGTGTCCCGCAGTAGCTAACGCCCATATGTACACACGTCCGTGCTGTGGCTGCTGCTTTTTTTACTACAGTATAATAACAATATACAATAGGTGTGATCGTCTAATTTTAACATAATTTATGATAACATTTTAATTAAGGTTATTATTATTATTATTATTATTATTATTATGATTATGATTACTATTATTTATTTAGTTTTGTAGTAGGTAAAATCGTTCTCTTTCCTCGGCGACAATATTTATTATTAATTTATTATTATAACTGTTGTACCGTATAATACATAATAAAATTATTATTATTATTATTAATAATAGACTTAAGACGTTTAGTTTGTGCGCGTATATAGTGGAGTTGAGTGCAAAAAATCAGCAGAGGACTTGATATTTATATTTGATGTACAAATATAGGTATAATATGCAATATTATTATAATATATTATATTATATTATAATGTCACGTGTTCTCGTCGATGATGTTTTTTTCTCATTATTTTTTCGTCGTCGCAGTTATTATTATCATTATTATTATTATTATTATTATTGTTACGTGTAACGTCATTACAATCATTATTCTCATATATTATTATTATAATATATATTATATTTAATGCGCGTAGATGCTATGTTTATTGAATATATTATACTTACTTATTGTGTTAAATATAATATGATACGATTAGGATATAATATTAATATTATTATAATTATGTATAATTCAAAATAGGTATTAGTATAGTAAGGCAGGTATGCGTGTATTTCTACGACTTGTACAAGTATACGCGATGTATGCGCGTACCGTAAATTATAAAGTTTAAATACGATTTTTGCTCATCGTCATCAGTCAGTCGTTCGACACGTCATTATCTCGTAATTAATGAAAGCATTTGTCATTATTATTAAATTTTTTTTTTTTAGAATCGTTACGAATATTGTTATTTAGTATTACTAATTTATAACATAGTCTGTACGTATACGTATAATATATTATATTTATATAGTCTTTAGTGTTATAATAGTATCGTTGTTGTTGTTGAGAATATTGTTACCTATACCTATGAAGTAGGATAATATTTAATAATGTTGACGACGGTGTTTATTTTGTATAGTGTTGTTGCCGATGTTCAATACTTTTTTTTAAAAAATTTAATTTACACGTCACACATTTACAAGACTCATATTTTTATTATAAACATTATTGCGATTACTATATTAAAATAATTATAGTATGTATAATTATATAGAAACAAATTATTTTTTTATTTTATTTTAAACAACTGCGGTGTTGACGGTAAAAATGATCACTCCGAAAAATAATATAATATTAAATATTTGCGCCCTCCCCCCCCTCCCATTATCTGTGACCTTTCACCAAACACGGCGATATGTCATCATTCATCATCGGGTCGACGCGTCCGCTCGTCGGGCGTACAAAATAATACTATTTACGATGTTTTAATATATTTTTGTTCACGGCGCACGGAGTGTACGATTAATTTCTTTTTCATAGACGCTGGAGTTCAGTGGTTCCACGTGTGGTGGACTCGTTCACAGGTAACACGCGTTCGGAGCCCCTTCCGCCCCCCTGACAACTGTGTGCTATAACCTCTACCTTGGTATACTCGTTTACACTTGGACGCAGTCATACACCTTCACTGTGACGGTGTTTGAGACATTTTTGTACGGTGGTGTCATAATGTCGACGGTGTATATGACGTCATCGTTTCGCGTATGGGTCCGAAAGTCTCCAACCCCATCCACCGCTGACGACGTACGTATTACCATACTCTTGTCCGACTGTGTGCTCAAGGCTCATATTATACCAGAGATGAAGATTTCACACATGCGCGCGTATGATTGGTTTTTCCCCCTGAAACACTATTCTCAAAACCTCTCTCTCTCTATATATATTTATATATATATATAAAGTCATACCATTCGCACTACTACTATCATTACTGTATATCACTGCTACTATACTATATTATGTATATATATATTATCATGTGTTCCACTACTTCTACTATATATATACTGTTTACCTTTACCATTATGTAACTCGTACTTAATATTATTATTATAATGTGTGTAGCTGTCGCTTTGAACTATTGCTTTTGTTGCATGAATAACACTTGTCCGAGTATATATATATTATATAATATTATGTGTACTTACGTAGTGGCCGCGGGGGAAGATTTAAGTCGCCGAATTTTGTGTTGGTATGTCGTGTCGTGTCGTATTATGTACAACACTATATACGATACGTCTTGACGTGTATATTAAACCTAAGGTGTATCTGGGGGGGGGGAGCGGAGTTGACAAACTATCGTTATTCGAATCGCTGAATCCTCCAGGTACACCCTTGCATATCGTGTTCTCGTCTGATGTCGTTTTTGCATGCTAATCAGTAATCACACACCCGGCTCCCCGTCAGTGTAATTTGTCAGGTATAATATACCTTCGTGTTCCTCGATCGTAATAATGTGCATACTACTATGATGACGTAACATCTTACGTAATATTGTCGACGTGCGAATATAAGACATAACATTATGTATACGAAACACGCGGCGCGGGTGGCAATACGAACGATGTCGTAGCCCTCCCGCCGTGCAGGGCCCAAGTTTAGGTCGGTAGAAACTTTCTATTGATGAAACCGTTGTGGGAATGGGTTATTAAGGGTGGAAAAAAATCGTCGGGAAAATTTATCACACGTGTGATGAAAGGAGCCGCCCCCCCCCCATCCCGTTTGCAGCTATTTGTCGTGCCGGTTTTTGCCAGCGTGTTCCATCATCATATCTTCATCATCGTCGTTATTCGATGACGATTTACATATTACACATACGATTAACACACTAACTAAACTACTCTGTCATTCGATCATCCTCGCATCGTCATCATTATCGTCTCGTATACACTTATACTTGCGACATACGTGTATTTTATATCCATGTATGCTATATACACGCCAATACATGTATATCATATATATATACCTACACACACGCGCGTCACATCATATTATATAACTGTGTGTGTTATATTATATATATATTATATATTGTTCATATTTTCACAGCAATGCGTGTTGTTCTAATCGACTCGCGATATTGTTCGCAATTAGATGTCATTACGATTGCCTACTGTTCATTATACAATTTGATTATGTATTATACATTTTACGCTCATAACACGCATTACATATTATATTTTAATTATCACTATGATATTGTTATATACAACAATACTAACACTATAGTGTATAAAATAGTATTATAATATGTACCGCCGCTGCCGCTGCCGACGCCGCCGCTGATGCTGTTATTGACTTTTGATTTATTTATTTTTATTACAACTAACACATTATGACATATCTTATACTACCTAATACCTATACTTCATATATCATCTCATAATCGTCATCATCATCATCATCATCAGCATCATTATCATCATTAATACCTATAATATAAAATTATAACCTTTGCACACCGCGGTATAGCCGTTGTACTATATACATAATATACTCGCATTATATATATATTATAACGATTACCCATATTATAATGTAGTGATGATGATTACAATTTATTAATATTATACGTTTTGCGTGACGCACACACCCGCATTCGAGTCGTATTGTTATTATATTTATTATATAGGTACCCAGACATGATATGATATTATATTATTATCGTCGCGTATGTGTATGTTATATACCAGTCTCGTTATATAATATAATGTATATAGTGGGTACTTTATATGGTATGTAATATAATATACATATTAATTGCCACCGGTGCGCCGCGGATGTACAGGACGGATGTCGTTCTCTCGACGACGGGGACCAGCCGGCTTTGGTTTTTTTTTTCTTTTAAGAAGGCGGTGTGTATCTCCGTTTCGACCGGCCGCCGCTCGTTGCTGTTTTAATTTTGAATCCGGCAAATCCCCGAGAGACCACACCCACGACCCACGTCGTCCTGTATATACTGCGTGCACTTCATCTAATCAATGACAAAAATTATTTGTGCCTATACACATATAAAATAATATATTTCATTGTTATATTATATTATATATGATCACACGCTGATTGATTTATTTTTTGTTTACCTGCGTAGGCGCATTTATATATAATATATTGTGATATATTATGTATAACATAATAATAGAGCTCGGTCGATTTTTATAGTTTGTTTGTTTTTTTTTTTAGAATTTTTATTCTTTTAAACATTAATCATATAATTATTACAAACACACGCGTAGAGCAAAACGTCGCCTGTCGTTATTCTATAATCGCATAATTTATTGTGTATATACGTTTTTTCTTCTTTTATCATATTTATTATACAAAAAATATATTTTATTCGGGGCTCTATGCCAGGTCCACGCGCAGTGTATAAAAGCCAAAATCCAAAACTCAGCGGTACGAATTGTTTTCAAAAAACACAAACACTGTTCTGTTTTGATTTTGTCGAGTCGCCGCGCGTGGACATCGAAATTACAAGATAAACAGCTTATTATTGTATTCACGTGCAATGAAGTGCGCAAGTATGCGAATAACGACGCTCGCGATAATTTGTTTTTGTTTTGGTTTATTTTTGTTTTCTTACCACCGTTATAAAACGAAAAAACCGTACACATGAATACAATTTATTACGCAGTAAATATATATATATATATATAAATGGTGTTTTTTTACGACAATTTCCACAGATACGAGTGGTTAACGCTTTCCGGCAGGGTCTGGACGCACGTTATGGCGAGTCGCTGGCCGAAGTGTTGCGCAAACAGCCGTGCTTCAGCAAGAGACTGTCTGCGGCGACGGGCGGCGGCGGCGGCCATTCGTCGTCCAACACCGGTGGAGGCGTCGGAGGCTCCGGCACCGGCACCGGCACCGGCGGATCCATCGAATACGCCGACAGCGATAACGCGATCGGCGTCCCTCACATCGACGTCGAACGTCTGTCGTCGCACAGCCACACGGAAACGGCTGTGTAAATCATTTTTATTACTAATAATATTATTATCATTATTATTATTATAATTTTACTTTTTTGTTTTTTTTCGTCGCTCGGAAAACACGACATTTATACTTTATATTATACAACATGATAATATCGCGATTCGTTCGTTTCCCCCCTCCCGCGGTGACAAACCACACACGAGCTTTTCGTCGTTTCTTGTAGTGAGTTTTTCGTTTTTCAATCACAGTCGGTGTATAATATTATACAACACATTAAACCGCTAAGCAGTTAACTCTCGTTATCATTATTACTTTGTTTATCTTTCAATTTTTAATTTTTTTTTTCAAAGACATAGATTCAGTTAACATTTTATTTTCGTCGAAATAATATTAAGTCCAGCCCTTCCGGATCCTGCCCCGTCACGCGATGGACCACCTATCCGCCATAACTTCCTTCCGCTCCGCTCCTAAGTATTAATAATAATAATAATAATAGCAATAAACAAAAAACAAAAAACACATCCCCCGAGCCATGTAAGCCAACAAACGTTGTTGTTTAATATTCACGTCACCTATATTTATATATTGCGATACTATATAATAATATGCGTGTTGTATATATTATTCATTATAAATTATACGTATTGCTAATATTTTAATTTCAACTAAAAACTCGTAACGTGCCTTATACAAACAACAATAGTTTATAATATTATTGAAATATTAAACGTATTACGTACATTTATCATTATATACACGTATTATATTATTATTATCGTCACGTTATATATTATATTTTCCGCTCGTCGTCGAAACATTGGACCGGTGTAGGTGGGTTAGCTTATATCGTCGTCTCGTCGTATACACGATAGTTGCGTATCGTGAGCGAGGATAATAATAACAATTTAATTATTTTACCATTCCTACTTATTTGTCATCGTTTATGTTGTTTATTGTATTATTATTGTTGTATCGATCAAGCATTTGAGCTGCTCCGTGTGTACATCGCAAAGTACAAATTATAAAAGAACCAATTTCCGTACGGCGATATAATTTTACTCCTTTTCCTCCCCCACGACCTTCTTGACTCAATTCAACTCTATTATTATTATATAAATTACGATAAGTGTGTTGTGTGTGTTCCTTTCGCTAATTCTCGTATATGGCATTACCTAAGCATCGTTAAAATAAACAAAATTAATAATAATAACAATAATAGCTGACTACGGAACACGATTTATATAATATATATATGCTGCCGCCGACGTTGCATTTATCATAAATACATTTAAATAAGTACTAAAACATTTTTTATTGTCGACGCATTGTAGAAACTCTCGGAATGTGTTCTCTTAAATACATAAATTATTACCTACTACTACTATATTATATTGTTAATATACAATTTTATCGCATATATAATGTCGTGTACATGTATACATCTTATTATATATACCCAATAATACATTTATTTCGTTTGTAATAATAAAAATATAATAATAATATTTTAGACGTGTTTCGATCAAACATAAAACAAAAAAAAATAGTTTTGTAGTTTTAATTTAATTTTTTTTTATACTTAACGTAATATTATTTGTTTTGTGTACATATATATAATAATATAGTTTTTTTTCTTTTCTTTTCTTTTTTTTTTTTTTTTCAAAATCATTTTAATTAATATTCGATTATTATTACCTATGTTTTCGTTAAGCGTAATATGTATATATTAATACTTTTGATATGATATATTATTGTTATTTCACGTGTAGTTTATTATACTAGCAACACGGAGTCGGAAACGAGCCATACGACGCTTTTCGTATTAATAAAAATTTTAAAAAAATACTCCAGAATGACTATGTAAATTTAATGTATAGGCGTGTATACAATAACATTACATATAATGTACACTAATATTATATAATAGTAATAATTTTAACGGCGTCTCGTTTTAAATATAATATAATATATATATATATATATATATATATATTTGTGTGTGTGTATATACATTGTGTATGTATAGTGTTATGTAGTAAGTTTTGAAACTAATCGGCTCAATGTTTACCTTATGGTTCTCATATTATATATTATATAAATTAATATTTAGATATAATGTATAGATAGGCATGTACTAGATACTTTACCCGCGTGCCGTCGACGGTCCAATTTTTTTTTATCATCTACCAATTTTTTTTTTTGTTGCGCTTCTAAGGCCGCTGAACGAATAGCTTCGCCTTGGTGTTCGATATGGTGGATGGGAGTCGAGGGAGATACTGATGAGAAGAAATATACTTTTTAAGTTATGCACGGCTGGAATATCATACCCGTTTGAATACGTAATACACAATCGGATACGGTTTATTCGTTGGGGGGTAGGGGGGGACGAGCGTGGGGCAACCCGGGTGAACACATTTTGTGGCGTCACCAACACTGCCGCGTTAACGAGGAGAAAAAAATTGAAAAATTCATTGACAAATCGTCAATTTTCGGTTTACGGATTCGCAAGTTGAGAAAAATCATTTGAAAAAACCAAAAAAAAAAAAAAAACCTACTGCAATTATTATTACCATCAGTTTGTATTATTATGTAGTACCCGCCGATGATGTGTCCATCGCATTATTATACGGTTTGCACTGAGCGATTTTGGTCGTGTTCACCAAAGAAATTATTTAAGCCGACCGTCGATCGGGGTCAAAACGGGGGAACAAAATTCATAAAGTATAATATAGTCAGATGCTACCGACCGCCGGCAGTGTTGAACAGATCTAGGTATACTGATGTTATATTATATTATACAATATATACACACACACAACGTCAATGTCTTACCCTCCGCCGCCGTTGTAGGTGCCATGTTAATTGTTTCGGGTCCGTTACTATATAATATAATATATATATATATACATATATATACACATAATATTACTTTATATGCATTGTTAAAATCGTAGATTAATTATAATTATTAATTTTATTTATTTATTTATTTTATTTTTTTGTTTTCGCATATCGATGATAATATTACTGCTGGAGCATTCTGGAGTATTGAGTTCGCCTTATTATACTTAAATACAATATTAATTACACGTATGATTTAAATAATTAATTAATTAATTTAATATCGTATATTATTATATAAGTAAATATTTATTATTATGCAGTAGCAACGTACTCGTTGGAAGCTACAATAAGTATATGTTTAAGTGCGCCAAAATATATAATATGTATTTTGTAGACGGCCCAATGGATGTCAAAATGTCAAAATAAAATGCAATTTAAATTTTGTATTTAATTTTTTTTTTTCTATAAATGATAAACAGTTCAAAATGTTAGATGTGTAGAAATTAAAAATTTTAAAGTACATACATATAACGATGTACAATATTATAATAATATAATATGTGTGTATATATACATATTACATAATAATATATACCTATACAATATATAAGTATTAAAGTATATATCTAGTAACACCTCGTAGTAGTGTAAGAAAACATTCGATCAACAATATATAAGCAACATTTCGTTATATATTAAAATAATCACAATTGTTATTTTTTGTCTTACCGATCACCATCAATCACAATAGCAAAATTAATATTATAATCATATTACATTATAATATACATTGCATACAATGGCATACGTATAAATCATAATAATATAGCGTATTAGGGAGGCATTCAGGGACCAGGCCCCCGTCCCCTTGACCGTATATTTATATTTATTAATATATATTTTCTCAAAAAGTAAATGTGACCACAACTATATTTTATCTGCTGTGAAAATATATTAAAATCTTTCGTTAAATACATAATAATATGGTTAATGGTTCCATTATAAAAAGCTGAATTATTTATATGACAAAATCACTTAAATTTGGAATGTCGATAGTCAAAATGGCACAATCCAACAACCCGGCAGGGTCGCGCTAAGTATAAAAAAAAAAAGCCTTAAAATGAACGCATCGGCAATCACAACGCGCGACAACTGCCGGGTATAATTACACGAAGCATCTGAAATCACGAAAAAAAATAGTTGTCCATGCATACCTAATTTATTGTACAATAATTTAGTTTGACAATGCACCAATCTTATTGGAAATGTTCCGTAGAAGTGCATGCTGCACTTTTTAATCCGATCTGAACATTATAAATGGAGTTATAGCCAAATATATTATGAATTTTTATGGTAAAAAAAGAAAATGTTATTCTATAATATTCCCTGCGGCCCGCATGAAGTTCCCCGCCCACTGAGGAGATACACACACGCACTGACCGTACGCGCGTGCTTTGTCACAGCTCTTGCGGCGGCGGTGTTTTCAGTTAATACGTAACGGCTCGCGTATATATTCAATATTGTTCTTTCTTGCGTCGACCGCCGTCCGTCTTGCACGTCCAGCGTTTTAGGTTCTATTGACTGCCGTATTATAACCTCAAATATGCGCACGTTATTTTGACTCCGTATTATTTTATGTATTTTATACATACAATTTTGTATTATTATTTTAACTGTGTGTTATTAACTGAGTAGGTACCTACTGACTGCAGTATCAAAATACGTACACATTAAATTTTGAGAATGACTCGTATATAATAATTATAATAATAATAATAATATAAAAAAAATTTGTGATATCCAAACAAAAACACTACGCCAAAATCCGTGTAAAAAAACGCTCAGTATAAAAAAAAAACCAACTCAAAAAGTTGTGATATCATTTTATAGCTATGTATTTAAACTATATAGGAATAGATATATTATTATAATTTATGTTAAAATTCATTTCGTATTGAGTATACATGTTATCTTTGAAAATGAGTGATACTAATTAAGTGTTATATAAATTAATTGTTATAAATTACTAATTAAGTGTTATAATTTTAAAGTCACCAGCTAAGTTCAATTTATAAGCAATGAATTTTAACATAAATTATAATAATATATCTATTGACTATTCCTATATAGTATAAATACATAGCTATAAAATTATATCACAACTTATTGAGTTGGTTTTTTTTTATACTGAGCGTTTTTTTACACGGAGTTTGGCGTAGTGTTTTTGTATAGATAAATATTAACCGGAAGTATCTATTGAAGTTAAAATACCGTTGGTCAAAAAAAACTCCATAATTATATTTAAAATTTATAAATTTCATTTATTATATTTACTATCATGGATTTTTTTTTTATGGATTTTTATGGATTAATATGATGTAGTTATTGATGTTAAAATCAATACATTTTGACTATAAAAAAAAAAAAAAACTAGTTATTTAAATTAATTGAACACCATGATTAAAGATGGGTATAGTAGGTAACCCTCTGCTGTACCTATATATTACGAGTCGGGTGTACTTTGCCGTTGAGAAGTTCGCTGTTATAGATGTAATAATTTAAATTCAATGATAAATCATATGTCCGTCAAGTTGGCACTGGCACTTAATGTTACAACTTCAAATCATAAATCAATAATTCGTTACACCATTTCCAGAATTTGCTACCTACTAACACGCTTTTACTACAAGCCGGAAACAACCATTCCATGTTATCTTGACGTAGCGCCGGCATTTTGTTCAAACACCTCCAAATGAGCATCAAACTATTGCTATGAATTTGCTAAATTTTTCTACGCCATTTTTGGAATTTACTACGATCCGATTTTCCGGAAACACGGAAAATAGAAAATTTTCCATCACCGGCACTTTGATCAAACACCTCAAAACGGGTATCAACATTTTGCTACGAATTTGCTATCATGAATATTTCTAATAATCGTAAACTTTACATAAAATAGTTTTTTTTTAATCAATATTAAATCGTAGATAATACGTCTTTATTATCGATGGTCTAGTGCACAGGTGTGGCGAGTGACGTTATTAAATCTATAAAATTTTAGATTTCATTTTTCATATGATGCACAAAATACAAAATATGTTGTACCTATGTGTTTGTTTAATATTTTATACACTAAATTGCATCGTGTTGTTTGAAATATGTATTATGGTTTAAAAACATTCCGTGTTCAAATGTGGTATACTCACTTAAAACAAAAGTATTCTAATCAAACTAAGTATATTTTTGTTGTTGTTAAGTTTCAAACATGTTAAAAGACATCATTGTAATAAAAACTTGATGACTAGGTAATAAAAAACTCCTATGACTTCAACCCAATATTTGGGTAAAAATGGTGGTAACTTTCAAATGACTATTAAACAAATTTTTAAATGTCACTTATCACATCTGTGACTAGACCATCGTTATGATATGATACTCGCGTATCAGCTTTGAATTTAATTAATTGTTAATAATTCTCTAAATATTGTAAATGATTAAAAATGGTATGGCTAATTCAATACTCTATGGCAAAGTTAGAAAGCCATCTTAACGCATGTATTATAAAACTATATAAAACATATGATATACTTCTCTAAGCTCTAACATAATAGTGTCCAAAAAGTGAGTTACCGATATCCATTTCTAAGTGTTAAATGAAATTGTAGGGCTAGAAAATTTTCTATTTTCCGGAATTCCGAAAAAACGGACTGTAGCAGACTCCAAAAATGGCGTAGAAAATTCGTAACAAAATGTTGATGTATGATTTGAAGTTGTAGCATTGGGTGCCGATGCCAACTTGATGGACGTATAAATCATTGCATACGAAAAATGATTCTGAGCTGAGACGATCTATAAACTGACGACCTGCTAATATAAAAATATATTGCCGTTAATTATTAAAGTAATTTACTTTACTATTTATTGTTACACGATATAAATAGGAAACAGCATAAAATTAATCTACCTAAATGTTTTGAAAATGTCATTGTGTGTATAAAATATAATAATAGTAGGTACTTTATATGTAAAATAATTTTCAAATCCTCAAAATTTTGAATTTTTCAATATTTCATCTTTTATTTCTTCTGTTTGAACTGGGAACCGGAGACGAAACTAAAATATTTAAAAATGTTGGAAATTATCATCATAATATCTTAAGGAGTAAAGTTAGGCAATTTAATAGCAATCTCAGGGGGAAATGATAAGACCGGTTGCCAGGTTTTACAGTAGTAAGTGTCCCGTATTGTCGTACATAGTATTTGGTATAAATACAATTGAACTGGTGTCTAAAGTATGTAGAATTGACGACGCTAGGGAAGTTGACGTGAAACCTGCCACATGACAATAATTCGAACAGTACATAATAATAATAACGTCTATAACAACGTTCGTATAGTCTGGTTAACCACATTTGCTCCACTGTACGATTTGGCTACCCCCTAACACAATTCACACCGGAGTACTTTTGACGAATTTGGTTAACCCATATCGGCCATATCCGTTCTCACACGAACCTTTTTTTTTATGTGTATTTACCAGGCTATTTTTTAATGATATTTTTGTGTCAAAATGGACACACAGTAAAGTTTAATGGACCAGTACGTTTGACAAGAGATTGGTATATTTTGGTTGAAATAACAGACGTTTGCAATATTCCCTTATGGCTATTAAGTGGGAATCGCGACTATTTAAGGAGTACTCAATAGGCAATTGTTATAACGCGAGTGGACGCCGTGTCTGTGGTCTGGTACTCATTTTGAGTGCGTAGTAAACTGTGTCTCCACCAGTGCACAACCCGCGTATTCGGTTAGGTTACATTCATAAAGTAATGATAAAATATTTTATTCCTTCGAGAAACAAATTTAAACTAATCTCCATACCTAAAAGCCTAACAAAATCACGCCTACATTTGGAATAATCGAAATTTTCGGTACTTTGAGCTAATTTCTAGACTTTTTTTTTAGATTATTGTAGGAATGATGCACAAGCCACAGCAGTTTCTTTCAGAACAATCGTAAAAAGTTTATAAGCACAGTCACACAGATAATATAGTGCTCTGGTAGTTTAGAATTTAGCGCAGTATATTGCAATAACCGTTAATTGTATGAACAATTTTATTATAGAAAATAATAAAAAAAATATATATATATTATTTATTATTTATTATAATTATTATTTATTTTTATTTTTAAATAATAATATATTTTTTTTAATTTTTATTGGCTATGAAATGGTTTTTAAGTTTGGTTACGGTTCTCTTAATCTAATAAAAACGGTGTCTATTAGTTAAAATCCAAAAAATAAAACAAACATTTTCTATTCACTGATTTATTTAAAAACAAAATAACAAAATATAACATTTACAAATATTAACAATATTTTAAATAAGAAAAAAAGAAAAACAATTTTTTAAGTAGGTACATGTAATTTTTTTGTTTACTGCAGATAATGATGATATTGATATTAAAGTGGTGAAGGTTTCAAGTCATTTTCTACAACTTGATTAAATTGTATTTCATCTTGTTCACTAATCGAGATAGAGCTTCTGAAATTTGAAATTAAACTAGTTAAAATATAATTAAAATTAATTGAAATATATTATTGACGGTACTTACAGTATCGAGAAGATCGCATTCAGCTCTATTGTTCATTGAAACATAAGTCTACAGTTGTTCGTATAAGATCATGGCTGCAGCTTTAACCTTTTCACCAAGCGTGCAAACGTTCCTCTGAAACAATGAAATCAGAATTATTATTAAAAATAGTTAAATAATAAGAATTTAAAACAAATATAGGAACTTAAGTTTATAAATTACCACTAATGAATAAATCTATTAAAAAAAAACTTACCTTAAAGTTCAAAATGATTAGAAATTAAATCCCCATCGATAAGTAGTTATTCAACAGTTTCAAAAGTGAAGTGATGCCGTACGATGACTACTGAGTTTTTATTAGAACTTGGAAGATACGTTCATAAACTTATCACATTATTGTTAGTTTGTTTAAATTCCCATTTTAACTCATTTAAGTTGACAGGACTGACAAATTATTAATGCAATGATACAGAAAAATATTAATTCATATTTATTGTATTATAGTATATTATTATTTCATACTTATTAAATATACTCTTAATACAAATAAACAGTAAATTATAATAAATTCAATAAAAACTATAAAAAGAAATCGTTTTATTATAAAACATTGTTCAGCGCCGGATTGGGAAGAAATTACCTACCGGGCTGTCCCAAACAATTTTTTTCTTAACCTATACAAATTTTATTAGTATATAACAAGATTTAATTTACAGACCCTTAATGTAAATACAAACACTACTATTTCTTTCTCTAATTTTAAATCAAACATTTAAACACTAGGTATTATAATAATTAATATTATACAAACAACATGAGTAAAACTTTAATAGTTTATTATTATTATTAAACAATATTATTGTAAGATGTCAAAAAATAAAAACTAATATTATGTCACATAATTTTCAAATTAGTAAATTTTTTAATAAACTACTTATATTAGCTATTAACTCTATGAAGTCTTCATTTTTAATGTTTTGTAAAATGTCCTTCTCAATATTCATTAATAAAAATGTATCCATTTTGTCTTGCGATAAGCAATTTCTGAGTCTATTTAGTATATACTTTATACTTCGAAAATGCCGTTTCACAACGTACTTGCGTGCAAGACAGCTTTAAAATAAACTTATACGCTAAAAATAAACTTGAATAGGCCATGGAATGTAAATTATAGATTTGTAAAACTTTAAAATAACATACAATACAATCTTTACATTTATTTTGGTTTTCATCAAATTTTTCCTCATTGATCTCATCATTATCGTCATATTGTAATAATTTTTCCTGGTCATCGTGTATCCTGTATCAGTGAGTTGTTTAATTTTAGGCCATTTAAAAGCAAAATCTTTAATTTCATCGGTAAATGTTCCTAAGCTAGGATCAAATTTGTTTAAAATACTTGTTAGTTTGATAAGTCTTTTTGCTATATCGATGTGGCTTAAATTTAGAGTTGAAACAAAATTAGAGGGATCTAAAATTGAAATACTAGAAAATATTTCATGTTCCGAAAATCTTTGTTTTATGCTGTTAATAATTTGATCATATGATACGATATTTGTTTACTTGGTTTATTGTTGGATCGTCTTTACTAATTTCTCCTGCCATTATTTTTTTTCTTGAAATCCTATGTTCTGTAAATTCTTGAGGTACCTATATTTAAACCCAAATGTCGATCATTAAAAGTCATATTTGCCCATTCCGTAAGTGTTTGATGCTTCTAAAATATTTTCAAAGTTGCGAGATTGTTCATTTAATGTATTCGTGGTCTGTTTGACCATTTTGTAAGCCTGAAAAATATCTAATCCTTTTGTTTGTAAATAAAGTGATAGTGGTGTTTTTGATGAAAATATTTGTAAAAAAATTTGACTTAATATATTTGTTTCATATTTCAATAATTAATTAACGTAAACTTTAGCCTTGAATCTAACATCTGATGTAAAATTTGGTGTATTATAAATGTCATCTAAAGTTTGAACAATATCAACAATAATAATAAACCAAAAAAAGAGACACATTCTATGCATATTTTGGCGACATCTGTCATTACTAAGTTAAGAATATGTGCATGACACCACACATGTATTTGTTCTGGAACTTCCTTTTTAACCATGCAGTAAATCCATTATATTCTCTACGCATGTTTGCAGCGCCATCGGTAGAACTACCCACCCAGTGTTGTAGTCATCAAGATGTATATACAGGGTGTCCCAGGTCTATTTGACTAATGCAATAAATTTTTCCTATTCAATATTTTTAAGTTTTTTTTTTTTGTAATGATTTGTAGAGCTCTGCGCTATAATTTGTATATCTTATATTTTATATTTTATTTTTTTACAACAAAAATGAATAATTTAAATTTTGGATTTAATATTTTTCTAATAATCCAAGATAGCTATTTCATAAATAAGTATTTAAAAACCATTTTGGATTTTAAAACTTTTAATTTGGTTAAGTCGTTAATTTTTAAACAATTTTCAAAGTGTGTTAAAATTCAAAATTATTTCTTGCTAATCACTGTTACTGCTGCAAAAGTTATTGCATTAGTCAAATAGACCTGGGACACCCTGTATATCTCTATGTTTGTAGTCAAAAGATTACGATAAACAAAACAATTCTATTGACTATAAGTGACCATACTGTTACTCTAACCATTGTTTTTCATTAGCTCATAGCTGTCATTATATCAAGATAACGATTTTTGTTATAAATTACATTTTAGAATCACATTTTTGATGTAAAATAAAATATAGATAAAATATTTCCACTGATTCAAAATACCATCAAACCGTCCTAAAGCTTTCGAATTTTTAACGGCCCACCGGGTTTTGCCCGGTAGCCCGCCGGCTCAATCCGGGCCAGACATTGTTTCTCCAACGAAAAAGGTCGTAACTCCATTTTTATTGTTATTGACTTTCGACTGTATTCTGATACAAAATTGTTTTTCTATCGACCACGAAAACGATTGTGTCCCAAGTTATCCCAAAGAGATGATAAGATAATATTTTAGAATTTCCCAAAATTACCATTTCCGACGAATTAAGTCGTACCTTTTCGTAATAATATTCAACGTCGAAAAATGTCGAATGTCGAATGAATAAAAAAATGAACTAAGTATACCCAAATGATAATGACGTAGTATTATTAATAAGTGGCAAAGATAATAAATTAATATTTGTTATAAAATATACGTCATAATAAAATAAATACTCATGTTATTAAAATTTGAATTTTATGGAAAATTAATTCAGTATGAATCAGTCGAAATTAAGTAGGTACCTGCCTACATAATTTTTTAACTCAAATATTAATAACACAAATACAATATGTACAACAAATAAAGGTTGGTACCTATACAATATTATCAACAAAATATTTGTAATATTATAGAGTTCTAGTGTAAATTAATAATGTTCCAAATACAACAATAAATATGATTATTAAATAAATTAAGCTATTAAAATAAAAATACTAATATTTTAACTTATTTTAGGGTCAAAATTTAAATGTCAGTGATTCTGACTCATCCTCCACTTCTAGTATTTCTAATACTTAGATGAATGGAAACATATCAAATGACTGTGATGAATTATTAGCATTTTATGATTTAGTGGAAGCAGAGGTAAATATGTTGTATACATTTTTCAGTTAAAATTACCATATAATAAATAATTAATTGTTTTCTATTTTAATGTACTTAATATTTATATTTATGACTAAAATGAATTAATTGATTTAATTTCAAGGGTTGCAAATTACGAGATTAGTAAATTGAGTTCCAAATGACCCTAACTCGGTAAATTGAGTCCCGGGGAAAAACAGTTAGTAGGTAAGTTGAGTCCCGGCAAAAATAAGGTATAGTAGGTAATTTGAGTCCCGGGAAAAAACGATTTATATGCATTTTAAATTTAAAAATGTGCACTAACGTCAGAATAATATTAATTGTATAGTGCATATTTATTTGTGATTTGTGGACATTCATTGACTGCATGTATATGATTTTGAAAATAGCTACATGCATTTTTATTGCATTTTTATTAATTATATAATTATTTTTTTCCCCAACGATAAAATAACAATACACTCTTAACCACACCAAAGCACTCACAGTCAATAAAAGTCGATAACTTTGTAACATCGTGTTATACCCCGATTTGAGTTTATTAAATCCTTATAATCCTTATATAAATAGCTTAACATAAGTCAAAATATTTATTTACTACCAATTTTTTCCCGGGACTCAACTTACCTACTACCTGTTTTTCCGGGGACTCAATTTACCGCTTTCAAAATATACCAAACTTATGTCGGACTCAATTTACCTAGCCCCGCAAATTAATACCTTTGCGACCCCAGCATTATATTTGGGGTCGCAAGTGAAACCCCTTGCGACCCCCAAATTACCCCACTGTACTAAATAATGTGTATGTTATTCACTAAGCAACAGAAGATAGAACGAGATAATTTCTCGCTGAGAAAAGAGAATTAACACATTTTAAATACCACCATAATATAATAATATTAGTGTACACATGGGAAGAAAATATGGGATATTTTCTATTTAATTATCAAAAAAAAAAAAAATCCCAACACACTTTTTTTTTCTCAAGTCATTTATTTAGATTATTGTTTATTTATAAACATAACCATAATTATTATTATCTATAAATATTCTTAGTCACAATAAACTGATTTCCCGAAGGTAATTCATAAAATTATAATTTTTTACAATTATTTTTAATGTAATGCCGTTATAATGGCACTGGTGACTGAAAAGGTTAACTACTAACCTAATCATACACTACAATTTCTAAAAACCTATTTATATTTTAATTTGTCATGAAATTTATTAGTAAATTTATTTATAATAAATTAACTCTCAATGTATATTAAAGCGGCAAATGGTACCGATCTGGGGCCACCGCGGGCTTACAACATTATTTCAATATTGTTAAATTAAAATTTTTCTCGACGTGTCGTTAAAATTGCATATTTATAACCCCTTTAAAACCGAGCGCAACCGCGGATACCTGGACTATGGTTTCGAAACAATGTTGTTTAGCGTTTCGTCCGCGGCGTCCTTCGTGTGGCCGCCGACCACGGTAACGACTTATACCCGCGGCGTGCATGTAAATGGATCGTTCGATAAGGGCAACCGCTCTAAGTCGCACAATATCGTATATGTGTTCATATTTCTGTGTGCAGGCGCAATGATATTAGCTCATTGTTGTCAGGGGCCACCTCTCGAAAAAACCGACCTCCTATTTTTTTTTATCCGCCCTTTCAGCCGGTCCGCTTTTTAATTCCTCCTTGGCGGTCATTTCGTAGGTACCTATATTATATCGTCGTGCTAATAATATATTGTTCGAGCTATATATTATTGACCTTTTAACGACCGTGTGTAACCTTCTGCAGTCCTTATACGATATCGCAGCACACATTGATGTAATATATCATATACAGTCTACTAATACACATATAAATACAATTAATGTAATAGGTACAGGTATATCTACTATAATATATGAAATAGTTTATTACCACACGTGACATTATATCATATCGGTCGCAGCTATTTGGTATAAGTGGTATTGTTTTTTAACGTCGTTGCTAATAATAATAATAAAAAAAAAAAACATTTAACTTGTACACGACGTATTGCTTATTAATTGTTATAGGTAGTTACCGTTCTGCTGCAGCGTCGTTGTAAGATACAGGGTGACCACCGAGCATGCTCGTCCCCATTTTTTCATTTGATAATGAATTTTCCCAAATTATTCTGGTTTTCGGAATTTTCAAGTATTTTACCTAAAGGATATAATAATATCCTATATTATAATAGTAGTAGGTATAAGGATCATTTTCAAAATACTTAGATTTTATTCACCATGCACTGTCCCCGGTGGCGATACAAACTTCTTTTTCTCAAATGTAAACCAACCTTTTTTAATGTAAATTATGAAGCCGATGATTTTTTGAAAATGTTAATAATGCACCTACCGTCCTACCTAATCAAAAATTAAAATTTAAACGAGTAGTTGTTGATTTGTTAAAATCTTACTTAAAAATTCAAAAAATCAGAACTGGAATAAAATATGTATTATTAAATTAAAAAATGGGGGTGAGCGTATCCTTGATGAATCACACTGTATAATATAATACCTACTGCACCACGTATATACATGCTAGGATTTAGAAATGTTACTGTTGCAGCGAATGTCGTAATGTCATACACTTCAAATAGCTGTGCGCCAATAATCTCATAAATTAATGTACACATTTTTTTATCTAATAGGAAATTTCTTTTTGCAAATATCCACCTTCTACCTAAAAAAAATGTAAATTACTACAAAAAGTCGATCAATTCTCGTAGGAAATATTGTCTAACAACTGAGCGTTTACCAAAAGAACATTACCGTTATAAGGACAGCACCCGCAAGTGTTGTCTCCTGCTAACTTTTGTTTAGCAGTTCCAATTTGTGACAATAGTTTCAAATGTTTTAATACTAGAGTAAATTGAATGTGTTGTGAAATATCACAATTTAAAAATGATCAAATCTCGCTTTAAAACTAAAATATAAAAAAACCCAGATTATGATCTTAGATTCTTAGATATCTTTATGTTTGACAAAGGGTCAATTCACTCTAATATTAAAACTAACAATATCAAATTGGAACTGTTGAACGTAAATTTGCTTTGTTGTACGTTTGTAAGACGGATAAAACACGTCATGCAGGTGACGTCTTGTTTAATGTGTAATGTAGATACCTAATTTGCATTTTATTAAATCATTACTTTTTTTAAGCAGTTATTAAATTGTTTTACTAATTATATACAGCTTAATATAACAGACTTGATTTTATAAAATATATCAAATAGTTAAGACTAGTTACAGTAAAAATAACTTTTAATTTTTAACGACAAAAAAGAAAAGAAAGTGTTAAATATAAAATAAATTACACTTAGATACCTATTCTAGCTTGTATTTAACTTTAATTATAGTACTGAACTCGGATGCAGCAACATTTATGAAGTGTGATGAGATTTAAAAAAAAATATTCGCATAATTATTGTAATTAAAAATTGTAATTTTATTGCTCACGTTGCTTTAATAATAATTATAGTGTAATTACCTTATACAATAGTTGTATGTTTATAAATAAATATATATACGATTATCCACAAGATGATTGTAAGATACTCGTTATATCAAAAACAATTGCGTTTTTGAAAATATTTTTTTTTTATTAATTTTGAGTCGTTTAAAAACAACAATTTTGAAAAAAAAATATTTTTTACCATATTTTAAGTTCTTACTATTTTTTTATTTCTTATCCCTAAGTAGAATATTATTCGAAATATTTCGGTCTATAAAGTTCAATTTTCCGACAAGGTGTTTATTAGTTACAATTATTTAACATTTTGATGAGCGGAGTGGTACAGCAGGGGTTTGAACGAAATGTTGTTCCACTACTCCACTTATCTAAACTTTAAACACGTTTAACTAAAGGGTTCTAGTCCAAAAGTGGATCGAAATACTCAGAATAATATTCGGTTTCCATCCAGCATATCATCCAAGACTGCACATCATTCAAAAACATACGAAACACACTATTGATACCTGCAGACAACCTAGAAGAAGCCCTCAATGAAGACAACAGCACAAAAATCAATATTATAAATAACTTATGAACACCATGATCAACAACATGTATACGATGTAAAAAATTTATATGACTCAAAAATGTTTATACGTTACAACGGATAACCGTGTGACTTATATATAGGTCAATCTAAACTCTGTGCTCTTTGGTTTTGTCTACTGGCACAAAGCTCTGTACCGATAGTTGGCTGAGTACTAGTCGTTTGTTTTAAGGCCGAATAAAAAACATTTTAATTTTCAAATATCTTACAGTATTGCATAGTTTGTACACATTTTGTTCTAAGATTGCGTTTTTAACAACTTATAATATTCTGCAACCTATCGGTGAATTGATTGTATATTGATTCGGATAGATATATTTACCGAGAAGAAAAATAATCGTACAGGTAGTAGTATAATAATCATATAGAGCTCTATATTTTCTAGTTCAATTAATAATTTCAAAAAAAAATTTCAGCCGGTGGGTACGAGATAATATAAATTAAATGGACCGGTATCTGTAACCAGTTTCGAAAAGCCGACGGCCGACGAACGCTAGGTATATTGTCTGCGGTCACAATCGCAGACTTGCACACATCACTTGTCGAAAACATAATATTATAGATAGATAGAGGTACGCGTTCGTCCATTCCGTATTATTATTATATTATGTTGTGATTCGTGGTATTATACAACTCGAATATAATTATGATGAAACACCAAGTTTATAATAAGTAATAAACAATATAGAGGTACCCATGCCATATTATGCCGAAATAGATCAAAACGATTTTTTATGCATAATATACTTTCATCCGACTACGTAATAATATTATTAATACCGTTTTTATATTTTCGTTGAATTATTTAATCATAAATTATTTCTATATTTACTTTAATCAGCCGAAGCGGCCGAATTTAAATCTATTTAACATATTATATTACTCAAATAAACGTAATAATAATAAATGTATTTACATTTTACTTTACCTACCGAAAGTTCTTACTTCTGACTTCTCAGTACAGTTATAGACTTATAGTGTAGTAAGGAAGTTATAAGTCTAACCGATTTCCTCGGCACTGGAGGACTTGCAGTAATATTATAATACCTATCTAAACTTGAATAAAATGTATTAAAGACGCATGACGCATAACTGTTGTTATACAACGAAAATTAGTTTATTTTAGAAAGCAATTGATTTTATGTAACTATATAATATATATGTATTTATAGGTATTGTCTTTTTTTTCCAAAAACACATATTGGAATACAAACTCGAGTTATGACCTTCGTAGTGCCCATAATAGGCTGTGGACAATTTGGTGCCCGTGATTTCACTAGACGTTTAGCGGGCGATTGTAAACTCGACCCGAGGAAAAATAATAATATGCCCAGATCTTCTCATATTTAATTAATAATTATCTTAAAATATGTTTGACAACCATTTAGCATTACCCAGAGGAGAAAAAGTAAGCAACCCACATCAACAACACCTCTAGAATACAAACTCGGGTAAAGATTTTAAAAAAATTATCTGCAACAGATTCGAAAAATAAATGGCAAAATTAACACTAAGCTAATTGAAATTAAAAGAACAACAGAAAAATGGAATAATCCTAAGTCTCTCAAACGAAGCGATGAAGTTACTAATGTTGAATCTTCTCAAAATAGGTCATACACACTATACACACCATCTTATGAAAAAAGAGCCACCCTGTATAATAATACAAGCCAATGGGCCTGCCTGTTATCGAGGCTTTAACTTTAAATAAAAAAAATAACAATAATAATATAAACATAAAAATGTAAGTAAAATTTTTTTTCTGAAGTAAAAAGACATGTTTTTTACATGTTTGTTTACTTACTGATATTTTTATACTGTTCAAGCGTAATTTCTAACGATTATATTCTTTTTAGTTTTGGAATAATTTTGATATTGAAATGGTTTATGATAGACTGTTGATTTTAATAAAGGTTTCAGTTTGCTATTTTTTTTAATTTGGTTATATGGTCAATACATATTTGTCAGTTTATGTTTATCGGTGAAAATTATCGAGTTTACAACAAAAAAGACAATTGTGGTCCCAGTTTATAACGCCTTTAAGATGCCTTTACGGTGTTTTGCATACATCGCAATACTTTATTATTCAATGACAAAAGTATCGGTTTTTTAAACATTCAGAATCACAACTATTTTTAAAGTTTGTTTACACACAATTTAAAAAGTATCAACTAATCGACGATAATGTCAACTCAATTATTTGGACACGATAAGATTTTTCTTGTATGGACACAATAAGAATTTAGTTTTTTTTTTTAATATTATAAAATTTACCACTGACTTTGTGTCCGCCGTATCCATTCTTTCACTGCATATTATTATCACTTATAATTATAAAAAATTATAGATCACTTAAGAAACCACAAAAATAACATTACAATTTAACAAGGGGCCATAATGCATGTTACTTACCCTATTTCAAAATTAGATAACATGTGATGTCAACTTGACATTTTTAAAGTTTGGTACGCAGCTTATAAAATTTGCCCATGTCTTACAATCGAGAGATCCAAAAGTTTCATACATAGTGTTCGTCGATTAAATTTTGATTGATTTCAATATTTTTAAAGTAATAATTTTAGATAAAATAGTTTCATCAATGTTGCAGAAGAAATGTCTACGTCTTATTAATGGAACTTATTTCACATACGATTTATATAATAATATCACCACTGATCATCAGTGTTAATAATAATAAGTAATAACATACGACTTTCGTTGTAATTTTCCTACATAAATGTAGTATCCCAAATGCCAATACGAATTAGAATTAGATTTTGAGCGAAACGAATACCTATATTTTTTCGTTCGTGTTTATTCGAATATAGAACTTTAAAATATGTTTTGCAACCGGAAATGGAGCCCATATCGTGTTACTTAATGAAAGTGCAGTTTTTCGATATTTTTGATTAAGGTTTTAAAATTAACGTTTAGATTATTTTAACATTAAAAATTAATATCAAAGTTATTGACGACAGACCTGGCTGTATACACCTTTTTAATTTAATTGTATATATTATGTTGAAACTTGATGACAAGATTTCAAGTATGGTTTCTGGTAATTACCTACCTAATATATAGGTTATAACTTATGTTATTATTGATCGATGTGAATATTTTATCCGTCAATTATTTAGAAAATAATAATAATCTAATATGATATGTATAAATTATATAATATATAAAATAGATGCCCTCGAAAATATTATTTTCGTAATAGGTGTTTTAGATCTCGAATCACTTTCCAATTATTATTTACGCTGATCGATTTGAACTTGTTTTTGAAACGTTACACTTGTGAGAAACAAATAACTGACCTTGGCGACTGACACACGTTGTCCCCTTAACCGCATAGGTACATACGTTTATGATTTATAATGTTATGACGCTGTGCGAGGGAGAGATTTACCCACGGTAAATTGTCTACCTATATATACATGTCATAAATAGTGTTGCAAGTCTGCAGACATTTAGTCGGACAATCGTTATTATATTCTTGCTGATCGTACCTACCTATATGTGAAAAAATAAAAATAAAACGCGCTCGTAGTAAAAGTAACTTTTCTTGAATGGAATGTGATAAAAACGATAGCGAAATGATTTATGAATGATCGAATGAAACTAATTATTACCATTCATGAGCTGTTTTTCTTCTTATATTAATGGCCACATTTGTAAGCCTGTGCGCATATGGGTACGAGGAGTACCTAACTATAATATATAATAATAATCTTCCATATGTACGCCACCGCAATCGTAAAATATATTATATAGATCAATCAACCGTAATAATATTATGTGTGTGTACCGCCGTGCACACCTACATGGTAATTAATAAATTCTTACCTGTTGCATAATATAATATATTTTATAATATATATTATTCAATCGAATTCCTCGTGCAGCATATTATATACGAAGGCCGATCAATCGCGCTAACAGTTTTTCGTGAACAAACACACAATATCATCATATTATAATGTTATGTGCCAGGTCTTTTTGCGCGTACAATTTCTGTTGAGAAATTAATAATTTCAATGTATTAATTTTATCTTTGATCTACGAACCGACCTGACGTCCCGACCTGACGTTTACTAAATACTCTGTGCATAAATTAATTTATCTGTATCTAGATATTATATGGCTAGGTAGGTACCAAACATTTATTTTTTTTTCACGCAATTTAAAGACATTTTTTTTTTTATTCAATGATGCAATAGTTTAAGATTAAGTCGTTTGAACGAAAAAACTCAACATATGTGCGAACCAACGCTGATCAGTTTATTTACGTATTTACGAAAGAACGCACAAAATGTATGTCATATTTAAAAATACGAAAACTTAATTAAGTATTTAAGACGTTTTTGATTGTTCGATAACATTGATAGATTTTAAATAATTGCTTTGCTACACGAGCGCGTGCAAGTATGTTGATTTTTAAATACTTTGTTGAATCATTCACACATAGGTAGTGAAGTTTTCGAAAAATAAAAACGCTACATATAGGTATGACATAGATTATCCTAATTTATAATATTGTACCGACATTTGGTTATTCTATTATAAATATTTATTGAACGTGGGTTGCACAATAGTATGAGACATATACTCCGCGAAAGCTCAATTACATTTTTCACTTTTAATTAACTATATATAGTAAACGATAGTTATATCATGCAGGATGCCACTATGTCAGGATGTTTAGAGAATGATTCTCATTTTGGAAATCAAAATCGGTAAGAAAGAACCGAACAGAGTCATTATTGAAGTTGATTTGAACACATCATAAACACATTTTACAACTAATTAATTTTATATTTTATATTATAATTCATATTTGTATGCCAGAAGTACTGATGAATGACACTTATAACTATTGTTAGAATTTAAAACTAAATAAATACTTAATTTATACAATGTATATACTCTATTCCTATTTCTTAATAATTGATTTAGACTATTATTTATGTTATATTATTAAATATAGGCAGTGTTGAGAATTATCTAGATACATCTATAATTTTCTATTTATTTATCTTAGATGAAAACTTCAGTTTCGTTCACGTCCTCGCCGCCGACTGTCAGACACTCGGACGATAACGATTTCTATTATAATATTAATATTACCATTGATCATAAATACTAGTATTTACTATTTACTAGTGTCTAGTAGATATTACTCATTACTCATGTATAGTTAATATAGTCTGTATAATGCCGCTATTAAAATAAAGTGAACGATGTTAGGTGGTTGAAACATGGAAAGTCGGAACTCTATAGAAATAACTAAAAAATAATTATTTCGTTGACAATAAATCCTTTGATTTCGTACAGCCTATGGGTGCAACGAATTAAATTTCAAACACCTTAAACACATTTTTAATGTCGTTTACATATTACATGATGAGCCTAATACATTTTTTTAACAAATCAATTTTAATTTTAAATCATTGTTTTTAAAAATGTATCTGCTTTTTATATAGATGAATTCTGATTATCTTTTATCTATTAAATAGATAGTTTTAATAGAGTTTATTCTTATGTTTATCTAAATACAATTTTGTTCTATTATCTTTATCTTTTTCTGGATGGAAAAATAATTATCTGGGCTCAACACTGATTATAGGACATAGGTAGGTACCTACCTCGTATAAAATAATGCATTAGCAAAATCTGTAAAATTATTATTATTACATTAAAATGGGGGGGGGAGGTTCAGAAGTTTTTTGAGAGGCAAAACGCGCTTAGCCACCCAAATTTACGCCTTTGCTGAAATACCTAAGTCAATGGTAAGTACCAATATATCTAACTACCGCATGCGTAGAATAATATGAACATTGGTATAAATATAGCTTAAAATAAGTCTTAATATTTTGAACGTTTCATAGTGTATATAAAGAACGCTTTTCAAAAAATCTCGTCTATGTTATTAGTTCATTAAATCTACTGTAAGAATAACTTATGAGATGTCTGACATTAAATTTATAAACATTGAAACGTTATTAAAAAAAATAAAAAAAAATTGCAACATTTTTAATAATTTAAAAAAAACCCAACAAGAACAAATTTATTTCGAAAAATGTACTGTCTATAAAATGCTATTAATAGTATTTGGTAGTGGAAATTTCAAATTTGTACGATTAATTCTTACTGAACTATACATGAACAACAAAAAACCAAAATCGATTTGGTCAATAACTGATGTTACGTAAATGTTTCCATTTCACTTTTCACTCTGTTTTTCGTTAGTGTTTTTTCAAATTATTAAAAAAAAGCACCGATGATTTTCAATTTTCGACTCCCCAAAGTTTCAATTAGATGATAAATGTTATCCTCGATACGCTAAATATTGAAACACAATTTCTGCTCAAAATCGTGATGACTGACACACATGAAAAATGATAGGTCACCCCGAAATATGTTTCTGGCCACGTCACTCTCCGTACTTGTACTTATTGTTAATTTACACACACACATACGAGATTATGGGCGACTGCGGGGTAAAAGGTCTTTGCCTTCTACGCAATATCGTATAAGTACGTTCAGTGGAACGAGCGAACCTCACCGACGATCGTAATTTATTGTAACGAAACAAGTTATATATAATATTATCCTGCCCGTAAATATAAACGCAAAATAAACCACGAAACTAAATTGGTAGGTGCCAGCTTATATAATACTATTATAGCTTTAGCTAAACTAAAATATAGCTTATATAACATATTTATAATTAAAGAGATTGCAAAACGTCAAACAAAACCGAAGTAACATGTGACATTGGTCTCGTCTCTTTGACTATTTTAGATGCCTATCTCATATTATATAGCTGCACCCACTTGTTGCCCATATAATATAAGTTAATTAGTGCAATGTACATTATACTAATGTTGTACGCGCTCTATAATCAGTGGTAGATATAAGATAATTTGGAAATCAGTAAAAAAAAATATAGCTAAAGGCGTGAAAAAGATTAATCCAACAGCATCGCAAACGTGGCTACCCGAACTACTAACATAACTGCATAATTTTGAAAATTTGAGTCAATATACATAATAATTACAACAGTTTAGAGTGATAAAATTGAATAAATCAAAATCATTTTAGACAATAAATAGTTAAACATTTTAAAGAAATTGGGTATTTTTAAAACGATTTATCCTCAATCGATTTTTTCTATTTTGTTGTATTTCAAAAGTTATTAATCATAGAAACTTGAAACATGGGTATACACAATGAAATTTAAAAAATATTTAGACTTATTTTAAGCTGGTCATAAACATTTGAAATTATATATTTTTTAAGTTTTTTTCAATATTTGTTGATATTATTTTTTTTCAATCAATAACTATGACAATTTAATACAATAAACTGTTCTCATACAAATTTTAAAATATCTGGTAACAGTTTTTTAAAAGTATTTGAGGTTCAAATGTTGATAAAAGTCATATTTAAATAAAAAATATAGACGACTTATTTTGAAAGATTTTAGTAATTATGCTGTAATTAAAATATTAATCATTGAGTCTTGAAAGTTTTCGCCTTACGTAAAAGTACTATTATTTTCTATACACAATAACATTTTCAAAATGTACACTATTTATACCACGAACCTATATTCACATGATTCTACGCGTGGTACGTTGGTTTATGGTTTTATTGTATATTATAATATTAGTATTAATACTAATTAGTAATATAAATTATAATATAGGTACCTAATACCTATGCATTTTTTTTACAAAAATTTGTTTTACCTATTAGTAATACTAATATAAAAATGCTAAATAATTGTAATATATTACTAAAATCAGTTAATTTAAAGTCAAAACTAAGTACCTATATTATTATAAATAAATTTTAACTTTAAGACAAGACAAATAAAATAAATATTTTGGGGCTTAAAAATTGCAAACTTATCCTGTAGGCTGATTATTATAAATTAGCCAATGGTCGAAAACTGTGATAGTTAGTTACAAAAGTGGAGAACAATTTGACGTGTGCACAACTTTACGTCACAACGACAATATAATATTATTGATTACGCAGTCACGCGGCGGAACGGTGGTGTACAAATTGGTATTTTTAAAACCAACTTTTTAATTTTAGAACATCAATATTTTTTGATTCTGCGAGGAGCGATGAATTTTCAAGTGCTGATTTTATAATTAAGTATGTTGTTCTTTTTTGTGCATGCGAACACAGTAAATTATTTTACTACTATAGGTCGTTTTTTACTAGAACACTTTTTAAAGTAAAAAAAAAATGCTTTAATTTTCTACTTCAGCATCTTATTTGGTAGGAAAGTGAATGTAGTTAGTACTTTGGGTGGTCAAAAGTAAAAAAATCCTAGTAGTTATCAAATTAAAGCTTCGGGAATAACAGAAGAAATTAAGGAAATGCTTATGCTATTAACTAGTACCTATTTGACAAAATCAATTTTTTTTTTTTAATTTAACTCAAAAACGAATAATTGTAGGTACTTAATTGAATTTTCACATTTTCATAAAATATTTACAAATATTACTATAGTGTAAACCCACGACATTTTTTTATGAGCGTCTGAAATTAAAATGTATACGTAATTCGTTAAAATTTGCAAATTGTTTTATAATTAAAAGTGTTTAAAAAATATTTTTTTCATTATATCTCAGATTCGAAAAAAATAGTCCACACTGGAACTAAACATTTAAAAAAATATACACTCATTTTTTTTGTAAGCAATTTAAGTTTTTAAATTACCTACACTTTTAAATTACCTAAATTACAAATTAATACGAAAGACAGTAATTTGTTTTGTAGTAATTCAAAAACATTATTCGTGGAATTTATGTGGCACAGAGTAGGTTCTCACAATTTCACCCGTAAAGTAACCTACGTAGGTTTCTACTATAATATAAGATACAATACCGACATAATATTGTATATTCATTTGGAAAAAAAACTACTGTCCATAGATGAAAATCGTTATCAATATCAAATTATTCGCCTATAGAATTACAGAAGACATATACCTAATTATGTATTAACCTAATTGCCCCATTACGCGAAGCCTCTAGGCCCTAGGGTATACCTATATAGGGCCGTAACACGTTTGGGTACAGTAGACCCTAAACGCAACACGTTTGGGTACAAATGAATACACCGTTTGGGTACACCATATCTCTAGAAAAATAACACGTTTGGGTACATAGGTTAGGTGGTTTGGATCCGGTGCAGATGCGTACGTCTCATTTGCGTACAGCCTATTTTAAGTTACAAATTTTCTCACTTGCACACATAAAAACAAATAAAATCCATTCAAATAAACATGTATTTTATACATTTGAAGAAAATATTTTGGTGCATACAAAAAAGTTCCATCAGCAAAAACATGCTTTGAACTATTTAAAAGAGACATGTTAGTAGCATATTTTGTAAAAATAGGTACACTACTCTCCCAATCCATGAAACAAAATGGTTCATTATTTGAAACTAAATCTTTTTTATTTTGAAAAATCATAGCCTTTGCTAAGATTTTGGTATCTTACGAAATATTTTACCTATTGGCAATGAGCGTATGTACCCAAACGTGCTATGTGTTTGTGTACCCAAACGTGTTCTACATTTACAGTTAAAAATAATGTAATGTACCCAAACGTGCTTCGCCCCTATATAGACTTGTGAGTAGAATAATTTATAAATCATGTTTAGTGACATAATTACTAAAAATATTTTAGGCTTAATCTACATAATATTTTACAAAATTGTATAAGACTTGAATGTTTTTGGGCTATAATTTAAAGTTTGAATGTCTAGTGTAGAGCATGAATTAAGATATACATGATGAGTAGGGACCGGATTTATATGCAAATGCATATATGTATTGGAATAAACTTTTTGAAATCTGATGAAAATTGTCCCCGATTTAGATCACTCTTATTAAAACAACACCAATTTTATTTTGCATATTTTGCATATTTCAACGTTTTTACCTATTAAATATATATTGAATGCATATTTGTAGTTTGAAAGTGCATATTATTATTTATAACACATATATTCGTTTTTCGTCGTATTTTCACGTTCACAGACACATAATATCTATAAAATTGACACCGGTCGTTATTTCCAAAGATAAGATTAGAACAACCGTATTAAGAAAAAACCCTGGATATAAAATAATGAAGATAATTTCTAAGATTTTGGAAGGAGAAATAGACGGAAACTATGAACTACCTGAAGATTTAAATGCAAGTGATACTGCATGTATGAAGTACGCTCCTATAAATACTGCTGAGGTCGAGCGAAGTTTTTCAATGTATAAAAACGTACTTACAGATAATCGGAGGAATTTAACGTTTGAACACATTAAGGAACTTCTAATCATCCAATGCAATAAGGTAAAATATGAATTCAATTTTAGTTTCAGTTTTTATTAATGTGAGCTAATACTTTATAGATTGAAGATACAGAATGTTGAATGGCGACGAAGACGAATAAATACTTTACAAGCTTTTTTATACTTTTTTAATACCGTATTAGTTAATAAATATTTTTATATAATTTTACATAATACATTTATATTTTAAATATTTTTACATAATTTTAAACAAAATTTTAAGTGCATATTTAAGTACATATTTAAAAATAAATACATATTTTATAACATATTACAGCATTTTTAGAAGCATATTTTGAGAATTTTTCGTGCATATAAACCCGGTCCCTAATGATGAGCAATGAGAGCCATCAGTATTTCGGCGGTCCCCCGACGGTTTCTGTTTCCCCAAAATAGCTCATAGCGTGAAAATGTTAAGGCGGTGGAACCCTCAATTCATTTCGTATGATAAACATATCTGTAGCGGGTAGCCTGTTTTATAATAGTAGGTAAATTATTATTATTTATTTATTTGGCATTTACGTGTACCGGATTAAACGAACAAATTCCTTAAAGAAATTTCATTTGATTTAATAATAATTATTAAATGTAAAATAATTTTCATATGGGTTTTATGTACTTAATAGTATTTACTATATTGTTATATTAATTAATTTATAAGATAATCAAGAGATCAGTTCATAAGTAAAATTATAATTCTTGGTTAATGATGGCCCTGTATTAGTTCATATAAAACGCCACTGCGGCAAAAAAGGGCTAAAGTCATTCCGAGTTTTGGACATTTTCGTCTTCACCTGATGAGCTCTCGTTGTGTATCCTGTATATCTTATTCGTGGTGCAGAGTATAGCTCTGCTTGTTGATTATGGATTATCTAATAATAAATTGTTACTCAATTGATAACCATTTAACACCAATTCGTATAGTTATACTTATGATTTTGTTACACGTTTTGAATATATAGTTAAGTGTATCTTTGTTTAATTTGGTTATTCACAAATCACTATAATATTTTAGTCGACCTAACTATTTGAATTTAAAATTAATATTATCATATGTCTTACTGTTACACGGTTGACTTAGATTTTCAGTGCCTTCATAAAGAAGCTTCAAATTTTCTAAAATAAAACTAATTCAAGTAATTGATTTTAGAACCAAAGAGTCGTCGTACACCAACTCCAAGGAAAAAATTCCATCGTAAACCGTGTCTTTTAATTGTATAAACAGTTCGTGAAACTCATAAAATATTGTTTTTTTATGGCATAAAGTATAATGTTTTTTGTCCTATAAGAGCCTAGACATTTGTTTCAAAATTGTACATGTGTTTAATATCGAATATCCAATTCAATCTGTAAATGTCTGTGAATTCGTTCAAACATTATTTAGGTACTATTATATTGTAAATAAATATGATAAACCTTGTTCATTGGTCAATCAAAAAATTAATTAAACACGTTTACATTTGCCAGTATGATTTGATTACTGATACAATTAAATAATGGTACGAAACTGTTAAATTAAATTATATTTTCATTACTTTAATATCTCGGTTCTAGGTCACTTTGTAGGAACATTAAAAAAGTGCGAAACGCGGACACCAGTACCTACTATTATACATAAAATAAACAAGTCTGAAGTCATGACCAATTAATAATTATACTAAAAATGTTGTTAAGTTTAAATACCGTTTGGTATATTTAATTTGATATTACAACTATAATTTATAAATAGATTATATAGCACCAAGTAATGTTTGGTTGTACCTAACATATAAATTAAAACAATTTACATTTTAATACAAAATAAATAAAACCGTTTTTAAATCTCATTAAACTTCATAACATTATATACTATACGATGTAAAAACATATATTATAATAATTTAAGGTTAAAATCTCAGTAATAAAAAAAAAAAAAACATATACACATTCAGATGAGTGTCCGCGTAACCTGAAATAAACATTTTTACTATACCGTACAAATAGTGTCCACATTCTGCATTTTAAACGATTAACCGTACAAAATGACCGTTTACATAATATCTCATGTGTTACGTTACCTTTATGAATACGATATTAACGCGGGTATGATAATCTGGATCTTTGTCAGAATCATAATTACATGCATTATCTGATTCTGAATTGAATTCAAAATCATCACTACTCATGGCACCATACTCATCCAAACTAAGTATACTATTAGTACCAATTGATTCAACATCATTAAATTCCTATATAAAAAAAATATAATATTGTTATTATACAGCACAATTAATAAGAAACTTAAATGTTGAAAAAAAATTAACCGTGACAGTGGTCATTATGCTGTAGTTACATATTGCATATTGCTGTAGTACGAGTTTAATAATAATAATAGTTTTATGTACATTACCTACTACAGTAATTATAGAATCATTGTCTCAATGATTTATTTTACTAATTAAATGTATACCTACCTATTTTGTTAAAAATATGTTAGTATAAAAGATTGATTGATACTTACAGTTTTTTTATTATTATATTGATCCATAATGCCCTAATGATGGTGAATTGGTGACGTTATGACGGAGTATTGTCGTATGGAATATGGATGTCGAAAACAAATAATATTATGTCCATAATATTGTTTTGATAACAGTCGCGTTAAAAATAGAATTAGTGGGTAAATAAAATCAAGATACTACTTTTATCGCCGGTAATTTTTTTTTTCCAGGTCGTAACTAAACATACTTCTTTTTTCGTCGGAAACCTAGTTTCTGTATAATGTATAAAAATATATTTTACAACGTCTTTGACTGATATTTAGATACGACCGTATTTGTAGGTGATAGATAAAATCGCGCTCTATCTAGTGGTGGCATTATCTCAAAACTGCCGAAAACTGAGTTAACACCATTTTCACTGCGGGTATCGATATTAAAACCAACAAAAGACAATATTGTAGAAGGTTCTATACCTCAAATGGCAAAAGCACTGGATAAAACAAAACACCAAATTAAATACAATAAAAAACAATATCCGTGTATGGCAAAACCTAAAAGGGAAAGATCAAACCATCTTAAATCGCCTCCGACCAGAATGTAGAAACGACCCCTCTATATTAGGGTGACTATTTAAAAAAAAGAAAAAACGGGACTAGCAGTATTAGGTTACCTCTCAGGAAAATAATCTTTTCATTTTTTTTCAGTAATTTTATATTTTACAGTAACAGTTAAAATAATTTTTCATTAGCTCAATACTGCCATGCACACTGTTTTAACCTTACGGTTTCAAATGTTAATATTAAAAACTGTTCCATATAATATTGTTTTGTATTGGTTTCATAAATTCATTTTTTCTTTTACACGTCATTGTTTGCGTTTTATTTGCGCTGCGGAGGTCTTGTTGATAACCCAGTACGAACCATTCGTTGGTTTAACGAAATCGTATCCTTGAGCGTTTATATAAACGTTCAATTATAATATTATGATTAGGACTGGATTTCGATATAGTTTTTTAATTAAACGTATTTTTCGAATCGTGGCCTACGACTTTATTATGACAAACATTGCTTATAGGACACACGTAGGGGTATAGCGGCAATGTTGAAATAATGTTTTCTTTTAAATTGCATTTAATTTGTGTATTTACATTTATGTTGCATAGGTAAGTATGTTGCGAATAAAATAATATGTCTTCTCATCCATAATAAGACATTATTTTTATAGTCTTTAGGGCATTACATTCTAGTCCACGTATACCTACTTATAATAATATCATATCGACTCAAAGGTGAGCGAGTTAATAAAAAAATATTTACTCGAGTTAGTAAGGTTAAACTTACTATAGCGCGGCTATATAGAGTCAAAATTTCACAGTCGAGGAGAAATATATTTTAGTATTTTACAATAACAAATATCGGCCGCATCAGCCGTGCTATTGTATTATTTTTCTATTACAATACTGGAAAGATCAGCTAAATTGATCAGCTATTTAGGTGCTAATGTGCCAGTACGGTTATTATAAAATATGTTTATAACCGTAATTACTGACTCGTGACTCGTACACCGTACGGCGTGCGGTTGAAAAACCGTTTATAATTATTATAATATTACACTTTTATGTATTAAAAGCAAATGTAAACAAATCTGTATTATGTTTGCCACTGTGGGTCACAGTTTGAAAAAAGAAACCATTTTGGATTGAACACTTTAACTGCATTTTATATCGTGTACTCGACAACTTTTTACTCTGAAAAACACGACAGCCGGACGAGTAAAAAAAAAATAGTTTTATGACTAGGCGTAGTGGTGCAGCAGGAGTATTTGACAATAATTGCTCGTTTGACTCGTTGTTCATAAATCGTCACGTCCTCCAGCCTCCATGGCTCCACACATTATAGGTAATAGTATAAATAATAAGGTGCACTTTGTATCGACTTCCTTCAACTCTACTAGACTCAAATCGGACGTACGACGTATTTGGTAATAATATAGCAGCCATGGCGGGGCAAAATGTATTATAATTCATAATAGAGTCGTTATTATAATAATATGGTTTTATACATAGCAATGGCGAGTGCATTTTGTATTTAGATTCTGAGTGGAATGAATTTATTGACTGCACAATAATGATGTGTGTGTGTGTGTGTGTGTGTGTGGTGTTTTTTTGTGTATATTGTGTACACGATATTATTTTGTAACAGAAAAATGCTTCTATTTTTAACTTTGGGAGGGCTTTTTGATAGAAAATCACATCTACTATTGATAGGTACTATTGAAATGAAAAAAAATTTTAAATTCCCAGTATTTTTCAAAATAATCATTAAAAACAAACAAAAACGAAATAAGAAATTTTCACGCAAAACCAGTTTCAACAAAATTTAATGTACCTACCTAACTCAAAATCAAATCACGCAGTAGACAGATAATCGAAATGTTCACCAAATGTATATTTTATCATTTTCAGATTTTCTATACACATTATGGTATAATTCCATACATTTTCTAAATAAATTGACTCTTCTTGAGCTATATTATAGAAAAATTTGACATTTTCGATTTTTTTCTATAAATTTCGATCAACAATATATCGCCTGTTCAAAAACCTTGAAAATTTTGCAAGGTTTCTCATAAATTGTTTACATTAATACCAGTTAAAAAATAACGAAAATGCATAATCACAATATTTGATTATTGGTATTAAAAATTTAAATGTTGACCAAATTCGTCAAAATTGTGAAAATGATATTAATTTGGTAATGTAATACAAAATTTCTCATAAGTTGTTTTGTTAAAGAAAAAAAAAATGAGCATGATACAGAAACATTTTTTATGAGAGTCTAAGGTTTAAATTTTGACATAATTGGATATTCATGAATAAAATAACGATATATTTCATCAAATGATTTTATTGTTAATCAAAAATGAATAACCGAAGATACTTGATATTTTCACCAAATGCTTAAATTATCATTTCATACACAATGAACATTTCATACACAATACACATGGTATAATTTTGATTTTTGATTTTTTTAAATTTTGTATTTTATAAATGTCGAGATACATACTGTGATCAAAAAATCAAAAAACATATTATATATATACTTTTTTGTAGGCATTTTAAGCTCAAATTTTGACAAAGAATCACAATTTTATTTATTTTGATGTGATTTAAGATATTTGAATATTTGATATTTGATATTTGAAACTTTTAACTTATATTATTATATTTTATATACACAATGACATTTTAAAATGTATAATGTTATTTAAAATTACCAAATAGCAATATTGTAAAATAAATTGCTATAATATGGCAATATTATTATATCATATAAAATATACTTAGGTATAGTAATGTCGGTTGACAAGACAGTCTTAGCTTAGAATCGTTTTTCGTATGCAATGATTTATCATTAAGTTCAAATTGAACACATACATTACAGTGACTTGCACAATAACGAGGTACCTGCTGAATAAAGCAGAACGGTTACCTATACTTAACTCTTTTTTGAATGTGTTTTTCGATATTTGTTGATAATGTTTTTTTTCTCAGTCAATAATCACGACAATGTAATACAATAAATTGTTCTCATAAAAAATTTCAAAATATCCAAAATATATGGGTAGGTACTTACAGTTTTTTAAAAGCATTTGAGGTTCAAATGTTGATAAAAGTTATATTTAAATGAAAAATGAACGATTTATTTTGAATGGTTTTAGTTATTTTGTTGTAATTAAAATATTAACCATTGAGTCTTAGAAATGTTCACCTTTACGTAAAGATGGGTACTATTATTTTCTAAACACAATTCAAATTTTCATATTTTTCAATTTTTAATATAACGTGATTTTATTACGGTTTTTATCTAAATGACAATGTAATTCATTTTATATACCAGTAGTTAAAGATGGGAAATATGTTTTAGTAATATTAAATAATATTATTGGATTCGTTTTTATCGAAAATGTTTATCGGGAACCGATTCCGATGTGTGTTGCCTGGAATGTCGGGAACCAATTCGGATGTCAATTTTCAGGTATGGGAACCAATATGGATGCAGCCGTATTACTATACTGGAGGTAAACGGAAACGGAAACTAGAACAAACCTATATAGAAATTCCGTACAATCTATATGAAGCCCTGAACATCTGAATCTACAAGAAGACAAGATTTTAAGCAAAACCAGTTTTAAACAAAATTGATTTTTTTTTTTTAATAATTAAAATTATTTATATTTGTGTTTTTTGGATTTGTTAAAATTTTCAAATTATTTTGGCTATGCATAGGAAGTTTGTTGTTTGTTGATTTGTAATTTTTCGATTTAAGTATGATAGCATTTTTATTTTTGATTAAAAATACTTCTTATTAAAATATTAAATTATATCGAAAATACATGGTTACAAAAAAATAAAATTTTAAAATTCAAAATATCTTCAAAATCAATAATATTTGCAAATTGTTTTATAATATTAAATAGTAAAGCGAATTTATATGCTATAAGGTTTGTAAATGTAATATATGTTTCTCGTAAGTATTTTTTCCCTGAAAATTAAAATAAAAAGTTTATCGTAAAGCCTCTAATATAACAGTTAATATAACAGCTATTATTATTATATGAAATTTTATTATTTTACCTAATAATAATTACTCTATTTATTGTACGAGAAAAAATTATAGTTCAACCTACACGTTACTAATAGAATAATAATATTACACTCGACATAACCCAAAAAGGTACACTCGACACCTACAATTACACAGCAGAGCGACTTCTCCGGTTTTTTTTAAATTTTCATTTCTATATACCTCACATCATCGTATACGCGATAAACGTGCAGAAGTGCGGTACCCATATGTACGATCTTTGGCGGCAAAACGTCGGTGTACGAGATATAGGTAATGCACGTTGCTGTAACAATGACGCCAGCTCGATTATTGGCCAACAGGACCAGTTCTACATAATAATATACGCATCGAGCCCAATTTATCGCGAACAAACAATAATAACACACACACACACACACACACACACACACACACACACACACAACAATGTGCGTAACGACTGCAAGTGCGCAATAACCTGATTTCGGTGGTTCGACGATAATATGATATTATTTCGATAAGATTTCGCCCCGGAGGCACACGTCTCGGACGCCGGGTCTCGCAATCCCGGTAAGACATTGTGCCGATCCATTCGGCCCCACCCAACAACCCTCGACCGTGGCCGGCGAGGGCCGAGCCGAGCGCACTGCTGGTACACCGGTACCTATATAAACCAGACTGCCGGCCGTTAGAACTTAACATTCAGTCAAACGTTCAGTGACTTCAACGCACTCGACGACCATAAAAAAACTTATTTATTCGCCATGGCATTCCAAGTGAGTACACACGTTTTTGTTATTTTTTTTTTTTAAACACTTTTTCTCCCGTTTCGTTGACCCGCCGACTTAAATGTAAAAGAAAGTTATACGGTATATCGTAATTCAAAAACTCACACTGAAATCGAATTTCTTCTTTAGTATATTGAACAATAATATATTTTCCAAGACATTGGAGGTAAAAATCACTCACGGTATAGGAATCGTAATTATTCGTAGCGGTTAAATCATATGTATAGGTGCTCATTTAAAGTTGTGTATCAGTTTTCTTATTGTTTTCCTTTATAGTCTACATCATTAAAATATTAAATTAATTGTAACATTGTTTTGAATATCAACGCGTTCAAAATTTTAAATCACATTTGAATATAATTTTGATCCATTCATTAGATGGAAATTTCATCGATAGTAATAAATAATAATACATTTTATAACACCATCTGTGTTGCCTGTAGGCAAGATTTTTTTTTTTAATAACAAATCCATAAAAATAGTTTGTAGCAACTCATTTCGCGATTCTAAGACGTTATAAAGCGCACGGGTGGATTACGGTCGTACAAAATATTTAAATCGTTTATTAAGCGCGTAGTCGTTTATTATGGTACAAATTACAGTATGGCAGCTGTAGTGCCTAAATAGCCTATTTCGATTGTAGTCACGTCGTCCATATCGAGCATTCGGCTGCACTTTATAACAATTACGATTCGGTCGGCGCACGTGCAGGCTCCGAGAAAGTATATACTATTATATCAAATTCAACTAATTACGGAGTAGGTCGGAAGTCATTGGATCCATATAACAACCTTGATCCTACTAACTCAAATAAGTTGTTTCGCAACTGCAGCTGCAGCGTCGGATTATTCGTACTTTAAAAACACCAACTATACCGAGTGGACCAACTCGTTTTTCTCAATCACCTAACTAACACGAAAAAATGTTGATGGGCCACCCTGTATAGTGCAGTAGAATACTGACGTCGCGATGCAATCGTATACACCGCAGGCGGTGACCTCGCGTCAATACTGCCCGCCAGACGGTTCCGCATATAAATTACATGCCTACCCAGTATACATGTCCTTAAATTATACATATGCTAAGTATATTATGCATCGGCTTGTACAACCGCACATTTTTTAAAAGTATAATAAATAATAATATTGTTCTCCTGTTGCAGACCGTCGCCGTCTTCGCCTGCGTGCTCGCCGCCGCACTCGCCGCCCCAGCCTACCCGGCACCTGCTGCTTACCCAGCACCCGCCGCCGCCTACCCAGCACCCGCTGCCTACCCAGCACCCGCATACTCAGCACCCAAGTCTTACGCCCCGGAGCCCGCCTACGCCCCAGCCCCGTACAACTTCGAATACAGCGTGCACGATGATGCCACATACGACATCAAGAGCCAATCCGAATACAGCGACGGCAACGGTTACGTCAAAGGATCCTACAGCCTGGTCGAGCCTGATGGCACCAAGAGAATCGTCGAATACACCGCTGACGACGTCAACGGTTTCGTCGCCGAAGTGAAGAAAGAAGGCACTCCGTCTTACAGCTCCGCCCCTGCCTACAAGCCAGCATACAAGGCCCCAGCTTACCCAGCTGCCCCAGCCTACCCATCGGCCCCAGCTTACCCAGCAGCCGCCCCAGCCTACAAGCCAGCTTACTCCGCCCCGGCTTACTCCGCACCAGCTTACTCCGCACCGGCCTACTCTGCACCAGCTTACTCCGCACCGGCCTACTCTGCACCAGCTTACTCCGCACCAGCTGCCCCAGCTTACGGATACTCCACCCCAGCCCCGGCTTACGGACATGCCGCTCCAGCCTACAAGCAATCGTACGCCGCCCCAGCATACAAACAATACTAATTTATAATGAATTCTAGGAACAAATAATTTATTGTTTATTGTGTAAATAAAATATCAAATTGTCAACTACCAAAATTTGTTTGAAAATTGTTTTTTATACTAGAAATATTTTACTTAATCCTTCTGATCGACCTGATCACATTATACGGTGTTCTACACACATTTAAATCAGGTTAATCAATAAAATATATATCTGAACCAGGGTGAAACCGAAATTGCATGTTCAGAAGCGTTGGCCGTGACACGGCGTATATTATGGTTGATATATTGCAAGACAGGAAACATGTATTTTATTTTATCTATAGGTATCTTTATCCTGTGCCGACTGCCAATTAACATATTATAAACGTGGGTGCCCAAGTAAAGAGAAGCGAATGTGATAGATCCAACGAATAGGTATCAACGAATGAAAGTCTAAAAGCTGAAATCCAAAACCGAGTGGAACGCCTCTTATTAAACCGTTCCCTCTTTCCCCGCCATTCACAAACCACAATAATACCGTCTGTACGAAAACTCGCACACCTGGTGTAGCGGTATTGACTCGATGTGTTAGGCATACGTAAAAGAAAAATGCGTAATTCTTTTTGAAGACTTAATTGAAATAAAATAATTCTACAGTCATCGATTGCATTAGTTGAGGGTATTGGTACAGAGGTGGTTTGTTCGCCTTTGACTCACCTCGAGTTTCGAGTCCATACCCTCGAACTGCGGCTTGATACATCATTATTTATAATATTATATTATATATACTTACGGATAAATCAGATATAGGAGTGTCGTATTTAGTATTCAAATTATATCTTATTTTAAAAAATACCTACCTAATTTAGCGTGATCTATTTTACAATAGATATAGTAGCATACCGGACAAAATTAAAAATCAACATCCATCGCCCTAGCTAGAAAATTTTATGTTTAATACAAACATATATTAAAGTGACATTATGACATTGACATACATATTGTAAATATTTCAACATAGTGAACAGTATTTCAATATTAATTATCCGGGCCTACGCGCCACTCAGTTGTCTGTTGTTTTTAAAGACTAAGAGTAAGTGAAGTCTATAACAGTGCGGTCGTATAGGTAAAGTCACAGCTGAAAAATGCAATGTTTCATTATTTGCTTGGATAGAAATAGAAACAAATAATGTTCATCCGTATGTATTAGGTATTATACGCATATTATGTCGAGCTAAAAAAATAATTGTATTGCAAATTACAATGTACAAAAAAATTTGGAGAAATTGCAGTTAAGGTACATGCGGCCTCGCCAACCAGTGATGTCTGCTTATGGTACATAAGTATATTCATATTTTTTTAATACCCTATCCAGAGACACATTGCAAGTACGGGCACTGTATTGCACGATGTTTTCGAATTAGTAGTAATAATTGTCATTATGAGACAATATTAGCAATAATGAGCAATATTATTTCACTTAGCCACCTGCTAGTCTCATACGCATTGAATCGCACATTTGTATGGCTTTCAAATAAATTATAATAGTTTCAAATAGGAAATATAATAGTATATTATAATGAAATAATCTAAATTTAAAATAAATTATTACCTACGTAAATGTTATAAATAGATACATACATCATGCTGTACCTATATAATGTTAAATTGTTAACTATTAATAACTTGAGTCTACGGGTTATTACCCTGCAGTCTCATAACAATTTTTGTCAAGTAATGGAAAACAAAAAAAATAGTTTATTTTCCAAAAATTTAAAATATGAGTTTAAAAGTAAATAAGACAACAAAAATATTGGCAAATCCTATAATTTTCGGTATAACATAAATACTATATGTGTAGCCATGGTAGGTATAAGTTAGATAGACTCATCACAAAGTACCTATAATAAAAAAATTTGAATCGTCGGAATATTTTAAAGACAATTTAGAGTTAGGTAAGAGGTGCCTATGTCAACTTTTGCATAATATAAATGTATTATCATGTTAACTAGGTATGTGAATAAAATATTACATAATTAAAAAAAATAAATAGTTGAATTAGCTATTTGATTTTATTCGTGCAAAAACTTTACCTAATTTAATTAATTTTACTTTTTTAGAAAAATGATTTTCATTAGGTACTGTTGACTAATCAGATATTATTAACGCTATGATGGTCAGGATCCAGACTTTTTTTTAATGGACTGAATCACCGAAACATTGTTTATGTAATTAAATTTGCTTAATAAAATTAGTTTAATTATTACTTATTATAGTCTATAGATATTAGATAATATGTTATATTATAATAGTATAGCTTTTTGTATTTGTTGTTAATAAAACTGTTTTCACTTATGCAAATTGTTTTTGATTATTATAAATTATAAAAATATGACATAATGTAGAGTTGAGTCATGCCTGTACTTCGAACAGAGCAAAAAGTTAAGTTCATTCCCACTTATTTTTAAAAATGAATCTTTTATAAAATTTAAACTATATATAGGTACGTAAATATGTAAATATATAAATTATGTAATTGCAAATTAATAAAATTTCAATCCATCTTTAAAGTGGGACCCGTACTGAAGCCTTCAGTCTTTTCCCAAGTGAAAGGAGTTTTGGTGAAAATAACAGGTATGAGGCAACATACTCTTAAAAGTCAAAGTCCTAGAATGTTCAATTTGAGGGACTCTAATATCCTATGAATTAATATATTCCAAAATTATTAAGCAATATAAAATAAAATGCTTCCATGGATAATTTTTTACAGTATCAGTTGAACACTTTAAATTTAGTGGTTTATTTAAAAAAAAATACATTTTCATATTTCTTAAGTTATCTTTCTTACCTATGACCTCTCGAGTTAATGGTTTCTATGTTGGAATACATTTTTAGTTGATGGTTTGTTTTAGATATTTAATATTGCATTTATGTTATTTAAAAGTAAACAAAAAAGATTACATTGTTAAATTCAAATTAGAATATTTTAATATTGTCCATTTTGAATTAAAGATAATTATAGAAGAAATTTTTTTTAAAATTATTATATACCTAACCTATATTTTTGATAAGTTATACTTAAATAGATTTGATAATGTACAATGTACATATTAAGAGAACATTATAATATAATACTCAAGTTATTAATATAAATTAGGGTTGGATGTCTATCTAATAAATTTATAAAAACAGTTATTTTTAAATGCTGGTGTATTGGCATTATTTACTAACAAATAGTAAATAATCAAACTTCAACTTGGTCTAATATCCATCCCGATACGAGCCAATTAAATTACAGATCAGTAGTTAATAAGTGCAAAGTCATCATGAAGAACAATTTAAACGACTAATGTTGTCCATAGTCGAAGGAAAAGAACAATACAAAAAAAATACTCACATTAAACACCATATTTAAAATATAGTAATTTGATAAGAATTTAGACACTTAGAAATGATAATTTTTTATGCTATTTTTATTTCAATGTATTATACTATGTTATATACACTATGATAATAAAGTACATTAAAATAAAAAAGCTTCAACTAATATTGAACACCAAGCACAAGTTACTTTAAATATGATTTCAATTTGTGGATATCTGTGACTGATTATCATATTATTATATGGTAATTTATTTAGACATTTTATTTTATGAATCAGACTTTGAAAATAACCACTAGCCACAGTAAAGTCTAACTCAAACCCAACAAAATAGTAAAATCAATTAATCCAATAAGGATGAAAACAAAGTGTGTATGAATATTAACAGCAATGTAAACATTGTTTGATAAAACTAAAAACAAAACAAAACAAAATTATTATATCTATGATATTGCCAGGTCGCACAGCCAATGTTTCTTATGACATCATTGACTTATTCTTTCTTTAAAATGTATGGCAACAGTAGAATTTATTAATGGAAACCTGTGAGAAAATTTTTAAATTTAATTATTTCTTAAACAATGTTTTATTTATAAAATACCTACTTGGATATAAAAGTTGGAAAATCATTGCTTGACGCAGTAATACACATCTAACATTCACAAACACTAACCATGCAATATGTATCTGACATCCCAGAACATGATATCAGCAAAACTTAATTGTAATCCAAGAATTATAATTTATAAGCATTGGATAAATTAGTGACAGTAACTGTTAAACTCCATTGCTCTATTCTAAGAATATGTATAAGATCATTCTGCTTTATTTGTTTTCTCATTTCTATTCTGTAACAACAAATAGGAATATAAACAATATGATTTTAATTAACAATATTATTTTGTTGGAGTCGATATTCCATGTAAATTAAATTGTAGTACAACTATGACATAGTTACTATGCATCTTGGGAAATATTAATTTATGAAATAATTATATGCAAGAAATAATGACGCTTTTAAATTTTGGACATAATAGATTAAAATTACCTATAAAGTTAAGATATTTTAGAATCTTATTTTTTTTTTTTAAATAGTTTCATCAATTTAGAAATGCTAATGTTTAATGCTTAAGTAAATTAAGACTTGTAAATTTGCTTTTAAACTATTACATTTTATTTAACTTAGAGGATAACACATATAATTAATTGTAACAATACATTTTAAAAACAGTTTGTCATATTCCTCTGTCGGAAAAATACATGCGAGTATATCTGAAATTTAGTATTTTTCTTACTTTCTTATATATCTTTAATCTGACCTAAAACAACAACTACTTACATCATGTTGTTTATCTGTTTATGTATTTTTAAGAACTAGTTTCTAGTTATGATTATTCCAGAGGTGTTCACATTTCAGAACAATACCAACAATATTTTTGAAAAGTCCAAGGTTTATGATAAAAATGTAATATATTTTTAATTGTTCAATATGTGAGGTAGATATTTTTAAAATTTGTTTAACAAAACCGAGAAAATCTTTTGTTTTAAAAGACAATATGAAATATATTATTTATATTTATGATGTAGTAAAAATACATTTATAATATGATGTTATTTTTGCTGATTTTTAGTACAAGGCCTAGTCCGTAACAAATTAACATACCTACTATGAATATAATTGAGTCCTACAAAACAACTTTATAGAATTTAAATTGTTGATCTAAATATAAATTGAACAAGGAAAGTTTGTTCTTTTACCAACATTCATACTTTAATTGTAATAAAAAATACTTTCAATTTTGAACTCACCGATGAGAGAAGTTGTAGACAATGGTGATGGGCAGAATACAAACATGGCCATAGCTCATTTATAGATCACCATTCAACCAGGAAAAACAGATCACAGACATGATCACCATTATATTTTAGAACCCTAATCAGTGACATCATTATTTCCTAATCATTTTCAAATGGTAATGTAGCATAAGTTACGTTAAGGTAGGTTCTTAACTAGAAGGTTGTTAAACTGCCTACCTAGTTCAAGTCTGATTGGGAAGGTTTTCTAATAAAAAAATAATAGTAATAGTAGGGGCTCAAACTTTTTGAAATGTCACCACGATTATAATAGTATACTACTTCAGATAGATGAAAACTATCATCTACTCACCATTGAATAGCATATAATATTTCTCACAACTTGATCATTGGTCGCATGTTTGAATATTGGTGTTCCACATTGTCTGGCGAAATCAGTCGTTTCATGCCCGTGATAGAGCCATTTTGAGTCCAAGGTTTTGGTGCTTAGTAAACACCATGTCAGGCTGCAAATGTTCATGGCTCCTTCGAAGTGTTTCGGCATTTGCTGGTCGATGAAGTCTGGCGAGCAATAGGTACACAGTTATCATACAAATCATTTACATACAAACAAACAAATTGAGAACAGAACAATGTTTTTGCATTGGTAGGTTCATAGAATAAATACGAGCCAGTTATAAAAATGTTGCTGTTTATCTTTTAAATTAAAAATTAAATCAAAAGAAAATAATGAACAAACCTCATATCTTGTTCATAGAATAAATACGAGCCAGTTATAAAAATGTTGCTGTTTATCTTTTAAATTAAAAATTAAATCAAAAGAAAATAATGAACAAACCTCATATTTTGTTTGACGCAGATGTTTAGCATTCTGAAGTTTCGGTCGTTCGAGCATCGTATGTTTTAAACAATATACGTAGGTTTATCAAACACTTAACAGTAGAACATATTTTTATGACATTCATAAAATTGACCAACTTAGCCAATTCAAGCAAACTTTCTTCATTAACTCGATAACATTTGCAAACAAACAACAATATTTGGAATGCAATATTGTTTGAATGGAAACAAGCCTATATCGTCATTTGACAATAAATGAAACAATTAGTCAAATCGCGAATAGTTTCTTACTTCATAATTTGTAGCAAAACATCGGCGACCGGAAGCCGAATATCGAAATTCTCGATATTATGATAAATGTAAAAATGTATAATAGATTCCTGTACTTGCGTCTTGCATAAAAATTAAAGACGTCTGTGCGATAAATTGGTAAAGAATCCGTGTTTGTTGATAAGGCCGATCACTGATAACACAAACGATCGAGAACGATTATCGCCACCTACCAAGTAGGTACCAGCTATGACCTCAGACTGTAAACCAGGGCCGTATTTAAGAACTTGTCACCCAGGGGCAAATAAATAAATTAAATATTGAAAATATAAAAAATATAAAAAAATTAGCCACCCTCTCATAATCAACAGCCCGGAGCACCCTGTTGCCCCACCTAAATACGGCCTTGCCTACAACTGAACTGGGCCAAACATTTTTCAAATCGTTCGCTCCGGCGTCAAGTCCTATCTATATTGTTATGTAGATCACGGTACCTAAATGGTGGTGTGCTTAGGATATTATTACAGATAGGTACCCAAATCATGGGCTCAGTACAATTTAAAATGTTGTATTTAATTTTATAAAAGTTATAAGTCACAAAAATAGCCATGCAAAATCCATACCATATGCGAGTTAGGTATAATCAGTGGTTATCGTAATATTTGTGTAGTACCTATACCTACGTATATCTTGCTATTGAGATTTATCGGATAGGTAGGAGTAGGTACAGATTAGGCTTTTCACCGTAATAACACGACGTCGACTAACGTAAACCAACGATCAAGTACATCTTCGCCGAATGCAGAAATAACCAGCAAGATCGTATGGAAACCCTAGAAACCACTCACCTATACGAAATCCTCAGTCCGGAATCAACCGCAATTCAAAAACTATTTTTTTTTCTACAAAAATCCACTTTGTATAAAGAAATATAACCTTTATATTATGTAAAAACCTAACTATGTAATAATAATTTATATCACTGTCAGACCAATGGCCAGGGTTGCCGCGGTTTTTTATGTTTAATAAAAAAAAAAAAAAATACGACGTTGAAATACAAAATAATAAAACATGAACTCTATGTTAATTATAATTTTTTTTTTAAGGTGGGTTTCCGCTTTTGAAAAGCCATCATTTTTTTCTCCCAAATTATGATAATTATAGTTACCAGGTTCCTATACAACTAATTTTGTTTGGCTGCGTTGACTGTTGTCGGTGGGCCTGTCTTCCGAGTGGGCCAGTGCAACTGCCTCATTTGCATAAATATAGCATTGGATGGGGGCAACAAAATTTTTGGCACATTTGTCCACTAAACAACATAATATTAACCATTTCGTTAAATCTATAATTTATACAGCCACGTGGATCAAAAAACGATTTTTAAATTTTAACAATGTTAAAATTTTGATTTGTTCATAAAAAAATAAAAAAAATACGCCACCGACGATATTATGCCCGCGGGCGTATTTAAGATTATTAGGTACCTACACAGCAATCAAAATACCATACATGCATATCACGGACTTCTATACGTGTAGTGTGATGTGTAAGTTCTTATACAAGAAAAAATTCGGTAACGGCGCCACAAGCGATTTACATGTAGTTCACTGGTGTCGTAAGCGCGTTCTACCATAATTGTTGTGATCTACAATTTGTTGTGCTGCCCTCTAACTTCGACAGGGCCCCACACACTGTCTAAGACAATATAATGTATATGACAATCGGTTTTTTTAGCTTATTATTATTATGTTGGCGGCACAATGAGATTTTAGAAATACAAAATTATTTTATTACTAGAAGATGAAAACTTCTGCCCATAATTATGAGAGAATTAGAACTAAAAACAACTGTCCATATATTATTATGATTAATGAAAATCATTCTAAAGTTTGAATCAACTTGGATAAAACTATAAATCACAGTACAAATTGTATAGACCCACAAACTGGAGCCAACACATTGTATATTTTTAGGCCGCCAAAATCGACCTTTCCGTTTACCGCACAGTCCGTTATTTCAGTTCGTATATTTTGGTAATCCCTGTTTGTAAGATTCAAATATTATAATATTTTATATCTACGTACAAAACGTTGAGAATTTGCATCTTCAGAACTTACACTCACAACAAACGCCTGCGAGTCATTTCATGCACATTTTAAAAATAGTTTTTATCGACATTCGCTATATATTTTACAATTGTTAAATGTTTTAATCGAAGAAATCCAAACTGATTATTGCAAATTAAGAAACATCAGTAAACCTAAAACACCGCGAAACGAAATTTTAAAACGGCAAAAAAAACCAGTGTTCAATTGATCAGTATAAAAGGGGAGAGATATTTCGATATAAATTTGTCAAATTAATAGCATATAAATATAAAAAATAAAAAATGTCGTCATTTTGACTTGTAATAACATTGTACAATATTCTATGATTGCAATTATTTAAAGTATCACTCGAATGTGTTTTTTTAAAAAAAATATAATATATATTAATAATCAATTACCTAATTATTATTTTTGTTATTTTAAAAATTATTGCCAATTATCAATAACACGTGTTTTCATGGGTTACCAAAATATAAAACTGAAATTTGTGGTGGCGGAAAAAGGAAATATATATTATTGTACTGGCAGGTAAACGGAAAGGTCGATTTTGGCGAAAAAGTAGATCACCCATATTTTTTATTGCATTTTACAAAACAATAATTTTCTGTACAAGTCTATTATACATTTTTTTGATGATTTTCTTAATAACATAATGGGAGCAATCGTTGGTGAATAATTAATATAGTAATAGTAATGATAATATTTTTATAAAACAACCTTCATTTTATATAGTACATTTTTAAACGACATTTTTACTGACTCCTGCACATATTTATATGTTATTTGTTTTGTTTTTATTAATATTGTATGTAACATGCTTTTTCACAAATTCATATTTACTAAAGCTTACTTAAATAATTTTTCTATTTTTACGTAATTTTTGGTTCATTGCTTACTACACCACTTGCCTTACATGTAGTCATGTAGATAGCGACAATTATGATAGTTCGCTTATGACACCTGTTACTAAAAATTCAAATTATAGATAAGTATTATTGCTTACTAGTGTACCCACACCGGGTTAAAATTTAAAATGTTAGTTCATTCACACAATTAGATTATTTTCCTTACCACATTATTCATACTTAGAATTGACAACTTTTGGTGTGGTTAAAATTTGTTTGTTTTTTTGCATTTGATTATACATCAAGTAAAAAGTGTCACAGCTAGGCACTGAGTGCGCCTTCTTATTATCGGTAATTTACATGTATTATCCGTACCCTACCACTCATGCATGTCTATTCATGAAAAAATATAATAATTTACAGATTGTGTAATTCAAATAAAATTTAAAGAAAAAAAAATTATAAATATATTTAAAAATAGAATTAATTTAAATATATTTATACAGTCAATGAGTTATTTAGGTCTTTAAAATAAAACATATTTTAAAAGAGCAATAACCCAAGTGTTAATAGATCAATACAAATTAATAAATAGCCATAGAAAAGAATACCACATCGAAATATTATTTCGAAATATTATAATCATATACGTATATTATATTTATATTAGTTATATACACCGTGTATAGGAAATCACAATTTCCCAATTCTCTAGGGTACAATATAAGTAACTTTTATGTAAACTTAATTTCAAACTCTGCTGCAGTGGCTACCACTGAGTTTACCACAATACAAAACTGGTTTCGACCGGTAAACCTATATCTCTGCACATAGGTATTATAGCTGCGTAGGTATACGATATTAACCCACCTGCGATTATTGCGATCAAGTCGAGTAAAAGTAAGTACCGATATAGACATAGTGTTTCGCAACTCACTATACATCCGTCATTCTTTATTCCAAATGTCGTAAATTTTATTAGCATTGGCAATGAATATTAATTGTCATAAGTTATTTAGATTAATAAAAAATACGTAATACAGACGACGCGACGGTTAGTCGTTCGAACTGTACGATGTCCGTTTGATCATGATTACCGATTAAAAAAACCAAATTAGAGTTGCGTGAACGGATTTTGTCGTTCAAGAGCACGACACATTTTTTACAGGTACTACGTATTATCGCAGTTTCCGCAATATTTTAGTACTTTTAATAACGTTTGACTCTACCCCCAGTAGTAGGGAATGAGGCTGAACGATCCCATCCGCCATAGACGAATACCAAAGTATTTTACATAACTTTTAAAACCTCTTTTTTGCATCTTTTTGTAGATATTTAGTTGATAAAAAAATTGTCGTTAACTAATATTGTATACATTTTTCAATGTCAAACTCCAATCACATCCAAATAATGTTCTAGTTTCGCGTCTATATATACATTCTATCCGATAAACCAGTCCCCCGTCTAAAACTGCTGTTGCGTAAGTACCTCAACCAACACAAACCAATAATAATCAAAATAGATAGTCAAGTTACTTAATAAATCACTGAATTAAAAAAAAACGAATGCATTTTGAAAAAAATTGCAATCGTCAAAATCATAACAAAGTCAATATATTATAATATAGGAATAGGATTATTATTTATTAGAATATATATTTGTTTTTAAACCAACATTTTATTCCTCCCCCAAAAAATCATGAGAAATTCACAATAAAAACGTATTTTAATTTAGAAGCATAATACCTATTATAAAGCATAACACTATCAAATTCTGATAAAAACTAATAAATTATTCAAATGTGCAAAAATAAATTAAACAAACCTACAACAATGTTATCGTCCGAAGTACATTTTCCACGTGTGAAAAACTGTGGTAACTCGTAGATAGTATAAAAAAAGAACCAAGAAAAATCATTCAAATTTAGGTACTCACATTATATTTTCTGGTAAAATTTTTGTAAAGATACAGACGTTATTTAAGAAATTTTTTTTAAAATTTAGTAGAAAATTTCATAACGCTAATGGACAACTTTAAACATTAAATGGTACTATTTACGGTACGACACTTTTCGAGTGGATTGATTTTGCTTATTTTGTTGTGAAGCAGAAAGACAGAAAGTATAATAATAATAATTACATAATCCCAGTAACATGACATTTTGATACACCTACCTAATATAATGCATTACATAATATAACACCTATAAACGGCTATAAAATAAATACTAAAACTGATTATTTATTTTCGGTATATTCAGATTGTAACTTGTAAGTATGCGTTTTATCATATTTAAATTTCGAATAAGCCCGGGTCGTATTACGGATTATGGTACAAGGTTAATTTTATTAAACTTCAACTTCATCAAGACCATTTAAATACTATTTTTGATTATATTTTTAAGGCATTTGAACGTTTAAATTACGACGACGTTTATATCGAATTACGACGATATAATTTTTGTAATTAATTGGACGTCACCGTCACGATTATCACCGTGTTACATATGTTTACGATGATCAGGTTATAAGTTCGGATTAATTTTAAGTACGGTTCGTTAGTCTTGTGAATTCGAATGCAAGGTTACGGTACCGGGAATACGCCCCGCTTGCAACTATATCGTTGTGAATGGCCGCGGTGCCGTCAAACACCGAGTCACCCGCCGGCGGCAGTGAACTCTACGCTCGGATAAGCGTATATATAAAGCCAATCGTCGTCGATAATCTTTACATTCAGTCAACGTTTAGTGAATCAAACACACTCGACAAACAAAAAAAAACCTATTTATTTACCATGGCAATCCAAGTAAGTGTTTCTTCATCGCTTTTGTATATTATTCTTAGCTACACTACAAAGATATGTTATTTTTTTTAAAAATTATTTTACCTTAGTTTTGTTATGTCTCTTGATCACAAAAACCTACAGCTTAGCCAATAAAGTCTAACGCATTAAATATCTGAAAAAGTGACATTGAATAGTCACTTCATTATTGGCTATACTTTACAGTTTAAATTTGTAATTGTATGTCATTTTCGTTTAATTTTTTTATGTCATTTAAATATTTATGTACAACTATTCGTTGAGCAAATTTTTAAGTATAACGTTAACATAACGCTAAAGGCTAAACGCTAAATTTCTATTTTAATTCGGTTCAAAATTCATTAGAAATAATATTTAACAAAATCTTTATCCAAACCATATAATTATTTAAAATAAAATTATACGGGAATTTAATATGCCACATTCATCCTGTTATATACGTTTCATAATAATGTTTACTCCGTTCTCAAAGAGCTGCCATATATAAATCTTAAGAACATATTAAAAAACATAGGCCTAAGATTGAAAACCTTTGTTCGGTAACGATCGTAGTCGCACTACCATAATAGAATTTGGCCCTTCGGCTCGGTTTATAATTATAGGGCAGCGGCTGACCGCGAGAAAGTGATTCAATTAATTAACATTATAGTCGTTAGTTGTTAATATACATGTCTAATATTTAGAACGTCATCTAACCTTGTACCCTAAAATTTGTAACTATAATCTATATCATATAAATTTTACATAACTGCAATATAGGTAATAATAATAATATCGCGCAATATTACGTCTACCACCACGGACGGAATAATGATTATTATCCGTTATACCGCGGTAGGTACACAATATAAAGCTTATTGCCGACAAAAAATATGTATTATATTATAATTAGATAACGATAATCATATTATATTACATACCACATGCAAAACACGTAATAATATATTAATATAATATTAACCTGTACCGTTCTCCTGTTGCAGACCGTCGCCGTCTTCGCCTGCGTGCTCGCCGCCGCACTCGCCGCCCCAGCCTACCCGGCACCTGCTGCTTACCCAGCACCCGCCGCCGCCTACCCAGCACCCGCTGCCTACCCAGCACCCGCATACTCAGCACCCAAGTCTTACGCCCCGGAGCCCGCCTACGCCCCAGCCCCGTACAACTTCGAATACAGCGTGCACGATGATGCCACATACGACATCAAGAGCCAATCCGAATACAGCGACGGCAACGGTTACGTCAAAGGATCCTACAGCCTGGTCGAGCCTGATGGCACCAAGAGAATCGTCGAATACACCGCCGACGACGTCAACGGTTTTGTCGCCGAAGTGAAGAAAGAAGGCACTCCGTCTTACAGCTCCGCCCCGGCCTACAAGCCAGCATACAAGGCCCCAGCTTACCCAGCTGCCCCAGCCTACCCATCGGCCCCAGCTTACCCAGCAGCCGCCCCAGCCTACAAGCCAGCTTACTCTGCCCCGGCTTACTCCGCACCGGCCTACTCCGCACCAGCTTACTCCGCACCGGCCTACTCTGCACCAGCTTACTCCGCACCAGCTGCCCCAGCTTACGGATACTCCACCCCAGCCCCGGCTTACGGACATGCCGCTCCAGCCTACAAGCAATCGTACGCCGCCCCAGCATACAAACAATACTAATTTATAATGAATTCTAGGAACAAATAATTTATTGTTTATTGTGTAAATAAAATTTCAAATTGCCAATACAAGGTTTTATATTTTTATTTGGTCTTACCTTCATATTCTCAATCTGAATAGTTGGTATTTGAGATACTTAGGTATATTTATGATGCAAATTGTATACGTTTGTTTTTAGATTTTCCTTTACTAAAGTGAACAGTTATATTAGTTAATAATTAATTATAACGTCGATGGCGTGATAACAATTACATATTAAGGCGTTATGAAATTCCATCATCGCCAGTTTTAAGCCATAGCCATAGAATATATATTTACTATTACAAATGTCAACACTTACAGACAGTGGCGTACCCAGGATTTTAGTACTGTGGATTGGCCCAGCTCATGAGAGGCCACCTGTGCAAGAAACCAACTATAATTCCAAAACTGCTTGCTTCGTTCGTGGTATTTTAATAAAACATAACTAATTACTTATTACATACAAAACAAATGTACATTTTACAAATTTTTATTTTGCTTTTAATTAAATATTAATTAATTGCCAAATAACACACATTATTTAAAGTTGACATTTAAAATATTCTCAATGGTCAGTTTTATTTAAAGCTATAAATGCTACTTAAAAAAAAAAAAAAATGAACATTTCTGTCTTGTTTTTATTCATGGATTTTTAAATTTTTTTTATTTATTTAGTACTAAATAGAAGGTAGGTAGTTCTAGTTTGATGGAAAATTAATAATATTATATTGTTATTGACTCTACACTTTTATTAGTCACATTTAGTTATAGCTTTAAATTTAAATTGAAAAAAAAATAGTATAAAAAGATAAATCCAGAAAAAAATAAAAAAGATATAGGTAGGTACTAGAATAATTTTTTTCGATTTTTATTTGAGAAAATGTAGTGATTACTTTAATAAAATCGATGGTGCTTTCAATGCTTAATATTGCTAAATTGGTAGGTGCTATTTAGTCATCATCGAGCGAAAGTAAGTATTAAGAAGTTTTAAGTACGCTAAAACTTTTTTCTGCAGTTGCATTGTACATACTATTTAGTGTCAATAGGTATAAGCATTCCTACATGATACATTTATTTGACCCAAGGACAATTTATTGTGTATTTAATGATAATAAAATACTATATTGATTTATGATTATAATAGAAATATTAAAATACATTCTTCGCTCCGCTCAGAATCTAAAACATAATTATTTCAATGGTTCAATGCAGGTATATAAAAATAGATTACCAGCACTCAGAAATCGAATAAAAATGTTTCTAATATCCACAATGGTTGAAATAAACCACTACACATATTATGTATTTATTGCGGTTTTAGTATCGGTGTTAAAATATTTATAATTATATCTTTCATAAAAGGAGCAAAAATACACCATATCACTCCATATAGGTATTATAAAAATTTGAGAGAGGCATGTACACAATTTTAAAATTATTATTATTGTACATATTTGTTCAAATAAAATTGTATTCGTGTCAAAATAGGGGCCACATAATAATGGGAAAATAATTAACCTCCAGCTGGGTTGCATCGACCTGCTAATAGTTACCTTACCTAATAATAAAGACTAAATTATTAAACGTACATTTTTCTGTGTATATATTATTATGTATAAAACATAGGCAACATGTACAAAAAAAGTTGAATGGAACTTAGTATTCGTTTAGAACTATATTGGTTTTTGCTATTTGACATAGATAAATATAAAGAATACAACTCTTATATTATCACGGTATTCGGTTATATATTTTGATTCCATTTTTTCCAGCACTATTTCAATATGGTGTCGTATTACTTTTGAAAAATAGATATAGGAACCTAGCAATACAGCATAATACAATACCTTGAACAGCACATAGTGACATTGATGTATATTGTATATATAATACAAGCAATAAAATATAATATGTTGTATCATTACATCTGTATTATTTACTTATATATAGGTAAGTTATTTAATACTACTACAAGTAGGTTTATATCTATAAATCGATCAAAAGTAACAAATTAAAACTGTTGTATAAAATATGTAGGTATATTAAATTCATTTATTGATATTTAACATTAGGGGGCCTCAGCCAACACACTTTACATTAATAATGATCCTGACTCGTAAAATCAATCAAATTTGATTTTTTCTTAACTGCTAGAGGGAAATATTCTACAGCCCCCATCGATCTTAGTTTTATAATATTTTAATCTCAAACTTTTAAATAAGTCTATAAAAAAAGACAATATTAACCTTCTTTTACAAATTATTTTATATTATTATTTAAAATAAAATAAAAAATCTGTGTTTAATGCGAGATGTAGAATATTGTTGTTTATCAATTAAAAAAAAATTATCTGAAAATATTCAATTGACAATGAGTTATGATGAGTAATGAGTCAAAGTTGAAAATTGAAGTTTTATTATAGTATTTTATTAATAATAACTGCATCACGTTCTATTTTAGAGCTACAACACAGTCTTTAAAAAAAAAAAAACTATTTTGAGAGTATCTCATGTACGTTTTTCGAAAAGTTATGACAGTTTATTTTTCTAAATTCGCTTATAGGTATACATATTTGTTGTTGTTAACGATTGTAACTTTAGCTTAAATCACGGTTCAAAAAACGTATCATATGATGTACATTCTAAATTGCCGTTATCTTTAATTTTCATAATAGGTGTTTTACTTTTAATTTACTATTTAATAGTACTGTGGCATCTGTGGCATCTGTGACAATTTTTGTGAGACTTACTTAGTCACGGGACGACTTCTGAAGGTTATGAACTATACATTATTTTAATGGAGTTTCAATACTCTTACAATAATATTGTAGCATATTTGCATTGATCAAAACAAATGAATAAATAAAATCATCACAAAGAGGTGGTGTATCTATTACTATTAAACTACTTACCTATATTAGATAACATTTAATATTATTGCGTCTTGAGTCACGAATCGCGATACAAAATAACGCCTGTAAAACTCACGCATTGGCCACACAACGTTGATGTTGCACTGATGTGTAATGGACCTTCGTGTATAAAGTACATAATATAATGTACCCATAAGGAAATCTATTTCAAGTTAAGTTTTTCATCCAAGCAACGATTAGGCGGTCTATTTGTAATCAACTATGGAATATAAAACACAACCACGCTATACTTGAAACTTTTAACTTAATATGCACATAAACACTTTTTAAAACGTTGAAATACTTGAGCAACAAATAAAAAAAAAGCCGTGGTAGCTTGAGTGTATGTGATCTTAATTGTATTTATCAGTAAAAAATCTTGAAAATTTAATATTAAGTAGCTCATACATTTACTTTAAGCTGCAATTATAAAATATTGGAAACACACATTTTCAAACTTTTATGACTATTGGAATATTAAATGTTGACAAAATTGACTAGTTTTAAATTACCTATTTATATTTTTATTTATTTATTTTATATTTTCAAACTTCATTAGTTTTATTTTATAATAGTTGATAAATATGTTGATGCTCGATCTAAAATCTTGATAATGTAATAAATGATTGCGTACAAGTTTTTTTATAGCAATTTAAAAATATCAAAAATACTTAAATTTTTTTCATAAATATTAAAGTTAAAATTTTAGTGATTATTTGGACGAAAAATAACTATTATTGACAATATACACAATGACATTTTCAAAAAATGTTAAGCATTTCATTTATTTACAACACATATACCTATTCATATACCATTCTACAGTACGTCAGTGTAGACTTTAATAATAATCATATTATAAAATATTGATATAAAATATTATGATACCTAATTAATTATTTAAAAAATGCGATGTTTTTGATAAATATTGGTTTAACTTACAACAGTATTTCTAATAAATGCTAGCAGACGTTTCCACTCAGAATCGTTTTTTGAATGCAATGATTTACCATTGAATCCATATTTAACACATCCATTACACTACTGCAGTGTTACTCAATGAGGTACACTCGATACTATAACTATACACAGTAGGTTAACTTATTTCTTCTCTGTATTTTATATTTCATTTTACTATACGTATTACGTATACAGTATACACAGTGCATTATGTTGTCGGGTCTAATGACAATTCAGTAGCTACACATATTTTTAATAATGTATGTCTTGGTTAAGTAATAGTGTAATTACTTATTATATATTATAATAATAAATAGTATCTATTGAGCTTGAAATCCGAATGCAAGGTTACTTGCACAGGAACGCCCTCGTTGTGAACGACCGCGATACCACCTCCTGCAGACATTTTAGAGATAGTAATACTTACAACTCGCCTCTTCGGCGGGAGTGGATCGACGCACAAAATCGTATATAAAGCGGACGGTCGGCAATGGACATTACACTCAGTCAACGTTCATTCAACACACTCAACAACCAAAAAAACTTATTTATTCACTATCATGGCATTCCAAGTAAGTACCTAAAAGTACTCTTTTTACATATATTTACTATATAACTAAACATTACATTTTCGTTTCGTCAAATGGTTATACAAATGGCTAGCTATATAAGTTTCTTTACTACTCACCTCATTCAATGGTGCATATAGGATTACCTTTTTGGGCACGTAGCTATTTTGTACGTCAAAATGACTAGTTAGTGGGCTATAATTATGTGCCTCCATGACCAAATTCTCGCTATGGCACAATTCAAAAAACACACTCTTGCTCACGTTTCCTAGAGTAATACAGTTAGCTTCCAATAAATTGTGTTTTGAATTAAATTTTAAAAAATGCATCACGTATGATACTAAAAAAAAACCAAACGTCTATCTCATTATTTTATAGTTTATTACATAATATTAAAGTACAATTTATTTTAGTAAATCTTTGTCCGATGTAAGTCAAAAGTATTTTACTATACGCCGCGCCGTAGGTATACAAGAAAGTCATCCAATGATTACTAACGCGTTACTTTAAAGAACGTTAACTAGCCTTATATACATTCTAGTCGTGCCTACAGTATTTTGCGACTGTACCTATATATACATTTTATACTTTATTATATATTTTCAAACCAATTAATAAATAATTATAATATGTACAATACATCGGCACGATATTATAACATTGATATATAAAGCAATATCGTCAACGATGGATTTTTTTGTTGTTAATAATATTATATGTAATTTATTACGTCCTGAAAAAATAAATAATACCTCTAATTAAGGTACACGTTATTGTAATATATTATTATCTTTTCCTGTTGCAGACCGTCGCCGTCTTCGCCTGCGTGCTCGCCGCCGCACTCGCCGCCCCAGCCTACCCGGCACCTGCTGCTTACCCAGCACCCGCCGCCGCCTACCCAGCACCCGCTGCCTACCCAGCACCCGCATACTCAGCACCCAAGTCTTACGCCCCGGAGCCCGCCTACGCCCCAGCCCCGTACAACTTCGAATACAGCGTGCACGATGATGCCACATACGACATCAAGAGCCAATCCGAATACAGCGACGGCAACGGTTACGTCAAAGGATCCTACAGCCTGGTCGAGCCTGATGGCACCAAGAGAATCGTCGAATACACCGCCGACGACGTCAACGGTTTCGTCGCCGAAGTGAAGAAAGAAGGCACTCCGTCTTACAGCTCCGCCCCGGCCTACAAGCCAGCATACAAGGCCCCAGCTTACCCAGCTGCCCCAGCCTACCCATCGGCCCCAGCTTACCCAGCAGCCGCCCCAGCCTACAAGCCAGCTTACTCTGCCCCGGCTTACTCCGCACCAGCTTACTCCGCACCAGCTGCCCCAGCTTACGGATACTCCACCCCAGCCCCGGCTTACGGACACGCCGCCCCAGCCTACAAGCAATCGTACGCCGCCCCAGCATACAAACAATACTAATTTATAATGAATTCTAGGACCATTTAATTTATTGTTTTTTGTGTAAATAAAATTTCAAATTGTCAATATAACATTTTATTTTTTAATTGGTCTTACCCTCATAATCTCAATCTCTATTGTTGATATTTGAGATACCTAGGTATTATGCAAATTGTAAACGTTTGTTTTTAGATTTTTCCTTTACTAATGTGAACATTTATATTAATTAATAATAACGTCGATGGCGTGACAACAGTTATATATTAAAGCGTTATGGAATTCCATCATCACCAGTTTTAAGCCATACCCATAGAACAGTGTTTCCCAAAGGGTGTGCCGTGAGATTTGAAAGGTGTGCCGCGACAACTTGAACTTTTTTTTATAAAAAATCATAAAATGTAACAAAAATTTATGTATTTAAATATAAAATACAAATAAAAATAATTAATACAAAAATTAACTTTAAAATTTCAAAAAAAAATATATAATTATAAATTTTAGTGTGAAACGTGTGCTTGATGTTGTTTGCATAATAGTTCAATTCTAGGAGGGATCGACGATAAACAAACTCGCATTTCTTTCAGAAAAAGGATTGCGCACTCAATCATATTATTCGTATGGTTCGTAAATGTATGATACACAGAACAGTTCTGTGATATATATATATATACAGTACAGCTATCGAGAGATAATAATATTATTACCTATTAACGATAATAATACCCGACATCATTATATACCTATTATTCGATAAGTAGATAATATTTATCCAAAGTGTGCCGTGACTTATAGTAACTAATAATAATGTGCCGCGATGGGAAAAAGTTTGGGAACCGCTGCCATAGAATATATATTTTCTTTTATAAATGTCAACACTTGCAGGTATAAGGTACTTAATTGAATTACAGTGGTCGGGACTACAGTTTTTTTTGTAGCAAGGTAACTTCTAACGCTATGTCTAAATTTAGCGCGCTACTATTTCGCAACATTTTTTTAAAAATGTTCTTATTGAAAACTAGTGTTTGTAGTTTGTACTGATTTGACATTTGGTCACTGTACGTCTGAACGGGATTTAACTATGTGAGACAGGTGTGGATCTATAGAACACATTAACGGAAGGAGAGATTTCTTGGCTAAAATTAGAGCTTAAGCCTAAATGCCTAATACCTAATACAATGCCTAATACAGATTTTAACATAAATGTGTTTTACATTTTAATTGAAATACTTATTAAATGCAGGCCATAGTAACTCAATACATTGAGATATAGCAATAGTATCATTATCTTCATATGTACTTTTGTATAATTAAGTAATAAATTTATGTCCTGTTCATTCAAGACATAAATATTAATTTAGTTAAATAATAAATACTACTTACTGTTTGAATATATCTAATTATAATTGTAAATTGATTTTTGTGTAATATCATCATAAGCATATTAAATGCCTAAATACAATTCAGATTATAAATTTTATCTGTTACTCACCAGACACACCATGTTTATGAATTACCAAATTAATGTCCACAAATAAGTGTAATACACCAGAAACACGATATTAATTATAAGTAGGTTACTATCTACCTATCGTACACTCCGTGTTGTTGTACGGGGCGCCAACATGGGCCCATACCCTTGACCTAGTGCCAGGAAACGGGAGGCTACTGAATAGATCTCAGCGTAAGGTACTCCTTCGGAAGTCATGTGCCTACCGTACAGTTTCAGAAGCGGCAATAAGCGTCATTGCAAACGTCCCCCCGGCCGACTTACTTGCCAGAGAAAGGGAGGCTGAGTACATGAGAAGACGTGGCATGTCCAACGATACGGCAAACCCAGCGCCTAGATTCCCCACCATAGCAGAATGGCAAAACAGATGGGATAACTCTGAAACAGGACAATGGACAAGGACACTAATCCCAAGGATACCCGAGTGGAACGCGAGGAGATTCGGTGAGGTGAACTACCATCTCTCGCAGTCAGTGTTAAAATTCAAAATTATTTCTTGCTTATCACTGTTACTGCTGTAAAAGTTATTGCATTAGTCAAATAGACCTGGGATACCCCGTATATAAATAATTTAAATTTTACATTTAAAAACATTGTTATTTTTCAAGTGGCAGAATGCGGGCAAGACATTATTATTGTTATCTTAAAAACGCTATCAAAAGAAATTTATTTTTGGGTTATTGAAGAAATTCACAGCCACTCCGTGGACCCCCGGTTAAGAACCTATGAACTATACTAAGCACTAAGTAAGTACTGTTGAAGATACGGCATTTTATCTTAGTACAAAGTATAAATTATAATTTACGGCATTTTGGCTTAGTAACATGGACCGGTTTACGTATCGCAAAGCAAGTCGACTATTGGAACAATTTATTTATAATAAACTTTTGTAGTATCCTACAAAATGTGTCTCAAGTTCTCCCAGCCAACAGAAAATTTTTTTGGGAAAATATTCCAACATGCTAATTATAAAAATGATGTAAAAAATATTTTTTGTGTAAATTAGTTTAAATGTATAAATAATTTTATCATACCTACCAGACATTGTTACTTACGAGTTACGGCATTCTTGCTTTTGAATAAAGTATTAAAAGTTTATACCAATACCATTGATTATAGAATATAGTCTATTCTATAATCAATGCCAATACTAAGGTACAACATGAAAAGTAAAATATCTTGTTAAAAATTTAATCATATTTATTATTGTTTCATTGCATCCTTTGAGTAAAATTACACAGGAAAACATATATCATATTTAAATAATTCGAATGTACAAGGTTACAAGGTTCACAAGGATTTTATGAAAATACAAAACACAAAAACGCGTTTTTCTCAAAATCGTTCTAAGGTGACTTATGGCATTTTCACTTATGACGGCAGTGTAGTGATATTTAAGAGGATTCTATACAGATTGTTTTTAAGGAGTTGAACATAGGCAATTTTAATGCAATTCCAATAGTGCATGCATTGGAGAGTTCAAATGATCAATTTCAAAATAGTGGAAAAGTCTTTTTAAGTAAACTTTAGGACAAATTTGAAATATATTTTTGAAATTTGTATCAGATTACTGAAACAGTCGGTACAATTGACAAACGATATGTCTATTTCAGTCGAAAACACAGCCGGAGGCAGTGGCCTGGTTAGAAGCCTTGGATGTAGATATCTAAACTTAAATCTATGATACTTAATGTGATATTTGTTATGTTTTGCTTGCTATGGTACCTTAGAATGTTTATGAATATTAGTTATAAATTTATAATAGTAATAGTAATAGTAATAGTTTAATTAACCCTTAATAGGAAAATATTTTGTTAGTGCGCTCATTATTAAGTCATACGAATAAATAAATAAAGCTGAAAATTTACTTAAATTAGAATGTATATAATTATTATTACAAATACTTACTTAAGTATGTGTTTTTTTATGTTATAGTGGTAGAAACATATACATGTACTGAAATTAAGGGTTACAGATCATTTAAGAGTAAAGCGTGGTACGAAAAACATAAACTAAAATGTATTTTGTCTCATATATGTGAAAAATGCAACAAGGTGTTATCTAGCAAAAATGCACTTAAATGGCATGCTCAAACACACCTAGAAAAAAGGAGCAAAATAAAATGCCAGCTATGTAAAAAGTTATTTAATTACAAGTGGGATGTACAGTATCATGTAAAAACCGTGCATGGTGAATCACCATTGGTCATACTTCATTATTAAAGTGCCAGATATATTTCAAGATGTATTCCACAGTAAAGCTATTAAATGCCCACAATGACAATGTGCATTTGAATTTGAAAAAATATAGGTGCTCCGACTGCGGAGAAACCTTCAGCCTATCTGTTGCCCTTCATAGACATAAAAGTAAGGTAATTTATTAACACTCAAGTAAAAAAAATATAACAGTTAAATTAAAAAAAAAAAAACATTTGTTTTAGAAACACATTTAAGTTTTGAACTTTTGTTATGTTTTTATTAGTCATAAAAAGTTATTTTTGATGTTTTCAAATGTTGTTTATAATATTTTGTTGTCATTTATATAAGATTATTTTAAAATAACGTGCAGTTCCCGATGCACATTACAATGTACTGATTTTTATCCAATAGGGACCCATTACACATTATAATGTGCAAAATAGATATGTTACTTTTTCCCAGTGCACATCGTAACAAATATGCAATCGTGCATTCAAATATCTCAGGACCAGGTTGTCTTGGAAAGTTAAAATTTGGTAGGTATATTATTTTAGTTGTAAAATAAAATAAAATGTAAGAAAAAAATGTATATCTAAAAAATTTTTAATTCGGTAGTGAAAGAGTTAACTCAGTTTAAAAAAAAGTTAATTTTTATTTCAAGTCACAATATTTATAAGTCATAAGTTGCCCTAGTATTTTGATTTCATACAAACATTTATCAATATGTGTGACACTAAATACTAAACATGAAACATAAAATTGTTATTATAATTTAAAGTACATTGTTACCAGAAACTTACAGGCTACATTTATACAAAATTTAAGATTAATAATTTCAGCTGAACAACAAAACCGCAAACTTTACTGACAAGTGACTATTGACTACTAACTAGTAACTACTGAGTAAACTATACTCTGGCAAGAAATAGACAATAGTAAATATCAATTTTTCATAATTTTAAATATTTAATATCTGGTACTATTATAATAATCTATTATAAAATCAATGAATAATGATGATTGTGCGTAAATGAAGTTCAATCGGCGACCACTTTATTAATAAAAGTTGTTCAAAGAGCTGCATTTGCGACAGAATTACGTAATCTAAATAACAGTAATAATGCCGCTAAACCGTGCACAACGAAAAACGGTCGTTTACGCACACGCAAACCCGTTTGTCGATAAGGACGGAATACTGCGGGCCAACGGCCGATTACTAAATTCTAATATCACATACGAACAAAAACACCGAATCATAATATTCCCACACATCGAACCTTTTTCTTCACTATTTTTTCGGCAGGAACATGAAAGATTAATGCATGCAGGGCCACGGGTGACGATGGCCGCTATTCAATTACAATATTGGCCGATAAAAGGTAGAAACACAGCAAAGAATGTAGTGCATAATATTGTAATATTGTCTTAGATTAAAACGGACGATTTTAAAACCAATTATGGGCAATCTTTCCAAGTATAAAGTGGAACAGCTCAGCCGGTGCTTCGAGGCATGTGGGGTGGATTATGGCGGCCCTGTTTGCGCCGCGTAATCATGTTACGCAACGTTGTACGGCGACGACGACCGTTTTCCGTATCAACTCCTAATCACCTCATTAAGTGTATTGATTTATTCTTTTAATTATTATTTTAATTATTATTATTATTATTATTATTATTATGTGTTTGCCGATTTACTCTATGTTCTCCTTGTGATTTTTTCTTATATATTGTCTTTGTTCGGCCAACGCCCGTGTTATGAATTTTTATCATTTTTCGTACTTCTTGTCGTCGGCGTCGTCTTGTCTGGTCGTTCGGCACCAACCATTTTTTTACTGTTACTTTTTTCCGCTATTAAAGCGACGTTTATTATTTGTTTTGTTCTGATCAGCTATTAAAGCGACCATATTATTATCTCATTACTCAGTTGTGTATTATTGTTAAACCATTGTTCTGCCGATTGTCAGGTGGATGTACACTGTACACCTCATATTTCAACAATATATATATTCGTCATTACTCTGAACATATGTAGTAAGTTTTTCATATATATACCTCCTATGTAACAACACACTCGGCAATATTGCGAGTTGTATTAATCTGTGTGAACGGGTCCGCGTAAGTCCGCCAGCAACATTGTTGTGTGTGAGGCCGCCCAGGTCGCCCAGATCATTGAGATCCGCGTAAGTCCGCCAGCAACAGTGTTGTGTGTGAGGCCGCCCAGGTCGTCCAGTTCAAGAACCGGCTTAGTATTGCGTCCAGCCACCGCCTCAAGACCTCATTAAATTTAAGTTAATCTTAAGTCTGTCCCTGCTTTTTTTTGTGAGCTCTGTGATCATTGCACCAGACCGAATCGATCACAGAGACCCCCTCCCCATCATTAAGTTGCATCATCCTACTTCCCATGTTAAGTAATTTCCCGTCCTAGGATCGTCGTCGCCGTGCCTCTTTGGTTGCCTACCCATGCAATTTAAGGAGTTGCCACACATGGTTGCTTATGTAATAATTAGTAGGAGTCGCTTTTTCAAATAACTGTTCTCGGGCATTACCGAGTGGTCCTTCTCTTCGCCCAACTCCCGTTTGGGCGCGCATAGGCCCGATGTTTGTGTAATCAAGCCACAGAAGAAATGCGGAGGTTAGCAAGGCATATATTATATGTATTGTTATTTGTTTTGCTACAAAGGCAATACATATAGATGAGCTAGACAGCTAGTATACGATTTGACCACGGAGGGTTTCATAGCGGCATTGAAGCGATTTATTTCACGCCGTGGAATATGCCAACACATATATTCGGACAACGCTACGAATTTCGTGGGTGCAAATAAAAAACTCACAGCTGTATGGGACTCAAAAGAGCATAAAGAAAAAGTACAATCATGTTTTAATGAAAACTCCATAACATGGCATTTTATTCCACCGCGGTCGCCGCATTTTGGAGGTCTTTGGGAGGCCGCTGTAGTCTGTAAAACATAATTTAAACAGAACCGTCGCCGCTACCAGACTAACATAATATGACGAAATGTATAATAAATGTATAAATGCCTGTCATGCGTAATTTTTTGAATTATTTTTGTATAACCTTTATGTATTTTAAATAGAAGTTAATAGTTTGAAACTGCGCTTCAAGGGGAGTGTATGTTGGGGAAATCGATATCGGAGCGATAAAGATAAGATAAAGCGGAAGCCGCAATATTATTTATTATTGTACATAGTTTAGTTGGTTCCATGTCATAATATCTTCGAAATAATATCTTCAGTCAAAATATCTTTTGTGAAAATATCTTATGACAAAAATATCTTTGGTTAAAATATCTATTTTTGTTAATTTAACATAATTAGATAATATTATATATTAATATTTTAATAATTTTTACCGTAATTTTTACTTTTTTGATTTTTAATCATATTGTGAGTGATGGGAATTGGAATAAAAAAAATCTGAATTTTTTAAAACTTCAAGAATTTGTGGTAAATAGGAAAATAGTACAAAATGGAACTCAGAGTTATAATAAGTAGGTAGGTAATTAAGTAAGCTTTAATATAATATGATATTATTAAATTAATGAAATAGATCCGATATCATGCCCAGTGCCCATGCAGTATAATGATTTGAATCCTGTAAACCGTTGGCGTTCTAGTCCTGGAAACTATTTTTTTAAAACTTTTCTAGGAAACTATGACCATTATGTTTAATAATGCAGACCTTTAAAGTTTACATCATGAGAACACACAGTGTAAATAAGTAGGGTTCATTTGTTTTAAATGTTAAGAGGACTTTTAAGTATGAGGTGATTTCCTTAAAATAGTACTTAAGTAATTTTAAGTATTAAAAAAGGGTTAACATTTTAGAAACAACCCTTTAAAATTGTGTATACTTGAAAACAAATGAGTTCCAGTTCAGAAAATTGTCCATTCCAAGCACTTGCTAAGGTACAATTTGGTTATATAATAGGGTTTTAATCCAATTGTAATAAAATATATACAAATATAAGTATATTTAATAATTCTTCAAAAACTAAAAATCGAGAAAAAAAAAAATACACATATCAACCCAGAAATTGATAAGTATAAAATATTACCATTATAATTTTTGTTTATGTTTTTCATGTTTTTAGGGTATATTATAGTAGCCCTACACATAATAAGATATTAAGAACGTATTATACATATATTAAATTGTATAAAGGTACATAGGTACATATTAGTAATTTAAAACAGATACATTTTTCTTTTCTGCTTATCTAACAGAAAACCAATTAATCGTTATTACTTATTATTCATTAGTAATAACTTATTACTTAGGTACCTGTTTTTTATGGATTAATCATATTACCATAATTGTCTAAATACAATTTTTTTTTTCAAAAAGACAATGTTTTTCTTGGTTAGTTGATATTTGACAACTGATTGATATATAGTGCTATATAATTAAGCATATATTTATAGTTACTTTATTTTTAAAACCGTTTCATACAACTGACTTATTATATAGGTAGGTACTTGACATGTGAGCTTAATAAAAAGAAAGATATGATTGTGTAGGTACTTTATTTGAAGTAAAACTTTTCAATGTATATGTGCATATTTATATATATTTTTTTTTTATTAAATTAAAAAGACACAAATACATACATTATTATTGAAAATAACATTTTCGATTATCTTTCTCCTTTAAGCGTAGCTTGTGTTGGAGAAATAGAGTTATTATATATAAAACATAATTATTATAATTATATAATATTTATAAGATACAGAGTATAGGGTCTAAGTACATATAAAGCTAATTAAACAAATATAGTTTAGAAATAATATTAAAAAATTGTACATGATACAGAAAGAAATATAAAATAAAAAATAAACATATTAGTCTAAGATACACGAATAAAACCTCATAGATTAATATTTACAAAGCTTAGAATATAAAATAAACTTACAGCAACTCATTATTTAACTCCAGAAATAAATATTTATATACCAAGATTTTAGTATTAATCCTTTCATCCCCAAATATTTTTTTTTTAAATTCAAAAGGCATAGAATTGAAATACGTTGGTCCAAGATAGTCTACAAAACATTGACCAAAAGATTTATTTGTATAATTAACAGCCAAGTTATATTTCCTCAATTCTCTTTTATTGTTTAACTGTTTTTGATAATTATCTAAGTTAAGTTTCTTAACTAAGTACATAATAGCAATTTTTTATACAAAAATCTTATTGGCAGTACACCAAGTTCTTTGTAGTTGGCATTAGTAGATCCTACTAGAGTGAATTTATTAAGGCAAATTCTGACTATATTATTTTGATTAATTACTAGAGAATTTAATATGTTATCCCGAAGGCCACCCCATACCAATAGACCATATTGGAAATTTGATTGACATAGTGCAAAATATACTATTTTCATTGTTTGTTTAGGCACCATGTTTTTGAGTTTGATCAATTTAAATGTAATAAAACGTAGCTTTCCTAATAAATTATTAATATGAAAATTCCATTTTAAGTTGTTATCAAAGATAACACCCAAATATCGAAACTATTTTTTAACTTTTTCTAACTATTTTAATTATTTTGCAGTTTTCCTGATTACATATTTTGTTATTGACGCAGCTATGTACTGCTATAGTATTGAAGTTACAATCTGTTTTATTAATTGAAAATGGCATAAACACAGTTTTATCAACATTTAGAGAGAGATTTCTATTGTTTAAAATTTTTATTATCTGATTGAAACCTCTGCAGGCTTTTTCATATACCCCATCCCATGATTTGTGTGAGAATAGAAGACAAGTGTCATCAGCATAAGTAACTATCGACCCATCAAAATTAATATTACAAATTTCGTTAATATACATTATAAATAGAATGGGTCCAAGAACACTACCTTGAGGTACACCATTTTTAATTCCATATGTGCTACCATTTACATCATTAATTTTGACTGGCTGTTTTCTATTATGCAAATAGCTTTTAAACCAGTTTAGGCTCGAATTTTTAATTCCAAAGCTAGCTGGTAGTATGTTTAATAAGATTTCATGATTCACCGTATCAAAAGCCTTGGCTATGTCTAAAAATATTGCTAATGATTTATTGCTATTATCTAGATTACTGTATAGAAATTGAGTGACTTTATAAAGAGCGTTCTCTGTACTTAACCCCGGTCTAAAGCCATACTGGTTTTTTGATAATAAGTTATTTTTTTCTAAGAACTCAATCAGTCTGGCTTTTATAATTTTTTCAAATATTTTAGAAAAATTGCTCAACATAGATATTGGCCTATAGTTGCTCATAATCGATTTATCACCACTTTTAAACAAAGGTTTAATATCAGCTATTTTTAAGGTAACAGGAAAAATACTTTGTTCAATACTTAAGTTATATATAAAAACAAGAGGATCCACTTCCAATTTACTAATATATTTTAACATTTTTACAGTTGCCAGTATACAGTAATACACTAGTATTGTCTTTAAAGCTTTTAATAATATCAAGTATGTCTGACGATTCAATTTTTTTTAGAAACACCTTATCAAAAGAAACGTCATTAAGAACATGACTATTCTCTGAATTGATTGGTTTTTTTATATTATTCTGAACGATATTTATAAAAAAATTATTAAAAATATTAGATGCAGTTATTGGATCAATTTTCATATTAACTTCATACTCATTATTTTTTAGTTTGACAATGTCATCTTTAGACCTCAATTTAGAACCTGTAACTTCGTTTATTAGATTCCATGTCGATTTTGGATTAGAACTTGCATTTTTAAATTTTTGTTCATAAAAATTATTTTTAGCTAGCCTTATAGTTTTTGTGAGATTATTCCTGTATTGTTTATAATGCAAAGCTAGCGATAAATTATTTGGATGTTTTTTGCATTTCATTGAAAGAAATTGTTTGTGAATATATAAATTAATTATGTTATAATGAACCATTTATTTTTAGTTAAAATTAATCATAATTAGTGTTTGAAAATTTCATGAAATTTAAAAAAATGAAATATTTCATGAAATATTTCAATGAAATATTTCAAATGTCTGAAATATTTCAATATTTTAATAAATTTTGTTTTTTTTAAATAAGTTTTATTTTTATGTATGTAGTTGTCATAATTTACTTTTATAATTTTATACTACTGAAACCAATCACTAATTACCCATTACCTATTCATTAGTGATGGTTTTTTTTTGGTATTTACATTTAAAATAGGTAGTATTCAACATTTTTAAATTGATAAAAATACATACAAATATGATAATTATATAACGTTAAGATTATGATTGCGATAATAAATTATTGACTGTCAACTGTGTAATAAATATTATACTTATATAATATATTTAGTCACAATTCACAATAATAGAACCATCCTTGCATCGTCGTAGACGATAAGCCAATCCTGGGGAAAAAACCAACTTTTGCTATAAACAGCCGAAAACAAGACCCTAATATAGACATAGTACAAAGAGTATAATATATTAATATGTCAACCACTGCACTCATTGCATTAATATTGTTAATATCAATGATTATACCAAGAGCTCATGGACTATTAATAATTGATAAAAAACAATCATTATAATTTGTTTTCAAAAAAAAATACAATGTTTCACGTTTTTGTGAAATATTTCATACTTCAAACACTAATCATAATTTATTCTTTACATCAATTTGTAGTGTAATTTGAAAACAATTGGTTATTAGTAGGAAAATAATTATTGTATTTTCAACTTTGTTCTAAAATAATAAATACATCATAATTAAATTTCTTTACAGGGATTAGGTATTATATTGGTTCATCATATTTTCTGTATTTGCCAAGAAGTTATTGATATGGAAATTGTAAAAAAAAAAATATATAACAATATTTTATAAGAAATAATTGATACACGTATTATACTTAACTAATTTAGTTGGTTTTATATCATTCTGTTGAAATATGCAAACATATCATTTCTGGACCCACTTCGTTACTTTTTCCCGATTAATTATAATTACATAAATAATTCAAGCACTTTTAGAGATCTCGGCTTAACTGCTCAAGCATGTCAATTCATCTTAATGTATCAATAAATCTTATAATTCATAGCTGTTATACATTCTTACTGCTGAAAACCTATACAATTAAAATACTCTATCATTGTTAAAATAAAGTATTATTGAAAAGTGATAATAATTTAAGTTTTTGTTTTTATTGAACTTTTCTCTTTGTCCAAATCACATATCAATAGATAGCTGTTTTTTTTTTGCCCAACTTGGGTTCGGTAAATCAATATTCTGCTTGATTTATTGAACATATTCTCAATGAGTATTATTGATACTTAGGTATGCATGATTTATTTATGAAATATCTTTTTAAATATTTAAATAATTATTTTTTTAATATATTACTCTTGTTGAAGGGATTGCATTTTATGGTATTTGATATTCTTTTATAGTTTATTAATTATACACATGAATCGACAATAGGTAAACTATTAAGTTAAATAACTATTTTAGTAAAAAGGCATCAAGTTGAATTTGAACTGAGAAGAAAGTGAGTTGATATTATTTATTTGATACCTTTTCACGATACTCTTACAATAATTTTATGTTGAATGGTTTAAGATTTGTATAATGTTGTATTAACATAATACATACATCATCATAATGAATAATAATTCAGTAGTTAAGGTCTCATGTAGTTCTTGTTTGATTTCTCTGGAGTAACAAATGTCACTACCTAAATTATCATTGGACGATTGAGCAGAAATGTCTGCTTATTTTTCTTGGTTTAAACATAAACTGGATGGAGTGATAGCTTTTGTTTTGTTTATTGTTGTTCAATAAGTCAATATCATATACTATTGCATTGCATAATTTAATAAAATTGTTTTGCTTATGATAGTATGTGGTTCAACTTGAGTGCTCCGCAGCTAAAAACTTAATTTTATACATTTTTTGTCTTAAATATGGTTTTTTATTTTTCATAAAAATACACTTTGGAAAATTTATTATCTTCTAATAAATTCCTTTGAGTTAATCACGGATGTAATATATTATGTACCCTGTAAAAATGCATTAATAAATTGTTAAAAATAATACATAATAATAGGGCTGTTGTAGTGGTACGTATATCTGAATTCTAATTTGTTCATGCACAGTATTTACTATAATCACCGGTAAATTGTTATTTTTCATCATTAACCTGAAATTACTATACTACTTCTATATAATGTTCCAGATTACTAAAAAAAATTGAAATGATGGAAATATTATTATTGTTATTTTTTTTTTGTGATGGGTGAATGGGTAATTATGGTGGAAATTTAAAATAACTATTACTAACAGTGATTTAGTCAATGATGACGATTTTTTCTATAAATATTGATTTTTGTTTAGTATAAAATTATACTTTTGTCAAAAAGCTTTTAATTTAATATTTGTATTCCTCAAAAGTTATTATAATAGCAGTAAAAAAATATTAAAAATATATACTCACAATTTTTTTTTTTTAAGCATTTGAAGTTAAAATGTTGACTAAAATTCATCAAAATCTCGAATGTTTGCAAATTATATTGTAGTTAAAAATGTATAAAATATCCAGTTTTTATAGCTAATTATTGAACATTTAAAACAAGGTTTTGAGTAAGGATATAGTGTAACCAACAAATCAAAAAAATATATTAACATGATTGTGTTTTATAGACATAATAAGTTAAAATTTGAACATTTTCAAATTATTTTGTGGTTAAAAATGTAAAAAGCTTTCAATTTGTATAGCTAAGGATTGAAGATTAAAAACAAGGTTTTTCATAAGTAGTTAATGTTGTAACCAATAAACCAAAAAATAAATATTAATATGATTGATTTTTATAGACATTTTGTTTCTTTTTGGTAAAATTGAAGTTACAATTTGGACGAAATTAGAAATTTAAATACATAAATAATAACTATTTTGTTGCAATTTAAAAATATTGTCCGCGAGCGCTTAAAACTTTTAAAGTATATTATTATATTTTATACACACAACGACGTTTTCAAATGCAATTTTTTCGGCAAAAATTACCGTATTATTAATAGTAAAATGAATTATTTATTTATGAAGACTTAGTCATGTAGGCTGACAGAACAGCCTTCGCTCAGAATCGTTTTTCGTGTACAATGATTTTACATCGTTGAATCCAAAAATTAACACATTTAGTGACCCACTCGATGCCTACTGTACAGCAGAGCGGCGCCCACTTGCCGACCTTTTTTTGTCATGTTTTTCCCAACGCTTTTGAAAACTATTTGTAATTCTCCAAAATGACCTCTCGAATGCAATTTAGATTCACTTCGCCCCAGAAAAGTTACTAAAAAGTTGAAGCATTATTATTTCGACAACTCGTCGCGTACGACGAATGAAAGAAACACATCATTTTAAGCAATCGTCGTTTAGAATGAAAAAACCTAACCTAAAACCCGTCCGTTTGCATGTGTTATCACTGTGTGAGTGTTGTCAGAGTTATTATTATTATTAATTTTGTATCGGGCGACATTGTTGCACTGAAAACATTGTGAAAACGTCGCAGAAACGCCGAAAGAACAGCATACATGTACCAGGAACGCATGCCGCGGCCGTGACGGCTGTTGAACGGAGCGTAACTACTGCCGCCGCCGCAACCACGGGCACCGACGCCGCCGCCGAAACTGAAGAACAGTCGCACTCGGTGCATGCGATCCTGGTACTTGAACCCCGTATAATTTTGTGTTTAGCTCATTTCTCTAGGTAGGTTAGAGCTACGCGAGTTTTTTCCCGACCAAAACGTAAACTAAACCAAACTCAATATTCGACTAAGCTCAATTCAACTAAACCTCACAAAAATAATAATTTGTTTCATTGCATTCAACGGCCGCCGCGCGGTAACCTAACCGAGGGTCCGCGTATCTTTGTTAAGGGGCAATATTTAGGCAATATGCAATTTCCTCGCCGCCGCTCATAGCATTCCGATTATTATTATTATTATTGTACGTGTAAACGGCGGGCTATCTGCGAGTGCGCTCACGTCAACTGCCGACCAAAAATGAAACGAGTGATTTTTTGAAACACGCCTTACAGTAAAAACTTTCACGCCTCGTAAAGTGATCTGATTTGATTCATTTTTTTTTGTTAAAAAGAAGACGACTTTCTACAGGGCGCAATGGACTTAGGTTTTTGATTTAGTTAAAATTAAAACTAAAATAATAAAAAAAACAAAAGCATGTGCAAATTGTCATATTTAAAATCATATTTTTAGGCCGCGTGCACATTGGAAAGCGTTGCGCGGTGAGCGATGGGCGGTGAGCGATGAGCGTTGACGAAAATAAATCAAACACGGTAATTTTATCGGAGCTGTGCACACTGACCTTGGGCGTTGAGCGTTAGCGCTGCGCTGTGCGCGTTGCGTTGTTTATTTTTCAAGACGTCTTGAATTATGAGCGTTGTCAACTGTTTATAATCGCATAAAATTATTCATTTAAAAAGCACCATGTGTTCAAAAAATAAGTTTACAAATGAGCAACGAGAACTATTAATTTCCGAAGTTCAATCAAAACCTATTTTGTGGAATGATCGGCATCCAGATTATAAAAAAAAGGATAAAACAAAGAAAATGTGGGAAGAAATTGGGAAAGTAGTTGGATTTTCAGGTAAAATAATATATTAATATTACTACAGTTGCGTAATGTCAGTTTTTAATAGAGGAGTTTGCATTTTTACCGTCCAAATAGATAGGTCATAATCTTGATGGATCATATTCTTAAATGTAGATGTTTGTTTATCAAATCCATACAACGAAACCTTTTTTTTACAAGATAATTTACATATATAGTTAATGGATTTTAAGATTAAATTTTTATTGTGTGTTAAAACTAAATGGGAATATGGTATACTGATATTATTGTTGTTGTTGTTGTAAATTCAATAATTATATGTTTTTTATCCTACACACAAACACCAACTATCATGCACGTGCTCATATTGCGTTTATATGTACATAAAATAATATATTTTTCTGTATGTTTATATATGTATAACAACATAATTGTTAAGCTATTATAGTATAATACTAAAAGCTATTAATAATAAAAAAAAAAATAATATATTCCAACTATTGATTAGTAATAGGGCTCGGGACTTGATGTATTTTGCATATTTGTTCGGAAAATACACATATTATACTTGGATATTTTGGTATTTTTTTCTGAAAACGCATATTATTAAGATGTATAGGTTTATACTGCACATTTATCGATAATGCATAGGTATTTCGACATTTTTACGTGCATATGTAAATGCATATTTTCAAGTTTTTAAGTAAATTAAGTCCCGAGCCCTGAATATTAAAAAACCAAATTATCATTGTAATTTAATATTTTAGAAAAATTAAAACTGTTTGTAGTGTAACTAACTACGAAGATCAATTTTGGTTAGGTTAATAATCTGTTTTTTTATTTCTAAACAAGTTTTCTTAAAAAATGTGTACATTATATCATGATAACATTTGTATACATATCATTATTTTCATACAGAATTACTTACTGATAAACTAATTAATTAAAGTAAAAATTATTATGTAGTGGCCAGCTTTCTAAGTTTAATGGTCCAAAAAGAAATTTGCAAATTCATTTCGAATTTCTTGCGCTCTTGTTGACCCTCTGCGTGCACCACCGTGATTTCCTGTTTCATGTAGATTATTAATTTGGTTTTCCTGAGCATTACTGTATAACATTTCTTGACAATAATCGAGATCACTATCTCCGTCTTTTTCGCGCACCACATTATGTAAAATACAAGCGCACTTAATAATGTGTACAGCTTTGTCAGAACTAACTTCAATATCTTTTCCTAGTATTCGCCATTTGGCACGCAGTATACCAAATGCACATTCAATGCATTTTCTAGCAGCAGACAAACGTTTATTATAATTTTCTCTAAAGGCATTCAAATTGCGACTTGGAAATGGTCTCATGAGAAACGTTTTTAAAGGATATGCTTCATCGCCAATGAACACGTGAGGTAATTTAATCGTAGTTCCGGGTAATTCCTTATCGGGTGGTAAAAAGGTATTGGATTGTATATGTTGAAAAAGTGTCGATGCTGCGAACGTCCCTCCATCACTCTGCTTACCTCTAGAACCAACTTCGATAAATATAAATTTTTTATCCGCATCTGCTACACCTTGAAGAACTAATGAAAAATACTTCAAATAATTGAAATAGCTTGAACCACTATTTATGGGACATTTGATTTGACAATGCTTGCCATCTATACATCCTATACAGTTGGGAAATTTCCATCGTCTGTAGAAATCATCTGAAATTTTTACCAACTGGTTTTGATTCGGAACAGGCATAAAGTCTTCAACTAATTCTTCCCAGATTATTTTACAAGTCTCGTGTACAATTTTACCTACTGTCGAAGCTCCCATTCTTAGTGTAACTGCCAAATTTCGAAAAGAAAGGCCAGTAGATAAATATCTAATGAACAAATAGGTAATTGCATTAAATTAAATTAAATAAAAAATGTACATCTCCAGTTGTTTAAAAATAAACAAAATATTCTATGTTTATTTATTAATTTTACAATTTGAAAAAAATGAGCATTGGAAGTAAAAACATTTGTACAAAACTCGTCAAAATATCCGTATTTATAATAGAAAATTAATTACAATTTACAATACATTTTAATAGCAAACAAATTTTAAACTGTTCAATCACCGTCTTTTCACCCTATATTAAAATAGATTTAATTTTGTTCTTCTTAAATGTATTCAACGTGAAAGTTTATTGAAAAATGTATGAACTGAGTCATTGAATTAAATAATATACAATTAATTTAAATAGTTATTTTAATTTAGGTGCAATTGTAAAAGCAAAGTGGAAGAATCTTAAAGACAAATTTAGAGTAGAGCTTCAAAAAATTCCTGTTGTAAGGTCTGGGGCAGAAGGCAGAAGTTACAAGCCAAAATGGCCATATTTCGAATTAATGTTATTTGTGAAAGACACGCTAATGCCAAGTGTAACAAGTGGAAATCTTCCTACTACTATGACTTCTGAGACTCGTTCAGAAATAAATGACTCAGAAGATGAGTCTATCGAAATTGGAAATTACGAAGAAAATAGTACTGACGGGCTTCTTCCAGAAACACCTGCCTCTTTTTCTTCAAATGAATTTTCAACACCCGCTCTGAAAAAAAAGTGTAAGAAACGACGTGTTGAAGACATGGACTATGATCCTTTTTTGCAAATAGAGCAACAAAAACTAGATCTTATTAGGGAAGAGCAAAAAAGGGACTCAACTATGACGAATAATCCCGAGTACCACTTTTTAATGAGTCTGTTGCCTTATTTTGACAAATTAAATGCTTTGGAAAAATTACAACTAAGAACAAATATTCAAAATGTAGTTTTCCAAACATTACAACATAAAGAAATCGAAAAAGAAAGGGCAATGATGTACATTCCACCACAAACGATTTCGTCTCAAGAAAGTTCTCAGAAAGAAACTTACCACCAGTTTCCACAAAACACAGGGCAAGATTTAAGTACTCCAAATATTTATACTCAAAATATTTACAATTAATTTAATAAAGTTAAAATAATCAATTTGTATTATTTATTTTTAAGGCGTATGCTTAAGTTATAATAGTACGTTTTTTCAAGTACCAAAGGAATTGTGGAATTTATTTTTATTTAATTTTTTACCTCAGTTATTTTAATTTTCTTTGTTTTAATTTCTATTTCCATGTTTGAGAAAAAGCTATTGTAAAACTATATTATTATCAATGTAATAAAACATTCATTCGTAATAGATTATGAGTTATGACTTACCTAAGTGTCACATAAAGTCTTTCGGTTGCAGAAATTGGTTTTTTAAAATTTGTCGTTTTTTTGGTTAATTTAAATTTTACTTTGGACAAAATAAAGTCAAAAGTCTCTCTTGACATACGTAAAAAATTAAAAAACCTTTCACTATCTCTTCTTAATTCATTATAAATATGATGAAACTCGCCAAATTCATTACGTTTTTTGTTCATTTCATGAACTCCAATCCTTCTATGTTTTTTACTTCGAAAGCGATTTCGTAAAAATGTATTATCGGTAAGTAAAATACGTCGAATTTTTGAGCACAGTACCATGGTGATGACTGCAGGTGACTAAAATATTATAGACAACGCTGATCGCGTGCTGTTTAGTGTACACACTTCATCGCTCACCGCTCAACGCTCGTCGCTCACCGCCCATCACTCACCGCGCAACGCTTTCCAATGTGCACGCGGCCTTATGGTTTTGAAATTGATTTAATTGTTTTCAAGTCCAATGCGTCCCGTAAAAAGTGTTTATCTTTCAATAACAAAAAATATCGAAATCGTATCTATCTAAGAGGCGTGTGCGTTTTTCCTGTGAGGCATGTTTTTGAGCAAAAAAATAAGTCACATGTGTTAAATGTAGAACAATTTACTTTAAAAGTGGCAATAGTACCAGAGAATAATATTTTTAAATTACACAAAAACATAACATCGTTATTCTTCGTTTAAATATCTAATTTCGTCCAATTTTAAAAGTTAATATATTTTTTAGATTTAGGTATTGGTTACAATATCAATTACTTATGAGAATCCCAATTTTAAATTTTCAATCCTTAGCCATAAAAATTAAACATTTTATAAATTTTAACAAAAAAATAATATGCATATTCTCGATAAATTGATTAATTTTGTCAAAATTTGAACAGAAAATGCTTATAAAAAAAACCGTTTTAATGTGTGTTTAATGATTTAAACAGCTATTACAACAACTTATGAGAAACCTTGTATTAAATACTTTCAAGCTTATATTGACCAAATGAAACATTTTTTTAACAACAATTTAAATAGTTAATAAATTATATACTTTATCAATAGCTTGACTGACATTCCTATCGGAATTGGCTTGAATTTCTTCATTTAATACTTGTACAATTGCTGTAAAATTATTTAAAATTACAGTTTTTATATCTGCAAACCCAACGTGTATCAGATAAATGGGTCATTAATCTATTTTTTAGTCCCAACTCATTTTGTATGTCTTGCACCTTAATATTTTTTGAAGGAAATAAAAAATAGATATGTATTGATTCCAACGCATTAAATAAACTCCTTGCACTCTAAATAAATAAAATTATAATAAGCAATTATAATTAAATTTGTTTTTCTAAAATAAAAAAGAAATGAATACCGTTATAAATTTGCACATGTCAACCACAACCAAGTTCAATCGGTATGCCATACAATGAGAAAAATCGCTGTGGGGTATTTTTCCTTAATTTTTGCCTGAACACCTCCTAAATGACCTGACATAACAGCCACTCCATCATGCGATTGAGCAATTATATTTAAGTGACTTAATTCAGATTTTTGTAAACATTTCAAAATTTCGGTAGCCAGAAAATTAGCATTATGTCCTCTAGAGACTTCCAAAAATCCCAAGAACCGTTCATGAATTTCTAGTTCTACAGTGTATCTAACACTCTTATAGACATCTGTTGGCCTTTAAAACTCCTTTAATAAATAAAAAACAAATTATAATATAATTTAATTAATTGTTAATGAATAAATACGTACCTAGCTTCATCACACATCAATGCAAAAAACTCATTTGTTTGTACATCCAAAATAATATTCTCTCTAACAGCTGTTTTCAGTATTTCGAAATTGGAATTTTTGAACTACGAATAGAAGCAAGGTATAAGGTTGAAGACCTGATGAAGACCATGAACTAAGATAATATGATTATGAAACCTGAAGTAGTTCAAAATACGTTCACGAACTCTTACTAACACAATGCTACCAATTTTTCTTTTGAACTGTGAACTGTTAAGTTACAACTTACAGGTACTGAAACAGTTCAGAATAGTTCAACAAAGTGAATAGTTCCAATTAACTATTCGTTTACGAACTTAACATCTCTAGTTGCTTTTCGCTAGCTCATTACGTTGTGTTATCGTCTTCGACTGTCTATCGACCTTTCGATGGCCTTCCTTAGTGCACGTATATTATAATTACTTTTAATTTTCTTGTATTTTGTACTTACCCGGGTAACATTATGCAGGTTTAAGGTCGGTGTTATTGACCGTATAGTTCTTTTAACGTTATATGGTTAAAATAAGAACGATATTGTTCAAATTGTGTTCTTGGGTTATTGATTTAACTACACGGTGCATAATCGGTGTGTAAATTAAATAATCTACCATCCTTTACCATTATTATCCAAGTTCAATAAACGTGTATTGGTTAAACATTTAACCAAGTTTAAAACATTTAAAATTTGAACCATTGTCGATTAATTGAACCAATGGATTTTCTCAAGATTTAATTATTTAGGTTTAAGGTAGGTTTTTTTGACCGTATAGTACTTTTAACGTTATACGGTTAAAATAAGAACGATAGCGTTCAAATTGTGTTCTTGGGTTATCAATTTAACTACACGGTGTATAATCGGTGTGTAAATTAAATAATCTACCATCCTTTACCATTATTATCCAAGTTCAATAAACGTGTATTGGTTAAACATTTAACCAAGTTTAAAACATTTAAAATTTGAACCGTTGCCGATTAATTGAACCAACGGATTTTCTTTTCGTAATAAAATATATTATTTTAGGTATGACTTATAAAAAATTATTACCACGGAGTACGGACCACAGTATATTATTATATAATACCGTATGTATTATGTAATATTGTAATAATATATTTAATATTTATATTATAATATTAATTTAAGTATATAATATACCAGTTCACGCCCATCGATCGACAGTTCAGATAATAGTGTTTATATAGCTGCAGTGTACAATGTAGCAATTATAAATAGATCTGAAATGAATGAAACGATAATATTATGTTGATAATGAAAATGCCAAAATAGTTTCGTTTGTCCGGACTCCGGGTAGCGTTCTCGATTAGTATCTATAATATTTTATTATTAGTGTAGTGCACTGTGTTTATTTCATTATTTGTATATTGTCAATTGTCATATTGATGTCGGCAATGTCCAAGTCACTGTAAGTATTTGTTTTATTAAATTATATAATATTATTTATATTATAACTACCTTTTCAGTATAGTCAGTACTTTTAAAGTAGTATTGATAAAAATCTCAAAATTATAACTAATTAGTAGGTTAGTAGGTAGTGTATATCCAGTGTTTTATTGTTTTAATTTTTAAATTGCTGATATACCTACCTAATTGTTTGAAATATTAATCTTTTTAAAATTCTATTGAAGTTACACAATGTTTGAGATGGTTGAGTCAACTTTGATACCTACATCTCTTAATGTGGTAGTGGTATAAAACCCTAGGTATTTTATGAAAAAAAAAATGTCATGGTCAACCTCAGCTGGTGAATAAAAATATTAATGTATCAGAGTAGGTTTTACTATGTTGGGGATATCTTTTTATTATAATTTTTATAATTAGTTTTTAAATAGAATTTTATTTTATTGTTAAAATAATATTTTTTCAAATCAATTGTACCTATATAGTATATAATATATATATCATAATTTATCAAATTGATGTATGCTTTGTAATTTAATTCAAAAAGGTTTTTGTTGAAGAAAATGTGTGCATGAAATTAATTCATAAATAAATACTTAATTAATAATGTAGTTTAATACAAATAATTTTATATTTTCCTTCTTTTAATAATTATTATAATATATATATATATACTCATATTAACATGTGTAATGTACATAATAATATAATATCATTAAATAGATATTGATGATTAATTATGCTTGTCAATTGCAATATTTAATAAATTATTTTACTTATTAATTTAATATAGATACTGCAATTTATTAAAATCTTAACAAACAAAATATATTGATATACCTATTCATTCATTATTTCTTTGAATTTATCACATTTTATTGCATGATAAACTACTTATTAAATTCAACACATTTATTAATTAAGTAATTAATACTAAATCACAGTTATAAATTTAAACTTAATAATTCTCTAATACTAAATATTTTATTTATAAATGTATAAATCCATTTAACAATTTACTACAGCTACCCATTAATACTTATTTAAAAATACTAAATATTATATAGGTATAACGACTATAACTAATATTGTTTTATATTATTTGATAAAAAATAAATTGTACATTTGGTTGATTCATTTTATTTTTGCTATAAGATGAATTTTCCATTTTATATATTATCCTGATTCCTGAATAACCTTGGTTGGTTAGATTAGGTTATATAAAATATGGACCACTCAAATAATAAACCTATTTTAAAAAAAAAAGCTATTATCAGTAAAAGTACACGTTATAGACTACGTAAAAAAGCAAATGAAGCTGCTTCTACAATTTTAGATACTTGTAGTTCCGAAGAAGAAAATGACTCAATTGAAATAAAACAATTTAATAACGACGAAACTAATTTTATTTTTCCTGATAATATTCTTGTAACTAAATGTAACCAAAATGAATATAATACTACATATTATAATGGAGTTGATGATGCTGAATCTAATAATTCTAATAGTTCTATTGAAGAAGAAGTACTTAATATTAATGTTGTTATAGCTGAATGGGCCATACGTCATAGGATAATACATAAAGCATTGAGTGACTTACTTAAATCTTTAAGGGTGTATCCTGCTATGAAAGATCTTCCAAAAGATGCTCGTACTTTATTAAAAACACCTACTTCTGCTGAAATAAAAAATATCAAAGGGGGAATTTATCACCATTTTGGAATTGAAAATGAAGTAAAAACTCTTATAGAAACAGAGCCTAATCTTCCTTCTGAACTATTATTAGTAGCCGGTATTGATGGCTTACCATTGACAGATAACCCCTCTAGTCAGCTATGGCCTATTCTGGGTTTTTTTTCAAACTTAAATAAATCTAGACCATTGGTATTTTTAATTGGGGCATTTCTCGGAAAAACTAAACCTCATGATTCAAATGAGTTTCTATTTGATTTTGTAAAAGAATTAAAACTTTTTTATCTCCATGGAATTGTTTATAAAGAAAAGCACATAACCATAGTACTACATGCTCTAATTTGTGATACCCCTGCAAAGTCATTCGTCCTTAATTCAAAAGGTCATACAGGGTTCAATTCATGTACTCGGTGTATTACAAATGGAATATGGTGCAATAATCGTACTTGTTTTCCTGACTTAGAATCTCCATTAAGGTCTCATGGTCAATTTATATCATATCAAGATAAGAATTTTCATCAAGGAACAACTTTACTAACAGAAATTCCAAAATTTGATATGATTTTTTCGATTCCTTATGACTACATGCATTTAGTATGTATAGGTGTAGTAAAAAAGCTCATTCATTTTTGGGTATCAAGTAAACACAAACATGCATTGCTATCAGCTTTGATTTCAGTGTTAGATAAAAAACTTAATGATTTGGGAAAATATATACCACATGAATTTCAGAGAAAACCTAATCAGAATACTAGAACTCATCCTTTGAGGGATATTAATCGTTGGAAAGCTACAGAGTTAAGGCAATGTTTATTATATTCTGGAATTGTAGTTTTTAAGAATGTTGTGAGTACAGAAGTTTATCAGCATTTTGCAGTTTTATGTGTGGCAATGCGTATTATACTTTCAGAAAATTCAACACCAGATTACTTACAATATGCCAATCAACTTCTTAAACATTTTGTAATGTGTTTCATTGAAATATATGGGATTTCATATGTATCTCATAATGTACATGCATTGATTCACTTAGTTGATGATGCTCTTAAATATGGGCCATTAGATAAATTTTCTTCTTTTCCATTTGAAAATGCCATGCAGCCATTAAAAAAAGATATCAGATCTGGTCAGAAACCATTACAGCAATTAATAAATAGATGTGCAGAACGCCGTGTGCTTAATGTTAACATAAACAAATTTTTGAAAGAAGGTCCATTTAATGCTCATTGTTTGAAAAGTGTTACAAAACCTTTGCTTTCAACAACGAGTGACCCACAATACACTGGATGGAGGTTTACCAATTATATTATAAAACTAAATTTCTCAGACAATTGTGTTGAAATGAAAAATGGAGATATAGTTCAAATAGAAAATATAGCTACTTCCAACATTGATTCAAATGTTGTTATACTTGGCAGGTGTTTTGAAAAAATTGATGATTATTTTGAACATCCGTGTAAGTCTTCATTACTCGGTATAAAAAAGGTATCTAAAATAAGTACTTTGCAATTTTGGCCAATACTGGATATTAAAGAAAAACTTGTATGTTTACCATTAGATCAAAATGGTTTTTTTCTAGTTATGCCTTTTTTACATTCTGAGTCTTCTTAAAAAATAACAATAATAATATTAAATTAATAGGTACACCTATTTATGTATTTAATGTATAAAGTATGTATATAAAATAACAAGAAATAATTTGTAATGTTAAAATTGTAAATATTTAAATTGTTAGATCATGGATTGTAGTAGCATTTGAAGGTAATTATATACAACATGTTCCTTCAAACTGGTACAAAAGTATATCATCAAATGATTTATGTGAGAAAGGAGAGTGTTGGTTTCCTTTCACAAAAAAAGAAAATCCAAATAGTAAAGTAACCTTCAAATCAGATCAAATAAATAAAATGATTCTTGACTGTTATTTGCCAAATATAACAGATGGCACATGGTTTAGTGCTTCAAAAATTGCTGGACCATTAGGTAGGCATTTAACCTTTTTATATTTAACTTTTGTTACTAATTATTAGTATGAAAAGATTTAGATAAATTGTTTTATATGTTATAGATAAAGAGATTATAGCTAGAAATGTTGCCAGAGCATATTCTGGCAGTGAAGACAGTGAAGATTATGTACAAAATCCTGATTTTACATCTCGCAGTCGAAAGCCTACTAAACGTTATTCTCCTGAACCAGCAGCTTCAACATTAACTTCCAAAGAAAAAAATTCTAAAAAAAAAACTAATAACCAACAGTCATCAAAGTATATATTATTACCTGAACCACCAATATGTCCTATGGAAACTTTAAAAGATCCTAAAAATGTCTCAAAAATGCCCACTTCTGTAATTGAAGAACACTGCTCAAATGGTAATAAATTGTATTCATAAATGTAAATATGGCAACTGTAATACCTATCAATATCATTCAATTTTCAGTTTCTGAGAAACCAATAAATAAGAATTTTCCATTAACAGAATACATACAACAAAGTTCAAGTAACAGTTATGTATCTGAACCTGAAGAAACATCACTTACTGAGATATCTGATATTTAGCAAAGTAATAGTAGTAAATTAATAGAAATTACTAAATTAGTAATTTTTTTTTCTATATACATACTTGCTAAAGACTATAATATATAATTTAGTTAATCAAATATAATAATTTTAACTTATTATAACCTTGATATTTAGTCACACATTTTTAATCAATGTCAGTTTATCTGAAGTTAATAGAATAAAAAACTACTGCACTGTTTTCAGTAAAAAGTAATACCAATATATCCTTCAGACATGGAAAATGTTAATATCTTACTGCTAGTTTATAAAATATATTTACATAATGTCTACCATGAAAAATAAATTGTTATTATTATTTTATAGGCATACATAATGAAGTTGATGACATACATACTAATGCAAAAGAATATAATACTACACCAGAAACACCATCTTGTCCCGTACAAGTTCCTTCAAATTATCATCAAGAATGTAAATGTATTTCCTGTTTTTATTTTCTCTTAATTAATAAATAATCTTTTAGATTTTGAATCGCAAAAGGTTGATCAACTTTTAGATAATAATATTCATTCTGAACAAAACATTACTCATTCCAGTAGTCCAACAAAAATAATTAATGAAGTTTCAAAAACCCAAAATAACATTACGGGAGAAGTTATATCAAAGTATAGTCAAGATTCACTTGATAATAGTGTATGTATATTATTTTGTTTTTACAATTTTCTTAATGATTTTATTAAAACATGTTACTTATATATTTTTCAGTTGAATATGAGTGGTGCAGTCAGTACAAATGATAATTTTATGCAAAAAAATGATTGTTGTTGCAGTTCTATAAGAAATCTGAAAAAAACTATTCAGTCAAAGTTGGAGCCAATATTAGGGCAAGTTTTAATGCTTAATGCTACTCAAGCTAAAATGTGTACATATTTAGAGACACTTGATAAAAAAGTAAACATGGTACTTGAAGCAGACAAACGTCTTCGAGCATTAGCATTTCCACAACCTAAATTATCTGCTGCATTTATTGATCTTCTTCCTATTTCTACTATGGAGGACTTAAGCGAAGTTGAGCGATTGTTACATCCAGATTTTAATGATTTCATGAAAAATAAGGAAGACTTGGTAAAAAAAAAATACAAAATATAAATTAAAATTACCTTTTACTTTTTTAGTTAAAAAATATAATATTTATTACTTTTACAGAAGTTGTTTTTGCTCTTTAAAATTGGAAATAAACATTTAAATTCAGCAATACGAACTGCAATGAGTTTTGTTATGACCCGTTCAATTGCAGCAAATTTTAGTTTCAAAGGGAAAATTAAATTGAAATTTAGTGATTTGAATATTTTTAAAATTATATCAGGTATGAAATATAGTTAGTTTTATTAGTTCAGAGTAAAATAAATATGTACAATTTTTTTATATATCCACCTTAAAAAATTAGTTGACAAATTTAATTGTTTGGTATTCTTTATTATCTTAGAATTTGAAAATTAACATGTTTTTTAATGGTTGCTTATTGCCTATGGCGGAGGATTATGCAATTATTTGCAGCTATTGAAATAAATTAAAACAATAAAGAATCATTAATCAAAAATTTTTAAGTCATAAAGTAAACATAAACAAATATTAAATTCAAAATACTCAAAAACAACTATATAAGTTTTAAATTATTTTTTTAAATATATATGTCATTCTAAAACAACATTTTTGAAAAAAAATATATTTTTACATTTTTTTATCATAATCATTTTTGAATCACCATATATTTTTAATTTAAAATTCTTAAGCAAAATATTTCATGAGGTAAAACAATGTACTAAAATTAAAAATGTATACCTATACTTTAATATAAATCAAAATATATAGAATACATTTTTTACTAATTTTAAAAATACATGGGAAAATAATTATGACAAATTATAGTACATTATTCAATATTTGAATATTAAATTAATAATATATAACCAAAATAGTTTTATATTTATATACTAATAAAATAAATAAATATTTTAGATACATTATCTGGATACATAAAAACTCCTGAAGATGAAGTATCATTTACTGATGTAGTACAAAATTGGTTAAAACATGCACCACTTCAAAAAACAAAGTGCAACACTGCAAATACCACCACAAATGAAGAAAATACTGTCCAAAAAAATCATCTTAGTAATAAAATATAATACATAGTACATACATTTTATATGTACCTATTATAATATAATATTAATACATAAATGGATTTTATGTGTTAAATAAAGAAGAACGAATAAGATAAAAATAGGATTTTATATTTATTGTTTTTTTTATTTGAGGTAATACGAATGCAAATAATGGTACTACAATATTTGTATAAGATACTATAGTCACACATGTATAAATTCCAAAGTAACTAGGATGTTAAGGTGTTTGACAACGGCTATTAAAATTAATTGAATACTTTTAGTATAAAACTTTTTGACTTTTTAAACATTTTATAATTTATTGATTCATATTTACAGTAATAATGTCTGTATAGTATTTTATGAAATAGATATTTTATTTGGAGAGCACCCAAATTTTGTATATTACAGTTTTAGTTAATATTGTATTTAAATTTTAACATAGGTATTGTATATAAATATATAATATGTAACAAAAATAATACTCATTACAGTAAAATATTTATGTTATGTTCATAATTTATTTTAAACATATTTTGCAGAATGTAGAAGAAATTTAATTTTAGGAAGGGGAGGGGGGTCCGAATCCAATTGAACATTTAAATAAATATTGTATCAATAGATGCAGCAGGGTCTATTATTGTTTAAGTAAAATATACAGTGGCGTTCTCAGGATTCTTCATTGAAGGGGATATAATATTTTGGGAAGGGGGTATACAAATTAATTGCAAAGAATTAAAATTAAAAAAAATAGTCAATAGGTACCTATTATTTGGCACTAAATAAAGGCCATGGGAAGCGAAATATCCCCCCCCTCCGTAGGAACGCAGATGTATACATACATATATACATATATTTGTGCTTTAAATATTAAGACTATTTGCAGTGAATATTTTATTAAATATAATAGATGCACATAAGTAACCTATTTTATTTAAAATGGATAACAACTCATCTGTATAACAGACATTACACTATTATAGTGATGCTGAAATGCTGAATTACATCATATTATAAGCTACCTATCTCTTTATATATAATAATTATATATTAACCTATAATAGGTATTTGAAAGCAGTATATATATATACCATATAATGGTTTAGATGTAGACAGGTACACCAAATATGCACAGTTAATTTTTTACTGTATGCACCGAACAAGATCCGTTAACTATAGACAGTCGGACCAACTATGCACTGTCTAATATAGACGGTTGCACCAGCAACGCACCGTATAATATAGACCAATGGACGGTTTTTAACCAGACTTTTGCACATACATTGAACACAGTTCACCTAATGTTAAAAACCCGTATTCAAAATTCTCATAGGTCGGTGTAGAGACCAGTATTTGAACAGTGCAGAGAACGTAATAATATTATGTTTGAACCATTAGTACACCAAAATGTTACCCGGGATAGTATTTTCAATAAGTTCTGCAGTATTTGAGCTGTGGCATCATAAATACAATGTTGCGTAACTCATGCTATAAAAACATCTTGGATGATGATGTTTTACACTGTTTCATATGCAATGAATACTCCCACTTTATGTGTGCTGTGCTGAAAGAATCCACTTTTCGTAAAATGTCAAAGGTAACTAAATCAAAATGGGCTTGTAATAAATGTAAGTTCAACGATAAAATCAAATCTCCAGCGCCGGTCAATACACCACTGACAAAAACCCGTTTTATTATTTAAAATGAATTTTAAATCCCACAAATCTATTTTGTCTGAGAAATCTGTTTCAAAAATGTGTGATTGATGTTTGTTTAAAATATATTACAATCAGAGGCGTACTCAGGATTTTTCTATGGGGGGGGGGGAGGGTTCACTTAATATTTTTTAATAGATCTATTTAATAATATAAAATTTCGGTATTATACATAATATCATATATTTATTATAGATAATACACATTACACACAGACAATAACATAACATATTTTTAAAGAACAAAGTCTAATTTTCTAGGGTTTTTGGCCAATTCATCAAGGACTTCTTCAGCTGTTATTGGAACTTCCTTGTGAACGGCCAGCATTGTCAATCCATTAAGTCTAGTCTAGCAAAAATATGTTGTAAATGTAAACATAAAAACTATTATAATTAACTATTTGTTTAAATTTTGAAATGTTTACTTCTGTCATCGTGCTACGTAGATAATTCTTCAATCTTTTAAGGCATGAAAATGTTCGTTCCAGTGTGGCCGTTGACACAGGTAGTGTACATAATATTTTTAGTAGACTATAAATATTTGGAAATATTTCATTTTTACAAAGTCTCAAAGCTTCTAAACCATTTTTTGGTTGTTGTTCATTTTTTTCTAACAAAGCATGCCATAGATGTAACTCTGCTATAACTGTATTTTTGTCACTATCGAGATAGAATGTAATGAGTTCACCAAATTCGTCTGACCAGAAAATAAACTCTGAAATCCTGAAAAAATACTTAAAATTAATACCCAAAAATTAAAAAAATAATTAAATAACTGACCTTTAAATATATTTTTATGGCACATAAATCGCTCATTTAGCTGTTGAATAAAATAATCTATGTATGGTATAGCTACTGTTATACTATAGTATTCATTAGAATCCCTAACACAGGGATTAGCTCTATGTGTACTTCTTTTATTTAAACGTTTTACTGATATACTGATGTCTAATATGTTAACCATTTTCTAAAATAATATTTTAGTAAAATTGGATAGTCTATTTGTTACATCAAATTTGATAAATATTTACTTTAGCTTCTTTAAACAGTTCATTCAAAATTCTTCGTTGATATTTTCTTGTAAACGTTGAATAGTAGTTACAGTTACTTCAGCAAGATCCATTGCTAACTTTATTTGACTCGTCGATATCTTTAAGTTTCCTTTTTAGTAAACCTGAATCAGATTTACTAACCGTAAAAAAGTCAGTGATTTTTTTTGCCATTTTTTTTAACGTCACAACACTCACAACGGTGTAAAGACTGAAATACTTATACAAATTACAAAGCTTTTTGCAAATAAGATAATAATCAACGTGCTCTGAACACAGTGTAAAAATAATATAATATAAGATATAACGAATAACGATGGATAATTCGGTACGATAACTCCAAGGTGGATTACGATAACGCGTTCCGATTACACAGATATAATATATTTAAATATTATAAATATATAAATTTATATATTATATATCAAAAATATTCGAAGTCCAAAATAGCTCGGAAAATAAACTTGCGTGAAAGTGCTCGCGGTTGCTCTCGTTGATCACGTCTAAAAATGGGCCGTTTCGGGCTCCCTTATATATGACATCCCCGTACGGGCGCAGCACGTTTGGGTACATATATGCATGGGTTCCTGCAAATGTGGAACACATTTGGGTACATAAACACATAACACGTTTGGGTGCATACGCTAATTGCCAATCGAGGTTGGTTTTCGAGATAAAACAGAAACGATTAACTATCTTTATAAGGTATGGTTTATGAAACTAAATTTTAAACTATGTTTGAACTTTTCAACATTCAGTTCCGATTTGAATTTACAATCGACAATATCTTTATAAGATTATTTTATTTTTTGTAATTATGGACTTGAACATTTCTGATGTTTTTGAAACCAGACGTGGGAAAAAGTGAGTTGCGATTAACAGTTATAAACTTAGTGAATTTAGAGAAAATAAACATAAACTAAAGTTTTTTGTTGTACAAATCGTAAGGATACTGAAATCAACTGGCAATTTAAAAACGGTGATTTCAATAAACGGAGGACATAATCATGATGAATTATTTGAAACTATACTAAAATATTTTTGGGAGACTAAAAAGAGCCAACCCCCTCATGGTGTCTTCTAAATAACGCTAATAGGCTCTAAAAATGTAAAATTAATAAAACAAATTATTATTCCAATTTAATGATTAATCGTACATCAATACCTATATGTACTCAAACGTGTTATTTTTCTAGAGACATGATGTACCCAAAAGGTGTGCTCATTTGTACCCAAACGTGTTGCGGCCCCCCCGTACTCCTCCAGAGTGGTACAAGAGTCCTTCTGAGAATCCCACGTTTTGTCGATCGGACGTCAATGCGTGCACGTGCCGGATGTTCTTGTGGTCGCGATGATGCACATCTACATTTTATTATTTAATACTAGCTGATCTCGTGCACTTCGTTGCCCGTTTAAAAAAATAATAATGCCAACTCTATATGAATAATAAGTTTTATTTTATAAATAACGGTTACAATAAACTAAGTAATATCGTTACAACAATATTCAATTTAGTCCCACCCGGCGTTGCCTGAGCCAAATATTAAGTTAAGATTAACTTTAAGTGATTTACATACATCTAAATCACCTAGGTGGGCAATCAACTGCATTATATCACGGACAATATGCGAGCAGTATATTATCAGGTAGGCAATCCATCTGCGGTGGATTGCGGACCCCATGAGGTACGTGATTGAATGTAGGTAGGTGAAAAACAGTACAGAGTTGTCATTTTGTAACACCACTCGCATATTAAATTTTTCTAGCCGATCCCGTGCACTTTTTATTTCATTTTTAGCTGTTAATGTAGGAATTACTGGCAGCGTTTGGCGAAAATCTTCAGCTATAAAGGGAGTTCATTGATATTCCATATTGAATCTATACATATATATATATATATATAAATCGACATGGCACACGTATCTCGCACATCCCAGTGTGTTGAGTAGTTTTGGAATATATATATACCGGTGTCGGCACAGATGCGGTCGGCACAGTTGCGGTCAATACCTTTTTGGTGGCACTTGCGGTCACTATTTTGTTTATACCTATGAAATGGTTTTACAATACTGACATAATAATATAAAATATTAATATTAATAATAATAATAATACCTAATATAGTAAAACTTGTACTAGAGTAAAACCAAACTTTCCTTCTTTTCTGTTATTTTTATATTTTTATATTTTTTACATTTCATGACTATTTTGTAGAACAGTGGCTCGAAAATGAAATAATGTCCAAGAATATATGGAATTGTTACCAAAAAAAAACACAGGACAAATAATATTGTTGAAGATTGGAACAGCAGATTGAACAAACAGATTAATAGACCTCGACCAACTTTTTTAGCTCTATACAAATGTCTTAAATTAGAAGCTGAGCATGGAGACTTATTGTTTAATCGACATTTTTTAAATTTAGAAGGAAAGAAAAGGAAAAAACGTTACATGGAATTGGACATTAGAATTGACAAAACATTAAAATCATATGAAGAGGACAGAGACTTAAAAAAATGACTAAAAATTCTTTCGTTCGTTCAAAAACTTGCTTAATAAATCATAACAATTAACTGACATATCTCAATAAAATTGATGAGTCCATAAATTGATAGTTAAATACCATAATAATTTTTAATAAAAAATAGTATTCATTTGTAGTAAATATTTTTAAAAAAAAACTTTTAAGCACGCCAGTAGATATTTTATTTTATTTATTGACAGTCCTAAGCTGTAAAAGTGCGAAGGAAAGTTGTAGTTTATTGTATTATATTTTCCATATTAAAAATATTGTTTAAAATTATTATTATTATTATTATGTTAGTATTGTAAAACCAGTCATAGCCCATAGGTATAAAAAAAAAAAGTGACCGCAAATGCCACCAAAAAGGTATTGACCGCAACTGTGCCGACCGCATCTGTGCCGGAATCATATATACCTATATTGTAATATAGATAAATTGTCGGGTTTTACTTTTTGGAACAATTCATACCTACACACTGCTGACGATAAAACACACACAAAAGAAAAAAGGTCAGGTTACAGGTAGCTGGAAACCTACTATCACGGTCGGTCACGGGAATATCCGAAATACACCATGCAAATAAGCATGTAAATTTAAATTTAATATTAAAAAATTAATTCCAAACATTTTCATACTCACTCACCGTTTAAACCTTCTCTGGACTTCCACAAATAATTTAAGACCAAAATGAGCTAAATCGGTCCAGCCGTTCTCGAGTTTTAGCGAGACTAACAAATAGCATTAGATTTTTATTTATATAGATAATATGTTTCCATCTACGATTATTAATTATACAGAGCGATTGAAGTCACTATTGTTAAGTTATACATAATGACCAAAGTAATTTATTTATAAGTCTGAAAGTTGATTAATGACTTTTTCAATTTCGTTCCAGATTATCTACCTACTTGGTCTATTAGTTCTGTCATTCAATTCGGTGTTTTATTTTTCAAGGTCATAGAGTGTATATGCCTTGGTTTTGTGGTTACACTGATTAATGATATTATATCGGCTATCAAATCGACTGTCGGCACAAAATGAATAAGCTGATATAGTTATGTTAGGTTATAGTTCTACAACTTCTACGATTCTTTAAATAATTTTTATATTCTACTATTACTATTTTAGTCTATTAGAATTTATATTTTATGATATTGTTAGACGTTAGTGTTTTAGTAATAAAAATGCTTAAACGTAAATGCATATTCACTGACGAACTAATGGAAGAATATACATTTTTAAAACTGTGTGAACAAGTTGGAAATGATGGAAAAATCGAATATATTTGTTGTGGTGCAATTTTCAATATTGATCATGGCGGTAAATCTGACATAAAACAACATATTGGCACCAAACGTCATAAATTAGCTGAAGAATCAAGCAAAACTAAGAAAGTTAATGCATTCTTTGTAAATAAAAAAGTTTGTTGCTGCTGATAAATTAAGGTACTTGGGCTTATCATGTTTGTAAACATAATCAAAGTTTCTCATCAATGGATTGTACGTCGGGTTTACTTCGTAAAATGTATGACAGTAAATTTACTTGTGGTGTTATTAAGACGCAAGCATAATTGTAAATGTATATGTTTCAAGTGTATTGAATATGTAATTAATAGTTACTAAATGTACATTTCAAGTATATACCCAGTGGCGTATTTAGGTTTTTTCTTGGTGGGGGGGATATAGTTTTATTAAGTTAGAGGTCTAAAATTAAGACTCCAAAAAATGATGCATATTATATACACCCCCATAAGGGGGGGGGATCAAGCCGACCAAGGGGATCGATACCGTAATAACCGTAAATACGCCACTGTATATACCTACTATATAGGTATACTATAGCCTAAAGGTAACTCATACACCATAAAACAACTGCCAAAAAATAGTCAAATTACACCCGACATACAACTCGAGATCTTCACCAAACGGCAGTTAAGAAAAGAATGGCAACAAACTAGATCACTCAATAAACACTCGATCAACCCAATACACCAAACAAAAAGACGTCTGGGAAATCATTAAAAAATTGCCTTCAGCAAAAGCCCCGGGCCCTGACGGCATCGTCGGATCCCAAACGGCTCCCGTCTATTATTCGCTTATTTCCAAACGGCTCCCGTCCAAAAAGGTCTAACGAACAGGTAAATTCCGAAACGGCTCCCATCCAAAAAGGTCTAACGAATAGGTAAATTCCGAAACGGCTCCCGTCCAAAAAAAATGTTCAAATAGGTATAAATGTATAATTGTAAACTCTACAATAATTATTGGACATATGCACGCCTGTCTTCCAAAACAGCATACACTTCTGTTGTTGTATAGTATATGTATACAGTTCATGTGTATCATATTTATATATAAATATATAAAACGGAATATAAAGGAAAATATAGACTAGGTATATTGATAATGTCGAAAAAACCGAAACATTAAACTATAGCTAATTGGAAATATTGACAATATAATGTCGATAACAATTTTACTTTTACAATTTAATCAGATTTGCGATATGGCACACAATCGTATCAATTTGTGCAGTTTGTTCAGATTTCACCGTCGTTGTGTGCGTTCATTTATTTTTATTATTTTTCTAACATGTCTAGTGAAATGCGTGAAAAAAAGTTGATAAAAAATTTTTGGTTTTCTTTCCATAAAAAACTCGCTGGTGACGTAGAGCGCTGGAAATGTACAACGCGTGGTTGTAAATCTTATTTTAAGCGAAATAGTATTGGAGAAATGTTTGATGAACATCTGGAACATAACCACTTACATTTAGATGACAATGTTATAAGGAGGAGGGAAATAAGTAGCAATTTAAAGCGTAAAGCTCAAGAAAATTTGCATGAAAAGCCAGCGAAACTTCTTCGAACTCAACTTGAACCGAACGATTTAAATGTGTTAACAACACAAGATGTCAACGCTATTCGCAAATCGGTATACTATGTTCGTTCGAAATCCTTACCATTTTTTATATATTTTTTTAACGTTAAAAACTTAAAATTTAATATTATACTATACACTTTTTTTTTTTATATAATTTTAATAATTTACATAGTGTACACCAAGACATTTTTAACCACACCTCTTTTGAGACAGTCCTAAGTCTGTACAAAGTGGGAAGGAATTTGTGGTGTACAAAACCGGAGCCGTTTAGGAATTTACCTGTTCGTTAGACCTTTTTGGACGGGAGCCGTTTGGGAATTGACCTTTTTGTAAAACGGGAGCCGATTAGAGAAACGGGAGTCGAATGGGCTACGACCGACGGCATTACAAACACCGCACTCAAACACCTTCCACCACTGGCCATCGCCTCACTCAACAACATCTTCACTTCATGCCTAAGATTATCATACTTTCCTAAAACGTGGAAAAACGCCTCAATCATAATGATCCCGAAGCCACACAAAGTGCACACTATCCCAAGCAACTACAGGCCCATCTCACTACTATCCACACTTTCCAAAGTCTTCGAACGAATATTACTCCAAAACCTACAAAAATACTTCAAATCAAGAGAAGAACAACATGCTTTCAGACTAGGACACTCCACTTCTACCCAATTGGTAAAACTGTCAGACGCACTAGCAACAAATATGAATAACAAAAACCACACAGCAGCTATATTTCTTGATGTTAAGAAAGCATTCGATAGAGTCTGGAGTGAAGGCCAAATTCATAAACTCCACTCCCAGACAGATACACCAAAACACCTAGTAAAATTAATCAAATCCTTTCTCACAGAACGTACCTTCAATATCAAAATCTAAGACACTTTATCATCTTCAAAAAACATAGCAGCAGGCGTCCCTCAGGGCTCCTGCCTATCACCACTTCTCTACTCCATCTACATAAATGACCTTCCAAAAACAAAAGATGTAACGACTTCACTTTTCACCGACGACACCCTATTTTATTCCTCTCACCCAAACAAAAATACTGCCATAATAAGACAGATTGACGCGGCAACGGACTGGATGGACAAATGGCGTATTAAACTTAACGTTCAAAAGACAAATTCAATCATTTTTAACTTCGAAAAAAGGCACCCGAAAAGGAAACTCTCCATCCTGAACCATGAATTTCCTAATTAAAAAAACCTCCAAATTTTCGTGATTTTTACGTATTTTCTCGATATTTCAACTTTAGACATTAGACGTTTATAAAAAACTACTATAGAGACTTTAATACTTTAGATACATATTGTAGAATGTATATAAAAAACTTATATAAATATCCGGTGATAATTTAATTTATGTTTTGAGATTACTTTCGGTGTTGCACCAAAGACGGAATCAATTTTTTTGTCGTTTTCACGACGCATTTGAAAACTGTGGGGAATTTTTTACTTTTTATTACCCAAAGTCCCAACTAGATTCCTTTTCCTACCGGAAAAGATGCTGATGGAGAAAATCGAAGAATTTTTACTTTCCTTAAACCTGGTGACAGACACAAAAAAGAAAAGAAAAAGGTCATTAAGTGGTTTCCGGTCTGCTGTACAGTGGGTGTCAAGTGGGGTCAATGTCATGAATTTGTTAAATTTAAATTCAATGATATAAAATCATTGTATATGAAAAACGATTCTGAGCAAAGACAGTTTGTCAGCCTACATAACTAAGTGTATTTTAAGGTACTATTGCTATTAAAATTATTCATTTTAATATTCATAATACAGTAGGTCGAAATAGAAATAAAATAAGTAATTAACAGAAGTTAAGAGAATAGGTAACTAGTAAATTAAAATATTAAAAGATTAATATTTGTTATTTCTACAATCAAAACTAAAAATATGTTATAAAACCTTAGACACACCACTGGTCATTGAGGGGACACAGTATTTTAGGCCCTGACCTACTATATAGCAGAGTGGTACCCACTTGCAGACTTTTTCAATATTTAATTTGAAAAATATTGTCAACATTTGAACTTTAAATGATTATAAAATAAAATCGTGCCTATGTATTTTTAATATTTTTCAATTGCTATTCTAACATTATATTAGGAGCCTTGTATTACATTTTCACACTTTTTGACCAACAAATAAAATAATGAATGATTCTGCTCAATTATATATTAAGTACCTACTAATACTAAATTCATTAAGTTTGAAATGCATATGTGCCCACATTTTTTTGTAATTTTCTTCGCTCTATTGTCAAACTAATATTGAAATGATATTTTAGAATAAACAATTTGTCAAATCAATTGGTCGACCACCAGCAATACAACACGATGAACTATTAGCGTTGTATATAAACTATAAAGAATTTATTTTTGTAAGTGAATCCTCGACAGAGCTTGTGCCATCTAATTCTTCAATATAGAAGGATATAGAAAATCAAGCAAACGGAAAATTAAATTCAAAATCATTGTACATGAATTTGTCAAAAAACCGGAACAACATAAAAAAGCAATTATTAGCAACATTAGGTAAAAGCAAAGTTGATGATCCGAATGTTTTACTTGAAAGTTCTAGTGAAGCAGAAAGTAAATCTTCAGTAGTATCTTTTGATGATAATTATTCAGGAGACTCTCAAGAAAAAATATCTTTTAAAATAACTTTGTCGTATGATGAATTTATAAAAGTCAAACCAGAATTACATGAATTTAAACGAGGTCCATACAGTAAAGTATATTCAACTTTAAAACCTAACTTATGGACTAGTTTAATATATGAAAAAATCTGGAGTACATCCAAATTGCCATGTAATTATATATTAAAAAAACCAAGTTAAAGGAAAAGATTCTGTTCATTTCCTTGAAATATTCGGAGAGTGTAAAGATTGTGGGGCAAAACTGAAAGGATGGACAATGAATGAACCAACTTCATTATGTGACTGGGTAATCGAAATTACAGCTGATCCTCCTAAAATTCCAAAATAGAAGCATGTTACAAAAAATTTTTGCAGAGGTATTGAAAGGCGTGAAATCAGCAAAGAACTTTTAAATGAAGTGCCATCTAACTGGCGTAGGAAGAAAGTGAACGAGTTGGTTGATTTTGGGGATAAGTTACCACCGAGTTTGTATGATAATCAAGTTCTTAGACAAGCAAAACATGAGTATAAAACGAAAAGTCTAGGAATCACAAACAAATGCCCTATTCAGTCTTTGGTCGAACACAAACATACAGTTCCACATGCAGGATCAATCCATACAATCAGTTGCGATGAAGCATTTGTCCATTATTGGTCACCGTACCAAATAGAAGTTTATAAATTAGCTCTCAAATTATCTAAAGGTCATTGTAAGGTAGCTATTGATGCGACAGGTGGACTTGTTTCCAAGATTTTGCGACCGGTGACAAAAGAAAAATCTCATCATTTTTTTTTGTACGAAATAGTTGTGTATGGACTGGGTATACAAGAATCTATATCTCAAATGGTATCAGAGAAACAAGACCTACCAACAATATTATACTGGCTTAACAAATGGCAAGTAAGAGGTGTTCCATGCCCTAATGAAATTGTAACCAATATGTCCAGAGCAATTTTAGGTGCAGTTTCTCGTGCATTTTGTAATGGCATTGGCATAAAAGAATATGTGGACGTATGCTTGCAATATCTGTTAAAGGAATCAAATGTTATTCCAAAATGTTTCATACGGACGGACATTGCTCATTTTATAAAAATGCAGTGTAGGTGGAAATGTTTTAACGGAACAAATTGTCAAAGATTAAAAGAATTTTACATTCTAGACTTCTCATCAAAAGTCAAAGTATAAATGATTTTAAATATATTTTAAAGAGTATTTTTGTTGTTGTATATAGTGATACAGAAAATCAAGCTGAAACAAGTTTAAACTATCTTTTATCAGAAATTGAAGGTCATGGAACTGAAGTTGAAGATATATATGATGAGTTTAAACCCCACATTAAAATAGAAAGTGAAGATGATATTATATTATCCGATCAATTTGATAGTTCTTGTTGTGTAAGTACTGTGAGTAACTTTTTGAAAAGTATTGTCGATTCTGCTAAAACCTCAACACCACAAAAACAACAAGGAAGCAAAATAAATGCTTACTATTTGCCAGAATATGGAAATGAATTAATTCGAGTTGGTCAATTATTTCCACTATGGAGTAATATCATGGTACCAGTATTCAAATGTCCAAATATGACAGCATCATCTGCTCCTGTTGAGAGTGATTTCAATCAGCTTAAAAATAGAATACTTAGAAATGAATGTAAGCCTATGAAATTGGATAAATTTGTTCTTACACATTTAAATGCCATAAGTGGCTTAATGAAAATGGTATATGATAAAATTAACAGAGAAAATAATAATAAAGTCAAAGAACAAAATTATTTTAAGTCCCAAATAGTGTCTGAAAATGATCTTCAAATAAAAATAAGAAAATGAGACCAACTAAATACTTGGAAAATTGTACCGAAATAAAAAGAGTATTGAATAGTAAAAAACTGAGATCGTCAAAAAATACTTACTTATTAAATGGAAATAAGTCTACCCCAATAAAGTTTAACAAAAAAACATATTTAATATCAAATACTTGTGCCTTTGACTCTATTGCAGCTAGTATCTGCAGTGCATATCATGACCATCCAAACTTTAATATATTTATGAACTCTTCTAATGATCCGTTTTTACAGTTTTGTAAAATGTTAGCATTATTTGGTCCAAACAAGGAAATATGTAAGTTAAGAATCACTCTGCTTGAAGAAATATTCAATTTTAAGAATATGTCGACAATGGCAAACCTTGTTAGCTATGATGCAAAGTGCAACATAGCTGATTTACTAAAAAAGCTTGGTATATTATCAGTTATAGTAAGCCAAAAGTGTGATACTTGTTTCAAAATCACAGAAATAAAAAAAAATCTGATAACGCCAAACATGAAAAAAATATCGGAAAATGGATTTCAACAGTTGGAAAAAGAAGTTATAAGTAGTTTACCTAGCAAAAGTGAAGAATGTGACAAAGAGAACTGTTTGGGGTCAAAAGTATATGAATATCAACTGAAGGAGCATATATTTATTGAAGTTTACCTCTTCAGTTATTATGGGCAAGGAATATGTCATATATCTTCAATTCCACAAACAATACAATTATTTAATGAAAAGTAAGTTACCTACCTATTTAAAACTTCTAAATAATAATTTAAATGAACCATTTTGTAGGTACTCATTGATTTCCATCGTTCACTATGTTGGAGAACCATACTCCCGGGGAACTACTGATGAAATAGGGCACTACAATGCACATGTGAGAAGGTTAAATGGAATGTGGAATATCCATGATGACCTTATAACCAAAGTTAAAATGTATAAGAACACAGAAAAAATTGAAGTGCAGCCACATATTTTATTTTATGTAAAAAATTAAAATTGTATATATTATTCATAAACTCATTTTAAAAACCAAAGATAGGTAATTTTTAAATATTTAATAAAGAAAAGTATTATAGTTTATTTTGTTATGATGTTGGATATAGGTAAATAGGTTTGATTTAAAGCAAAATTGTCAACATTGACATGTTTAATGACAACTATTTAAATTTACCTGAATTTTTTTTCCCCAGTAGGCACCTTTGGTAAACAATTATCTTCGATCGTGCACCCAAATATAAAAGTACGAATAATCACAATTTCAAACTAATACCTAATACAATTTTGTTGCACATAGTAGGTATATCATATACATGTAGGTACATCTGGGTATATTGGACTTGTTTTCTTATGTTTTTTTGACTACCTATTGAAAAGATTACAAATTGAGGTAAGGTAATAATTTTACTTTTTTTTTAAAGAATTTGTTTAATTTTAAAAATTTGTAACTGGCCACATACTATACCTTCGAGAGCCACGGGTTGGGCACTACTGCTCTATGATAAGTCTTGAAAAAGATACTGTTAAAAAGTATTCAAGTACAGATACAGATACTTATTTTCAAAAGTATTTAAAATACGTATTTGAATACTTGGAAAAAAAAGTATTTAAGTACAAATACAAATACTTTTAAAAAATATTTACAGATACTTTCAAATACTTTTTTTTTTTTAATGTGTTTTCCCTTTTTCCTTGGCTTAATGACCTTATAGATAAATTGAATTATTATCAACTAAATTAATTTTTTATTTTAGCACTGTCAAATTTTACTTAAATTTGTACCATCAAATAGGTACCTACTATAAAACTTGGACAACAATGTAATATATTATAAATATAGTGGTATACACTATATAGTATACAGTACCTATACATTCATTACTCATTAGTAATTTTATAAAATATGTGACATAGTACCAACTGCAGGCACGGATTGGGCCGGCGGGACACCGGGAGTTTTCCCGGTGGGCCAGTCCTCCTGTAGCGTGCCTTTTTTTCTTCAGAATAACAGATTTTAATTATAAATTTAAACCATACTGTGTAGACGGTATTTTTATCATATTTTATTAATATTGCATGATTTTATCAATTGTAACTTGTAAACACGGGAACAGTTTGATCCACGGCTATATTATTTTCATAAAGGGCCGACATAGGTACTGCAGATTTCCCGGGCCGAATTTATATCCCAATCCGTCCTTGGTACCAAGCTATTGTTATTATTATCAAGAAAAGTCTCAATTATTTTTAAAAACTTTTTTTTTATTAGAATAAAATTACAGTAGTTATATTATATATATATTATGTACAATTATTCTTATCATATTTTCATTTTCCAATTTATAATAAATAATTGATTGCACTTAAGCAGCATGACTTTTTCATAGTTTTCATTAGTTATATATACTACCTCTTTTTTTATATTAGAACAGCTCTACTTACACTAAAACCCTCTCTATAGGTGCAATGCTGGGCAATGGTGTATTAAACTATATGAAAACTTTTTTTAAAATTGGTAAATTTTGAAAACATGTTAACTCTTTTTGCGGACTTCTAGTGAAAAACATATTAATTTCATTTTATACTGAAGCAATTTCTGAAGATTCTTGGGATGAGTTCCAATGAAAGAAAGATGGTTTGCCATCAACAACATTTTGATTAGGTACTTAAAGATGTTTGAGAATTATTTGAAATAGATAGAGAGTTTAAATGGATGGCAGCTTCTTTAAATAATGTTAAAGCTTCACTCTTATACTCCAAACTATCTTAAAGAATGGATGCGATACAAATGATATTATAAAAAAAGCATCTTTCAACTGAGTTCAGAATCGTTTATCTATACCATTGATTTTATAATATACTAGTATAGTATATTATAAAATCAATGATCTATACCTTCAATTATTGAAAATATAAGTGGTTTAAAATAATCCATTCTTGTTAAATCCTCACTATCAACAGTATCAACCATGTCAGCATCATTCTCAATCTCTTCTTCGTCTGAATTTTCATTCAACAATAAAACCGTGTTATCAACTTCAGGTGAAACATCTTTTGGAGGAAGATTTTGAATGTTAAAAATGTTGTTAAAATACAATAGAATAAAAAATATTAACAATAATTTCTTTATAATACAAAATCAATTATTATTAAAAAAAAGTATAAATAAAAACATGTGTTTGGTTCCAACAAGTTTGTGTCATGTTTTAGCCCCTATAAGTTAAATATAAATAAATAAACATAATTACTGAAAACATTTCACAAAGTTAGAAGCATTATCGGTTGTTGTGTAGGAAACTTTTTTACTTATTTTATAATTATCATAATATACTACTATCATCTCTTGTGCTAATACATCATAACTATGATGTCTTTTAAACTGTTTCATGGCCAGTAAACACAATACTCTAGTTAAACTACTTTGCTCCATCCAACTTCCCATAATACCAATATAAGATCTAAAAAATACTAAAAATGTTAATAGTTGTTTAATTAAAAAAAATAAATATATGAATTTAGCTATATAATTAACTAATAAAATATCAACTTACTTCTTAAATATTGACCAACAATCAAAAGTTGTTGTAATATGTTCTATTGAAACCATTTCCTTTTTTAAATTGTCAACCAGTACTCCAGACATTTGATTAATTTTCTGAAATTATAAACGACGATGTTTAAACACTGCACGGTACTACGTGTTCTACAACGCAGAGTGTATTATTATTATTATTATAAATTTATTATTAAAAATAAATAAATAATTGAGTTAATTGAGTCAGGGTGAGCCAAGATTCTTAATTAGCTACAAGGTGACATCAAGAGTAGCCTGTATTGTTTTTTTAGTGTATATTTTATTTGATTAGTTGAACATCCATGTACACTATATACTGTGGACGACGTTCACTGTAATACACTGTACTGTATTTGTACTTCTCATTAAAGAGAGTTTTATTAAAATTTAGTGGACAAGATGATTAAATTGTCATACAGGTGAGGTTAGTATTTATTGGTTATTAAAAGTGTAGCATATTATAATAAATAGTAGGTATTTGATTATTGTAATAAACATACATAAAAATTGTATGTATTTCATTAATTTTTTTACACACTAATTGTGTAAATTTCATGATGACTAAATAAAATGGATGATTAGTATTAATTTACAAAGCTATGAACATTAAATTTTGCATACTGCATATTATTATATTCTACATTTAATAAGCAATAAGTACTCGCCGTGCATTAATGCAAAATATTATGTTGTTGTACTTATTTAATTTAAATAAATTATATTAAAATATATAGGTATCTACAAGGTATTTAAACAATATCATATCATTACCTATTGACAAAGAAATAATAATATCAATTAAATATATATTGATAAAATAGCATTTAAATAGGTACTCATAGAGCATGAATACATTATAAACGTTTAAGAATCTAATAAGTATTAAATAAATCAACTATAATTAATATTTATTATAGGTACATAAAAGTATTTAATACTGACAAATTGATAATGCTGTATTATGATTGTATACCTTTACATACACATAAATATATAACAAAAATATTTTTGTTTTAACCAAATACACTATAAATTACATATATTTTGCTATTCATGTTGCTAATTACATGCTATAGTGTATGTTGTTTATAATTTTCAATATTAATGGTGAGATTTGGACAATAGTACTCATTTAATTGAATTAATTGTAAATATATTACATTAAAAAATAATGGTGTACATAATCCTTACTGGGTGTAATATATAAACAATTGTTGATAAAATTATTTGTTTACACACCCAGTTAGGTACAAATATGCGTTAATTAAACGTTTATTGATCACAAAACATTCGAATTAAATCGGTTTTACACTATTGAACTCGAAAAACGTCTTTTTGCACGAACTGCTTAACAGCTCGAGATTTGTAAATGATATTCATCTCATACGATAGTCGATAGATATTAGGCTTAGGTCCTCAAACATAGATGTGTAGGTAGCTACGAGTTCGAACCCCGCTCCGGCGAATTCGGCGGCATTAAGCGGGCGGCCTATGATTTAGTATGGCCGCCCGGAATTTTTGCATTTTTTATAATTGATAATATTGTTGATTATAATTGATTGTATATACGTAAACTATTAGAATTGTATTTTAGCCGACAAATATTACAGCCGTCAAATATTTTAGCCGACAATATTTTAAAAGTCACGTAGTATGGCCCACAGTATTGGTAGCCACTCAGGGGGAAAGCCAACGAAGGGCACCAGTGTCGGCCTGGTACCGGCCCCGGATGCATTTCTTCAAAAGGGCTCCCAAAAATATTCATTATAATATTCAATACTTATCCAATATGCATAGTACTATCGCGGGGGCCCCTCGACACAAATACAGTCAGGGTACCCGGACGCGTTCGCGGCCATGGTTAGTCCGACACTGAAGGGCACGTATTACGGGCCACAGTATTTTAATCGACAAATATTTTGACCTCTGAGTGGTGTGAGTGGCCAAGCAGTAGGAAAGCAAACGAAGGGTAGGTCACCTTTTGAATTATGCGGTGGTCAGCTTAGGGATGCACTCACCCTAACTTCCCCCCTAGACCCCGAAGGGGTCAGCCCCCCAGGGTTAGGTTAGGTTAGGTTCATGTTTGTAAACAAAAACTGTAGGTTAGATATTTTATAGGCCCTCGACTGTATGACGTGTTGCTCGCACATTGTCTGCTATCTGCCGCAGGTGGATTGCTTACCTGATAACACCCTCCTCAAATATTGTCTGCTATCCGGCGCAGTCGGATTGTCTACGTAGCTGACGACTTTCACTGTAGGTGATTGACTTGCTAGACACTCAAGCACAGCCTCGACATAACGATTTTTAACATACTAAAAAGAACCGGACATGCGACGTGGCGACGGATTCAGCTCGTTTAGGTATCGATAAACATATTTTCAAAAAGATATATATAATATTTTCAATTTCAAAAAGACATTACCTCCACACCGAACAAATCGCCGCGCCTTATCAAAAGTCTACACCGCCAAGCGTTATCAAAATAAGTTGGATTTCTTTTTCTCCTGACCGTTTCTAATCAACTCTTTGACTTTTGACCGTTCTTTGACTTGCGAGTGTAACACTGTAACAGGCCGCACTTTTAGAATTGCAACGACAACGACATTGTCATCATCATAATCATAATATATATGTCTACTACATATCCAAAATCGGTACACGCTTAGAAAGACACGGCTCACTGGCCACTAGTAAAATTATAAAATTATTATTGATGATACATATTGCATAAAAATATTCTTTTTTATAACTGAACTTAAAATAAAATTTTAAGTTTCCAAATAACTTTTAATTTAGCTGAGTTAAGAAAAAAATTAACCATAACTTTGGACTTTTTAAAATTTTTTCTATCAACTTAACTTAACTTAATCTAACACAATGAAAATTATCAACAACTTGCCCAGCCGTGATAATAATTTATGATGCAAATTATGTAAGGTTAAGTCTAACTTTGGTAATTAATCATAATTCATAACTATAGCCTTGAAAAAAAAACAATTGAGTAATTTAAAATATACCAATATCGTGATGTTTGAACAATGTGCCAGTGCTGGAAAATTTTCTACTTTCCGGGATTCCGGAAAAACCAGGAAGTAGCAAATTCTAAAAATAGCGTAGCAAAATGTAGCAAATTCGTAGCAAATTTTTGATACCAATATCGAGATGTTTGAACAATGTGCCAGTGCTGGGAAATTTTCTACTTTCCGGGATTCCGGAAAAACCAGGAAGTAGCAAATTCTAAAAATAGCGTAGCAAAATGTAGCAAACCTGTAACAAATTTTTGACACCAGTTTTGCATCGATTTAAGAAAGTGCCAGTGCTACGTCAAGTTAGCACTGGCATGTTTGTTTCCGATATTCCGGAAAAACCAGGAAGTAGCAAATTCTAAAAATAGCGTAGCAAAATGTAGCAAATTCGTAGCAAATTTTTGATACCAATATCGAGATGTTTGAACAATGTGCCAGTTCTGAGAAATTTTCTATTTTCCGGGATTCCGGAAAAACCAAGAAGTAGCAAATTCTAAAAATAGCGTAGCAAAATGTAGCAAACCTGTAGCAAATTTTTGACACCAGTTTTGCATCGATTTAAGAAAGTGCCAGTGCTACGTCAAGTTAGCACTGGCATGTTTGTTTCCGATATTCCGGAAAAACCAGGAAGTAGCAAATTCTAAAAATAGCGTAGCAAAATGTAGCAAATTCGTAGCAAAATATTAATGTATGATTTGATGTTGTAGCATTAAGTGCCAGTGCCAACTTAACGGATGTGCTGGGGGCCCACCAAGAGGTCCCAGTTGTGAGCCAGAAGTTTACTTCCAAAGGAATTTTAATTATACAGCTAAATAAATTCGATATACGAACGATTAGTAAATAGCAGCTGCCAATAATCACTATAGCAGTATAATAGCCTATGGAGTATGTATGTATAATAGGTACCTAGTTAGTGGATTATGATTCTTGATTATGTTTTTATTTATTTAATTGATTAATTAGGTATTATTGATTTTGTGTTTTTACTTTTTACGAAGTAATTGAGTATTTGAGTGAATAAATAATAATATTATTTGACACTTCTCTTTAGTCTTTAAGTAAATTCCGAATTTGTTACATTATTTTAAAATATTTTTAACTGATAATAATAAATGAATTTCATCATTTAAATAATAGCTATAATATAGTATTTACTGCATAAGTCATAACTCATAATGCATAATATAGTAAATGTTTATAAATACGAACATAATATTTGTCCCGCATGGCACATTACCCAGAAACGACAATCGATCTGAAAAGCTATGATTAGTTGGGAAACCCAGGCACCCAGCTTGCGATCGTGTCGATTCTCCTTATCTTATAAACAATTATTATTAAAAATTAAAATACTGGTTACGTAAAATTGACAAAACGTATATTAATATTAATGTATACCCTATACAGAGACCGACTTTTAACAACATGATATTATCATTCAACATTCGTCATTCGTCTTAACTGCACAGTGACAGTGTATTCTGTAGTATCAATTGACCACTGTTATTTATATTTTAATTATTTACTTTGGTGTTATTAATTAATTGTAATAACTAATAATGGCTTCTCGTTCTCAACACTTGAGTGGATGCGCTAAGAGAAAATTAAAAGCTCAAAAAGAAAATGCAACTAAAACAATGTCTGGATTAGATCGATTTATAAAACCAATAGTTTCGGTCGAGGCAGCAGCTAATCCAAAAAAATATAATATTGGTAATAACAGTAAAGGTAAGTGTTAACTATTTTTCAAAAATAATTATAGAATGCTTTAATAAAAGTGATACAACTATGAACTAAAGGATTATTATTTTTGGTACCTACCTAGTACCTAACTAATCAACAGTTTAAGAATTAATAAAAATCCTTTAAATATAATTCATTTTATTTGGGTAGGGCTATATAAAAAATAAATTATTTTCAAGTGTTTATGTTTAATAAAAATGATATAAGATCAATAGAGGATAAGTGTGCTTATTGAAATACTACCCTAATAGCACAATCCTCCCACGGGAAGTTCCTATTTTATTCCCGCGTGGGAAGACACTAATGGGAAGTTAACAGGTAGCCATTTATCTTACACCGAGAAGACTCAATAATTTATACATGTGCATATATATGCATATATATATATATAATAGTTATATAGGTCAATGTCATTAAAATCATAGACCAATTATTAATATTATAATCATATTATGCACGCATATATATAATGGGTTATAAGTTAGGCTAATATTTTATGATTGGTTTTTTGTAAAGCATTCTTTCCCTCGCGCGTGGGTTTCCCTGCCGTAGTTGGCTACACCGGTTTTGGCAGTTGGGCTCGATGTAGGTAGAACCTACATCGTGGGCACCAGATTGTTCTATGGCACTAGCGAGAATAGATAGCGACTGCATAATAGGGAACCATGACAAATTAAATTTTGTCATGTACAAAACTAAATAAAAAGTAAAAACTTCGTTATTTCTGTGATACAAGTATACAACACGTACGTACCTAATACCTATACGTATAATACGTTCGACGGCAATTTAATACGGCATGGATAATTTAAGGTAAGCATAGATTAATACAGTAGTAAATAATACACCAAACACCAATACATGCATAAATACTTCTTAATATTATGAAATATTTAGATCAGTAAGTTAGTATGTGAACTAGCTGTAACTATTGGTCCTGCTTTTGTTAGCTTTAGTCGAGGGGTAAACACCTTGGGGGTAATCAGTGTACAAGGTGATGGTAATCATGGGTAATCATGGATAATCATAGGTAATCTTTGTAGTAAATCTAAGGCACTATAAAGTATCTATAGTGCTATAAACATCTATAGTGCTCTAATAAATCATGGGTAATCATAGGTATAATCATTGAAATCGTAATCTGGTATACAAAACTTCTGTCAGGTATTTACCCCTCGACTTTAGTTTTATAATTAATTTTACTCTGTAACCAATATCAATGTCACTGTTACTCTTTTTGGTTGCACTTACAAAAACATATTTATGATTTACAGGCGTGGATCTAAGAATAATATATATTATATAAGGAGGTTATCTGTATAAAGATGAAAAATTTACTTAAAGTATACAAAAGCATAGGTATTAAGCATAAGTTTTTATAGTGACTAAAATATTCAACATCTATGCATATTATAATAATTTATTTAATAATACTTCACTGCACTTCTCCTGACCAATTTGAATGCAACAAGACCCCATACAACAAAATTCATTCTCCAGTTTCGGAAATCTAGCGAAAAATAACTATTTTTTAAACGGTGAAAAATTAAATTATTTATTTATTCATTTACACATTTATGTATCTACTTGATAATCCCTTTTTAATGAGCTATCAACCAACTCTCTAGCTGTCATAGTTTAGGAAGAAAATTAAAAAATAGAAATTTTGAAATTGTTCATTCCGACGTTTTTGTGGATTCAAATGGGAGATTGTAAATTCCGCCCGAAATGAACAGGTAAAAACAAGGTCTATGGTAAATTCCGCCCCAAAAAATATCCAAGTAAAAAAGGTACATGTAAATTCCGCCCGAAAAAATATACAGGTACAAAAATAGTTCCGCCCGGAAAAATAAATATTTTTAAACTAAGCGTTCCGTGAATGTACGACGCGACCGTACTTTTCGCGACGCGGTGCGTGTTATAACTTATAGTATTGGGAAGTCACAACATTTTTGAACACGAAACAATCGTATCTCAAACGATAATCGTCAATCATGTCATATCTTATCAGCTTTGACTGCAATATTGTGGATTTAATAATTATTGGAAATTTCAGATAGAAATATTATAAATTGTGTTCAGTACACGTCCTAGAGTCTTATACGCTTATACCTAGTACCTACGCTATAATGGCTCAATTTATCGAATCAGAACGTGGAAATATACTTTTAGTATTAGACAATTTTAAATTTTCTAAAGTAAATAGAACTTTAGCTTCTGGATTAACAAAATGGCGATGTATAGTCAAAACTTGCAAAGCTTTTGTGAAAACCTTTGGTGAAACTACGAACATCGCTGAACAAAATGTTGATCATGATAAACATAGTGCAAATAGGCAAGTACAATATTATACATAATATACAACTTAATTAAATAATATATTTTAAAATTATTAATTTTTTAAAACCTGAAATTATAATTGTGTTTTTAGTGATCAAAATATACAACGGCAAATTGTGTCAGTATCGGCAAAACGTAAAGCTGTTGAAGATAGTAATGAGAAACCTAGTAAAATAGTGTGTACTGTTATTAAAAGCATTCCTCGATCTGAAGCGTTGCAAGTAAGTGACTTGCATAATATCAAGCGAAATCTTTACAATGCAAAGCGAAAGAAATTCCCTCCTTTGCCAAAATCTGGGGAAGAAGTTCAAAATATGCTGGATGATATACAGGTTGTAACTAATTGAGATGAAAATTTTATTCTTAGTAATGACAAAGTAAATGGTATTATAATTTTTGGGTGCCAAACAAATCTAAAAATGTTATCAACAGCAGAATGGGTTTACATGGATGGTACATTTGAATATAGTTCTAAATTTTTTTTGCAACTATTTACTATACATGGCTATTTTAATGGTCATTATATACCTTTAGTTTTTTGTTTATTAAAAGCAAAAACTCAAAATATTTATTTGCAATGTTTTAAATTAATAGTTGATCTTTGTATTCATGATAATTACTTATTTGAGTCAAAGTATGTTGTTATTGACTTCGAAAAAGCTATACACAACGCATGTAAATCCATCTGGCCGAATATTCAAATTTATGGTTGTCGTTTTCATTTATTACAATCGTAGTATAGGTATGTTCAAACAATAGGATTAAGTGTAGAGTATAAAACCGAAGCCTCGACTATTAGAAATTGGATAGTTAAATGTTTTGGATTAGTTTTTTTAGAGCCCGAGATGGTTTTTGATTACTTTGAAGTATTTTTAATGAGTTCTAAGCCAAATGATTATAGATTAAAACAATTTTCTGATTATTTATTAAATAATTATATAAGTAATGACGCTGCTTTTCCTCCAAATATATGGGCTGCTGCTACAGCAGATTTGAACAGAACGACTAATGCGTGTGAGTCGTTTCATTCCAATTTTAATAAAAGTTTTAATTCTAGTCATCCTCATATTTTTATATTTTTAGACAAACTTAAACAAATTCAAGTAGAAAATTACATAAAAATAAATAGTATAAATGAACCACATAAATATAGAAATTCAAAATCAAAAAAAAAAAATATAAACATGCAAAATATAATTAGAAAATATAAAAATAATGAAATATCTATAGATGATTATGTAGGAAACGTGGCTCATTATTTTGGGGATTTTAACAAAAAAATAAATAAATAGTATGTAAGTGATATTTTGACTCGTATTTATTATTATAATTATTACTATTTTAACAATTTTTAACAATTTTATATGCTATACAATATACACGACTCATAATAATATGTGCTAATTATTTATGATGATTTTATTTTGACTTGTTTTTATTATTATAAATATTAATATTTTTACTATTATATTTTTATTTTGTTATATGCACATGCCATGTTATAATTATTGTTTATGATTTTATTTTGACTCTTTTTTATTATTATAAATATAAATATTTTTTACTATTATATTTTTATTTTCGGGCGGAATTTACATTCACCTTTTTTTACCTGAATTTTTTTTAGGTGCGTGAAGTTAGCGGAAAAATTCGAGCACTAATTTCCGCTATAGCACCAAATTTTAGTGCTAAATTAGCGCTATTCAATGGTACCGTTTTCAAAATTAGTGCTATATTTCCCTCCGAGTTATGGGGTTTCCGGTATTTCGTCCCAGCGGGTGCACCATCAGCACCAAAATCCGCTATACCACTGAATTTTAGTGCTAAATTAGTGCTGTTCAATGGTACCGTTTTCAAAATTAGTGCTATATTTCCCTCCGAGTTACGGGGTTTCCGGTATTTCGTCCCAGCGGGTGCACCATCAGCACCAAAATTCGCTATAGCACCGAATTTTAGTGCTCAATTAGTGCTGTTCAATGGTACCGTTTTCAAAATTAGTGCTATATTTTCTTCTGAGTAATGATCTGTTTATTATTATTTTTTCCCATACACGATTTTGTAGTTTTAATTTTAATTTATTATTGTGTCTCATAACTTTTATTCTTATATTTTTTTTTTTTATTAAATTTTTTTTTTATTGATCTATATATATATATATATATATATATATATATAACATGGCAGCAAGGGCCATTAGTTAAAAAATATTTTGTATTTTATTATACCATACAAAATATAACTAACTTGACTTTCATTCGAGTTGTGTTAGTTGTACTATACATTATTTCACACTGAGGTAAGTTTTTTTTTATTTTATTACTTTTTGTAAGATTTACACTTATCATATTTTATAATCATGATACATTGTGGATCTATTATGTACCTATTTTATAAAAAAAACACCTAGAACTTAGAACCTAGAATTTTGTTAAGTGTTCGTAGGCGGGATACGTATCGCGGGGTCGGCTTGTTTACCGATAACCGCCTGATAACTATTCAGTATTCCACACCCCCCTTGGAGCCAGTGTTCAAGGCCACAATCATCCGATTCGGTCGATAAATGGAGTTTCGTAAGTGACTAAGAGAGAAAGAAAATGATTTGGGCTATATCATGGAGGAATATTTTCGTTAAGTTTTATCATCCTTGCATAACACCACTGTTATCATTATAGACGTAGTTTTATCACAATTTATGATAGTGCTATCTGCAAGTTGCAGCAGCCGGTCTGTGCATACAGTGGCCCAAGTTACATAATAGCAAACATAGAATATTATAGAAGCGACACTCGCCCCTCCACTTTAATTATTTTTATTTCGTGGCGGACTGATTGATGTTGTAAGCTTGGCGGTAAGACATGATGTTAGGAACGCTTTTATCGCTGAAACGGACCGCTCGAGACCAGCCCGCCAAGGTATAAAAAAAAAGTTCACTGTCTACTAACTACCTAAGAATAAATAACCATATTATAATATATATAGTAAATAACTATATAATAATAATGTCATAATAACTATCTACCTATATTATTTTATGATGGTTCCATACATATTATATAAACATATTTTATCAATTCCTATACATGATAAAATGTCCAAAATATTTTTAATTTTATTAATTTAATATAATTATATAATAATATAATAAAAATCAATTTTAGATATTGGTATAAAACTTATTACTGTAGTAGAAACATGAAAGTTTCGCTGAATGTTTATACTGATATTTTCTATACATGATTAAATTTTCAAAAATTTTCAAATCTTTTTAAGCTACTTATAGACATTTGAAATTTTCAATCTTTTTAGTTTTTTTTTTTTTATAAATGACAATACAATTTTATTCGTTGGGTAAAAATGCTTCAAAATTTAATCCCAGGTTCCCCATAAGTTTATATAATAGCAGTTGGAAAATATCAAAAATACATAGACACATTATTTTTTTATAAGCATTTAAAGTTCGGATTAATAATTGAATAATTATTTTGTAGTTAAAAAATGATAAAATATTCAACATTTATAGCTAAAGTTTGAAAATTTAAAACAAGGATCCATGCATATAGGTTATATATAAATTAATTTATTCACAGTAATATTATCAAGATATATACTTAGTAATATCCTAGACCTAGGCTAATTGACCGTCAACGCTCAGAATCATTTTCTTATATACAATTATATAATATCATTAAATTCAAATTTAACACCATCCACCATCCATTATAGTGACTCACTTGGAACCTACTGTACAGTAGAGTCAGAGTGAAAGTTTACAGTTCAAGAATATAATTCGTATAATTAGAGTAAATAGTTAAAAAAAAAAAAAAGCTCCTCAGTTATTGATTTTTATAATCAATAATAATTATTCGCGGTTTGCGAGGATCGAGCGAAGCGAGGTCCGAGTAATGAATACAATTTTTATGTACGGTAAATTTATTAGAAATACGGTAATACTGGTTACACTGTACGGTCAAATTCTGGCAACGCTGCTGACTGCCATTTTGTCTGTGTTTATGTTGCTTTTTCGCGTCTTGCGTGATACGTTTGCAGACAATATTTTCGACATTTCAACTCAACTGTCATTTTTAAATTTTTTGTTAACACAAAGTTTTAATACTGCTTGTCAAGTATTAAAAAACAAATCACACGTAAGAATGCACCATACTTAAATAGCTTGCTCAACTTATTTCTACCATAATGGAAATCTTTTCAAACATTACTCATTTGTTAAGTTATGTTTGACTAACAAATGTTTGGTTTTGAACTGATTTCTTTCATATCGGTCCGATACACTTTAAAATTGTCTTTTAGGTTCTTAAAGTTAGATCTAATGCTCTTATATTCTCTGGAAATGTCTGCGGACATATATTTATTTTTGTTTAAGTTACAATCATTCATATAAAGAGTAACTGCTGGGTAATAATTATTAACCCATTTTTCTCAAAATTGTGTACAATCTTGATCTGGTTATTTCAAAACACTCCACAAGATGTCCTGATATATTTATATTCTATAGAAATTTCTGCTGGACAGATATTTCTGTTTGTTAAGTTACAAACACATCATTAATACTTATGGTGACTGCTGGGTAATAATATTGTTAACCCATATTTCTCAATATTTTGTCCAATCTTCATCTGATAATTTCAATATACTCCTCAAGATGTCATGATTCTTTTTTAACCAATGATTTAATGGATATTTTTTTTAGGTTAAGTTAATGTAAGTAGTATATTAGTTGATTGGTTGAGTTATCGGACCATATTAATATTTCCCTGGTGGAAATTTGTTGAGCTGGCCTCAACATTGCTTATGGTGCAAAATGTGATAGATAAATTAGAAGTCCAAGTACATGAATTATGAATGGTTATACGTGAAACCTATAGTAAAATAGCTCCCTACTTGCATATTTCTGCCTTAAATTTTTTGAACACAATTTATTAACACAAATTTGCAATAGACAAATCAAAAAAATTATACTTTTCAATATTTTCCCAATTTTGTTTGTGTAAAATTTTGGGATGGTGAATGCTTCAATTTTCTACTTCAGCATTTTTCTATCAAGCTAAATTTGATTATCCGTTGAAAGCAATGTTACAATAATAAAAAATTTCCTACCTATGTCCTACATGAATAATTCAAAAAAGTCAAAATTATTATATAATTAGATATAACCATGTCTATAAAACGTTTAGATTAATATTTTCAATAAGGCCATTCATTTATAATTTGGGTACAAGAAAATAAGAAAGTTGATTTTGTTAAAATATGTGTTTATGTAAAACTTTCCATTGTCCATACATATTGTTTTTGTTTTTTCCAATTATTATGAAATTTTAATAAGTACTAAACATTATTTCATTTTGATTTTTCAAAAGTAACAATAAGGTGTATTTAAATTAATCATCAAGATACATAATACTGTAGCTTTTTTTCTACAGTAAAAAGTGACTTAAAAAAACATAAAAAAAACATAGGTACTTTAATTTCTCCACTTAGAATCTATATGTTAAATATTACATTTAAATGCTAATTTCATTTTGTTTTTCCAAAAAGTAAAATAATACAACAATATAGGAATGATATTTACCATAGACTTTGAAATTTGAATAATATTATTTAATTATGCTTTGAGTATTGGAATATGAGTACATTGAACGGTAGATCCATTTTGTTAAATTATTTAAGATTTGTTTATATCTTATTATTTCTTTTATTTACAGCATTTTAATTAATTAGAATGTGCATAGCTATAATTCAAAATGTAATGCAAATATTATTGTGCAGTTCTTATATTGTAATAAATTGCTAATAGCCTCCATTTTACCAGGGTATAAATAAAAATAGCCATTTTAAAGGGTCATTAATTTAGGATATTTGAGAAAAAAACTATTTTAAAATCAATTGAATTTCTCTCACTGCTAATAATTTTTTGGTTGGTTTAGATTGATACTTGTCTGATATTTTGAGAGAGTACAAAATTATTATTTGTGTTGTTATGAAATTTTTTATCATATTTTTTATCATATTTTATTTCAGGTAAATATATCCATCTAGCTATAAAAAAAACTAATATTTGACAACAGTTAAATCTGGCAATCTCAAAAAATGTGGTAGCAATATTTCTCTTATTTTAACTGTTTCTAAATTATTCAAGAAATGCATTAAAAAAAGATTAATGTCTTTTCTAAATAGACTGTAATTTTTTTTCACCAAATCCATTTGATTTTTGTTCTAACATGTCCACTATAGATCCCTTTATTAAATCATAGTAATTTAGATTAAAAAAAATTAAAGTTTTTGGCATTTTTCTTGATTTTAAAAAAGCTTTTGACTCCATTGACCATGTTTTATTGATTAATAAGATGGAATTTTGTGGCATAAGAAGCATGGCTCAATTGTATTTCAGTGTCTCGGGTACCTACAGTACTTGGCCCATTATTATTTATTATTTATATAAATTGACTTTTAAACAAATCCCTAGATGATGAAATATTTTTTTTATGTAGATGACAGTAAAATATTCTGATCAAAAGTCATAACTATGAAAATGTATATAATACAAATTTAAGTATATTTTTTTTAATTTAGGTAATGAATAATTCTTATCGTATACCTAAATCCTAATTTATCTCTTTAAAGTTTAAATCCATACTTTTAACTCTAAATCTTAAAATGATCATTGTGTTTGCTTACCTTTGGAAAAAGTCAACTGTATAAAATATCTAAGTGTGTACATTAACTTGAAATAAAATGTATCACATATAATTTATATTTAAAATTGTATATGTTTAACATGTAAAATATTTAAATAAATTTACTAAAAAATTATTATTCAAATTTTGATAGTTTAAAGTTTTAAAGATGTGCTTGATATCAGAACCCTTAGAATTATCTTGCTCTGGCTCAATCAGTTTTTTCTTATGGAACTTCTGTGTGAGATTCTACATACTCCTCGTAAATGACTGTACATCTACTACAATCAATTTTTTGATTAAGATCATATTAGGAAAACCTAAATTATATCTTACTATTTTCATCATAAGCTTAGAGTTGGAACTATTGTTCAAATTTATGAAAGCGTTATTTTATAGTATTTGTATAAATGTAATATAAGCAAATTTCGTCCTACTTATTTGTACTCGTATAATACTAGATAAAAAAATATTTGTAATTTAAATATTCCACATTATAATAATTAATAATAATACTTTTGAAACTCAAAGCACAATAATTAAATATGTTCTTTTAATACGTATTTATAATATTAATTTGGCGCACTTTGATAATTTTAATAGCAATAAGCAAGGCTGGGCATTAACGAGTTAAAAAGTTAAAGTTAAGTTAAAAAGTTAATTTTGTTTTAACTTTTTAACTTAACTAGCTACTTTTGGATTTTCATTAACTTAACTAGGTATTAACTTACTAAATATTTTTTTTTAATAAACATAAACTTAATGAATTAATTTGTTATTGTAAGAAATCAGTTAAGTTAATTTATTTTGTTTTTAATATTTTTAATATTTCATTTTTGAGTTAATTTGCTGTCATGTCGAAATAATATTTGCCGTGAATTGTTTAAAGTTAAAAATTTTATAATTTTCCAATCACTCTGTAGGTACTCTAATGGAACACCTTGTTTATTTTTAATTTTTAATAAAAGGTTTTATGTTATTAAATTATTACATCAAATAACAATAATAAATAATAATATAGGTAATATATAGTATATATATTTATTATTTATATAATGGATTTTTTTTCAATTATAAACATTGTTATACAAAACTATAAAAGTTATTATTAGTTATTTCTTATTACTTATAACTTATAAGTTATAATATAGATAACTACTGTTCTTAAAAATACAATATACCATACAGAAATGCTGTATAAAATATAAACATCATGTTCTGTAATTTAGCTCTGGTTTGGTAAAAAAATAAAGTACTCTAACGTTGTGTAAAAAAAAAAAATAACTTTTTTAACTTTTTGTAATTGGTGCATACTTAACTTAACCGAGTTAAAAAAAATCATTAACTTGCCCAGCCTTTGCTATAAGATACTTATTAACAACATTTCCTATTGTATTTAACCTGTTTTGAAGTTTTTTTTTTTTTGTTTAACTATCTTTTTAGTATTTTTTATTTTGTACAAATCGTCTATATAACATTTAATTCAAAGCTGGACAAGTTAGTCACTTTTTTTAACTAGTTATAGTATTAAGTTACTTCAATATAAAAAGTAACTAATTTAGAATATAAGTAATTACTGAAATTTTCCAAAGTTATAACTTAGTTAGATAGAAGTTAGTTTGGTGAAAATAGTGACATAAATTAGAGTAGAAGTTAGAAGTTAGTTTTTTTAAGTTCAAAATATAAATTTAAAAAAAAACATTTTTTCAAATTGTATTATTAAATAAATTTGATAATTATTAAGTAGGCAGGTAGGTAGGTAACTAACTTGAATTATTGGTGATGAATGAAATATTAAATTAAACAACTGTCAACATTTCAAATGATAGTTTGATCAAATGTTTCAAATAGGTAAGCATTAATCTTAATTTCTTGGAATATCAGTCATTAGTATATAGAAAGCTTAACAAAATAAGAAATTCAAAAATTCAATAAATTAAAAAAAAAACTACAAAAAAACTAGTAACTTATTATTTTTAACGAATTAAATTTGATTATTTTACACATTAAATTCAATTAGTTAAGTTGCAAAGTTAATATGAATTAAAACTAACTAGTTTGTGCCTAGCTTTGACACTTATAATATCAACTCAGCCTATCTGTCACACACAGGCAATTTCTGCTTATTTAGATGAGCTTGCAACTGTTTGTTTTATTTATCTGTTCTCTATAACTTCAATTTTTTATCGCTAAATAAATATATATAAATATATATTATTATTAAATAAATTAAATAACTGAATTAAAAATAAATTTGTTGAATAAGCAACATACCTATATTATATTTAAAAACATATAGGTAGCATAATTATTTGAAATTATAGTTTTCTTCTTCACTGTACATTTTTATGTGAGTCTAGTAAATTTACTCAGCTAAGGTGAATTATCTTTTATTGTACAAAAAAATATTGTTTTACTGGTATAAAAATTATAAGTTTAATACTTCATAGTTCATATATTAGGAATATTAAAAAAACTGCACTATAATATCTGAATTATATTTCAATTTTGAGCTACTGACTCTCCAATTAATTTAAATACTGAATAAATATTTTTTTCTAGTTCTGATTTTTTTTTTATATTATTTTTCACAGTGTTAATATTTATAATATATAATATATGTATTATACAAAATGAAACGAGGTAGGAAGCCCACTGTTTCAAATGAAGAAATGTCTTCTATTTTGAAAGATTATAAAGATGAAATCATTATAAATAATAAATTAATAGCACCATCAAGTTCTTTATGGAAAACTTTGATTGAAAAAAATAATTGGAATATACACCCAAAAGCACTATGGACACGAATTCATAAGTTTTCTCCATATTTTGACGATTTTTTCAATAATAAAAAACAACATATTCAAACAGCTTTTGATGATAATGATTCTGATCCAGCTATGAGTGATTTAAACAGCTCCTTAGATCAAGAATCCCAGAATGATGATACTTTAGTTCATACAGTTTTTATATCAGCAGAAGAATGGAAAATTATGCAATGCGATGATGAGATAAAAAATAAATTAAAGCCTGGAATTTGGACCAATACACTTGCTGATGCTATTTATGATCAACTAAGATTTAATTGTGCCTGGTCGTTTAAGTCTCATGAAGTTCCAATTAATGAAAATTCTGCATATTTTTTCCATTTTAATGCCATTTGTACAGATACGGAGTGTTTTACAAAAATTCGTGGAGAGGTACCGAAGCATAAAAATTTAGCAGATCCACTGTAATTTGGTTTAACTATAACATTTTATGTATTTGGGAATAATAATGTGCAGCATCTAAAAAAAAGACGTTTTAGAGGTAACCGTAGGCAAGAGATAGCCAAAAAACTTTTGAATACTACCTCCAGTTCATCTTTATATAGAAAAGAATTAGCAAGCCAATTATCAAAAGATTTATTTGATGTAGAGAGTCCTTTACTTCCTCGATTAGCAACTATCAGAAAAGCTAAAAGTGAAAAACGTTGTGAAAGTCGCCATGATTCTAATGTGATTTTATCGTTGAATGCTATGCAAAACTGTGATCCTTGGCAAATGATAATAAAAAATATTGGTATGCAACCTTTTTTTATACATTATTGGACTCCAGATCAACTAAGAGTATATAATGCATTTGTTAAGAATGAACGAGCTGCTAAGATTTCCATAGATGCCACTGGTAATGTTGTGAAGAAAATTGATCGGCCCTCCGGATTATCTAGGTACATTTTTCTTTACTTAATTGTAATCAAATTGCCAAATGAATCTGAAGGTCAAATTTCAGTAGCACAAATGTTGTCAGAGACACATAATACCAATAAAATAGCTTATTGGCTCTTAGAGTGGCGAAGAAATGGTGCTCTACCACCTAAAGAAATTGTTATAGATTTTTCTATGGCACTAATAAATGCAGTTTGCATGGCATTTGCTGGTTGCAGTGAAGGGAGTTCCATGTACATACAAAGATGTATGAATTTTTTAAATAAATCTGAAAGTTACAAATTACCATCTTGTTTCATTCGCGTTGATATTGCACATGTTTTAAAATTTGTTACTCGGTGGAAAGTGTTTAATGGGCCAAATATTCGCCGGAGGGTCAAAGAATTTTATGTAAGAGCGATTGGACAGTTATCAATGGCTACAGATTTAAACGAGGCAAAATTGATTATAAAAATTATATTTATTGTCATGTTGTCAAAAGATGAAGGGCAATTAAATAACGAAAATACACCATCTGAAGATGCAAAACATTTTTTAGTGCAACGATTTGCATGTGGGATTCAGCAATCCATTGTCAATAGTGTTGTAAATTTACAAATTGAAGATTGCAACCACGAACTAGAAACCTCGAATGATAACCTAGATGAGTTTTGTTTAATTGAAATAAAAAATTGGATTTCAAGTATTTTAATTATAGCAACAGACTTAGCAGATACAAGAGGTTCAAGAGATAATTTAATGTATTTACCAAAGCTATTGACTCCATTCAAACAATTGTGTTACAAGTAAGTTTTTGATTAACCATTGGCTATTAGAATAATACTATTATGTTATTAATTTAAATAATAGACACTGGTAATAATATTATTGAAAATTATTTAAAACTGTTTGGTATCAACATTCTTAAAACTAAATAATTTTTATTTTAATTCTTCAAATATAATTTATTATTTACATAATATGTAGATAAGATGTTAAATTTCTTTACTATAAGGGCACAGGAAAATAATGGAAAAAAATAAATATTAAAAATTGTTTCACAAATGACAAAGTAGAGAACAATTTAAAAAAAAATTAATATCATACACCATTATCTGCAAAATAATATTTTATAAATATAATTAATGTTCAATTGATTTGTATTTATGAAGGTTGCCGTTATGGTCATCTATAATGTGTAGTTCTTTTGGATATGGAAATTTGACAGCGTCATCAGCTTCAGTTGAAAGTCATATTAATGAATTAAAAAATCGATCAGCAATTGAAAAAAATATAAGGATTGATGATTTTGTCAAATGTCATTCATTATTTCTTGAAAGTAAAGTATTAATATAATAATAAACATTTATAAACCTTAATATGCTGAGCAAAAATGAACATGTGTTTTAAGAGACAAATTAACGGTTTACGGTTTTTCTATTTTGATTTTTCTATTGAATAATCTGCATAATTTAGAAACCATCAATCAATACTCAAAAGTGGAGTTATTTTTTATAAAATATTAATTTAATACATGTTTTAGATGCATAATGACAAATGGGGCGGTAGCTAGACGGAGAGTCGGGCGACTTGTCCGGCCCTTTTCGAACGAGGACCAGGAGGGCCCGTTTCCAGCGAGGCGGGAAGGTGTGGCCTTGCAGGCATGTGTTCATCACCTGGAGTACAGCCCGGGGACGTGTCGATATGGCCTGCTTGAGGACCTCGTTCGGAATGCCAGAGGGCCCGGCTGCCTTGCCAGCGGGGAGTCGCTTTGATGCCCATACGAGTTCTTCGATTGTGAAGTCCGGAACCACCTTTGTGAACACCAGAGTGTTCCGCACCGGGTCAAAGGCCTCAAAAATATCCAGCACTGCAGCGGAGGGAGCGGCGTCCCAGTCGGTCACTGGAGCAGCGGGGAACAGGTGGTCGGCTATGGTCGGCTCGAGGCCTCTGGTGGCTGTTCCGGATCTGCGGGGGCCGAGACGCTTCATGACGAGCTTGTACGGCTTGCCCCATGGGTCGGTGTCGACCTGACGGCAGAGCTCGAGCCAGCTCCGGCTTTTTGAGTTTTTGATTTCGCGGCGAAGCCGCGCCCGAGAAGCAGAGAATGCCACTCTGGCTTCCAGGAGCCCTGGCTGACCAGGCCGCTTAAGGGCCGCTTGGTACGATCTACGGAGTGTGAAGCAGGAGCGGCGGAGCTGGGCGATTTCTTCAGACCACCAGTGGACCGGGGTCCTTCCCCTGGGGCCGAACGTACGCCGCGGCATGGAGGCCTCGCAGGCGTCCGTCAGGTAGTCATTTAATGCGGCAGCGGAAGACAGAGCGCGGCAGGTGCTTGTACCGCCAGGGGCTGTAGTCAGCGGAGTGTTGGCCAGGTAGGTGGACAAAGCGTCTCCATCTCGTTTCCTCACGGACCAACCGCGCTGCACGTCCGAGGTTTGGACTAGCGGTGGAGGTGGAGGTAACGGCAGTGCGGCGGAGTTAAGGCACACGTAGGCATGGTCGCTTAACGAGTCATCGTCCAGGACACTCCGGCCGGATATAGGGAGGCCTCGATAGAACGTCACGTCAATGATGGAGGTGGCTGTTCCCCTGACGAACGTTGGGGTGGTGCCCGAGTTCGCGAGCAACAGGTCGAGGCTGGAAGCCAAGTCGGACAGCAGACGGCCTCTGGGGTTGCCTACCACAGAGCCCCAATCGACGGACCAGGCGTTAAAGTCGCCTGCCAAGATGATATTGCTATTGCCGCGGGCGCGGACAGCGGCTTCGAGGTCGCCCAGGAAGGTGGCGTACTCCTGGATGGTAGTGCCCGGCCGCCAGTAACAGCTGAAGACGGAGAGTTCGCGGAAGGCCATCCAGGCGTAGCCTGCACCGGAGCCTCGATCGCTGTAGGCCAGGTCGGAGCGCTGGGCTATGCCCACTGCTGCCTTACGGTCGTCGCTGTAGCTCCATCTTGCGTCGCAGCCCGACCTCCTGAATGGTTCGCTGATGAGTAATAGGTCTGCGTCCGTTTCGCCCGCGGTCTGGGCCAGGATTTGCTCGGCCGCATGGCTCCCGTTCAGGTTGATCTGAAGGAAGTTAATCATATGGGTTGAGCGGACGGGGAGGGCTTGAGGCCCGCGGCTAATCGCCTGGCTGCACAGGCGCCAGAACCGGGCTTGTGGTTGACTCTGGGGAGCCCAGCCTCAGTGCACGCCAGGCAGCTATCGCCGGACGCCTTGCAGATGTTCATGGAGTGGCCCGTCTCGCCGCAGCGCCAGCAGGCACCGGAGCGGTCGGGGGCGGTGCAGGCCCTGGAATTGTGTCCGAAGGCGTGACAGCGAAAACATCTTTCTGGAGGGCGAGTCCTGGGCCTAACGCGGCACATGGTCCACCCCACTGGTATCTTGGTGATAACGCTAGCGGCGTATCTGGTCATCGTTGCAGTTGCGACCTGCTGGCCCGAGCGGGTGGGCCAGATGCGCACCTCGCCGATTGACTCGCGCTCGGCGGCAGCTGCGGGGTCGTCTTGGCCGGGCACAGCGGCGCGTAAGGCCTCTAACACTTCCGCTGCGGAGGACGCTGCATCTAGGTCCAGAATTTCGACCTCGACTTTAACGCCAAGTTGGAGAACGTCTCCAACCGAGCCTCCAAGCTTCGTCTTAATCGCCGAGGCGATGGTCTTTGCGGCCGAGGCGGACTTTGCTCCCTTGCTGAGCTCGAGAAGCAGGCTACCGTCTCTGGTTTCGCGCATTTTAACGCTTGAGCCAATATCAGCCATAGACGGGCCGCAAGAGCGGACGCAGGACACCGTGGCAGCGGAAGAACTGCCTACCGCAAGGCGGATCAAAATCGCTGGAGGCTTGGTAGTGCTTTTCGTTGGTTTAGCGACTGGAGTGTCGGCGATTTTTGCGGGAGCGGCGCGGGGCTTTGGGGGCCGCTTTGCTACCGCGGACCAGCACTCTCCGTCAGTCACCATAGTGGACTCAGCTCCCTTGTCGCGGGAGGGGGGCTGCAGAGGGAGTCCCGACGCGGGCGGCTTCAAGGCCCTGCGCCTCTTAGAGGCCCTGGCCTCAGTTTCTCGGTCGCTGGCCCACCAGCTTGGGGTGAGAATGGTGTCGGTACTAGCATCGGTCATGGAGGGCTTCACGGGTTCGTCGTTCTTGTGCTTCTTTTGGGAAGGTGACGATGTAGGGGAGATCAGCTTCCCCTTCTTAGAAAACAATCCGTCCAGAGCCTTGGTCATATCGGCCAGCAAGGTTGCCAGACGGTGCATGCCAGGGGTATCTTTTAAGGACTCCATGGTGGTCACGTGGATCGCGGATTTCAGTGTGGACTTGCTGAATCTGATGCCTGCCTCGACTCCAGTAGAACCCTGCGCGGGATTTGGGTTTGGACTGATATCGCTCTTCCTCTTGTTTACCGTAGGTAACTCGCCCGTGACGAGGTACCGGGAGGTCGGGGTCATGCAGGATGCGTCAGTCATATCGGCGTCCTCGATCGCTAGGTAGTTGTCGTTTTCTTGGTCTGACATGTTGATGGTGGCCGGGGGACTCTACCCCGGGGGTTTGGCGCGTACCCGAGCCGCGGCCCCTCGGTTCGATGTCTTGCCGGTCTGGTGGCGCTTGTCCGATGTGGTGGCTTGATGTTGTTGGTGCCGTATCTTCGCCCCTGGGGGGGGGGGTAAAGGGTCTGGGTTTTCGGGTACTGGTAGTGACGGGTCGTGGGAGGTCAGGAGGATTTGGGGGGCAAATTTTTGCTCCCGAGCCGCTACGGGCTCCCCCTGCCGAGATATCGGCGAAAACCAATTTGGGGGACCGGACCAGAAGAAAAATGAGATCTTACCTGGCTAGGTCCAGCGGTGCCCCTCGAGGAGGTATTTTATTCAGGCCGACTCAAAAGCGACACCGGCCTGATCGCGAACTTTTTATCGGTGGCGGGTGGGGGCGCCACTAATCACGCTGGTGTGAGTGCGGACTTGGTTGCGTGCGGGAGGTGTGAGCTGCCACGGGGGGCAGGCCTCGGGCGAAAGATCGACGTGCGGGTCGCAAGAGCTGCCACGGGAGGCAGGCCTCGGAGCAACGGATCGACGTGCGGAAGTACAAGAGCTGCCACAGGTGGCGGGCCTCGGAGCGAGATCGACTCGGAGTTCGAACGGCCACGGAGCGGAGATGTGTGGACAACGTGTGTCTAGAACGGCGACCGACGCGCAACTAGAACGGCGACCGACGCGCAACTGGCGACCGACGCGCAACTGACGACCGACGCGCAACTGGCGACCGACGCGCAACTGGCGACCGACGCGCAACTACGGCGACCGACGCGCAACTATGCGACCGACGCGCAACTCCGGCGACCGACGCGCAACTACGGCGACCGACGCGCAACTATGCGACCGACACGCAACTCCGGCGACCGACGCGCAACTGCGGCGACCGACGCGCAACTAACCTAACCTAACCTAACCTTTTTTTTTTTTTTTGGAACCGCGAAACAGGGAGGGAAGTAGGTTGCCCCATTGCTGCCTCCCTGACCGCATCATTTATTGAAAAGAAAAAATATACAAACAACAAATACATAATAATTATAAATTATACAAATGAATGGGGACCACCCTAGGTTGGCTTTCAGCCCACAAGTTTAAATTTTAATATATTTACAATATTTTTATACTGGCGGGATTAAATCTGCTCGCTGTCTAGCCCTTTCCAGTTCCTCTTTTCGTCCTAGGATGCACTCCACCATTTTACAAAACAGCTCCTTTCGTCTTGCAGCAGTAGCAGTAATGCTCTTCTTCTGGTTTTGATCCGGAGGTAGATCGGCCCACGTTGGGTCACACATGAGGTCCATGACGTTGTCGGGACTAGCCGGTCTGCCCAACGAGAGTGTCAGGTCACATCTCGCTTCGCTCCAAAAAGGACAGGAGAAAATTGTGTGTTCAGCGTCGTCGGTGTCTGCCGGACAATGGACGCAGGCAGGACTATGGGCCCTACCCCTGGACCACAGATACCGCTGGAAACAGCCATGGTCTGTTAGTGCTTGTGCCATGTGGAAACTAACCTGTTTTGGACCATGATACCACCATCTCACCAAGTCCGGGATGAGCCGTCGGGTCCACGCTGCCTTAATAGTAGATTCCCACAAAGCCTGCCACTGCGTTACAGTTGTGGAAGATATCACCTGTTTTGATGTGATTGCACCTGATTTTTTAGCAGCCGCATATCTGCTTCTGCCATCCACCAGCAGGAGCGCCGGGGGCATTCTTGCCAGTACCAGGGACGCCATGTCTGAGACGGTGCGATAGCATCTGGCAACTCTGAGCGTGGCAGTCCTCTGGGCCTGTAGCAACGCTTCTTCTGATTTTCGGACCCCATGAACACTATCAGCCTAAACAGCGGCACCGTAGAGTAGCCGGCTGTGCATCACACTCATCAGAAGGCTTCTTTTTGACTGGGAGGGGCCCCCCAACGTTCGGCATAAGCCTCCCAAGCGCAGCAGCCGCTTTTTTAGCACCCGCAGCTACTAAAGTGACGTGCTTGACAAACGACAGTCGGGTGTCCAGCTGCACCCCTAGGTACCTTATGTCCCGTTTCACCGGCACCCGAAAGCCCTGCACATGGAGCTGCGGTGATCCGAAGGAGTGTTTTCCGGTCAGGATGATGCACTCAGACTTCTCCGGAGCAAGTGTCAGCCCGTTGGCCGACATCCATTCGGCCACGTCCGTGAGAATCGGGTTCAACAGTTGCTCTAAGAGCTCGGCGCTATGGGCCACTGCTACTATCGCCACATCATCGGCGAACGCTATAAGCTTGGCATCTCCGTATACGGGCAACTGAGAATGCCGTCATAGAAAAGGTTCCACAACGTGGGTCCAAGGACAGACCCTTGTGGGACGCCACAGGTGACTGGAAGGCTTGGCCTGTCAGTGTTTTGGCCTTCGCCAAACAGAAGTTTGCGCTCCGACATATAGGACCGCAGGATACCAACGAGGTAACCAGGTACCGATGCTCTTTGCAGGGCTTCGTCGATCAGCTTCCAAGGAGCCGTGTTGAACGCGTTTTTCACGTCTAACGTCACCACTGCGCAGAGTCTCCTGTGCTGGACCGCACCTCTGCTGGCTGCGCGAGCCGTTTCCAGCACCTTTTGGATAGCGTCGGTAGTTGACTTATAGCGTCTGAAGCCGAACTGGAGGCTGCTGAGGCTCTTTTCGGTGTACGGCTCGAGACGGTTCAGGAGAAGTCGTTCCAAGAGCTTGCCGGCGCCGTCAAGCAGGCTGATGGGTCAGTAGCTCGAAGGTTGGTCTGGCGGTTTGTCCGCACCCTTGTGTAGCAGGACCAGCTTGGCGCGCTTCCATCTTGCCGGGAACTCCCTCCTGACCAAGCAGGCGTTGAAAGTCGCGAGGAATGTCCTCGGGCTACGCCTCGCAGCTAGTTTAATTATCTCATTGGGAATGTTGTCAGGACCCGGTGCCTTGCCAACTGGCAACTTTTCCACTGCCCTTGACAGTTCATCCGCGGTGAACAGCGGCGTTGAGTCTTCTGGCTATGCGTCCAGCTCGGTGGAAAATCTTGGTTCCAGAGGAACCCAATCCCAGTCGACTGTTGGAAGAGTGGGAAAGAGGCCTCTCGCGATGTGGCAGACTGCCTGGTCGTCCATGACGGGAGTTCGTTGACCTAGCCGTTTGGTGACCAGCCTGTACGGTACGCCCCAGGGGTCGTTGTCAACGGAGTTACAGAACTCTCGCCAAGATCTCTCTTGTGCCTTCTGTATGATGATTCTAAGCGCCTTCCTCGCTTGGTTGTACACGTCGAAGGTCGCTTCACGATCTCCTGTGTTGGCCCTGCGACCCGAGCGTTGGTAGCTCCTACGAGCGGCAATGGCGACCCTGCGCAGTCTGGCGATACCTTCGTTCCACCAATGGACTGCCCTTCTGCCCTTGAAGGTCGATCTGCTCGGCATTGCTGCGTCGCAAGCCTGAGTAAGGTAGTTTTGGAGGTGTTCTGCGTTTTCCTCCGCAGAGGCGTCTTGTGGGAGTGGGGAAGGTACACCTGCACGATTCCAATGCTCATTGACGGCCTCTAGAGAAAGTTTCTTCACCGACCAGCCTCCGGGCCGAACTTCCCTTACTATGGGTCGGCGTGGCTCAAGTCTTGACACTGTGTACGATATGTACTCGTGATCACTAGCAGTGTATCGGCTCTTTAGGACGGACCAGTCAAACACCAGAGGTCTGTTGTTTGCGGAGCGTGAGAATGTGACGTCTATCACCGACATGGCATTTACTCTCCTAAACGTCAGCACGGAGCCCACGTTGCAGACCGAGAGGTCTAATGCCGAGGCGAAACCAGACAGTAGGGATCCCCTGGCATCTTCCGTCGATGAGCCCCATTCGGCGGAGTGGGAATTAAAGTCCCCGGCCACGATGATATCGACTCCCGCGCCGGCTTGGTGCCGGATCGATGTCTCGAGACTGCCGAGGAACAAATCAAAGTCCTGGATAGTACAATTCGGGGTATAGTAGCAGCTATAGAACAGCGTACCACCGACCGTTGCCCAAGCGAAGCCGTCACCTGATCCTTTGTTTGAAACGATGGCTGTCGATCTGTTCGGAACGTAGACCGCACACTTACCGTCCGTGCTAGCGACCCATCGCTGCGCCTGGCCCATTGGGCGATTATAGTCGCTGGAGATGACAACATTGATGTTGAGTTCCGCGATGGTTTGCAGGAGGAGCTGTTGAGCCATCCAGCAGTGATTCAGGTTCACCTGCAGAACCTTGATCACTGGTGAGGGGTCTGTCGTTAGGGACATGACGGGGTCGGTGGCGACTTGGCCGGCGTTACCATAGGCTGGCTTCGGTCTGGCTCTCGTGACTGGGCTTCTTGTTGCTGGAGTTTGCACGAAGCAATAAGATGGCCAACCGCCTTGCACTTGAAGCACCTCCTTGTTTCTTTGCCCTTACAGTCGCTGGTCGCGTGGCCAGGAGCAGAGCACCTTGCGCAGCCTTGCTTGGGCGCAAGCTCCTTAACGCGACATATGGCCCAGCCAATCCTGATCTTTTTAAGGCGGATAAGTTTAAGCCCTGGAGAGACAGGAACCCTGAGTAGGGCCGTCCTGACACCGTTTCTCCCTTCGTGGATTCTTATTTCATTCGTCGCCTTTAGTTCTGGATCATGGGCTTCGAGAGTGCCTCTGAGCTCGCCTTCGTCGACAGAGTCCTCTATGCCGATGATTATCAAGGCAACACTCGGGGAAGGTCGCCTGACTCCTCTGGAGTCTCCAAAGTGGCGCTTAAGGGCATTGGCTAGGCTATCGGCGTGGACACTGTCATTAGTCTCCAAAACCAGATTACCCGATTTGGCTCTCCTCGTCGTTATGTCGAAGGTGAGGGCCTCCCGCTTGACGGTCTCTTTCACTTCTCTGACGATGTCGGCATAGGATGCCTCAGGGTGCGATTTCTCCAGGATCACTGCCTGTGTCTTGGGGTTTCGCCTGCGCTTTTTGCTGGTGGTCTCCAGCGGTTTCGGTGCGGTGGCATTCACTCTGGCGGATACTCCTTTGCGTCTTCTGCGTCTATTTCCCCTGACGACCGTAAATTCGGACTCCTCGGGATCCTCATCCTCTGTTCCCGAGCTCTGCTGTTCCCGTTGCTCCGTCTGCGGGACCCTTGGCCTAGCATTATCAGCAGAACGATTTCTCGTGATCTTTTCGGGCGTTCGTTGCTGCCATTTCCGCTGCTGTTTCTCGACTGCGTCTGTTGTTTCCTGGAAGTGGACCCGCGGCCCTTTCATGAGCTTCTTGATCTCGGCCACCACGTTAGAGAGTTCATTCAACTTCTTTTGAGTTACATTACTTGAATCAGCCAGTTCTTCAAACTGTGAATGGGTTAGAAAAGAAGGCTCTAATCAAAATGAAAATATTTGAAATCTTAAAAGGTAATTGTTTTAAACTATTTATAAATGATTTTGAAATATAAATGTTTATTTGTTTTTACTGTATGTTGCAGAAGTAACTTTTCATAAGCATTGTAATTCAAACATCAAAGAATTAAAACTATCCATTATGTCATGGTTTAAACATGCAACAGAAAGAAAAAATAGGTCACATGCTGCTATACAACGTTTAAACCACAATAATGAACGCAACAAGACAGTCACTGCCGCCATAATGGACCACAATGATGATTCAGACGAGTATGTAGTATCAAACAACTCAACTAATTCAGACTTATTACTTAATCAATCTCAAGATATGTTTTAAGTTATGATGTTTATCGAAAGTCTGATAAAAAGTCAGTATTAGTATTTTTTTTTTTATTATTATTAAGTTTGTAATGTCAATCCTCTAATCTTCTAATAACTAAGAGGTGTAGACATTTTTTTATGATGTTCAAGTTTTTACTTTTTTATAATTTTTTTAAAATACTATATATGGTTAAAACTTATAATATAATCAGTCAAAAAGTCAATAAAATTATTTTTTATCGCCAATTTTATATGACTCAGTTATTACTTTTTATAATTTTAATATACATATTATATAATATTAAATATTTATACATTCATTATTAATAATAAATGTATTACCTATTATATTCATTGTTATTCAGTTATATTTTTTATATGTTAATAATTATCAATATATTATAATATATTGTTTTTATTACTACAAATATGTAATGTATATAACTGTTCATTTTATTACTTGGGTTTTATTACTAATATTTATGGTTAATGGTTATTATTTTTATTATAATTATTTTTGTGTCTGTGTATGACAGAGATATACCTATGCATATTGCATATATTATATAATATTATGTTGAAACTTGAAAGTTTCTACCTGAACAATTGTTTTCAGAATTATTATTTTAACAGTGTTAAGTCAAAAAATCTAACCTGGGAGATTAAAATATATGCTACTAATCCAGGATGTCCCACCGAAGATTTTTACACGTATACATTAATATAGAAATTATACAATTTATAATAATATACAATTTTTTATACAATTATAAAGAGTAAAAACAGTCATAAAACAGGATTCTTTTTGGAATTCATATATATATCCAAGAGCTTCTTATTGGTAGGAAATAGGAAGCTGGGATTTGCTACCTTTGTCATACCCAACTATGGACATTCAGCATATGCAGGCACAGTCTGATAGCTTCCTGTTAAACACCCGGGAACTGATTAGGAACTTCCTATTAACTACCCATATTCCTGATTGAGTGTTCCCAAGTACTTCCATAGGAATAATTTGTGTTGTTAGGCTATTGTCTATTACAATTGCAAAGCTGGGCAAGTTAGTCATTTTCTTTCATCTAGTTCAAGTTAAGTTACTTTATTATAAAAACTAACTAAGTTAGAATATATTAAGTTAGTTTCTGAGATTTTCCAAATTTCTATCTTAGTTAGAAATTGTTTTTTTTTTAAATTTGATTAAAAAACAGGTTTGTTTAAATGTAAATAATAAGTTAGGTTTTTATTGGCTTTAAATTATTGATGATGAATAAAAAATTAAATTAAACACATTCTTGATTTGATGACTAATGTCAGTTATAACTTTATTAGCACATAAATAATATACAATATATAGCCTATATTACCTATATACCTAGCTATATCTATATACCTACTATTAGGTATATTATAAAATTATATTAGCAGTAGTAATATTTTATTCAAAATATTTATTGAATTTCAATATAAGTGCCACTTCAAAATTGTCATCAGATCCACGCTTTTTCATCAAATAATTGGCCTCCTGCACTAAAAAGTTTGTCGACATGAGCACTACAGGGGATACTTGTGTTATACATGAGGTATTATTTTTGTATTTCTTTCGAAAACTCTTTTAATGGTATATACAGACTAAAATCAATGAATTGAGAATTGATTAGAAATAAAAAGTCAAGAAATGTATTTATCAAATATGCAAAAAGTAATTTTTTTTTTTTATAAATACACAATATTAATTATAAATGCATTATAACTAGTTATTTTTAATTTTAACAAGTTAGATTACAATTATTTATATATTAAATTCAACTCTTTAGTTAGAAAGTTATTATTTATAAAAACTAACTAGTTAGTGCCCAGCTTTGTACAAATGTCAAATAATAACAAAATCAGATCAAAATATATTTATTTTATTAAAATGTTTGCAGATATAAATGTGGTACTATGTTTCTGTTGATAATTCAATTGACAATGATTTATATAGTTCGGTTTCTACTCTGGCTTCTACGCACAACATATCATCAGGTATAAATGGTATAGTATGTAATTTAAATTTTAAAAAAAATACAATATACCTACCACAATCATATAATTAAATTTTAATTGTACCAAAACATATTAATTTAATTTAAATGTTTATAGATATAAATGCGATAGACCATGTTTCTGTTGATAATTCAATTGACCATGATTTATCTAATTCGGTTTTTGCAGACATCATATCATCAGGTATTAAACTATTAACTTGAGTTATAATTTTGTAAAATGATACATATTTTAAATTGTTTTTTGATATTCATAGGTAATTTATTTAAAAATGATCCAGTGCATTTCATTAAGAGCAAGTTAACTCCTGAAGAAATCAATTTGATCATTCAATTGGACCCTTGTCAACCAAGCTCAGATGACCTTCCTCAAAAACATTTTCCATTTGATAAAACTACCCGACATGGCCATTTTAATGAACAGTAGTACTCTCGATTACTTCCTGATGGTTCTACAGTTATTAGGGATTGGTTATCATACTCACCTACACTTGACACAATTTTTTGTTGACCGTGTATGCTCTTCACTGGCAACAATAAACATAAAGCTATTACAAATGGACAAAAGTAGGATATTCAACATGGCAAAATGGTCGTCAAAATATTATGTTGCATGAAATAAGTAATATACATGTCAATGCTTCAATAACATTAAAAACAAAAAAAAACTCTATGCCAATTATTCCAGCACTAGAAAATTGTCGAAAAACTAATATTGCATTAAACAGACAAATTGTTTTTGAGTTAATTGACATTACATTGTATTTATCCCAACATAATTTATCTTTTCGTGGGCACAGAGAAGGTTGGGAAGAAAAAAATAAAGGCAATTTTAAAGATATCTTATTGTTGATGGCTCCACAGTCTTATGCTTTATCTTCCCATTTAAATTCTATTAAATCTAAAGGCAAACATGTGTGCTCGCTTATAAGTTGGGAAAGACAAAATCAACTTATTAGTTCAATATCAGAATTTATAGGATCAACCATAAGATCAGATACAAAGAAATCTCGAATGTTTAGTATTTCGATAGATTCGACCTTTGATGCTGCTAGAAAAGAACAGGTATCATTTATCGTAAGATTTGTTAATCATTCAACTGGGGACATTTTTGAACGTTTATTGGTATTTAAAGAATCTCCTGTTACAACTGGAGAATCATTGTTTGATCTTTTTTAATTAGTCATGGATCGTGAAGGTTTTGATTGGAAAAATAAACTTGTTGGTCAGTCATTGGAACCTCATCGGTGTTTTTCAAAATATCAAGTAGTAAAAAAGTTACAGTTATTTAAAAAATGTAAAAAAAAAAGGTTTTTGTGCCTTTAATATCGAGTTGTGTATTTGGATTAATAGAAAACCCCGATGAGGTTCCCTCAGAAATATTGTTCTCTATACAATTTATTATAGGTATTTTTACTTTAAAACCATTTTTTGATGCCATTTCGTTTGTTTTTCGACAGCATGTTACGTCGTTAGATTTGATTTTTCATTGCCATCATGTGCTGCCACCTACCTGCCGTTGTGACGGCGGCCGTGAGTTCCCCCACTACGCCAAAAAGTTAATGAGTAATGACGCGATTGTGCGGCATAATATTATTGTGCGGTCGTGGGTCGGTTATCGGCGCTTCTGAGAAATAGATTATGCGCCGATTATAAACCTTACTATTATTGTAGTATGGATTATTAACATTATAGAAATGACAATAATGAATAAATAGAATTATTATAATCATGCAATTGGCAATCATAGACAATCCACCACTAACCGACTGGATAACTCTTTGATTTGTGTTCAATCATTTTTATAATATAATTAGTAAATTACTACGGTCGCGGTCTACGGACATTATAGTATTTTCAGACAGTAGATAGGTACATCAAACTTCAAAGTATGCATAATTCGTCCCGCAATAATAAATTCAAGTGCCTAATCATATAAAATAAATATTCAAATTAATTGAAACAATTACCTATTATTGTTTATTATAATATAAGTATAACTATTATGACTATCCCCTACAAAAAAATGAGTTATAAATATACACATCGTACCCACCGTAATTAGTGGTTACAAATTCCAGACAGCGGAAGTAACAATATGAGACTACCTCCTAATAGCTGTATTTCCAGAAATGCTATAAAAATTAAAAATAAATATTCAAGTTTAATTATTACTATAACTACCTATTGTAATATTTGCAATACTAGAATATTATCATAAAGTAAACTCTGAAAAATCACCATTCCTTCTGGATGATTCAAAGTGATCACATCAGTTGTAAACATTTTTGTTACAATTATATTACGGTTTTTATACATTGTTAATTATGGCAAATAAAAAAAATGTCCTAATGCGTAAACGATCGACTAAAAATAAAGTGACTAAGACACTTTCACAAAGACGATCAAAAACCCTGAAGTAAGTGCCCTAAATTACATATTATTTATTTTAAAAATTAAAACCATACTACCAATTTAAATTGAAATTTAAAAACTTAGTCTCCTGGTCTAAAACGAAAAACATTGTTCTGTTGTATAGTGTCGAGTCTCGATTATACCTCGTCATAAAGAAGGTCACTGATTTTTTTCTGAAATGTCGATAAAAATAATTATGCTGCCCAAAAAATCTAAAAAAATGTAATACAAAGAACTTATTGCAATTAAAAAATGCGTTTGAAATTCATATTTTAACATATCCGTCAAAGTAACGGGCGTCACCGTTTTCCGCCAAAATCGACCTTTCCGTTTACCGCCAGTACAAAAATATATATTTCCTTTAACCGCCACCACAAATTTCAGTTTGTATATTTTGGTAACCCCCTAATGATTTTTAAAATAACAATAATAATTAGGAAATCAATTTATAATTAAATATATGATTTTACAAAAACACATTCAAGTGATACTTAAAATTAAAATATATAGAATATTGTATAATACATTACAAAAAAAGTCAATATTACGACGTAAAATACGATATCACAGTCAAACATTTATTTATATTATTTATTTATGATAGTTATACGCTATTGATTTTACAAATGTATATCGGCATATTTCTCTCCTTTTATATTGGTCAATTAAATTCTGGTTTTTTTTTTGTCGTCTTAAAATTTGGTTTCGCGGTGTTTTTTGTTCACCGACGCTTCTTATTTTGCAATAAACGTCAGTTTGGACTTCATCGATTAAAACATTTAACCATAGGCGCAACTAGGGTCAATTTTTTGGGGGGGGGGCTAGAATTGTATAAGTCACTCTAACCCACAGGGGCTTCGCCCCCGCACCCCCAAAAGCTTATAATAAACCAGATGGCTACTGACAAATAAATAAATACACAATACATGTTAATTTTTAATTAAGATATTATTCAATAAAATACTAATTTTCTATTAGCTGCTCTAAATTTATTAATAATTGTTTTTGTCTCTAAACTATTTGTTAGATCCCTTTCAATATTAATTATTGATAAATTTGAAAATCGCTCTTGTGTCATTGTAGTGTCCTCTGCCAAGTTTTTAATCTACGCATAGAAGAAAACGAACGTTCACATGTAGCGGAACTAACAGGTATTGTGAAAGCTACCTGTAGCTAGTTGCGGCGTGAACTATTTTATTTCATGAGGTAAATATAGAAGCTAGAGGTTAACCACCACCACCTAAATTTCATTACACAGACCCGTGGGGGCTATGCCCTCACACCCCCAATTTACCATTCTACAACAATAATATACTTTGTCATGGTGGCTCTGAATTAAAGTTTTAAGTAAAAATAATTAAATTACTTATGTTTATGTTCCTCATACCTCATATAAATTATTATGATAACCATCATTATTTTGCTAACCATGAATCTAAGGAAACAATTACTGGACTAACAACTCAAATACCGAGCGAAATGAATGTGCCTTATGTATTATTGTATTAATAATAATATTAATTATGATCGAATAAAATGTCTAATATAAGTAATATATCATAAAATATAAATCAATAATCGTACATTGTACATATTGTAAATACTAAATGATAATTATAAATTATGTTATTAAATTGTTACCTATTGGCTATTGCTTACCTACTTCATAGTGGTTTTAGAAAACAACACTTAATATCAATTTGAAGCGTATATAAATACAGGCATAATTTGTTATATAAATATTAAATACGTAGTATGTAAAGAATTAAAGAAAATATGTTTAATCTTAAAATAAAAATCGTTTTTTTTTCATTTTTTTAAACAATTTGAAAAAAATGTTTCACGGAGCTATTGGTAATTTATGTAACTATCTTAAAATGTTTAAAAGAAGTGATTTGCATGTATAATCTATTTTAAACACTGAGATCAGAGAGGTGTTTAGCTTACGTTTAGCTATAACGTAAACCGAAGAGACCTATATTTCTCTATTAAACAATTTAAATATTTAAATAGGTACCTACCGTTATTAAAATTGTATCCTGTAATATTATAGAGTATACTGTTTATAACAATCTTATTGATGTTACACCTTAGTACCTTACACAGTACGAGTACCTAACCAATCCATTTCTCGATAATGTAACGTAGAGTGCCTAATATTTACCCAGGTATGTATGTCGTATGTGAGTATGGATATTAGGAAAAAAAGTCTTGGAAAAAAAGTCCCCGGAAAATAAGTCCCCGGTAAGAAAGTCTCACGGAAAAAAAGTCCCACGGAAAAAAAGTCTCCAAATTAATATTTGATTTAAATTCAGTCTTTTATCGTATAGGTATTTATAATTACATAGCCTTGCCCTATAGGATATTACATGTTACATATTTTATTGAAAATAATTAACAAACAACTAAATTAAATAGGTACCTTTCTAGGATTAAAAATTATTGTAGATAAGTAATTATATACAAAATTATAGGTACATGTTAAATTTATTGAAAATAATATAATAATATAATATCTCAAACATGTAATAATATTATTTAAAAAATATAAAAATGTATTTATTTAGATATTATGTACCCCTCGTAAAATAATTAAAAATTTAATAAAATATGTCCTATAATATTATTTAAAAAATATAAAAATGTAATTATTCAGATAAAAAAGATCTCTTTCTTAGATTTTGACCTATTTGTTTTAAAATATTAGAAATATCTGATTTGTCTTTGGCAAAACGTTGACATAAAATGTTCAATCGAACTTCAATTTTTTTACCAGCTTTTGTTTTTTTCCGATTAATTTCTCCTAATTCAGCCAATGCCATTCTTGCCTTGTCCGTTCCAACTTCTTGACCCATTTTTGTTAGTAATTTCCAAATACTGGGATGTTTAATGCCGACGAGATGGGAAAACCTATTATTCCAGCCTTCACAAGCATTATTAGTTCTGTGTGGATTTGATGACAGAGTTGTTATATTAATGTTCCATGATTCTGGTACAAACAATGGTGGAGTTCTTAAAATTATATTGTTTGTTTTTTTAACTTTCCTGAAAGTACCTCCAACGTAATTTTCATCAAAATACTGAAGTAGATCTTCTGCTCCAGTTGGACAATTTTGTTTTAAATAATTCATCCCCTCACACAAACTTTATCCACAGGGAGAAAAGCCAATCCATCCATCATAGCACAATATAAATTGAAGTTTTTGTCCTCTTTGTATCGCTTACTCAAGCCCAGATTTTGAATTTTTCTGTAGGTGCTTTGCGATAAATGATAAAAGCACCCACGAATTAAAATGTGTTCACCAAAAACTGTTTTGGCAGCTTTGTGAACTGCGATTTGACAGTGTTCTTCTTCAAATCGTATGATTTTTGTCATTTTCAAATTGGTTACTACTATTGCTGTACATTTCATTGACGATAATTTGGAACATTTCCATCGGATTATACTTTGGCATATCTTTTTTATAGTATAAGTATACCCGTCTAGTGCAATTTTATCATTTCCCTTATTTGATTTAAGAAGTTCCATGGTCAAACACTTAAACTACACTCGCGTACAATTCGAAACTATATGATAGGTATCTGTATATTTTGGTACTGTGTAACTGTCAAACTATAGATTATGTCAATTAATTGTCATGTACTATCTACAGATAAGATTTGTCAACCCAATTTTTTTATAAATAAAATAACAAGTATAGTGGAAATATCGTTTTATTTATACTGTAACGGGAGACTTTTTTTCCGGGGACTTTTTTTCCGGGGACTTTTTTTCCGTGGGACTTTTTTTCCGGGGACTTTTTTTCCGTTTACCGTGAGTATGTGACTATGTGAGTGTAAATTATAAACTAGGAGTCAATGGGATACCCACCCACCCCACTTTTGCATGAGGCGGCCGCCTCATAAAATAGCTATTCACGCCGCCACTGCCTGTAGCAATTTATATAAATTTGGGTACACATCTTCAGTGACCACTTATAAGCCAAATATACTACGTAACCATTTACCAATTTCAGACGACTCATCTTTATACACACTTGATAAGCCAATTTCTTGTATTTTACGGTACCAAGACTGGGTCAAGTGAAATCGGCATCCTGATATATTGGTTTGCGTCCACATTTCAGAAACTGCATTAATTATAGCCCTTTCAAAGTCTACAGTTATATTGGTGGGAGAAAAATTTAACCCCAAGTCTTTGCACTTTTTGCTTATTGCACGAAAAACATAAATATACGTTTGTTTACATTTATTTGGTAATAAGCAAAAAACTAATGGAACATAGTAACCATTAAGATATCCATGAATCGAAAAAAATTGTAAAAAAAACCGAGCACTATAATCAAAAGTTCCGTCCATATAAATATTATCAACTGTAGATAAAAATCGAAGATTTGTTTCACACGAAAATATTATTATATTTTCTTTTTCATCATTGACCAATAAAAAATTTTCATTTTGTTTGGTTTTCACGTCAATTGAATTATAAGTACGATGTGAGCATCAGCTATATTAGTAGGATTTGGGGGCATAATTTTCCGTCGGTTTTCATAAATATTCTTTGGGATTCTATTTATATCGTTAATGGTTATATCTGATAAATTACTATTTTGTGCGATTTCAGTGAGTATAATTTTTTTTGGTCTGGTACTTACATTTTCAATAGCTTTTCTCTTACATGCTGTATTTAGCACCTGCTTCTTCAATGCTTGGCTGGAATATTCACCATGATTGTGCTGTGGTGTATCTGTATTGTTAATACAGATATTATTTTCATCTGTATAAACTTTTGCGGTACAGTTTTTAGTTGTACACCGCCAACGAATAAGTCCTTTATTACATAAACCAATTCGAAATTTAAAATTATTTAAAATCAACTGATTTTTACCACGATTACTTTCAATAATATTTTCCATTATGCGGAGCGTAATTTTTTTTCGCGAACTTCAACACAAACTAAAATTTTATAGGTACCTATCGTAAAATCTATAAAAGATCAAACCAGACAAGCGTTATCTTTATTGTCAGTTGTCGCATGAATTTCGAACATAATCTTTCCTCTCTTTTGTATTAATAGTGAAAACATATGATTGTGAACATATTATCTACGTGATAATGATAAATATATATATATGACTATATACATATGACTCAATGACGAGGTCAACGAGATACTTACTATACAGCAGAGCGATTATCCTTACTTTTTTTTTTAATTAATGATATTTTAGAGGTGATGTTGTGGACAGAGATTCTGAAGAATCTTCAGTGCCAATTCGATTGAACAATGTTGATGAAAATTCGAGGTAATAACGAATATACGAATAGAAGCTGCAGTTGTGTCATTTAATTCCAAACAGTTATTAAGACAAATTCATAAGAAATCTACCAAATGTAGTCCAGGTAAAATGCATATATAAATTAAATAAAATAATAACTGTAATAGACGAACTTTATAATTATTTATTACAGGAATATTTGGAAAAAAGTTTTTGAAGAACAGTGAGAGAATACGACTTAATACAAGTAAAAGAAGACAATTATTTCCGGAAAAAAGAAAATCTATGAAATCGAAAATACAAGAGGAAGACGAAGACTGTGGATTGGCTGAACCTCTACTAGAAATGTTTACACCAGAAGAAATGAAAAACAAAGAAAATAAATTTTTAGAAGTATTACAGGAATCTGATGTAAAAAATATCGAATTTGATACTCGAGACCAAAGCAACAGCGATATGTGGTACAATGAACGCAAAATACGACTAGCAGCTTCAAGATTTGGTCATATTTGTAAAATGCGGTCAAACACTAGCTGCAAAAATGTAGTTCATAATATTTTATATGCTTGTGACAACTTACACACAAAATCGTTACAGTATGGTAAAGAAATGGAGACTGTAGCTCGTCAAAAATTTGAACAATTGTCGAATGAAAAAGTCAACCAGACTGGTTTGATTATAGACCCAGAATTTCCATTTCTAGCTGCCACCCCAGGTAACATAATTATTATTTTACTACCAAAATATTACGTTGATGAATTATATTATTTTATATTTTAAAGATGATAAAAATTAAATATAATACAAAATTACAAATAATGCAATATAATAATTAAATAAATCTGAATTATTTAACCCTCTAACCTTACCCCCGGCAGAGGACCGCTAACACATTTTTTGTAATATTCAAATTATTTTATAGATGGCCTTATTGGTAAACATTATTTATTGGAAATAAAATGTCCATATTCTGCTCGTGATTCCAATGATGCCATAGAAGCAGTGAACAGTAAACTTGTAAGTGTTACAATGTAACATTTTATTATGAACATAATAATTTGGATTTTAATTAAATTTTTAGTTACGATATTGCAAAGTTGAAGGGCAAAAAATAAAATTGAAAACTGATAATGTATATTATTATCAAATAATGGGACAGTCACACGCGACTAAAAGAAAACAATGTTTTTTTGTGGTATACGCGGCCAAATGGATCAGTATAGAAGAAATATACTTCGATCAAACATTTTGGGATACCAAAATGGCTGAACCGTTACAAACGTGAGTACATTTTTTAATAATATTTACCACAATAGTACACGCTTTTTATACACACATCCGTCACGCGATTACTCGTGATTTATTTATTTTATTAATATATTATATTTTATACTTTTAGGTTTTATATGAAGTGCTTATTACCCGAAATTATTTGATCCACAGTTCCCTAGAAGAATGTTAAAATCAGATATTCGAGAACCAGACCACATTAAAAAAAAATTATATAAATAAATTAATAAAATATTTAAATATAATTTAGAAAAGTTAAATATTTTTTTCTTTTTAATTTTCTTTTGGTCGCAACACAGTAAAAGTAAATCCTGTTCAATTGAAAAAATATCAATTAGTTTATGACGTGTGTAAAGCTAGGTGATAAAGCTAGGTGACTATTTTTTTCGTTCGACTAGTGATAAGAAACCATGTATGCCCGGTTGCCTTTCCGTATACTTAAGGCGCCAACCATTTATAATTGCAGTTAATATATATCTACTCCCATTTTCTAACCATAAGATAGCGCCAAGAAATTACCCCAATAATAGTTAAATAATAAATAATTGTTACTAACTGCCATACACACCATAGGTATCCGGCACGTGGTTTTTAATTTTTTTGGCCGTGTTCCCGGGGGAGTCGAAGGACTTAACCTAGTTATTCGGAAAGCCAGGAAAATTTGCTACTCGACGTTATACTTTAAAAAAACCACAGACTTTTGTAAGTATACCTACATAGTGGTCGAAGCGCCAAGTGACTGTTTTTAATACTTTTAGTATACGCTCGCGGTACCGAACCTGCGCGTGGTTTTTAATTTTTTTTAATGTTTTTAATTTTGTTTCTGTGTTTTACGTATTATTAGCCGCCATAGATTGGCGGCTTACAAAAATTATTAACGATGATTTCTCATGATGAAAATATAGCATACTTACACTGTATGAGTTTTTATTTGATTAATATCTATTTATCTTTTGTGTTATTCGACTGTGCATTGTAGTAGTATAGTTTTACAAATTTTGTTTTGTCGTATACTGTAGACAGTCGTCAAGATATTTAATATATGTAATAGAGGTAGGAGCAATTTTTTATTGTAAAACTATATTGACATAGGTCAGTGAAGCAATATGTGCCGAGACAGCAAAATTAATTACTATATAAGACCGCCGTACGCGCAGGCACGAGGAGTCCGAGTGAATCGACAGTCCCGTTGTCGTCTGAGTGAATCGGCGAGGACGTAGGCGGACTGAATTCGCCAAGTGTTTTATGTTTGTTTTTTTAATATAATAAAAGTGTTTCCGACCTGAAAACCCGAGTTAAATATTATTGCAAAGTCTTTCTTCGTTCTTACCTTTAATATTGGAACAGTGCTCAGACCCACACACCTATAGTCAATGACGTTTATTGCAAACTGAATAGTGCTCCGGTTGTGGCGTCCTAATAGTCATTCCAATTTAGGAAACGAACGTAGAATCGACTTAAACGCATACCATCGTGGCTCAAAAGTTAACAGTGCTAATCTGAATTTATTCTAGAGACAGTCTAGAGCTTACGAAGGTAAGGCGTATAGTTGGTTTACCGCGTATTGTCCAATACGAGTGATACCACAGAGTTTACGTTTTTTATTTTTTTTCATTTCTGAAGTGCTTGATAAATATATATACTCTAATTCTGTTGCTATTGAATTACTTGAATTATATTTGTAGCATAGGAGATGTAGTAATGAGTGATCAAAGTAATGATTTCTAATCCTTCTATAGGATCTATGAATAATGTGCCATCTTGTGTTGAATTATACTATTTTCAACGGTACCCGCCGTTTTTCCCGAATCGAAATTCCCGAATGAACTTTTTCCCGAATGTCGTTTTATCCGAAAATCCGAAAACCCGAAACCTTTTTTCCCGAACGACTTTTTCCCGACGGTTATTGTTCCCGAAATAAAATTTTTTTAAAATTTAAAAATGTTGTTATAACTGTGAGCTGTAATGACTAGGTATGTATTTTCTATACATTATAACTAAAATACAGCTGTTGCTATACATTCTAATCTTTTCTAATCTTTTTTTTCTCCGTGCGATAAACGGGCACATGTAGAATCGCATGTTTGCCATTATTGCACTTTACCGTCGCTGATTTATATTTTACACCGATATTATTATTATTATTATCGTTTGTATCTTTTATCTATGGTATACAAGTAAAACGTAATCATTGTAATCGTAAAGCCGCGTTATTCGAGTGCTATCGACCGTCGTTATACTTTCCAGTGCATTTTATTGTAAATAATATAAGATTATATACTTAGCGAAATCATTTTAATTTTATTTTAATCTATCACCATGGCTGAAATTAAAATTTTGAGTGAAACAAAATTAATTTGTGGAGGTTTTATTTATGTGCGTTCTAAATTACCAGTCAACGGTAAAACATACTGGGAATGTCAAAAGTTACGTAAAAAAGAGTGCAAAGCAAGAGTTATTACTGCGTTCAATATTTTTGAAAATAAAAATTATTTTTATTTTTTAAAATTATTTTTATTTTTTATATGCATTATAATTTGTCGATTTTAAAATATTTAACGATAACGCAACAGCATTTATTATGTTATTATACTTTTTTCGGGTAAAAGGTTTCGGGTTTTCGGATTTTCGGATAAAACATCATTCGGGAAAAAGTTCATTCGGGAATTTCGATTCGGGAAAAAGGCGTTCGGGAAAAAAGGTTTCGGGTTTTCGGATTTTCGGATAAAATACCATTCGGGAAAAAGTCCATTCGGGAATTTTGATTCGGGAAAAATACCGGTAACCATTTTCAACTATGTCCATAGATACTGATTGTGATTACCATAATATATTACTATTAATGATTCAGAGTAATAGCAGATGGCGCTTCACATATCGTTCCAAATTCTAATTGATTGTTTACAAAAATTACACACACAACCGTATGTACCCAATGATCATCGTGAGGCTTGTTTTATTTCGCCTCTGTGTACTAAAAATATATGACGTGGTATCATGGTCAGCCTGTACGTTCAATATCAAAACACATTATCATATTTATCAATTATTGTCACAGCCGGGCTAACGATAAGAATTATGAAACCGTTGAAAATTGAAATGTTTATTTATATTTCCGTCTTGTTCGAACCGTCACTTGTGTTAGTTAAATCATTTATTATGAAGTATAATTTGTGTTATGAATATGGGCAGCACTAAATTTCAAAACGTTACTCCATTGCCTGTAAAAATAATTAACTGTTGAAGTGAACACTGTTTGTTCACTACCTACATATGGTGATCGGGGCTAAGTTACCGATGTCGATTACCCGTTCACATTGGCGTTGAATATTTTTTTACCAAACAATTAAAAATAAATATTAATAACACTAGTACTTCTGTGTAGTAAAAATATTGAGTATTTTCTGATACACGCTTATCCCCGTTTCGTCAAGGTTGCGGGCGATATTAAAAGTTTCCCCAATCCTTCTTTTTTTGAGTTAAGTATTTGTCGGCTGGGTTTCAACTTAGGGGGACCGTTTTTCATCAACTGTTACGGATTAGGCCCTTCTTAAATGTACTCCTGGGGTCAGAGATCCTCGCCCCCCCCCCTAGGTGTATTTTGGAAAACGTGTAGTTTTTTACTACGTTTCTGAAACTCAAGTTTTGGGTAGTTTGGAGGTCGGTAATCAAATTCGGCGTCTTGTGTCGAGACCGTAGGCGCCGTTTTCCTCCATCTTTTGGGGCTTCGAAAGTTCAAAATTTGCGTTTTTTCGGGTTTTATGACCCGGACACTTAGATTTTGGGCGCCGCAAGTCGTTACAGTCGGTTGTTATAGAAGACTTTGCGCCGAATCGATTGGTACCAAGATCGAGGTTATCCGACTTTTTGTTTGGGAGTTATGATTTTTCGTGTGTTTTTTGTTCTTAAAGAATTACGTAGTTATGTGTTCTTTGGATTTTGGGTCTTCGTTCGATCACTACAAAATTTGAGATCATGGTCTTTTGAAGTACGAAAATTCGAAAAGGGTCTATGGTCAAAGTGTACAACTATTATTTCGTCCGTAATCGGAGTAGCAAAAAGTTGAAAAACGCATTACGTGATTTTTCGTATAACCATACGTTTTCTTAATCCGTTAAATGTTTTAAGTAGGTAATAATAATTTTGAACTTTTTTTGTGTATAGTAGACCGTAGACGTGTACTTTTTTATTTATTAATGAAAATCGATAGATATATAAGAAAAAAATATTAATACATAATTATAACTATTATTTTACATATTAATAATGACGAGAATAATGAGGATTATTACAGTGCTCGATAGGTAGGGTAGGTAGCTACTAGCCAGATATAAAATACGAAAATACGGGATAAGGATAAGAATTTTTTTATTATAAACAAACATCTATTTTGGATGAAATGCTTAAATATTTAAAGTCTAAAAACTTAATGATCATTGCTAACTAACTAATGTAACTTACTGAAATAATCTTTTTTGGATATTTAATCACAATTTTAAAAATTATAAATATATTTTCGTACTTATTAGGAACACCAGTTAAATCATATTATTACAATATAATATAGTTATAATAGTTTACACTAATAAGTTAACTGAGAAACAGAGAAAATATAAACATTTTAAATATTTCGTCGAGACCGACATTACGAGAGAAATCGTAATCTATATACAAAATATATACAAAATATAATATACACATATTGTACTAAATGTATAATATGTCTTATCGTGGGTCGCAACGTCGTGATCGTAATCGTCTCTATGCAAGGCAGTGATCCATTAAGGTGCGATTCCTATTCCGATTCAAATTTCAGCCGCGCCGCACTAGTTTACATGTTATTAAATGCAAGTGATTCCTTTTATGGCCGCAACGGAGCGCTATTGCCGCGCGCGGCTGCGGCTGGGAAAAATAGACCGCTCCGAGAGGTATCCAAACGCGATCGCGCACGCGTCTGAATTCAAATTCTATAATTCACAGTGAACTATTATGATAAATAATAATTTAAAGTATAAAGTATTTTAAATTTCATCTTTCGAAAAATGACACCAAAATCAAGTACTGCATTTACACCTGAAGATGATGCAAAACTAGCTGAACTTGTAAGCAATAATGAATGTTTGTTTAATATGCAAAACAAATTTTATAAAAACTTACTTGTCAAAGAAAATTGTTAGCAGCAAATAGCAGACGTTTCAAAAAAAAACTGGTAAGCAAAAATACAATTATTCCTTTAATAAATTATTTAAAACAAAGGTAAAAGCGATTAAACCATAGTTATTTTAGGTATAATATCACGTGTGTGAAGTTGAGGGACCAAAGCCAGGGGACTATTTCTCGGGCGGCTAGTGATAAGAAACCTTGTACGTTGTGTTGCATTTGATTTAATTTCAGGAGTGCCGTACTATTGCACCGAAACCATAAAGTAGATGTCGCCCTATGTCGCACGATAATTTTTGTAAATTGTTTTAAAAGTTTATAAATAAATTCTATTGGCATCATTACCAGGATAATTATACCGAACGGTGAACATATTGTCATCATCTCATAATGACAAATAAATAATAATGGAAAGTTAGGTTATGATTTCAAAATTCCACTAGACTAATTATAAAATATTAAAATCTAATACACTATTGTACACTTTAAAATGTTTAATACTACCGTCTACTATACTGTATAGTTCAGCCATTGTTTGAAAATGTAAGTCTTTTATTAATTATGTAAATATGTAATATTGTAATATGATTATTATTATTTTAGTCAAAAATTGACTGACTCGTATCTCTATTATTATTATTATTTATGAATTATGATTATTCATACTTTTATTTCCGTATGTTCACATCACAGTTCATACAACCCATTTGCAAAACTATAACATGTATTGTATAATATTATATAAAATAAGTTATAAATTATAATGAACATTAATACATTTATTTGTAAAAAATATAATTCCATAGAACTATTAAATTATGTAATTTGTAGTAGTGTTGTAAAGTCTTTAAAAGTCTTTTTTACAAACTATTATCCTTATAGTTATGTAATTATGTATGTATTGTATTTCAATTTTATTTATAAAAATTATTTGTCAACTGTTATAAAATAAAAATATATAGCATGTATGAATAATATTCTTATGTAATACAAATATTGCGAATACCTATTACAACAGTAAAAAATACTTTGTTGTCAATTTTGATTTATAATAAGTTTTGACACTTTCCTTACAATGATTTTAATGTTTTTCAGATGTTATAAAACTCTCCCATTCAATATATAATATATACTTATACATGTATCAAATGATTCATTACACTGGGATCAGTCAGTATTATATACCAAGATACTTTTTGGTCATACTACATGAACATACTTTTCCATTGTACAGTAATATTTCATTGAATAATTACTAATAAGGGTTACTTTTTATATGAGTATTGGATACCGTAAAATATGATGTGTAACGATAAAAACATTCCTTTATAGTTTATAGAAATTAATATTTTTTGAATTGAGTTTCAGCATGATAGCTGAATCATATCAGCAGGTTTCAACTCATAATATGTTAAGAAATTTATTTGATGACAAGAATAAATCATTGATCCTTTCCAGCCCTGCCATCTACATTTACTTTTAACCTATTAGGATTTATGACAAGAACTCGTGGTTAAATCTGTAATTGAACCCAATATTATTGTATCCTTTTCACATTTTAGATTTTAAAATTTTGTGTCAAATTTGTAATGTTTAATGAGACACATTTGCATGTGTTCTTACCTAAGTTTGATAAAATGGTATTATTAAAGCTTATTACATAAAATATAGTAACTGTTGAATCCAAATTTACTATGCAGTATGCTGGTGAGACCAGACGAGTGCCGTAGACAGGAATTTAATATTTACATATTATATAATTAATAAATAAATATATTTATGTACTTTCCATGTGTTGTAAGGAGAGGGGTTTGAATCCCCCCTCCATGTCTACTGTGCTGGGTGAGATGAAGGCAACACCCACAAGTGTGGCATTTTCTTAAGTATATTTTATTTTTTTAATCAAAAAATTCTATGTTGGAAAAGTGTTAATTGTCAGTACAGACATGGTTATTTTTTTTATAATAAATACATTTTGAAATTAACTTAGGTTAGGTTTGTTTTAAAATATAAACTAATTATCATAGTAACACACTTGGTTTACACTTAATATATTTGTATTTGTTAATAATAATTAATAATCATAACTTTATTTAATATTTTAATGCTTAAATTATTTTAATTGTATTAACCATGTCTGCTATTGTCACAGTATTCACAAGTTAAATGGCGAATTAAAATAGAAGCGTATAATTATTGAATATAATATATATTTTTGTAATTTTAAAATTAAAACCTGTCTATTTTAAACTTTTCAGGTGTTGTGATCCTGGTTTTTTTTTGGCCCATTTCCATATTTATTCTACAGCAGCATCACTTCAACTCTCATATTAGTTGTAGTTAGTATTAGTTGTAGTTTTAGAATTGTAGCTGTAGTTTTTACCTCCCACCCCCGCACCACAAAAAAGTAGTTTTAGTTGTAGCTGTAGTTTTAACAACCCCCCCCCCCCCGCACCACAAAAAGTAGTTTTAGTTTTAGTAGTAGTTTTAGCTGTAGTTTTAGTTGTCGAAGAGGATCTTACTCAGACAGCAAAAAGTGCCGACGAATTGTTAATTCCGACACAAAATAGTCGAAGAGTTTCAAAAAAAAATAGTAGTTTTAACAACCCCCCCCCCCCCCACCAATACCTCAAAAAAGTAGTTTTAGTTGTAGTTTTAGTTTAAAAAAAAAAACCCCAAAAAAAAAGAAGTTTTAGTTGTAGCTTTAGTTTAAAAAAAAGTAGTTTTAACTGTAGTTGTAGTTTTAACAACCCCCCCCCTCACAAAAAAAAAAGTAGATTTAGTAGTAGTTTTAGTAGTAGTTTTAGCTGTAGTTTTATAGTTTTAGTAATAATTTTAGTTGTCGAAGAGGATCTTACTCAGACAGCAAAAAGTGTCGACGAATTGTTAATTCCGACATAAAACAGTCGAAGAGTTGTTACTCAGACAGCAAAAAGTGCCGACAAATTGTTAATTCCGACACGAAATAGTCGAAGAGTTCTTACTCAGACAGCAAAAAGTGCCGACGAATTGTTAATTCCGACACGAGAAAAACAATCTATAAGATTAATAATGAGTTTAAAAGATAAACTGCACGAGGTAGCTCATTATATTAATACTGAATATCCAGAATTAAATTTTGAGAATGCCTCGGTTGGTGACAGCCGTGTTACTAATATTTGCAAAGTATCTTTAAAAAAGAAAATGATCGTAATTTTAAAAAAACAATTTCTAATGCTGTCAATAGAAAAACTTCATCTCTTCATAAACGTATTGGAAGTATGAACAATCTTGATTTATGTAATGTGTCAGAAATGAATAGTACAATAATAAAATGTATTGAAAATTATAACTATACGTCTAGTGATTTCTTAAATTACAATAACAAAATTCTAAATGACATATGTAAGGACATTAAAGTCACTGCAAATCATGCTAACCGTACTAAAGTGTATAGAAAATGTAAAAAACACTTCAATGTGTCCGTGTGTAATCCATCGGATGACACAAACAACATGAATTCAAATACTGTTTATTGTAATGAAAATTCTGGTATTGAAAATTGCACATTGTATTCTGATCACACAGAGTCTGAACTTGTGCAAAAAGACTATGTTTCACTTAGAATACACCCTTGTATCGCCCGAAAGTGATTATAGCTGGATGATAAGGGATCCACCAATACCTAGTAGTACTCCAATTCTACCAGAAAACATAAGCGTTGAAGCTGATCTTGTTACACCAAGTAAATTAGAATGCAGAAAAAATGTTAGACTTGTGCCAAGTCCCCTTCGAAATGCATATTTTAAGAAAACTCCGGTTAAGTCTGGTGTTGTGCTGCCTTTGGAAACAAAAAATTGTTTTCCAAAACAATACGACAGCGATGAATGTCAGTTTTTTGAAGGAATTTTTAAATTTTCATATGAAGAGTGGTCCCATATGTTGTATACACATGTTGACGGTAAAAAACTTTTAGAAAAGACTAAATATCCTATTATGTTCAGAAAGCGCATAAGAACTGTGAACAATACATGCGTTGTCAATGCAAAAAGGGTTAGATATTATAAAAACCATTGCAATGTGTACATGTATTTTAGCCACGAGGGGTATAAGACTTTTAGAATTAAAGTCAGTCCTGAAAACGGAAAGTTTGTGGCGAATGTGTATAGCTCTGGTTTAAATTACCATCACAATCCAGATGACAATGGTCTCACGAACCATGTAAAAGGATTTCAGCGAGACTTGAACAAAGAAGCGCTAAAAAAAACTAAAGCGTTTTCCTTCAGGTCAGACACCATTGACTTGGCATCGCCAACTCAATTGAATTGTGGCAATTTACAAGGCATTAAATCAGATGATGTCGTCAGAAAAATCAGATCAGAAGCCTTAACAGCTGATGATTATGATAAAGATGATTTTCATGATATTTTACTGATGTGTAACGATAAAGAAAACAACTTTGTACAGCATGTCGGTATACCGTCTGTGCACTGCTATAGTAAAGAACAGTTGGACATACTAAAAAAACTGATAAAAAATCAAAAGTCAGTAACTGGTTATTTGGACGCAACTGGTACATTGGTGAGGAAAATTAACAAAAACAGCAAAAGAGTTCTGTACTATGTTCTAGTTGTAAATGCCTCTTTACCTAGAAACTCAAGTCACATGTCCTGTAGTTGAAATGATTAGTTCATCTCATGACATAGTTGCCATTTCACAGTGGTTGAACGCTTTTAAAGCATTTGTTCTGAAACACAAACTGACTTGGCCCGTATTCACAAACATAGTGACGGATTTTAGTTATGCACAAATGAATGCCTTGTGTATAGGATGGAATGGTTTTACATCCATATTCGATTACCTTTACTGGTGTTACCGAGTATTGGTTGAAAACAATGACGGGTCTAATGTCACAATAATAAACACCTGTGCGAATCATTACACAAAAATTATAGTAAACCATGTCTATACATATTTTCAATCTGAGACAATCAGCATTAAGACTGTAGAAAAAACGAAAAGAAATAATGTTATTGATTGGATATGTTTACTGTTTAACGCAAAGAGTTTGGAAGATGTTGAAAATTGGTTCAAAATATTTTCAGTAATATTGTTGTCTCCGTGTAGTACAGATAAAACCAAAAATGCCATTAGTACGATGACAGACAAGTGTAATGTTAACCACCAACTGTCGAATGAATCGAATAACGAAGGCAAAGATTATTCAGAAGAGATAAATAAATTTCTATGCGAATCCGATACGAGTAATTCCATGATGTACTGTAGATTTCAGTCTATCAAAGAACATGTTAATGAACGAGAAGAAGACCCGATTGATGTGTTTTTCAAGTCTATGGCATTGACTGTAAAACAGTTTTCTTCAAATTTCAAAATAAAAGCCAAAAAAGAAGTTTTTAATATCATCACACAATTGGAAATAGAAAATAATAACGCTGATTCATTAACAAGACAGAATTTACACCAATCTATAGACTACACATTTTCATCTCCAAGTTCAAGTATACAATCATCACAGTCTGGCTTTTCAGTTTATAATCATCCACCCACACTAGTTTCACCAGAAGTCCAAGATCCTGCAATAGTTACCGATGTTGTGCAAAATTGGAATCAGTTTGGAGGCCAAAACCAACACCAACCATACTTTCAATAAAAATATTTAATTACTATTTAAATTTGAAACCTGTTTAAGTTTTATTTTTATTTTTTTTATTATATTTTACTTTTTTTCTTACTAGTAAAAAAATCCTTAAGTAAAGGTCATAAGTCTAATGGTGTTTTTTTTAAATTTCTACTTGTTTCAGTTATGTTTTTATTTTTATTATTAGAATGTATATTATGTTTTTAATTTACCAAATAAAGTGATAACTAGTTAAGGATGTAACATTTTTATTTATCATGGTGTCAACAGTGTTAACTGTGAATAGGCCTATACTTTACTACCTAATAAAATATACGTACTAGTTTTCATAAGTACCTTAATGTGACTGCCAACTTCTCAGCTGCGGTTATTGGCTCCGGAATTTTGATACTTGGACTCGTTTTTATATCTTCTTCTACGATATTTAATATGTAATGAAATTGGTCACAACTTGCCCTACAAAATTCTCTGAATTTTTTTTCGTCACGCCATAAATGTTTTTCAATAAGAATACTAAAAAAACCTTCAGTTTTTCTGGCCAAGTACATATCGTGTGTTTTGTTTTTTTCTGCATTACGCAATATGACATGTTTAATTACGGCATGTTCTTCATCAGCTTCTTGTAATAGAAGTAAATTTAACATTAATTTTTGCTTTTTAGTAAGAGATGACATATTAAGAACTATTCCACGTGCTCCACTGTCAATAGTACGGTGAACAATAATCAAATAATATATTTCTACAACGAAAAATATAAAATTAAGACGCGCCGCGGAGCTGCGCGTTTTCAATCGCTGACATAGGAATCTATATTCGGCCGCGCGACCAAAAATACGACCGCGCGTTTGAAATTTGAATCGCGCCGCGCAGTCGCGAGTCTTCAGACGCGCGCATAGGAATCTTACCTTTAGGTCGAAGACCAAAAATAACTTTATATTCGAATAATCGAATTCGATCCGGGGCGTAATTACGAGGGGGGGGGGGTATGGGGGTTAGATCCCCCCCATGTGCCGTATTTATATACTGTTGTACAGTAGCGAGGTGTGAGGTTTTTGGTCGGGGAGACACTGAAAAAACAAAGGCATACATATACATTTTTTTCTTCATAATACGATATGTAATTGAATCATTTTGGAACAAAGATTATTTATTTATTACCCACTTACAGCAAGCGTTTATACGTTTTTATACGTTATTATTAATTCTTTCCTTCGTCGCAAACAATATTGTAGCCACACTATTGCTTATCGGCTAAAAAGTACGACTAAAAATAGTAAATAATAGACAATAGTACACCCGATTACCCGAAGTGAGTTTAGAGTTATTTATACATTTGTCACTGGCCGTTTACTGCCGTCAGTGCCGTCAATCGTCATTTGATAGAAGATAATGAATACTCTGGTACATAGTAAACACCACTCATATTAGCATTCCCCCTGTACCCGCGCGCCTATATTTGCGAGACGTTGCGTCGCAATGTCTATTAGATTTAGATATAATACCATATTTGAATGACCCGTATCGCCAGCTCGTACGCACGGCCGTATAGCGAGCTTCTAATCTATTTTAAGAATTCTATAACTGTACAACACTACAACGAAAAACCGGTTTTAACAAATACTGAAATATACATCATATATTTTTTAATATAAAATTAAATTCACATTTTTAAACATTTTATAAAACAATAATAATTATTTATTTGTCCCGTGTTCTAATTTCTAAGCGGGGAGACGTTGTCTCTTTGTCTCCTATGACGCTTCGCCACTGCTGTTGTATTACAAAATACAAAATACAAATTACTAAAATTGTGGAGTAGAAAACTAAGAGAATTAAAAAAATCAAATATCAATCCAAAAACCGGAATTGAAGCGTTAAAACTGTGTAACATTGATATTTACCCTAATATACATTTGTTATTAAAAATTTCCGTTTAAAACACTCCCGATGACTACTTCAACACCTGAAAGAACATTCTCAAGTTTAAAGAGCATTAAAACATACCCTAAAAATAATATGACAGAGGTGACACGTTATTTTAAACTGAAATTCAATATTTATTATTATATTGTTTATTAATTAATTTGTAGTGTCGTCTAAATGGTCTTATCAATGTTAGCCATTCATAATGATATTGAAATTTGAAGTAGAACATGATGAAATACTTAACATATTTGCGCGAAGACCAAGAAAATTGGAAATTTTGTTATAATATAGCGATTGTTAATAATATAATGTAATAAATAGGGCCCGAAACTTGATGCGTTACCATCTTTTTATCTAATGCTTGTATTCGAGGCCCTTCTTTATAGATATTTGACTTGTGCCATGCAGAATTCAATGGTACAAATTTTATTTTGCATTTTTTGCAGTTTTTCGGTAATTCTCAGTTGTAAGGTCATTTTTTTAACAATTTTAGTGCATTTTATGCATTTTTCTACTTTTGTAGGTATATTTGCATTTTCTTCCAGAACAAACATGTTTTATTCCATATTATTTTAATAAAATTAGATATTTAAAAAAACTAACATATTATATCGTATAGCTGAATCCTTCAATTATTTACGTACCTATTGATATTATTTATCTTTGTTTCAATTTTTTTTAGGCCCAGTGCAGTCGTGCGTGAGAAACCCCTGTGTAATTGCAATTACATGTAATTTTGATTTGATTGGTTTACCCAGAATAGATTTATAGACTTTAGACTTTACTGACAGATAATCGACAATCTTTTTTATTTTAAAATATTAAACTCACTTTAATAGCTCTGCAGTGTAACACATTTATTGTTTATTAGTATTTAAACAATATCACACATTATTTTTAGTACATAACTTTAATTTAAATTGTTTAAGTAATAAAAACATATTTAATGTGTACAAAAAATTGCGTAATTTAAATTAATACTAATAAAACAATAAATAAATTATTAAAAAATATAATTAATGAAAATAATTATGAATTATGATTTCTGACACTTGAGTTAATTACTAAAAAACGTAAATTTTTAAAAATTAATATTTTTCACAGTCATTATAGTAATTTTTGTTATTTTTTGTGTCCATTTTTTTAAGATTTTTAGGTCATCAAGTTCCGGGCCTTATAGTAATAAATGTAATAAAGAAAATGGTTTGTTTAATAATATATATTCTTAAAATGAATTATGTTGAAAAACAAATTAGTGGGAAGGTCGAAGGGTGGTGTGGGGGGCAAAGCCCCCCACGTGTCTATGGTTATAAAATATCGATATCCCCTCCCATAAAACATTTATAATTACTCCACTGAATTCGATGATTAAAAATCGGTCATACAATTTCAAACTTGTCGATTTAAGATCATGTATATTAAAACGTGATCGTTTACTACCAATGTTATTTCAACCTAATTTTTTTTTATAGTATAACCTTTATACTAACCTATACCTAACCTAAATATAACCTTTTATAGTGTCATTTTTAAAACATGACAACTATATTCAAAGTATATTTTAACAAATACCATTTTAAACTTTGTCGATTACTTACTATGTTAATTACAATTGCAGTTGTAAATGTTAATTACAGTGCATCTCGTTTAAAACCTATGTGATTCAAAAAAATGATGAATCAATCCAATATTTTTCAAACTTTTGCTATCGCTCTGGCGAATATTATAAAATATAAATGGATATTATTATATTAAAGTCCTTTACACGCACCTACTTTACAATAAACTGTCTGCGGTGGGTTTATACTTGTTTAGGCGACACACACCAATATATAATAATAAATAAGAATATCATGCACGTTTTACGTTGCCGATAACGATGTGCTATTATTTTTTTTATCTTTTCTACCCGGCACCCGCAGCAATTATGTCAAAACAAGAATCCAAAAATACCACTGAAAAAGGATAGATGTCGGTGGCAAAATCATCAGCAGGCATTAATAATTGTACAATTACATTTTACTGTAATATCAAAACTAACAGCACGCTATTGAAACTATTTTATTATAATATTAGAACTATTTTTCATTTAATTCAAATAAATAGTTGTTATAAACTTAAAGCCCATCATGTATACAAGGTGATCCATTTAAGAGGGTACACTCATTATTTTAAAAAGTATTGACTTATTCTGAGTTTTTTTTTTTTTTTAAAAACTGTATAATATTTAAATTTTTTTCACCTTCATACTTATTGGTGAAACCACTTTAAATTTTTGATTTTCAAATGGCAACATAATATAATAAAAATGTCATGAAGTAATAAAACTATTTTTTTTTATGAATTTTCGCATAAAATTATTTATTTTTCGTTGTTTTGTTTACGAGATACAGCTTCTAAAAGTTTGGTGGTTGAAGTAGGTGTTATTGGAATTATCGTTTTTTCATTTGTAAACACCAGGAGCTATAATTGATAAATATTCGATATCGTACGACCTAATATAACAAAATTGATAATTGTTTAACTTTGTACCTGATTAATTGTCCTATAACACTATTAAACCACAGATTAAATCAGGACAACCAGGAGGTATCGAATATTTATCAGTTATAGCTCCTGGTCTTTACAAATGAAAATACGATAATATTCCAATAACACCTATTTCAACCACCAAACTTTTTTGAGCCGTATCTCGTAAACAAAACAACGAAAAATAAAAATTGTAATCGAATAATAATATTGATAATCGACCGAACGTCACTCACACACACATAGTATATAAATAATGTGATGTGGGGAAATGATCGGTCGATAAAAATATCGATATCTCAGTCCGTGAGTCGTGACTGTCGTCTGGCAGTATGTACCATGTACTATGCATATGGTGACCAGACGTACTTATTTTATAAGGACAGTACTGTTTTTTGGTAACATGTCCTACTGTCCTAGATAAATGGTCGAAGTACACTTAAATGTACTTATTTTTAATAATTTAATAATTCCAAATGGAAAAAATTACCTAAATTCAAATTTAAGGAATTTAAAAAAATTATGTTATCAAAAAAAAAAGTTTTAATACTGTGATATAGACGATATAGTGTAATCACGGTTTTAGATATTATCTAATAATAATATCATGAAGACTAGACTTCATGAATAATATAAAAATAATATATGTATATTATGGGTGCGTTCGACATGGGCGCTTATTCACTTTCAGTGCTTACGCTTATTCGAAACGCTTTGAACCGTTCGTTTAGACCACGGCTTTAGATAGGATGGTTACGTAACGAACAGTGTTGCCATATAAAAATTCTTGAAATCCTGAGGTAATGTTTAAAAATCCTCGGTTTTCCTGCTGACTGTACTAGTATATCCTCGGAATTCCTGCAACTTTTTTTTTTATCACGTGACAAGCAGATTCAAAAATTATATTGATTAAAATCTGCATGATAACAACTGATAAGTCATAATCATGCCAATTCTATGGTATGATTCTGTAGTGATACGGTATTATCACTACCATATTTTGTTTTTATATCACCTCCATACATAATTTTTATGCATTTATTGAATAAAAATATTAAACATCTTTATTATCTATGATTGCCTCCCTAAAAGTAAACTCAGTCATAGATAACCCAAATAACTAATCTCTATTCTGTACAGGGTACAAACTACAAACATCCGACAGTTAACTATTAAAAATGTACAGTACTTTATAAATTTATTATTATAAAATACATATTGTTCTGTTTTTTTGAGTTTTCATAATTTTGCATACATTTTTATATCAATATGTCAAGTAGTGATGATGAAGGTTCAAAACTTGGTTCAAAGAAAAAACCATACACACCAAAATTTAAGGAAGAATGGAAAAAACATCCAGAATTTGTTTCATGGTTGTGTAAAGGTAAAACGGATATATATTTTCACTGCAATGTTTGTTTCAATGACTATTTGGGTGGTTTTTCGGCAATAAAACGTCATTCAAAGTCTGACAAACATAGGAATAATTCAAAATCAGTTTCAGTTTCAACCCCCATTAATAAAATGAAAAAACTTGTACAACATACAAGTCATGAATACCAAATAAAACAGGCAGAAATAAAATTGGCAATGTTTATTGCAGAACACAATATTGCTTTTCAGACAAGCAATCATGTTGTATCTTTATTCAAAAGTATGTGTCCAGATTCAAGTGTATTACAAGGTATATCATGTAATCGTACAAAAAATACGTCGATAGTAAACAATGTAATTGGACAGTATGAATTTGAATATTTACTAGAAGTTATGAAGTCTCAAAAATTTTCTATTCTTATCGACGAATCTACAGATCACTCTTCTGTTAAACATCTGGCTATAATTGTTCGAATTTTAGACTACAGTAATTATGTGGTAAGAGATAATTTTTCTGCACTTCAAATTGCAAACGCTACTGCTGTCAACATTTTTGAAAATATAAAAACATTTTTTACTGAGCATCATATCCCCTATCAAAGAAATCTTGTGGGATTTGCATCTGATGGAGCAAATACGATGTTTGGGAATAGACACTCTGTCAAAACGTTACTTGAATAAGATGTACCTGGAATATTTGTCATAAAGTGTATATGTCATTCACTGGCATTTTGTACTTCCTATGCTTGCGAAAAAATTCCAAATAACATAGAAGAAATGGTAAGAGATATTTATAATTACATGAAGTTTCAAACGATTATCAGAATTTAAAGAGTTCCAAGTATTTGTTGATTGTAAACCTAATAAGCTTTTACAACCATGTCAAACGAGATGGTTATCTCTAACTTCTTGTATAAAGCGTGTATTGGAACAATATGATGCTTTAAAGTTGTATTTTCAAGGTGAAAACTTAATTGACAATAAAGCATCCATCATATTTGCTAATTTAACTGATCCATTAACTAAGTTATATTTACATTTTCTAGAATTTGTATTGCCAATACTCGTTGATTTAAACGTAATATTCCAATCTACAAAACCAAAAATCCATGAACTGTATTATAAGATGGAAGTAATTTATAAAATGATTTTAGAATGCTATATGAAACCAGAATATTTGAACTCAAATGATATTTCTAATATCCAGTACAGAAACCCAATTAATTTTCTTCCTTCGGAAAAAATTTACCTTGGAGGAACTTGTACTGTGGCTCTTAAAAATAATAATTTAATTTCTAAGACAGCTCGGGAACAATTCCGAACTAATTGTTTAAATTTTTATGTTGAGTGCTCTCATCAGATATATAAACGATTTTCATTTAATTCGGCTAATGTTCAATTATTAAAACTGCTATCGTTCTTAAACCCAAATAAAATTAAAGATATACCGTCGATTGCTATTGTTTCATCAAAATTGCCCACCTTAAATCTTGATTTGAATGCCATTGACCGGGAATGGAGGCAACTACGTAATGAAAACCTTAATTTTAACAATGATGTACTTGAATTTTGGAAAACCGTAAAAAATATCAAAGTCAACGATGAAGAAATTTACCCATTAATTAATAGTTTGGTATCTCATGTTTTATTATTTCCTCACAGTAGTGCAAGTGTAGAACGGTTATTTAGTGCCATCAACTTAAACAAAACCAAAATTCGTAACAGATTATGCACAGAAACACTAACTGGAATATTATATACAAAACGTTTTCTAAGCAGACAAAAAAAAAGTTGTTTTGATGTTGATATTCCTAAGGATATGGTTAAAAAAATCAATGCAGATATGTACAAATGACATTTATTTGATTAATAACTAAACCTATTTATATACATTATTATTATTAATCCTAAACTTGTTATATTATTATTTATATTTTTATTATGAAGCTTAGTTATTTTTTAAATTAAGTTGCATACAAAGTTTCATACTGTATGCAATAAAACGATTTATTTCATGTTTTTTTTCAATACTTAATTTTTTGTTTTTTATATTTTGTTATTATGTGTTATAAACTTAAATATTACAATATATTTGTATTGTACAAACAAGTATAAATTAACTATATTATTATTATTATTATTATTATTATTATTATTATACCTGAACTTGTTATATTATAAAATACATTAGATTGTAAAAAACATATAAGACTTAAAAATTAAAACTGTGTTCCTTAATTTGAATTTGTTATGTAGCTAGTAGCTCAGTTATTTTTCAAATTTAAGTTTCATACAAAAGTACTGTATGCAATAAACAGATTTATTTCATGTTTTTTTTCAATAAATCAATTTTTATTATTATTTTGTTACATGTGTAAAAAAATCTTTTACTTGAGATCTATATCAACCTACGCGTTGTAGAATTCTAGTTATGATAATTCTACTATAAATACTGAGGGAGAAAAGGTGTTCCGCGCAAGTACAGTTTTTGCTATGTTCTACGTTTGTAAGACGGAGACAACGCATGCGGGTGTGACAACCTCATAATTAATATTACATAATAGTTTTTATCAAAAATCTAAAAATACATTTTCGTAAATATCATATATTTTTTTTATAATTTCTTCGTATGTTTAATCCACAAACCAGAAATCCTCGGAATTCCTTGAAAAATTTAAAATCCTGCACTTTTCCTGCCACATTCCCAAAATCCCCGGAAAAAGGAAAAATCCTTGAATCTGGCAACACTGGTAACGAAAGAAGGAATAATGATGCATGAATGTTCTCCACTAAATACCTTGGAACTTAGGGCGCTCCCAGTGGATTTATATAATAACTAACAAAAATGATAATATTATGTATCAATATTAATATATATTCAATAGTATCGAAATTCGAAATCTGTACATAGGATACGTTTGAAGTCCGTGTTTCTGTTAAGTGAAGGTAGCTGTTTTTAATAATAATTTATAACATTTCAATTTCATAAGTTGTTTATTTAATAATTTTTTTTTAAATATAAAATAACTATGTTGGTACCTACTAATTTAGATAACTTTTTTTTAACCTTATTTCTTTTCTTGGATTCAATATTTTTTATGTAAGTATATTGCCTCATTCTCATTACAATATACATTGTATATATTTCTGTTAACAAATCACTTTTATGAACAGAACATTCCCATTTAAGTAAAAAATTGTTATTAGCTATTAAAGCCTCATATGTTTCTTCAAAAACATTAAGCGAGTCTGCATGTTTTACAAATGATGTTTCAAACATTTTTATTATTTTATATATATGATGATTTGGGTGGGTCAAAAATCCTCTGGTTTTCATGTTAACCAAATCAGCAGCTGGATGAGACACTTGACCATATTCAGTCTTTAAACAGGTTAAACATAAATCACATTTTATTTTCTTTACCAACCGCTTTGCTATATATCTATTAACAAATTTATATCACAATTATCTTAAATTATTAAATAATTATTACTATTATTTTTGATTTCACATTTACCCTGTTAAAAAGTAGACTACACAATCAAAGATTGTAGAATTTGAATTTGAATAATTATGATCCTTAAAAATATCATCAAAGTTCCATTGACCTTGCTCAACTATTTAATCTATTTTTTCTTTAAGCTTATCAATTTTTACTTGTCGTTCTAAATTTTCATCCTGGTCATTAATGATATTTTTTAAATCATTTAGACATATAATTGGGACATTATCTAAGAATTAATAATATTTTTTAATTAACTTTAAACAATAAATGAAAATAAAATCACCTTCTAAGATGGTGCAATTTCCTGACTTAGGTGGCTTGATTACTGAATACACTGATAGTATTCTGTAGAGTTGTAAAAATGTAGGAGTTGACGGATGGTCATTTGGTCCTGAAATCTGTCTTATTATACCAAAAAATCTCTACAAAAAAATTATTAATTACAATTACAATCATTTAGCTAATAAAATAAAAATATTTAATAAATTTACTTCAATACAATCTTGATTAATTTTTGATGTAAGAACATAATCAAAACCGCAATTATGCAATTGATTAATTAAGTCTATAGAGGATTTGATTGTAATTCTAAGACCTTCGGCGGTATTTTTTGTTAAAAATTGATCATCTGTTATTAATTTGTTTACTAAATTGGTTTCCCAGTTATTCAGCCAAATCAATGAATTCTCTAATACCTTCAAAACATAAATTAACATAAACAGTTATTATGATAGTAATTAAAATGTCAGTAAATACAAAAAAATACTTTCCAATAGTTAATTTTTCACAACACAATTGTCTATATTCTACAACACGTAATCTATCACATCAAATATTCTAACACAACACATAAACTCATGCTCATGCAATACATCGATTGAACCTCTATTTCTTTGCTATTTTTTTTTATGCCTTCTTTAGGAAATCTTCTATTTAAAGCGTCAAAGAGGTCATTTATTAATGAAGTTAACTTAATGGTTTCTTCACAGTTGTCAAAGCCATTAATTTGTTTTCTTTTAAAAAATTCTATCCCAGTAACCATAGAATTACTGAATATCTAAAGTAATACATATTATATTATTACCATTTATTTGGTAGCAAAATGGTTTACTAATTAAAGTAAACATTTCTAAATTCTTACTTGTGAGGCATATTTTATGGTAAATCTAATATTTAACAAAATTAGATGAATACTTTTAAAGTACTCAATACATTAATATAAAAAGTAACTATGTTTGAGTAACTGTGATCGTTTCTGAAATGTACCAAAGTTCTAACTTGGTTAGTTAGGAGTTAGTTTGGTGAGATTTGTAACTTAAGATAGAATAGAAGTTGGTTTGTTTTTTCAAATGTTATTTTTTTTATGAATTAACTATTGAATATGTAATTAGGTAGTCAACTTGAATTATCGGTAATGGCTGATGAAAAATTGGATTGAACAACTCAACTGATATTTTTATTAAATGAAACAAATAGCAATTCACAAACTGGATTAGACGTCCATCAAAATATGGTAAATTCAATAATTAATTTTATGTGTTATTGACTTAGGATAATTTATCAAAATTCAACCATATTTTAACTATTTTATTAAAGAAATTAATAAAAGATTTAAACCTCACTTGTAAGCATTTTTTAAAAAATAACTCAAATACTAATTATTATAATGCTGTACATCACAATATAATCGAACATTATATTGATTTTACATTTTTTTAATATTTTTTTATAAGGTACCTACGCAATAATTATTATTTAATATTATTTTTTTGATTTTTACAGACTGATCAGTAGTACAAAATTATAATAATATTATTTGTTCATATGAATAACAATTATTTCAATTATTTTTTTTATTTTTAGTTACCATCTTATCCTGAAATAAAAATTTGATATACATATATTCATACCTTCATAAATGATTAAATGGAGACAGTTCCAATGAGTAAAATTCAACAGATTTCCTAATTTCATTTATCTGTATAAAATAATAATTCATTTCAATAGGTACTTATTAAGATCTAAAAATACGTAAAAGATCTTAAGAGCACACTATTCGCCCCAAAATTCAGATACTCAATTAAAATAATATCATTATCTGTTTTTTATTTTCAACAAATTTGATGTAAAAGTTAAAACGTCCTTAAAACATTTAAAATTCAGAACAGAATCTGATAATTATTGATAACAGATAATTAATAGCGAAGTCGTTATCTCATTGGGATTAGAGCCAATCGTTGAACAACATTTTCATTGGGTTCTTTAACAATGTACACTGCTATGTCCTATGGTTTAATCGTTGAGAATTTACTATTTACTTTCAACTTTCCATTTAGTGATCCGAGTTCATTTTACGACTTGTGTACTTTTTGTCTTTTTTTGTAATTAAAAATGCCTAGTTGTATAGTTCACGGAAGAATGAACAATGCCAAAGGTAAATCGCCTAATATAACTTTTCATAGGTATGTTATTTTCTGAAATTAACTTGATGAGTTAAACTTTTAAAAAGCTTGTTTAGAAGTAAATGTTTATATAACTTTGACCATTTGTTTCAGATTTCCTCTTCAAGAAAATGACGTACTTCCTGAAAAAGTATCAACAACAAGCTTAGTTTGTTCACTATTTTTGACGATTCTAATTTTGCAATGGGAACCCGTAAAAGACTTACTAAGCATGCTGTTCCATCAAAAAGTATTAACAGAATTAAATGTGTAAGTATACATTTTGAGTAGATCGAAACAAAACTAAGTAACCCTATACGTGTGGGTATCTAATCTGCATTAATTATTTTAGGCTTAACAAGAATACTCAGAAACTCTAACCCACTGTAATTAAAACAATTTTTTACTAGTTCTGGTAGCGATTCAGTTGACAATGCTATTTCTTTATAAGTTACCAGAAGAAAGGTGAGTAGAAATTAATTATAATTTTGCAATACCTGCTGTTTAGTCATTATCTACCATGTGCATTTTATTTTACATTACTGTTTAATTATTTCTAGGTCCAATATTGACAATAATGTATTAAGGGAGAATTAAAGCAAAGTGTAACTCAACCTTGAGTTGCTACTAGCTCTCTAACTACAACAATCACTTTCAAATCTGTATAATGGGGAACACGGAAATTGTGTAGTATTGCAATATTACTATAATGTCATATAGGTAGGTGTCGTGTGATGATGAATTTAAATTTTAGATGCAAGGAACACATGTTATCTATATTTTTATACAAATTATTTTATACTTTAGTTTACAATCTGACATTTTTTTATCAAACTTCTGATTGGTCTTTATGAACATTGAACAATAACCAGTCATAAACCTAGTGTGTCTGCAGCATATACAGTTTAAACTACAAACCAGTAAGTAATGATATTATAATAATTAATAGCGTATTAATTTTATTTATTTCCAGTTAAAGGCATTTATATATTTGTTACCACATAACAATATGGCGTTGGATAATGTATTCGAAAATAAACTTCCAGCTAACTGTACGTCATTCACTTGATTTATTTTTTGTTTAGTTAATGTTGTTTGACACTAGGCAAAATTAGGGGTGAACTGAGTCTGTAAAAGCCTACAAAGCCTACGGACCTACAATTATATAAGGCCCCACATTCAGGAAATTCATAGGAGCAACTAGTATTTTTGTTCAACACAGCTGTGGTCTGTGGAAAGTAATAAATTATTTAATTGGCTATCCGTCTTTTGGGTCTTTTTTATAAGTGGAGCTCTACCCGTAGAATATCTTTTTCAAAATTTATATTTAAAACATATTGGTCTGTTATAATTTATAAATATCCTAAACCATATTTTGTAAATTATTAGTATTCATAGTTTAAATCAAACTTCTATTCACCAATTTATTATTTTTATTATAATTCTCCATATTTAACTTTATATTAATGGTGACATTCTATTAAACTCAATAATAATTTTCACATTAGATGCATTTGGTGATTTTAAGTGGATACAATATTGCGTCATATAATTATATTGGTATAACACTATGTTACGGCGTTAACACCGTAATATACTTATATATAATATCGCTGTAATCTTATATAAAATCGTTATCGGTAAAATTATTATTGTATGCTTGTGCCGTAATGTGTCCTGGCGGATGAGTTTAGTTGTCGTCGGACCAGCCAATTGGTACGGCATTCACGTTATTAAAAAAAAAATATATACAGTCCATTATTTATTAAAAGTTTCTAGTTTATTATTTTTTGTTCAATGAAAATAACCTATATAGAAACAAAACATTTGGTCCAATCGAACCGGATTGACTAGCAATACATTTTGCGTTAATACGTCCCGCGAATTCGTTGTCGTTCAGTGGACTTATTGTCTAGTTTAAATTTTAAAGGGTATGTTTTTCTTTAGTTCGTTTTGAATACCTATAAATAAATATAACGTCCCCGCGGACACAGTAACCGTGCAATGGCAATATTATAGTCAAATCGAACAATCCAAAAAAAAAAAAAAAAATTGTCAAAGTGGTCCTGGTTTTCAATGCTGTAGTGTGCAGTGGCTGAACATTCATCGGTCGATATACAACCAGGTGAGTGAGCTAAAAATATTAGAAAATAAGGGCATAAGTTTCCATTCATTTTCCTTTAGGCACATTCTATAAAAATTAAAAACGTATATATACAAATAAAGTTTTCATAAGGTTGAAAATATAAATTAAGGGAAAAACCAAAAACGTAATAATGCAGGGTAGTCAGTCAAATGAATTAGCCGTCTACGTATTGAGGCGAGGTCAATTAAAGGCGCAACTGACAAAATTCCAAACATATATCAATAATGTAGATGTGGATAATAATACCATGCAGATAAAGGTACGTCTAGAGAAAATAAAAGAACTTTGGACTGAGTTTGATGTAGTTCAAAATAATATCGAGGTAATAGATATCAGTAATGAGCAATTGGACTACAGAGATACGTTTGTAAACTTATATTTTGACGTAGTTGCAAAGGCAGAGACTATGGTACAAGGCTCAAATGTAGGTAATGGCATAAACAGGTTGAGTATATCGGGCAATCTTGCGCAAGGAGCTGACCCGGCGATAAGAATGAAGCCGTTAGAATTACCGTCGTTTTCGGGAAAATTTGAAGAGTGGTCCACATTTAAAGATTTATTTTTGACCATGGTACATTTAAATCCAACTATAGCAGGTGTACAAAAATTTGTATATTTAAGAATGTATTTGCATGGGGACGCATTGGCTCTGATACAAAATTTAGCAACCACAGGTGACAATTACTCGATTGCATGGAACACTGTCGTAGAACGATACGATAATAAGCGTATTCTCATACAATCTTATACAAGAATTATATATGAATTAGAACCTATGCAAAAGGATTCAAGTGTTTGTTTAAGGAAGTTTACTGCTGATTTAAATATGAATATGCAAGCTTTAAAGGCGTTAGGTCATGATTCAAATGCCTGGGGTGCGCTATTATTACATGTGATTTTAGTCAAGTTAGATTATAATACAATACGCAATTAGGAATCTGTGGCGACCAAAGATACATTACCCCCTATAACGGAGTTAACAAAATTTTTAAATGAACGGTGTAAAATATTAGAGGCGATAGATACCTCAAAAAATTTATCGAATAAATTAAGTACGTCGCATTATACGCAGTCTAAGCAAAATTATCGCAATCTAAATGATAAAAACGTCCAATTTAAAAATAATAAAAAGTAAATGCATTTGTTGCTACCAATCGTTTAGCATGTTATTTATGTAAACAATCACATCCTATTTACAAGTGTCCAAAATTTATCGCGCTCAATGGGAATGATAGAGCACTAAAGGTCGATGAACTAAACCTATGTCGCAATTGCCTGGGTACGGGTCACACGGATGTACAGGTGTGCAGGTCGAAAAGGGTATGCTCCAAATGTGATAAAGCGCATAATACGTTGCTGCATAATGATGCACCACAAGTTGTACAAAATCCGTCTACGACAAATGTGTCTAATGCGGAAGTGGTGGTGAGTCACGCCGCCCGTGGTCAAACGCGCGCACAAGTACTATTAGCGACTGCGGAAGTACATATATTAAATGCATGCGGCGAACTAGTTGTATGCAGAGCATTACTAGATAACGGCTCACAAATAAATATTTTGACCGAAGCAATGGCACAGCGATTAGGACTTGTGAGAACAAAAATAAATAAATCAATAACAGGTATAAATGAGATAGTGAGTCGTGCCGCGAATCAAGTAACCACGTCTATTAAGTCACGCATAAATAATTATTCTACCACCTTGGACTTGCTGGTATTACCAAAAATTACCGGAAAACTGCCGACCAACAATATTGATACTAACAAATGGTCTATACCCACGGATATTAAGTTGGCAGATTCTAGGTGTTTTAAGCCGGAAAAAATAGATTTATTGATTGGTGCCGACACCTATTGGGAATAATGTGCTCGGGAAATTTCAAACTGCACACAGCGGGTCCGTACTTGCAGCAAACAATGTTCGGCTGGATTATTGTAGGACCAGTAAATGAAATTTCATCAAAAAATAATTCAATGGCTTGCTTTGTAATAAGTGAAGATAACTATTTAAATTTGGAAAAGGATATTGAAGAATTTTGGAAAATCGAAGAATTTTCCAGTGCAAATATGGACGAAACGTCGGAAGATGTAATTTGTAGAAAACATTTTGAAGATAATGTATCAGTAGATTCCAAGGGAAAATTTGTAGTAAAATTGCCGTTTCGAGATAACGTAGAGATGTTAGGCGAGTCATATAACATCGCGTTAAAAAGGTTTTTATCGTTAGAGCGACGTCTCGGGAAAAATCCCGAGCGATATAGTCAGTATAAAGGTTTCATGGAAGAATATGAGCATTTGGGACATATGGAGAAAGTTAATGATGATAATGACCTATTAGTGAAAACATATTATATGCCACACTCTTACGTTCTGAATGATAGTAGCCGATCAACTAAATTACGAGTGGTATTTGACGGCTCATGCAAATCAGAATCTGGACTATCGCTAAACGATGTATTGTTAAAAGGTCCTATATTACGAGATGACCTCACAGTAATTGTTACGAGATTTCGTACTCATAAATATGCATTTTCAGCTGATATTAAAAAAATGTATAGGCAGGTATGGGTTGATAATGCAGATAGAGATTATCAGCGCATATTGTGGCGCAATGATCCTAATGAGCCTATTAAGAAATATAGATTGTGTACAGTAACTTACGGAACGGTACCTGCAAGTTTCTTATCGGTTGCATGTCTTCATAAGTCAGCGGATGTAAATAAAATACGACCGGAGATAGCTCAGATAATAAAGCATGATTTTTGTGTTGACGATTGTTTAACGGGCGCCTCAACATTATCGGAGGCTTTAAATGTGCGTAATGAATTAATTAAATGCTTAAGTAACAATGGATTTGAATTAAGCAAGTGGACAGCTAATCATGCCGATTTATTAAAATATATACCAATTCCTAATGAAAACTCACTATACTCGTTGAATATGGAAACAGAAGCAATAAAAACATTAGGTTTGTATTGGGATTCAAGCTTGGATAGTTTCATTTATAAAGTGTCGTTACCAATGCCTGAACATAAGATAACCAAACGAAATATTTTATCTAATATTGCACGTCTATTCGACCCGCTCGGATTGCTCGGACCGGTTATCGTGATAGCTAAAATATTAATGCAACAATTATGGAAATTAAAAATAAATTGGGATGATGAGTTATCAACAGAAATTCAAATGAAATGGAAAAAATATTTAAAGGATTTAAATCAATGCAATAATTTAAGTGTCCCGCGCTGGTTGCAGTGTGACGATACAGAAAAAATATATATACACGGATTTGCCGATGCGTCGTGCAAAGCGTACGGGGCTTGTTTATATATAGTATGCACGCGCGCGGACGGTAGTCGCCACTCGCAACTAATATGCGCAAAATCAAGAATTGCGCCGATAAGTATAATAACAATACCGCGATTGGAGTTATGCGCCGCCTTACTACTATCAAAATTAATAAAAAAAATAGTTCCAGCGTTGCGAATTAATATTACGAATATTTGTTGCTGGAGTGATTCCAAGGTGGTATTAGCGTGGATCGCATCGGATGCAATGCGTTGGAAACCGTTCGTTGCAAATCGTGTGAGTAAGGTTCATAATTTAACATCGCAGTATTCGTGGTTGTATATTAATACGTATATTAATACGAAGGAGAACCCGGCTGACATTTTATCCAGGGGGTGTGATGTTCAAGACACATTAACACTACACGAAATTACGTGGAAGTTCATACCGCCTCGGTCCCCCCATTTTGGTGGTTTGTGGGAGGCTGCGGTCAAGGCCGTAAAAAAATACTTGAATCGAACAATTGCAAATTCACGGTTAACTTATGACGAACTATATACGGTATTAACACAAATAGAATGTTGCTTAAACTCCCGTCCTTTAATTCCTTTATCCGAGGACCCTACGGATTTGAATGTCCTTACTCCCGCCCATTTTCTAATAGGTAGCTCACTACGCGCACTGCCTGAACCTGATGTAAGAAATATATCTATTAATAGATTGTCTCGATGGCAAAGAGTGCAGCAACTTGTCCAACACGTTTGGGCACGATGGAGCAAGGAGTATTTGGGGCAACTACAAGGACAAAACAAATGGTCCAAATGCAAAGGACCATCCATTCAACCTGGGACGATGGTGTTAATAAAGGAGAATAACTTACCTCCTTTAAAGTGGCTATTAGGCAGAGTCACAAATGTTCATCCAGGACCTGATGGTGTCGTAAGAGTAGCTACGGTACATACGAATTTGGGATCCAAAAAGCGAGCTGCTCGATTATTATGTCCATTACCCATAGACACATGAAGCACACAAGTTACGTGCTAATTAATTTTGTTTATATAATTTTTTTTTACCATACATATTTACCTCATTAAACGTGTACAAATGTAGCACACTATTTATAAATATTATATAGGTCAGTTAATATCAACTATTAAGTACCCATATTAATTCATATACACATATATATATTATTATTTAATGATTGACCATTGTTATCTTCATTGTAGCGATAGTCAATAATATTGTGTATTATTTTCGATGTTTGTTCACCTATTTAGTGAATATTAGTTCTATCGCCTAATTAGTTGATTACATTTATTATTATTTTTATTAGTTATTGTAAAATTGTATGCAACCTGCTTGTAATAATTTATATTTAATAAGTCATTTATATTGTTTAATTATTCTCTTTTATAATATGTGTTATATTTTGAAACCATGTTTCAAGGTGGGCCCATGTTACGGCGTTAACACCGTAATATACTTATATATAATATCGCTGTAATCTTATATAAAATCGTTATCGGTAAAATTATTATTGTATGCTTGTGCCGTAATGTGTCCTGGCGGATGAGTTTAGTTGTCGTCGGACCAGCCAATTGGTACGGCATTCACGTTATTAAAAAAAAAATATATACAGTCCATTATTTATTAAAAGTTTCTAGTTTATTATTTTTTGTTCAATGAAAATAACCTATATAGAAACAAAACACAATATGACCTGAACGTCCTGAACTGTAAATTACAGTTATAATGTCTAATCTACCATAAATTGTAATGTCAACTGTAAATACATTACACCAATAATATTATATTTTATTGTCAAATTCAGAAATAACAGTTGAGGCTAATAATGCTAAAGCTTAATTCTGGTTATTCGGGGCTTAATAATGAAGGGCCCCGTGCGCCGTAGTACAATGTCTACTGTCCACCCCTGAATGAACACTCTAAGCCATATGGTGGTAAGGCTTCTTATAAAGCCATGTTTGAGCAAGGTAATCTTATTGAATTAATGCAAAAGCCTGATGCTGTTATGGTTGAAAAAGGTTTTTTGATTGATGACATTTGTAAAAAGAAAATATATAACTATAATAAGACCACCTTTCCTTAAAAATCAAAAGCAATTTTCTAAGGAAGATGCTTGTTGTCTAAAAATATCACTAAAGCTAGAGTTCACATTGAATCAAAGAATCAATCAGCAAATAAAAACTTTTAATATTTTTTGTTATACCTTTCCATGGGCTCATGTACATTTAGCTTCAGACATAATGACAATAATAGGTGGTTTGTGCTGTAACGTCACGGAATTTTAGGCCTCTTTAATAAAAGCATTATTCACAAATTCCCCATTATTATGTAACAAACGCGCGCTATAAGTAACATCAGTATAAAGACAACAACAGCGTTGTGTCCCGAACCCCACACAAGGCAGTGTCTGCGTCTCAGCTGTTTGTCCTGCCGACGCCGTTGCGCGTCGCTATCGCGGCCGCCGTCGCGTGCCGACAGTGCAAACAAAATTCCCCAATATTATTGTACAAATCCCCCCGATCGCCAACACTGTCAACCTCAAAACGCCTGCAGGCCAACGGCCGAAGTTTGAACACCGTCGTACAACAGATTTTCTCAGACCGCTGACCGTGCAATTAGTCGCTCCGTCACGTCATTTTGTTTCCATAAAACCACGTTCTACCAAACGTTTATTTTGTTTTTTTGTTCTACGGACGCCGAGTCTCTGACACCATGATGGGCTAAGCACGACTGCGTGGGCTCGTGGCGGGCAAAGTGCCAACACCATTTCAACACCAGCTCAACATGTCGTCGTAAAGTATATTTCCCCAAACCCCCCCCCACGCTCAATATCAGCACAGTTCTTTTTTTGTTTTTCATTTGTTTCCTTGCCGTACAATATGGTACAACATACCCTGCTAACCGTATTGCGGAGCCGCGGGAACATATGTCATAAATGTTAATTATTACTATTATGATGTATCTACTTGGTAACCGCACTCCGGAGCCGCAGACACTATATCATATGTTGTAGCCACGGCCATTTTTTATATTAATTTGTATTTGCCCTGTGCCCAAATTTATATTTTGTGCACCTGCCACGTGCAAATTTTATATATATATATATTGTGTTTGCCACGTACCCCTCTTTGACATGCTCTCAGTATGATTTAAATTTCCTGTATTTATAATATATATGAACATGATTACCCTAACGCATATTTTGTTTTCTCTTCATTTCACAAATGGTCACCTTTTTACCCATAAAACATTTATTCTCCTTTTCATATTTTTCTCCTGTATTAAAACTGTATAAAAAACCCATAGGTTCCGTCGATTTGTCTCTGGACAGCACGCGGCGCGGCTTATGGGTCATCCCATGAGTGTTCCCCTCGTGAGGTGGGTGGTGTTATGAACGCCACCGCGTATGCCTGTGATGTTCTGTTATATTTTATATTGTGTCTTTGGTTGTATCCGAAGACGACAATTTGTTGAAACCGTTCTCTGTGTAGCGGTGATAATCAAATGTTATTTAATAGTTATTAATAAAAGAATACACGTTTTAGATTTAAATGAGAATATTATACTTTATTAGTTTTAAACAAATGTAAGTTATACTACAAGCACACTTCTTAACTCGAATGAGTCGGGTTCAAGACTGAATTGCCGACAGGACCGATACTATTATAGTCTTGTCACGCATAAGCAAAATATCTAAGATAAGACGCCTACATACAGGCGTTATTATATTCTTAAAACAAGCGTCTCTATAGTCTGGGCATATAACACCCCCCGGGTTAGACGGAAGATCATTATCCTATTTTTAAACAATTATTTTGGGTAATGATTTTCCTTTTCTTATTTTAAGTTCTACTTGATTTTGTTCATTTTGTTCCGTCGAACTCGGTTGGCTTACATTGACATTTTTAATTTTCTTAAAATTAAATATTTTTCTTATTATGATAATTAACAGAATAATTATTAGTAAACAACATAGTATTATTAAACCAATAACATAATAATTTATATAAATTAAAGATTGCTTATAATCTAAATTATCTTTTGGGATAGTGACTTCATTATCATCTGTATATTTTGAAAATACCACTTCTGGGGCTACAAATTCTTTTATTGGGTTAACATTATGTATATATTTAGTTAAATTCATAGTTGGTATGAAGTATGATTTTAATTCTGAATAAATTGTTCTGAACGGAATCATGCGATACCCTCCTGATATTGCGGAACATTGTTCGCTTAGTGATAATATTCCTGATCCAGTTAATACTTTTGTAATTGAATCTTTATTGGAACATGTTAAAACTAAATTTTGGTTTGTTACCGTGAAAATCCCACGAATTTGATGACATAAGCTTATGAAAAATCCCATGTTTAAATGAAGTGTATTTTATTTTACAAAAATCTGTTAATTCTGTTATATCTGAGTAAGAAATTAAATTTATTTCACATTCGTTTGATGTCACTACCCTTTTGGCTAAAAAGTTTTTACAAATTTTAAAACGGTTTGTATCAGTACACAAACTAACATCGTTTTCACTTAAATTAATAAAATATTCTTGATCAATAGTTATGGCTATAAACTTAAACCTAGGTTGTATAAACATAAATCTATTTTTCTCTAGATATACTGGGTTTGGTAGAACATTATATAGTTTATACATGTTACTTAATACTAAGGGAATCGTATTGATGAATATAATTAAATCATTACTTTTAACGATTGTAGTTTGCATTATTCTATACAGTTCAGACATACCAGATACATCTAATTTTACAGGAATGTTTAAGTCACGTGAAAGATTTAATTTTATCAATTTAATTTCATCTAATAATCGATTTGATGATATTACTTAAGGGTGTAACTTCCCATACATAGCCGATTGTAAGATTTGAATAATTTTTCCTATTTCTAAAGCATATTGGTTATATATTAATTTTAGGTTTAAAATTTGATTTTCCAATATAATTTTGATATTTTCATCATTAAACTCTTCTCGTTCTGATAAAATAAACCGGCGAATTTGTCTTATGTTATCTTGTATTTCCGTCGTTGCGTCTATAGTTGGTTTATTGATCATTATTGCATCATTAGTATTCGTAGGAGTAATAATTAATTTACTTTCTGCTAAATTTTGAGATTTTTGTCCACTTTTTATCATTGTTTTGATTTTTGAGAATAGTTTGTAAACATCGTCTATTTGTATAGACCCGAACAGAGTATATATAATTTCTTTTATACCGCTGGCTATATCACGTTTATGTTTCAAATGTTCTTGTTCTTCAACTATTTGGACTAATTTATTAGTCTCAAATTCAAATTCATTCAAAACTTTTTCTGATGTAGTCTTAAACAACGAACAAATTTCAGATGTATAAAATTTCTTTTTTAAGCATAAGAAACTGCATTCATCTGAAAAACTTTCGGTCGCTTCTTTGCAAAGTGCTAGAGTTTCGTTCTGAAAATTTTTGATTTGTAAATAATGTACCTGATAAATGGACACATTTAAATATACTGCTATCTCCCAATTTGCAGCTGATGTATGCATATCGGAGATGTAGTCGAAATAGATTCCTGGTGTTCTTATTTCGTGATATACAGCCTCTGTACATGTAATTTTATCTCCTTCGAGAAAAAATATATCAGAAAATTCACTGCATAATTCTTCAATAGATACTTTTTCTTCAAGATTCATATGATCTGTTTTAAGTAAGTTCTTTATCAATTGAATCCTATTTTGTTCATTTTTTGTTATTTTATTAGTATGTACAAAATGTTTTATCGATTCTTCATTTATTATTTCGTGTGATAACTCTGTTAGCTTTGGTATAGGTACCACAATCTGAGTTTCTGTTGGGTTAATTATACTTATGAGAATCTGATAATTTTTTACTTTATTTAATATATTTCCGCATATTATTTCATTATTTATATTTTGAGCGTAAACTAGTATGCTCTGATGTTCTTGAATTTGTAGATCTGACACATTTACTGGAATAATTGTTTCACATCTAGCTGGAATAGTTGTGACATCATCTAATGTTGATGTAATTTCCCCTTTTCCTACGTCAATGACAATTTGATTCTCCGTTAAAAATGGTTTCCCCAAAATACCATCGCCTATAATTGGAAAATTTGTTGGAACTACATGAAATTCACTTTCGGAAGATTGATTTCCATTTATGACTGTCAACATTGTAACTCCCGTGGTCTTAACTGTTTGATCATTTATTCCTTGTAACATGAATATTTTTGTGTCCGATACTTGAACATCATCGTGAAGAGCACCTAGTTTTATTAAATTAAGATCAGCCCCTGTATCTACAAGTAGCTTTACGATCTTTTTTGTACATTGTGGAATTTTATATAAAACATGATTATCAATTAATTTGATTCTGAATGACAGGGTTCTTGCAGGTTTAAGGCTATTGTTTTTAATGCTTTGACCGATTGGTTGCCCGATCCACTCGGTATTGGCCCGTTTCCCGAAAACTGTCCATTGGATTTATTTGTTTTTTTCTTTTTGTAACATACATCTTCGGAGTGTCCCGGTTTATTACAATAAGCACATGTTATCTTTTTCACATCTTTATTATTTGGATTTGAATGTACTTTTGATTGAAAATTTTGCTGACCAGTATCTTGACCGCGATTTCCATATCTACATTGATTTGTAAAATGGTTATTACGATTACAAATTTCGCAATATTTTTGATTGTTATTTCTGCCTTGGTTTCCTCCTTTAAGTATTCGTTGAGTCTCTTTTGATGATTGATAAATTTTCTGCTCTTCAAGACTTGCCTTCATTGCATCTTCCAGTGTTTCAAAGTTTCTTGATTTAATCACTGTTCTTAAATGAGGAAATAATCCTTCTACGTACGTCGTTAAAGTAATTTCTTTTATATATGTACGTATTGCTGTGGCATCTGTGGTTGATTTTCCCTTTGTGCTCACATTACATAATTCATTGAGTAGATTTTCAACCTTTGTAGAGTAGTCATGAACTGACTCTCCTTGAGACTGCCTTGTTGATGTAAGTTCAAGTTGTAGATACCCTGGTGTACGTTTAGCACAAAAATTTGATTCGAGTAAATGTTTAAGCCCTGCCCAATCTTCTACATTGCGATGTTGAGTTATCGCAAAAGCTTTCTTACTTAATTTTGTACGAATAGCTTGTAACAAAACTGGTTTTATGTTGTTATCGACATTAGACATTACGAAATCACATGCACTAAGATAAGGATAGATATCGGCTGAATCTTCGCCATTGAAAAAAGGAACCAATTTAATGGCTGTTTCTAAAGAAAGAACTGTATTGTTCATTTTGGAAATGGTACACGAATTATACACCCCCAAAAAATTTAAACCGAGTAATTCGGTATTTTTAATTAATTTTTTTGGTGTGTTTTCTTCACCTATTTGATCCGAAGGTACTGGTAAGTTGAAATATTTCCCCTAGTATCAGAGAATAATGATTCTACACTCCTAGATTTCCTATGGTATCTTTTATTTTGGTGTGCTCGTGACCTAGTATTTGGGCCAGTATATTTTAAGTTATCGTCAAAGTTATTTGGTATAGGATTATTATAATCTTTATTTACTGTAGATGTATCTGGGCTCCTATCACTGCTATTATTATCACTACTTGATTGAGTAGACATACATTAAAAGTATTAGTTTGTTATTATAATGTATAATAACAACAAAACACAACGACAATAATAATAATAAAAAAAAATTACAATTATGTTACTATGTCAGTAGGTCAAGATAAAATAAAAAAATACAGTAGTTTTATTCTATTATTCAAGTTAGTGATAATAATATTATTATAATATAAAAATATTTAGATTTTATTTTATTTTATTATTATTTTTTTTTTTACTTACAGTATGACGGTCTTTGTTATTACTCCGAACTGCATAATAATTGACTTCTTTGACAGACTATCTGGATCCCTTGTTGAACTCGCCACGTCTCTCGGTGTCGTTCCCACGTAGTCTTCAAGTTATTTCGTTTGAAGTTCTACGCTCCGAAACCGGTATGCGCGGAGACCACTCTGGTGGGTTTTGTTTAATTTGAACGATTAATTAATTTCTGTTTACTAATTAATCGATGTAGACGAGATGTAGTGTAGCTTGTCGTATAAATGTGCGTATTTTGTTATTGACAATACGCGTTGATTGTGTATTTATAATGACTGATAAAATATGGTGATCTCGCTTTTTACGTAGGTGGTATAGAACAAGTAGCACCTCCTACGGTGTATTTGTAGATACGTGTGACGTAAATATCGGGACTATAGAATAGTTTCCTCACCAATCTTTAGGTAAAAGCGCCTCCGTGTGAATATATTCACTCGTGTTCACTTTTTTTTTATTTATAATAATTGTTTGAATAATCACTCACTAGACAGAATTTCTTTCGAAAGAAATTAAAATTAAAACGGCTACCGTTGCCACCAATGTTATGAACGCCACCGCGTATGCCTGTGATGTTCTGTTATATTTTATATTGTGTCTTTGGTTGTATCCGAAGACGACAATTTGTTGAAACCGTTCTCTGTGTAGCGGTGATAATCAAATGTTATTTAATAGTTATTAATAAAAGAATACACGTTTTAGATTTAAATGAGAATATTATACTTTATTAGTTTTAAACAAATGTAAGTTATACTACAAGCACACTTCTTAACTCGAATGAGTCGGGTTCAAGACTGAATTGCCGACAGGACCGATACTATAGTCTTGTCGCGCATAAGCAAAATATCTAAGATAAGACGCCTACATACAGGCGTTATTATATTCTTAAAACAAGCGTCTCTATAGTCTGGGCATATAACGGTGGTTTACAGTCCCTAAAAACGGCCGTAATCTCACAGTGCAATTTAAGCCAACCAATATTTTCATTAGACAAAAATTTATTTCCCAAACAATTTGATATAATATAATATTTATATTTTAATATCTTATATATAAAATTCTCTTGTCACAATGTTAGTTACCATACTCCTCCGAAACGGTTTGACCGATTTTTATGAAATTTTATATGCATATTCAGTAGGTCTGAGAATCGGCTACTATCTAAATTTGTATGCTGTGCGATAAGTGGTTCCGGAGTTATGGCGATTTTAAGTTATTTTGAGATTTACGATGGAAATATTTGTTTATAAATGGTTGCTATGTATTTGTTTATTTGTAACCAGGGACAACCCTATAAATAAATAGTACATAGAAACCGCGGTTACCAATTGCAACCATTTATAAACAAATATTTCTTGATTTCGACTAACTAACCTAAGAGGCCATAACTCCGGAACCACATATCGCACAGCATACAAACTTCACAGAAATCATCTACATATCAATCTTAATATGCCCTAAAATTTTTATCGAAATCGGTTCGGTGGATCTTGAGCTATAAAAATCTTAAAATACTATACTATACTTAAAAGTATAAAGAGGAAAGATTTGATTGTTTATGTTTGTATTGAATAGGCTCCGAAACTACTGAACCGATTTAAATGAAATTTGGTACATAGATAGTTTAGACACTGGAAAGGATATAGGCTACTTTTTAATACTAAAAAAGGCTGTAAGGGGTTGAAATAGGGATTGGTATGTATTTTGCCCTCAACGTAACATTATTATTAATTTTTTTAATGGGCAACGAAGTGCACTTGATCAGCTAAATCGACCGCAGGTGGATTGCCTACCTGATAATTTACTACTGCTCGCATATATTATCCACGTTTCGATGCAGTGGATTGCCTACCTAGGTGGCTTAGATGTATGTAAATCACTTGAGGTTAATCTTAACATAATATATGAGCATATGATTCGGGCAACGCTGGAAGGGACAGCTAGGATAGGACAGCTATTATAGCTGACACTTCGTGTCACGAAGTGCACGGGATCGGCTAGTAATATGTATAATTCAATATAATATATAATAATTAAAATGTTAGTTAATATATATTGTTAAGTATACATACTTCATGTATTAATCTTTCAAAATAAATGACTTTTAAACTACAAAACAATTTTTTACAATAATCTTCATCATATTTTACTTTTAACAGGGCATTTTTATTTTCATAGCTAATGCGTACTATAAAGTCACATTCCATAACATTTAATAAAACAATGCCTATTTGTACTTGTGCATAATAACAATGGTTTTTTTTAAACTCAATGAACCATCTGGGTGTTTTACAATGCATTTTAAACTATTTAAAAGATCTCTTGTACCAAGTTTCTTACCATCAAAAGGACATTTGATTTCTATAATTTTGATGGGTACAAAATATTCATCAATGATCATCAATGATGACTCCATCTGGACTATAACCTAACCAAGGATTGTTAATATCAATCACTAAACTACACTCTAAAATATTTGTAATAAATTCTTTTGAATACAAATCTCTGGCGATGTTTTCATATTGTAAACCATACTTAACAAACTTATTTGCGAATAGTTTTGGCCAAAAATATCTAGTGGCTTTCAAAGACCATTGTTCATCTGTTTTGAAAATTGTATTAAAGGTATACAGCCCATAGCATCGACTTCCTGTAATTCTGTACTGCCGACAATAGTCCCAAAAAGATTTGTCTTTTTGAGATCGATATAATACTTCATAAAAATCAGTTGACAACTTAGAAAATGATACCTTGCAACAATCACCCATATTCATGACTGGGTCAAACAAATACACTAACAAAGGATGAGATGACACATTCAGTTTGAACAACTGTGTGTTTGCTGTCAATATCACTGATGATTGGTTAGTTGGCAAATGACGACCCAAGGAATGAAGAGCAATTGCTGAAGTTGGTGCAGCAGCTAAGAATGTTGACCTAAAATTTGTTTTTATAGTAATTGTTAATTTATAAACCAAAATAAACATACCTACCTAATTGTATCTACTACATCATCGTCAACAGAATTTGAATCAACAACATTTTTCTTATAACAGACAAATGTATCAATTGGTAAAGGTTTATAATGTGTTTAGGTAGGTTCCTTTAATTTTGACCACTGACATGTTATGTCAGTTGATGACAAATTGTCCAAATTAGCAAGTGATTTCAGAAAATTAACAATAGTAGGTAAATGATAACTTCATGTAATATTTAATGTTTTATTGAATCCCATTTAAAGAAAAAATATTTCAAAACACTTACTTTGAATCATTGTCAAAATAATTGAATTTTTGCCATTTGAAAATAAATTTTTTGTTTAAGAAACTTGAATTATTTCTTCTAAATTCCAATGCATGTTTAACATTTTGAATAAAAACAATAATTACCTGTTAAGAAACAAAAGTATTGCAACAACGTGTTTACAACACTCAGAAGCTCCTGCTTTGCAACTGAATTTGAATTTAATAATTTCCATTTCGGGCTTTGTTAATTCACCAAAAACTGAATGTATCACAATAATAATATCATTTAAATGTGATGTTTGAACAATTAATGCTCTAATTTGTATCACACTATCCTAAAAACAAAAATATTTCCATAGTACATCATATAATTTAGTATTCACATCAAATTTCAAATTACATTAACATAGCTGATGTCATATTTACCATTACGATTTTACCACATAATATAATTTGTTTACTTTTTAAGATTTGATCTCCTTCTATTGTACTACGAGAATTTAAAGAGCAATTTGCATAAGTAAATATTCTTAATAGTGACAAAGACATGTATTTTATATAACATTATACTTACACTTACGACTTACTACGGTTGAAGATTTAAAATAGGTAATAGCCCGGGAAATACGTCCCGTCTCGGTGTGGTGCGGTACCCGCCCGATATTTGTACTAACAGCGCGCTCAGTGTTATCTTGTTTTACCAATGAAGAAAGCTTATCATGCTAATGTAAAATAATTATTGTTGGTGGATGGTTCTAGTATAGAAGTAACTATAGCCACTACGAGATACAAAAGATTTTTGTTTTTGGGTCGCTCAGATTTGACGATTGCGAAACTAGGGTTGAAATTAATAAACTAGCTCCTATTCGTACTAAATTTGACCTTTTATAGAAAAATATCAATCAGAATTGTAATTTTTCGTGATCCGTATTTATGGATACAGTAAATCCCAAGTAAACCGGCCAAATATGGCAAAATCTTTGCATTATGTGATGCAAAAACATTTTACACAAGTAAAATAGAGATTTATGTCGGAAAACAACCACTTGGTCCATATGCAGTTTCTAATTCACCAATTGATATCATGAAACGATTAGTAACACCTATCGAAAACTCTAAACGAAATCTTACCACTGATAATTGGTATACCAGCATTCCAGATTACCTATTACAAAAAAAAATTACTCTAACTGGAACTTTGAAAAACCCAAGAGAGAAATACCTACAGCATTTTTACCAGATAAAAAAAAAAGAAATTGGTTTGAGCGTGTTTGGGTTTTAAAAAACATTAATGTCATACGTACCTCGAAAAATAAAGCAGTTATTTCGCTTTCAACCATGATTCAGAAATGTATGTAGAAACACGTAAACCACAAACACATTTTATTTACTATCAACCCGCTATGTATACCCAACTCTATCAAATTCATTCATGATCTTGCTAAGTTTTTCAGCATAACTAATATGCAAACTAAACAAAAAAATTACAGTAAATAGTTACTCCATTTTTTAAATTTTATTGGCAACGGTTTGACGAATCGTCAAGGTAACATATGTTGTTTACGAGTTTAATAATTCACAGTTATCAAATTCAATTTTATTCTGAGATTTAGAAACATTTATAATATAATAAGCTAAACACAAAATTAAGTTTTAAAAATGTCAAAATCCAAAAGAAGTAATTCGATCAAAAGAGACAGTTCTATATCAAAGGAAGTCTACAAATCAGCCGACAAGTTTGATTTTTATGCTCGTATAGTCAAGTTAGTTATCCTCAGAAAAGATGACACAGATGGTAAGTGAAAAGAAGAATAAATAATAATTGTTTTCAACTAAAAAAACTTTAACTGTAAAAGTTTTGAAACAAGGTTAATTTAGTCTAACGATTCAAAATAAAATTACTGTAATACGGAAGATAATAATTCTGGAGAATTGGTGATATTATTGTTTTTTTTTTTTGTTGATATTAGTCATATTACCTAGTATTGTAATATTATTAAATAAATTGTGATCCTTAATTTTTAACACTGCGGTTTGTCGGCAGTCGTGTCCAAGTACTCGACTTGGCTCAAGGCGTTGAAGAAACATTCGAACCCCAAGCTGAAAAACGACTACGTCAAGTTACTCGTCATGGGACTCAACCATCCAGTGCCGGTGTGCCCATTCAACGAATACCCGCCGGACGCCATCGAACCGCTGGAAGGCGAATGGATCGACAACGCCAGGAACATCTTCTACAACGGTAACCCGACTTGCCGACCAATCATCCTAAACCCGCCGGTCGTGACCGCTGTGTCGGACGACAAGCGTCAGTTCGCCGCCTATCAAGAAATACCGAACGCGGGACTTCAGTGTTATTACGCTCAGTCCGACGAACCGCTGTACGAGTGGTTTTTCAAACACAACTCGTTATCGATTCCACCGGAAAATTCCGTCCAAGCCATCCCGTTAGACTGGGAGAGGTCTTTGGCCGGAATCCACGTGGCACCTCCCAAAATCCATTCTAGGTATACACATAATAACCATCTACGTTTTTTATGCCTACACATTTCGTATCTCTTTTCGTACGATATTAGTAATATTATTATTTGTTATCTTTGAACTCACAAAAGGAAGACAAATTCGTCGCTGATCCAAAGACCGTCGTTGTCGAGCATTATAGGGAGGTAAGTGAACGGCTATAGTTAAAACAAAAAAATAATCAGTTGTATAAATATAAATTGTGTCGTGGACTAATAATATTATGAAATTTATTAACCCACAGCAAACTCGAAGAAAAAAGGGACTTTTGCAAAATACTTGACACATATCAAGAAATGTTTAATATAACGACGCACTTCAAATGGAATGAAAAAAGTTTATTAACAGGCGACACTATACCTGGTTCCGATTTGTGTATCGATTGGTAACTAAAATAATTTATTGTCAGCGTTTGCTGATCGTAGTGTTTTGTCCTGAAAAATATTTTATTTCAATGTTTAAGTATAATTATTGTAGTGGAAATGGGAGAAGTGCATATATTATTTATGCTGTGTCATAAGTATTATGAATAAAAAAATAAATACTTAACTATATTGATTATTAAGTCGAGCAATAAAAACGAGACGAGGTAGTTGTACATCGAACATTTGATGAACATGATTTTTGGTTTCTGCAGGTTTATTCACGAACACGAAAGAACACAATTAGACATAGACGAGGAAATGATTAGGTCGTTCGATAAACTTTACCCACATAATTTCCGTTTGTTGGTAAGACCTGAATTATTAGAAGGACTCGTTAAAAAAATGGACTGTGCTGAAGAAAACGGTATGGACTCTAAACATATTATTTTATATTAAGTAGAATTTTAGTCTTATGGATGCGATTTTTTCTTGCTAGCTAAATGCATGGATGCGGAATGTGCGAAGGTTGAAGAAGAGGATTACAAATATCGAGTAACATTATATTATAATAGACAGACGCTAACTAATTAATGTATATTACATTTGATGTTATATTTCTGTTACACCATTAGAAGTTACCACCATGGTCTGGCTAAATATATATATTTTTTTCATTTCTGGTTACTCTAGATTCTAAATTTTAATACCGGGCCACATTAAGTAAGTAGAAGTTGTCGTAAGCCACATACATTTTTATAATAATACAATATATTTTTTCGCCATCGCCATTCGACATCACAAAATTGCGATAGCACATTCACATACTATTCAATCAATATAATAGGTATTGGCGCCTTATATAAATAGGTTTTATTTTTAATAATTTTTTTCTTATTTTATTCATAAGTTGATGGTTTAGAAATATACGACAGGGCCATATCAAAACCTATCATGGGCCGCTGGTTGGACACCCCTGTTCTTTAGCATAGATCAGTATAAGGGAAAAAAATACTCAAAGGTTTTTCAAATAACGTTACTGTTGGTAAAACGTTCTATCGTCTGGAAAAAAAAAATAAAAATACAGTATAATTGCGTATCATTTGTTTACATTCCACTATTTTACATCGCTGCCAATCTTTGGAAGAACATTGATACAAATAAATAATAATAATTTATACAATGCATTGTATAAATTATTGTTTGTCGTCGTTTACATTGTATATTTTTTTTTTCAACGGTAGTAAACTATACATAGAAACTGTCTTGGGAGGGGTTTAGAAAGACCTTTTCCAGTCCAATTGGATGGGTTGGACAGCTTTATTTGGTGGAATTGATAACGAGAAAAACCACTTGTAAAGCAGGTCATTGCACTGAGCGGTAATAATACTGAAGCCCTGAATTCTGTATTTCCAGATGGGCTGCGGTGAACAGACGCTATCATCTGACACGGCGGTCGCGGTCGACAAAACGGTTCGCTTTTGTGGAAATGTCTCTGACGCTTACGATTCAATCGCTTTCCAGTGATATTGGATGGCAGATGACAGATGTATTTGTTGAAAGTCTAGTCCCATAACATGTTACATGACTTAGTCATATTTTACCACAGAACATCGAATTATGTTTCTTTAACGAACCCAGTCATGTTGATTGCTTAGTTGACGCGAAATGAATATACATAAATAGTGAACTACATTCTATCAGCGTCATTAAAAATGTTCAGTTGAATATATTGTTTTTTAAAAATATTTATTTTGTTGTTGATTTTTGTTTTAGATATTAAGTAGTTTGATATTATTATCACAGATTATATTAAACCAGATGGTGCACTCCTTCGATTTACTGGTAACATGAACCTACATCAAATCAGTAGGGCCACATAAGAGTAATAAATTAATGTATAACATCTTTAACCATAATTTATAATTATTGTATCAAATAATATATAATACGTCATACAATTATTTATTAAATTATGTGTAGCTTTAATTTAATATATGGATTAGTCAGTTGTAATCTTTGAGCCTATGTTTCTTCTATCTACCTATATTTTTTTAAACTATATTACAGATAATCTTGTTAAGTATATGAATACTTCCATTCAAATACTTTTTAATATTTAACAAATACTTTTTTTGTGTATATTATTTCAGAATACTAAATACTTTTTTTCTCTTTTTCTATATAACTATCATATCAAAAAGACATTAGTGACTGTTTTACATGTTTTAAAAATATTTCCCTGTTATATCACTAAGACAAGGAAGAAATACATTATTTTAAAAATAAAAACAAATTTTGGTTCATGGCAAGGCTGTTAGCTCGTTTATTATAATTTTCTCAACAAATTTAATAGTAAAAAGATAAATAAATACAAAAGATTATAAGTAATAAAACTGAAAGTACTACAAAATAGGCGACTACTTGTAGCTCCAAAACCGGTCCACAACCCGATGCTTTGGTGGCAGCTGCTTGTAGCTAAAAAAACAATGAATTATAAATGTTGTAAAGTAGCTAGTTTTTTTTTTAAAATTATTTTTTTAAAAGAAAATTCTTTTTTAGAAATGTTATTGTTGAAAAATTTTGAATCTAACAAACAAATTAAGAAGACAACCTTTATCAAAACTTTCACAAAGGTGATTATAAATTATGCTGAACATACTTAATTTTAATTTTTTACCTACTTCAATTTCTGGAGCAAGTATTGGAAAATGATGAATAAAAACAGATTCCAAGTTATGTATATAGTTATAAAGATCATTATGTGGCATCATTAAATTACCAAAAGTTGAATTTTCTTTATTAGTATATGCTATAAAATGAGAAAACAAAAATTTAATGGTCTAAGTCTTATTGAAATTTAGCATAATTTATACAAACATCACAACTATGTTTTTCTAAACACATTTTCATTATATCCACAAACATATGTTAATGAATTTTGATCTGGTAGACTTAGATCCCGATAATCAGTGTTGTAAAAAATACTTTTAAAAAGTATTTGAGTAATTACTCAAATACTTATAAAATAAAGTATTTAAAATACCATCCAAATACTATGTATAATAAAGTATTTGAAATAATTTTCAAATACAAAACAAAAAAAATCAAATTTAATTCTAATCATTCATGATATATTACATTAATCGAACATTTGAGTGTTGCATTTTAAGAACATAATTTGCTCAAAATGCTTATCTGTCATATTTGTCCTTTTTTTTGTTATTGTTACACCACCAACACTAAACACTCTCTCTATTGACGCACTGCTAGGTAGTGAGTGTTGTACTTCACAAATACCTGAAAACAAAGTACAAATGTTTTTGTAATATTATTACTAATAGTATAAAAAGTTTTCAACTAATCCTACTCTTTTGATAGTGGAAATTATGCAAACATTCTAATGTCTTTGTTGGAGATGTGCCCAAAATTCTATCGATTTCATCACTAACTATTGATTTTTCCTTTCGTGAATTTTGTGACCAGGTAAAAAAGCTAGATAAATTATCATTCATTTGGTATCTTCTACATCATTATTGTCATTATCATTGGTATGTAACTCATAACAGGCATTTTTAAATATTCTGAGGCCAATTGTTTTTTTATATCATTTTTGATCCATGCTGTTTTAAATAGTGGGTGGCAGACTGCAGCAGTAATTAAAAATTTGTCTATCAAATAATCGGAAAATCTTGTTTTTATACCTAAAAACAAAAATTATTATCAATGATGTTTGTTTATTTAAAAGTTCAAGAGTATATTAATGTAGATACTACACAGAAATATATATATAATGAATAGATCAGCTAATTAACATTTTACATTATACATCAGTAAGATTGTAAGAACTAAGAGATACTAAATATTTACTATTTGGTAAATAGTATTTACTAATAAAGTAAACCTAAAACAGCTAAAATGAAAAGAAATTAAATGTGCAACATTAAAGTACTTGGCTAAATAAGAATAATGTATTTAAAAAATATTAATTATTACATACCATTAAGTATGGCAGTCACCGGAGGTTTCATATAATTAGAAACTGTTTGATCACTTGACATTAATTCATATTTATAAATTAATTCTTTAATTGTAGGTAGGAGATGACCAAAATACATGTTAGTATCACCCTGGAGTAAATCCAAGCTTATTGAAATTGGCCCTATAATTTTTAGATATTGACACATGAAATCAATATCATTTTTATTAAATCTGAAAATATTATTTATAAAAAATATAGATAAAATAGTTAATATTTTATTAGGATTTACAATTTACCTGCCAATAGCCAATTCGTCCGTTATTATTCTAAACTTAGGTTCATTATTTCTAAGTAATTTATTAAGCAACACCACTGCGTCATACAAAGAATTCCAACGTGTCTCATTTGGTGTAATTAAGTAAACGCCAAGATTTTGTTTAACTAAATCAGCTGACTTAGTTGAGCGACCTTGTTTGTTCCATAAAGCGGTAGACTTGGAAGAAGTGCTTCTTGACTGTTTTTTGTAAGCAGGATTAGACAAAGCTTTCTTAGAGTCCTAGAAAAAACATGTTATACAAATAAATTATTTTATTTTGGATTTAATTTGTACAAATTTGTAATAAAAAATAAAAATTAAACAAACATAATATATTGATATTTAAGGTTGAAATTTGGGTAATGATAATAGAAAATAGTTAATGCAATCATATTCATACTTATATCTAAGAATATTTTGTTTCATACATTTTTTTCATTTAAACTGACAGAAAAATTTAACTTTTAAATGTTAATACATTTAAAACTCGTAAAAATGTGATTATGATTATTAAGTATTAAACCTATTACCTAATAGTTATGTTCAGATCACTATAAGTACTTACTCAAAATATATTCTTTTTTATAAAAAAAATTTTGTATTTTATTTGGCAAAATTAAATAAGGGTACCAAATTTTATATTTTATAATTTAACTATATTAGGTTATCTATTTAAATAAATTTTTAATTTCCATTGTTGCTATTAAATTTATTGTGTGTGCACAACATCGATTATGTTTTGGTAAAACATATTGCAAATCAACGTCTTCATTATTTAGAATGTTCAAGTCGATTGCATCTATTTCTTCTAAATCTAAATCATCATTAACTGCATCGTTCACTAGCAATGCATCAGTATTCTCATCATCAAATACCCACACAGCAAACAAATGTATTAAAATATTTATTAAATATTCCGCTTAAAAAGACAATATTTAATAATCATTTGTTTTTCATTTTGTATATAAATTAAAATATATATTATAAGTCATATAAATAATTTTTGAACCAGAAACATTTATTTTCTAAAAAATAAAAACTAAAAATGTATTAAATATATATAAAACAATATTGTATAAATATTGTAACTTAATATTGAATAATTATTTTCTTTTAAATTAATAAATATTTTATTAGAATTTCGAAATATTTGTTGAATACTTATTAAAAATTTGTTCACAACTTATTAAATATTTGAATACCAAAATTTAATAAATATTGTATTTAAATTTATTTTAAATTTATAAATACTTATAAGTGTTTAGCTTTTTAAAAGGATTAAAAACATTTAATATTATGTATGTTTATAAAATATAAATATAAAGTAACAGAAATTTATTTCATTTGAATAAAAGTGTTATAATTTAACACATAAATTCAAACATTCAGCAATAAAAAGAAAACTGCATTATTTCATATATTATAATTTTTCCATCAAAATTATATAATTAATACTTTTAGATCTGACATTTTATACTTAATTAGTATTTCAGACATAATACAGTATTTTTATTTTTTACTTAAACATAACTGTATAAATATATACAAATGCATATATGGTCAGGAATAAGTTAGAAGAATATATAATTTTTAAAATGCAATACATACTCTTTATAAATTTTTTTATTTAAACAAAAAAAATATTAACATCTCAATCTGAGAACCAAATTATATATAAAAAAAAAAAAAATGCTTAATTTTTGAGTATACTAGCTGCTTGCTTATTGATATCCAATGTTTGATAACCTGAAAATAAATTATTATAAAATTAAAGTTTATTACATTCAGACTAGATTTTATGGATAATGGCAACTTTTCAGAAAAGTCAATAAAACTATAATTTTTTTATAGCTCTTATGTGATAAACAAATTCTGTCTTTAATTTGTTATTAATTTATAATATTTTTATAATTTAATTATATCAGTATTATAATATTATCATAGTGATGATAGAGTTATAGTTGTAAAAATTCCTTTATACTTACTATAATTTATTTTTTTTTGTTGAATGGGGCTTGAGCCAAATTATATTTTATTCTCTCTTCGATATCATCTATGGATGCATTCTTGCAGGATTTGTTACTTTTTTTGATACAATCTAGAAATTAATACTTTTGTATTTATAATAAATTATATATATATATATATTATATGCATATTATACAACATAAAATCTCATTTCATCTAATTTTAATAAATCTATAATCTAAGACAAAATGTTACTGGTGCTTTTTAAAAATAATTAGTTTTTATGTAATCATTTTTCAATATTAATTATAATTTTTTGAATATAAACAGTTAATAATTAACAAATAGCTGTCATATTATATAGGAGAATACAGTAATATATATTTATACATAACTAACATTCAATAAATATGTATGATGTATATACCTAACTTACCAAAAATAACAGCACATATAAACAAATTGCTGAATTTGTTTTTTCCCTTTTTTCCGGTAAATGAATATTGAGACATAAGTTCATCAGAAAATAATTTGTTCATGATTCTTTTTACCATTAGTTTTAAATATTTTCCTCTCGTACAAGATAATTCATTTACCTGATCAAGAATTTAATAAATATTAAATTATTTTAAACTTTATCATTGAATATTTAATTACCAATTTGTTACGAAAACATTTGTCCCCAGAGATCTTATCCTCAAGTGTATTGAGATCTATTATGTTGTCGATTGGTAATGGGCAATCTGTTAAGTCATTGGACAGACTTTCTGTTAACGTTTCAGAATTGCTGTAGTTGTTATCAACTGCACTTTCAATTCTTTTGAGTATTTCTGCTTGTCCAGATTCTAAATACCTTACCTCGCTTGTTAAGAATGTAAGCATACGTAATACCTGCTTTTGAAAATCTAAAAATATTAAATAATGTATAGTTATTTAAATACAGTTTTCAATCAAATAAATGTTTTTAATAAAATTAAATGTAGCAGTTTACAAGGATAAATTTAACAATATATGTTAATTATGTAGATATCAAAAATATGTATCAAAATGCAAGTTTACAGTGTATCAAGAAAATCTAACAAATGCAATATTTTTGAATTTTGTTTTTCAATAGGTAATTTGATTAAATTCACGAGTTTTTATTTTGATCAAGTCACAATAAAATTAAAATGTAAAAACTATAAGATTCAACAATTTGTATAGTTATTTTGTAGATTTCATCTTAAGAAATATTTGTAGCGGTGTTTTAACATTTTTATTCAAGTATTGATAAAAAAAAGTGAAATTTATAAATTATTATATTGTAATTAATCATACTATTTGAATAGTGTTGAGGAGTATCTTCTGTTACTACGCTGCGGGTTGAACCAGAATGTTCCACATCATAAGATTTTCCTTTTTCTAAGAAATTAGAATGCAAAACTGATGATAACTCATCTAGTTTATTTGAGCTGTTAAACAATTCTCGCACTACAGCTTGTTTATGATCTGAAAAACATTTAAATAAATCAATTTTTTTTTTAATTCAAACTAAAATTATATATATATATATATGCATTACTTTTGGCATTTATTTTTGGAAATGACGAACCATTATATTGTTGTTTACTACCAAATGAACTCAAATTTTCAGGTGTATCTGTGGACGGTGGCTTTTTTTTTAATAGTGGCTCACTATTATCTAAATCAAACATTTTACAACAGTTAAATAAATATACAATACTTTAAATAAAAATACATTTAATAATAAAAGCATATTATTACATTCAATGTTTCTTTTTGAGGATAAAGGTTCAATGTAACTGAATTGTTTATCACTACATGGTTGCAAAGTGTTGTTTGAAGATTTTTTTTCTCTATTAATATCTAAAATTTTAAAAAAAATACCATTATTTATTTATATTAAATGGGTAGTAAATTATATAAATGAACATGAACATGCTAATTTACAGCTAGTGAAATAATACATTTAGTATCAAATTATTATTGATGTTAAATTGTAACCATTCACTAAAATACTAATTATTAATTTATTAAAATAACAATTATACCTTCAGAATCGTTAGTTAAATTATCCAACTTTAATGGCGACCAACCATTTTGCTTTTTTCTATTGTTCAATTTGATGGTTTTATCTGATGGACACGTGACTACAGGTGCTGAACAGTTAGGTTCCTTATTATTATACATCAATATATTTTCAGAATCTATACCTATTATCAATAATTATAACAAGAACATTTATAAATAATTGCTATTTTTCAAAAATGACAAAACAATAGTATTAATATCATGTTACCATTAATAACAGCTACAGGTACATTTAAGACTGTTGGCGACGAAGAACGATCACTTGAATGTTCAGAGTTTATCATAGCAGTTGTACTCTTAGATTTGTTATATGGTAAATCGTCATTATCAGAATCTAAATTAAAATCAAATTATAATATTAAAAGTATTAACTGATATATCATATAATTACATTTTATGCAATATAATTGTTTAATTTATGATACAGGGATTAAAATAAATTTAAATCAATGATAGATATTTAAAAATAAGGTACAATACGAGTATATTGTTAAATTTTTACCTAAAAACAATGGGCAAGAATTTGTAGATGAAGTAGGAGAATGCAAAATTTCTTTTTGGCGTTTTCTACCAATATTAACTATTTCTTCTGAAGATGATAAATCAGATGTGATCATAGCTTTTTTAGTTTTATTTTTAGCTTCAAGTAATGAATCTACAATAACAATAATAAATTTAATACAAGTACATCAATTTACTAATTTACTAATTTATACAAATACAAAAAATAGTAGCTAGGTACATATCTATTTAATACTATTTAATATCGATCTTACGTTTAAACTAATAAGAATATTATATTATATTTACCAATTCCTTTGTATAGTTCTCTGCTTTTTAAATAAGTAAATTCAATTTCATGTGGCACACATTTTTTTTCAATAAGTCTTGAAGCAGTTTTATAATTATTAGGCCAAGCACAAGTACCATGTTTTTTATTTACCCAATGTCCTGGGACAGTTTCAACTGTGTTGTCATCAAAGAAATGAACAATCGAGTATGGCATATTAAAAATAATAAAACATACATAGAACTACACAAATTAGGTGTCCTAAAATATATACAATACACATTTTTAATATAACTTAATTTATACTGGAAAAAAACAAATAAGATATTAAAATAAATACTTAAATTATATATTTTTTTAAGTTACATATAATACCATAAATAAGTATCAGTATATATTTTGAAAAGTCTTTTTTTCAATTTAATTTACTGCACAAATAAACATTTATATACAATTTTTTTTTTTATAAACATTAATTATTTAATGAATGTAGGATTGGTAAGGCAATCTGTTTATTATTGTGAAAATTGAATACTATATATTTTTGAAACAAGTGATCTATAGTAATAGGTACAATATTCTCTGACAAATTTGAAACATATGCTACTCCCAGTTTTAAACTATTTATTGGTTTGTCATAAAAGGATTCAATATGATTGAATAACTTGGCGACAAAAAAATGTATTCCTGTGTTATGATTACAACAAATATTTAAGACTTTATAAATGTGTAATTTCCCTTCTTTTGAAAAGCCAATAAAACAATCTGTAATTGAGTTAATTTTAATTTTAACATTATTGACAATGACAATTTGGAATTGTGAAGTAATATTGCCCAATATCACCCCATTATTATGAGGTTTTTTAAACTCAATAGAACAATTAGATAATATAGTAGTTTTGTTACTAAACTCAAGAAATTCTTGGTATCGCTTAATGACTTGTTCCAAAGGTTTTTGATGTTTACGAACCATTTTTTTTAAGGACTTCATATAGTTTTCAAAAAGAAAACAAGACAATTCATCTAAAGGACCAAATTTTTTGTAGTCATCAACAATATGAAGAAGTCCATGTACGTTGTGAGACATAAATTTCTGTCCATAAATTATACCAAATTTTTGAACGAAATATGACAACAGTTTTTCTACAAATCTAACATGTTCATCACTGCTATTTTTAACTAAAAGAATCCTAAAGCAAATATGCAAACACATGAAATGTAAATAGCATTCATTGTTAAGAATATCTTTTAAAACTATAGGACCAATGTAAAGAAGGAATAGTCTAAATTCAGTGGCTTTCCATCTAGGAACTTCGTTTAACCCTCTGGGAAATCTAGAAAAATCAGAAGTCATGGAAGATCTTAAAAATAACAAATTTTCTGATATTTCTTGTACTTTTCGATTTTGTAATCGAACAGAAATGGGTGATCCTTTTATATTTCCTAACCATAACATGATTAATTTTTTAACTACCCCTAAGCAAGTTAAATGCATATAGTCCAAGCTAAAACTATATACCATATCAATTTCTGGGAGCTCTGTCAAAATGAATACATTTCCAGTCACATGATACTCTTCATGTGTACGATTAATGAAATCTAAATGAGTTTTTTTAATGAATTCTTTATCCGGAAAACATACCCTGTTATCTAAATAGATTCCTTCAACATTACACCTAGTACATGAATAGAAACCACTGTGCCCTTTAGTTTTTAAAATATAGCTCTTTGCTGGGGCATCACAACAAAAAAGTTCAATCACTACTTTTTTAGTACCATGGGGGGGTTTAAAACCGATTTTATATAGTTCTTTAAATTCATCAATCATATCTTTTAAAAATAAATTACTATCCTTTGCTTTTTCTTTACCCCAATATAAACCAATTAGAAAAATTTTAGGTTTTCCAAGTAAATTACGTACATATCCTAAAATAGGCCAAAAACTACTTTGAGAACTTTTCGTTAATGGTAAACCATCGATTCCAATAACAATTTTTATTGTTTCATCATAAAATTGACACCAATCACCCAAACTTTTTAAACCAATTTCTATACCAAAATGATAATATATACCTGGTGTAATAACTTGGACTTGCTTAGTGTCAATATGTTTGTTGGTTTTAAGAATGGTTCTAGCATCCTCGGGAAAAAAATTAAAACATTTATGTTTTTTCAAAGTTTTTAATAAAACAGAAAGAGCTATATTAGTTATGTTATATGAAACTGCCCACTGACATAACATTTTTAAAATAGGATCTCTATCATCAGTAAAATGTTCTGCCGAGATAGTTTCATCTTCATCGTTAGAATCAGATGAACTAGTATATTGTAATATAATCTCATCTTCAACAGTTTCAAGTGTACTAGTAGTATTACAAGATAAATGTGTAACTTTTTTACTTTTATCAATTAAATGGCTACTGGGTGCAATTGAATCACTTATATTATTTAAAACACCATTATAAGGTACAATTAATTCATCTATAGGACTTTGAGTTTCTAAAATATTATCAAAATGCACAGAATCATGATTTTGATTTTCAGAATACACATCATTGACTTTTAAGTCTTCCAAAAACCTTCTACGTTTTGTGGATTTACTAGGATGTGATGACATTACTAAAAATAGGTAATATTAACCTAGATAATAATATTAAAACTTTCAAAATTAATACTGATACTTATCATTCAAATGGAGAAATATGATAAAATAACATAAAAAAATATTAATGTGTCACTCATAAAGTATGTATGTAAGATTATAATATAATTAACAGCTACTAAACAGTGATGATGTGAATATATTATGTGCTGTTTATCATAAAATATATTATGGTCTATACCTAGGAACCTATATACAAATAAAATAGAATAATAAAATTAGAATAGGCGCATGATAGTAATTTAAAATGGTATCTAATCTAATATAGCAATCAAAAATAAAAATAAAATATTAATTTGCTGCATTACAAAGATACATAGATAGTTTTGTTGCATGTGATCTACAACAAATTTGTCATCTACTACACGTATAGACGCATCAGTTATTTCCAACAAGTCGACAGTATCATGATTAATCTTTATCCCAGTCATAATTATTTTTTTATATTATATAACATAGAAAGGTAAATAATAAAAAATACCTAATTTGTTTGTAATATTAATAATAAAAAATATATATAATAGGCAGGTAGATATTTTAAAAATAAGGTACCTATATAGGTAATTTTATAACAGCGTAGAATTTTTATGATTGTATATAGGTAGGTAAATAATTTATATTGAATAACGTTTTACTAGATTTTAATGTTTTTGTACACAATACATAGGTATATAAATACTTATTTATAAGTAATCTAGCCATATATATAAAAGGTATATTATGTTTTATTATTATTACAAATTATTATTTCTACATTTGTTACTTATTTATTTATATTTCAATTAATCAAAAATATAATATTATAATAGACTAAGACCACTATTGTGACAAATAAAAACGTGTGGTAAACAGCATACAACAAAAATCTATCGAAGTAGCAAAGCATAATAATATGCTATATGATTTTAAAATAGTACATACCTGTGTATATGATAATTAATAATGTAATAATATGTTGTTGTTTACTCGTTCACACTTTCAAACAAAAATATACGGTAGGTAAATAATTAAAACGTTTAAGACATATACAAATACAATAAGAAAAATAAACGGTATTATAATAATATTGTCTACTGCATTGGTGGCAGAGACGGAACGCGGCGTCACAAGTCTCACAAGTTTAGGTGCCTCTGGTGAAATGACGAATAGTGATTATTAATACAGAATAACAGAAATACAGAATAACTGGATGATTGCGAAGATTGGAGTTAGTTATTTTTGTCGAATTATCAATTATTATCAACTACGGTCTACACTATACGTCTCTACAGTACGGACGAGATGTAGATATTGTGGGATTTATTTTTGTATAGCTACGGCCGCTACGGGTTTTTGACAACCGTTCTATTCATAGACGTATAATATCATACATGATACATATATGGTTCTGTTATCGTTCCGATGTACGAATCGATCGTCGCCCGCAATCAAATTATATATTATTATATCTGTTATCTGTATCGATCAATGATGTATCATTGTGTGTGTGTACGCCATGCGGTCGAACGAGTGAACGACCCGCGAGCCATTATTATGAAATATGAATTTATTATGATACACGTTCCAGTAATAATTTGAAATTTTGAACCATGATTATTAAAGCACGATTATAAAGATATTAATCGTGGATTAAAGATATACTTTAATTGTGATTTGAACATTACCTACTGATTTACGGTTTTATTTCATTATGCGCATCAAAATTATTCGTCACAGTGAGCGACTATGCGTCTGGAGTCTGGACGTATATCCACTTACTATATATACCTATATAGTAATTAAAATATGTAAAAACTGTCTTTATAATACCATTTAGGTTAATCTCACCCTACAATATAAATAATACTATATAATATTATCTACATTTAGACATTTTACATACTATTCGATTTACCGTCTTACCGAGTGAATGATTCTGTATAGTTTACGTTTGTCGTTTATTGTTATTATAGTTTACTTATTAGTATTAAATTTTAACAAGGGGTAGGTAGGTTACTGTGATGGCGTAATAGATGTGTATATTACATTTGAATTCAATGATAGGTAAATTATCGTAATGTATACGATGGAAATGATTCTAAGTGGAGACTCGAGACGGCAGAGGTTATAAGTTTAGGTTAGTTGTCACTCATCGTCAGTCTAGATTTTTTTTTATTGTATTATAGTATATTTATATTAGTGTAAGTATCTAATTATTAAACTAAATATTCATAAAATTGCAATGCTTGTTCATCATAAATAATAATATAGGTAGTACAGGTACCTCATATCGTACCTATAATACGTAACACTAACCGGCCGCATACGCTTTTTTATATTGTAACGATTTATTTATTACAAATACAATTTTATCGAAATAAATTACGTATTGGTCAATCCCAAACAAAATACGCTCCACAACGGCTATTATAATGTTCTGTACGACTGTACCTACATTTGTATGTATTATAAATTGTTTCAACGACAATTTTTTTTTAAAATCATAATTCAAAATATAACATTAGGTACTACGATGTACAAATATGTTCTACAAAATACAAATGTACAATCATCATAATATTAAATTATAATATAATCTCACTATCTCAGTTTGCATGTACTATATAAATTTATCATCTGCAATATGCAAATATACGAACTTTTAAACGTCCCCATAACATATATTATATTTATTTATATAATATACATTGTAAATATGTATAATATATATATTTATATAGGAAGCAATGAAGCATAATAGGTGGTTATTTTATTGAATTTTAGGGGAGCTAAAATTATTTTATACAAACTAAACATTTTTTACTACTTTAAGAAGTGTCCTGTGGCGATACAAACTTCTATTTTTCAAATGAGAACCCCTTTTTTTTACTTTAAATTATTTAGTGGATGATTTTCTTGAAAATTATTGTGTATCTAATTTAGTAAAATCTAAACCAAAAGTCTAATGAGTATAGTTTCTGAGTTATTATTAAATGATTACACTATAATAATTAAAAATAGCTTACTAAAATATAAACTTTATGTAATATTATTATACTTTTAGTATAATTATTTATATTGATATAGATGCAAATATTATAGGTATACAATATTAATATTGATACATAGGTGAATAGTAATAACATACTATAATAAAATTGATTATAAATACTTATTTATTGATAACCTGCTAATGTTTTAAAATCATCTATAATAAGTCCCTGTAGACTGTAACTATTATAATATGTACTCAACAACTCAATCCATTGCCATAGACATATAATTATCCTTAGTATATACAATAATAATAATATATAAAACAAAAAATACTCGTTAGAATTTTGATTTATATATGTACATTAAAATATTCAAAATTATAAGAAAAAATATCTGCTGAATAATTAAATATTTAAAAGGCGTGGCGTCCTTGTTTAAAAAACCGAAGTTTTTATTGTCACAGAATATTGTCCTTCGGTGGTACAAAAATTTCAAGTATTTCAAAATACTGTATTCAATTGTATTTAAAAATTACAAAAATCAGAATTTAAAAATATGCATAAAAAAGGTAAAAATATTATAATTATACATAAAATGTTTGTCATTAGCTAACGTCTATGATTATTAAATATTCACAAACGAATGATTTTTAAATATTTTAATATCATTGGTTTTTAAAATTGTATTATCAAAAGTTTATTAAATATATTTTAATCATAAAATTACAAACATATAATTTAAGATTATTTTTAAACTTATAGTAAATATTTAACAATGCATATTTCATTTTTAATATATTTTAAATATTTAATCATTATTGACTTAATTGTATTCAATATACAATGTTTATTATATATATAATAGTTATTAAAACTATAATAATTCATTTCAAAGTTTACTAAATATTGGGTAAATATATTATCCTAAATATTTTATTTAAAATTACAACTAAATATTTATTAAATGGTTTTCATTGGAATATGCTGTGTGGGTATATGACCAAATGTTCTAAAAAATAATAAAAAAAAACTATAGGGTTTAAAACAGGATTAATTAGATGGTTAACTAAATGGATTTTATAAAAAACAAATTTAATGAGCCATCAATAAAAATTCATAGTAAATAACTTACTTGAAACATTTAACAACATTTGAGCCATTGTCCGTAGTACAGTAAGATAATCTATCTGAAATTTCAAACTCGGTATAAACTGCATCCGTAGCTTTGGCTAAAATATTATGTGTGTGTGAACCTTCTAGACGTCTCAATGCTAAAAGACGAGTACTTCTCGATAAATCCTCATTAATCCATGTGACTGTTATGCCAAGGTATGATCTAACAAAATATAATATTCAACTAATTGGTATCCAGCTATGTACATGATTATAATTATAATTATTATACTAAATAATAAAAATTAACTTTTTAAAAATCGACCAGCCGTCCGCAGTCGTAGCAATATGGGCACATTTAGACATCTCAAGTTTCATTTTTAATGATAATTCTTCAAAATCTTTTTCAATTGTTTTCATAAGTGTAGGTTGAGACATAATTTTTTTGTTTGGGAAACCTCTGCTAATTATTTCCCTCAAAACAGGATTTTCTATTATTCTGAAGGGTACATTAGCACTTACAATAAATTGTTGTAATAGTTGATCTAAAGTACCTGCAATCAAAATCATTAGTTACATAACTAATTGACAACTTTATATAGTATACAAATTATATATTGTATATTGGATAAATAAAAATTCTTACTTTGACTAGTTAATTTTTTGTTGTTTAAAAAATCTTATAAAACGGGTTGTTGTATCTGGTTATTTTTATCTGATAGTTTTAAAGAACTACCAGCGTTACGCTTCAATGATCCATCATTGCATCTCTTTGTAGTGTTTTTGTTCGCTGCATTATCAATGTGATCAATTTTCTTCAATATAGTAGGATGTTGTGTCTGAATAAAATGAAATAATATAAATATAACCTTTTAAGTTTTGATAAATAATTTACATTTTTTGAACAATGGCGTAACTAGGATTTATTGTTGAGGTGGGGAGCGGGGTGTTATTTATTTAATTTAATTTCATATACATAATATAAATTTATAATGAATACTGGGCCCCACTGAGATGACTCGTGCGGTGCCCAGGAAAATACATAATATAGAATAATGAAATCTATGATACATCTTAAGCATTTGAATTTGACTTTTAAAAAGCCATGCGCCACTGTTTTTATGTACTTTTGTACTATATTATGTATTGACGTTTTACTCGGAGCCGATGTTTTTCCACATCTTTTCCTAGGTGAGAAAATGGAAGGTATCGCGGGACAACCGATTGCCATGTCTATGGTCTTTGGGTGGGTGCTGATGGGAAAAACGTCTAGTGCATCGGACAGGAACATTGTCACTATGAGCTCAACCATGGATTCGGTAGACCGAACGTTACAGCGTTTTTTTAGAAAACGAAGGCATTCCAACCGTAGAGAAAACCAGTCAAGCTGACTTGGAATGTGAACGAATATACCAATCGACCACAACGCGCCAATCGGATGGTCGTTACATGGTGCACTTACCATTCCAGCAAGACCCACCACTTCTCGGGAAGTCAGAAGACGTAGCATTGCGTGGGTTGGAGCAATTGGAAAGTCGGTTCAAACGGCTTCCTGAATTCCGTGAAGAGTACTGTCTACGCCGGGTACGGTACAATAATAGACCGTGCACCCACTCAAAGAAAATGCCACATCCAAGCAATAGGTCAATCGGCCCTGCTTCGCAGAACGATGGATCAGCTAGTAACGATGCGTAGTCTTTTACTGATTTAAGAAGTACAACGATTTGTTTACATTTTCACGATTTCTAGAGTGCTCTATCTGGTTTTATTTAGTCACCGTAGAAATCACCGTCGCCGATATCAACGCACCACCACCGAATTTGTGTATGTACGTCATAACACATTATTATAATTTTTTTTTTTATATGTTAATTTATCCGTCAACCCCGACGAATCCCCAGACTGGCCAGTCCCAGTGTATCCTTTACCTTTAATTATATCATTGTTTTTGAATTATTCTTTAAATAGTAGTCCGCCATTCACGGCAACCTAAAATACCGTCGTTAACATTATTTGAAACCCAACCATACAGTCCACTAACCATACGTCGAAAGAACAGGAAGCAATAAAAGAAAAATTAAATTACATGCAAAATTTTAAAAAAATGTTTAAGTAAGCAGCATACTTTATCTTCTTTATCTGTGCTAGTATTCTCGGCTAAACCATAAAACAACAGTCATGACTTTAGAGCAACTCGATCATTTTGATCACCAACTGGACAGTAAGTACTCACTTTATCAATTTTTCTCTTCAATGAAATACTAACAGAATGACATTTTAGGTTTGAAGGAACATCTCAATAAGTTACTTCAAAAATATACTTAGCTGCAAGAACATGTCTCGACATCTATCAAAAAGGTACAAGACATTTCCTTTAGTCCTTACTCCTTCACACTCAACACCCTCTTCCCACCAAACACAATAATTTTCCATAATTATGACTACAAATTAACATGTTTGAACCTGCAATAGTCCAGCTCATGACATGAATATTTTTGTCAATACTTGAGCAATTTTAATTAATTTTAAAAGAATTATTTGATCAATTTGGCATTAACCACCTTTCAGGAGAGTCCTACTAATTATTTTTTATTACCAATTAGAGTACTCAAACATTATTTTTTCATTTAACTCGGAACAATTTTGAACAAAAATTGTTTTTATATTTTTCAACAACTTGTGTCGTTGGTGTTATTGTTTTTAATAATTTTAAACTCTAAGTTATATTCATCAAGGTAAAATTTTTAAAAATTGTATATTCTTTAGATTTGTGACTTAAGTTTTAAATATCATATTTTCAAATTTATCATTTAAAATCTTTAAATATTCTTTATGTACATTTTTATTAAAAAATAAAAATATTTTAATAATTTATACAGGTACATATAATGACTACATAACATTTAAACATATATTTAATACTATAAGTCATAACTCACAAATCTTGTAAATTTTTTAAATGTGTACAAAAATTAAAACAAAATTATATAATATAAAAACTATTATAGATGCCAAATTTAAACCGCAAAAGGAGTGCGCTATGAAATCACTATAGTATCGAGTCCCTTACTATTGCAAAATGTTCTTATTGTAAAGGTAAGCTGGGCGTGTTAGTTAAAGTGGTGGATCAACAAGTAACCTTATGCGACATCTGAAAACGAGACATGTAGGTGTGAAAATAAAAAGACCACATGTGGTTATCGATGAGTGTCAGCAAGTGCAAGTGCCTCTGTGAGGCCATATTCGTTGAGTTTTGTTTCTGAAGCAGCAGGGTCGTCAACATCTTCACCTTGACGTGGTGAGGGGGGGAGGGGCTCTAGAACCAAAAATGGTTCTCGCCAAAAGGTCTCAAACAAAATGATAGCACAAAACATACGGAACTGTACCCCCGCAACAGGCCCCCATGGATTCAGGAACAAACGACTAGAAACTTGGAACCTGGAAAAGCTGATGATGAAGGTGCGAATATAATTAAAATATCAGAGTTGGAAAACACGCTGAGGGTTACAGACGACCAAACTCTTAGTGGTTGGATGTATGAAGGTTGGGGAAACCTAGATGAAGACTTAAAGAAGATAGACGCGTTGGTTATCAGACTTTTCGCTTTCACTTCACAAACAAAGAATGTCCACAGAGAAGTAAAAGCGATGAGTTCTAAACTGAAAGACCTGATGGTGTGTGCTAAAGAGAATAGCCTAGAAGTAGGCTTTATTGCAGATAGAAAGTATGCGAGATTGAAAGACCTATCTATACAAAATACGAGTTTGGTTGCCACAACAGCCCCCATATCAGAGGAAAAAGTCGTGGAAAAGAACATACAGCAGAAAAGAGGAAATGTCCCTGAGAGGAAGAAGAAAACAAAAATGGAACCAGGGAACAAAAAAATCCAAGTTTCCCCTTCCCGAGGCATCATCATATCAAAGGGAAAAGGAGCAAGTACCTTTGCCGATATGGTTAAGAAATTGAAGGAAGGAATGGACCTGGAGACAATAGGAGTACAGATTAAATCAATGAAGAGGACGAAGAAGGATGGAATGTTCATACTGGTCGGCAAAGGGGCCAAGGCAGTAGAAGGAGGGAAAAAGTTGAAACGGGCAGCTGTGGATGTACTTGGTGGCGACGTTGAAAAGAAAGATTCCAGCAGGTCCTGCCTCGTTGAGATCCGGGGTATTGGCCAAGACGAGAAGGAAGAAGATGTCGTTATAGGAGTTTGCCGATACGGGTCTAATTCTGAAGAAGTTTGCGTGAAGAAGATGGGACTCTCGTTCGGAGGATCGCAAAGGGCTCTCGTCTCTGTCTCAGCCATGACAGCGGTGAAAGTCATTGCCGGAGGTCGCGTTTTGGTCGGACTGGTCTCGTGCGGAGTTCGCCTGAAAGATAACGCGGCAATCAGGTGCTTTAGATGCCATAGCTACAATCATAAGGCATCCTCATGCCGAGGCCTCGATAGGAGCAAGTTATGTATGACGTGTGGTGGGGCAGGCCACATAGCGAAGCAGTGTCGGAGCACGCCCAATTGTGTTCTATGCAAGGACCTGAAGTGACAGGCAGATAATTCCTCAGGAAGTGGGAGGCGCAAGGCGTACAGGATACAGGAAGGCGAGACTAAAAAATGATGAATCACATGTAGTTAAGTTTTTTAAAATATGGGTCGAAGACCAAAACAAGGGGGTTAGAGGCCCTCTATTTTTGTTGTAAAATTAGTGATAAATTGTGTTTTCTTTGTATATAATATCCATTGTATATATTGTTCACAATAAACGATGGTGACTGGGAGGAAGTAATGCTAACGTGGTTCCCTCCCGGTAATCGATTCTAACAGAGAAAAAAAAAAAAAAAGGGCCGTCAACATCGAATTTTACCAAGACAAACTGCCATTACACAGTATATAAGTAAACCAATTTATCTCTCAAAATCAAAAGCTATCGACTTACAGATCACTTAATTTATCGTCAAACATTTCCATCCCTTTTCATTGGTTGAAGAAACAGAATTTCGTAATCTGATTAAAATGCTTGCACCAAATTACATTGTTCCATCTAGAAAAACGATATCAAACAGTTTACTTTTACAAATGTACCAAAATGTTTTTGAAAAAGTTAGGACTGACTTAAATTATGTGACTGCCTTATCTCTGACTACAGATGGTTGGACATCTATCAACAACCAACATTATATCCCATTTTTTAAATTCGGAGACTAAATTGTGTTCTAGACTAATTACTGGTTGCATCAATTATAATGAGCAGTGTACGTCATTTGAACTTGCCAAGTTTATGATGGCTACTGCTAAAGCATGGAATATTGACAACAAAATATCAGCAGTTGTCACAGACAATGCTGCAAATATAGTTGGTGCTGTATGTCCCATGCTTTGCTCATGTCATTAATATCGGCATTCAGCGTGGTCTGACACATTTGAAAACTGTCATGACTAAAATAAAAAATATAGTTGAATTTTTTAAGCAAAGTTCTAGGGCTCTGCATAAATTACAGAACCATCAAAAACAAATGGAATTACCAGATCTTAAGCTGATTCAGGAGTGCAAAACTCGTTGGAATTCAGCCTATCACATGATGGAAAGGATACTCAAGTTAAAATAACCCGTATTGTCAACATAAGCCATAACCAACAATGATTTAAATTGCATTACTGAGGAGGAATGGCAAACAGTATCTACTGCGTGTGAGTTCTTGAACATTTTTGCTGAGTTAACAACTGAGATGAATGCTGAAAATGTTGTTACTATATCAAAACAAAACTTATTTTATTTGTTTTTACTGGAGCATTTGCGTAAATTTGTTTTTGACATCAACATGCAACGTGACATAATTTCAATGGCTGCAGAAATAAAGGCAACATTGGATAAGTACTTTAAAAACATAGAAGATAACGAAATTCAATCACAAACAATTTTACTCGACCCGCGTTTTAAAAAGTATGGATTTTTCAGTAATAACAAATTTAAAACGTGTAAAGTAAGCTTGGGAAGAAAACTACAGGAAATAAATGTTCAAATGTCGAAGAACCTCCAACTACTTCTTTAGTACAAACTTCGACAAGTATCTGGAAACAGTTTGATGAACAAGTCAGTTCGGTTCTTGGTCAAAATAATTCATCTTTGGCAAGCATTGTAGAGTTGGACAAATACTTGAGCGAAAAGCTCTTAAATCGTCAACTGGATCCTTTGAAGTGGTGGTCTGAAAGAAAGCTTTTATACCCCAGATTATATCAAATGGTTTATTTATTCAAAATAAATTTTACAGTTTTAAGTGGAATGGTACTTATATTAAAACAATTTACGAATTACAAACATTATTGACTTTTTTTTATTTTTTTTGAATTTATTTTAAAATGGGACTTTTGAGCCGCTAAAATAGCGTTTCAGACCACGGTGCGGCGGCTAATACCACGGCCGCAGCCGGTGGTTTGTATATACCGGCTCAAGTAATACACTACAAAAAAATAACTGGTGACTGGCTCATCTATTTTTTTTTAAATACACAAATTTTTTTTACCTTTTTTAAAAAATTTTTTATATTATGTATTTAACAACAATGTAAATAATATGTATGTAATATCAATATTTTATTTATGCATATCAACAAAAATAAGTAATTGTACATAACATTTTACGATCTATAATTTGCATTTAGTAAAAAATAAATCATTAAAATTAAAACACAAAAAAAAGTAAAATAATTAAAATACAAAAAAATCAATCTGAATCTAATTCCGAAGAACTTGTATCACCTGTTCCTTTCATAAGAACATGACATGCTCTTCTTCAGATTGTTTGTCCATTACTTCGTCTGTTTTATGTTGTATGTTCCAAAACTTTTCTTCTTCCTTTATCACATGTTCAACAAAATTCGTCCACATTTCCGGAGTAATGTGTTCCACGCCTTTTTTCAACAACTCGAGTACGTCTTTTAATTTGAAGGTGTTGTCATGAGTCCGGACAAATTAAAATATTTGAGACACGTCTTATATAATTATAGTACATATTATAAATGACATTGAGTATGTTATTCAAGCATCTTTTTTTATTTTTCACAGGAAATAATTCAAAAATGTCTACATTCATCGTAAAATTCACCTATCATTTTTTATTAGAATTTATTTTAGGCGTTTACATCAATGTTTTACATTACATTAAATCCCAAGTACATTTCTTCGTTCCTTAAAACACGGTTATATAATTAACCTCACAATTAAATAGATCTGGACTTTTCTTCATGAATGAACATAACAGATCTGGTAGACAAAATAATTATTTTCTTAGTAATACATTTGATCAAATATTATTCATAAAATGGTTGAATTGAAACAGGGGCGGATTTAAGGGGGTGGCTAAGGGGGCAGTAGCCCCCCCCCCCCATGGGACTAAGCCAACTATTTTACAAAGCCAAGTATTATGATATATTGATTTATTAATAATAATTATAAAATATCGTCAATCGTCATTGATGGATATGATTATTTATGTATATTTGAATATTTAGGCTTCAAGCTATTTTTAGACTGTTTTTCGTTTGACGACTGACATGACGTGTAATATTATTATGAAAAAATATATGGCTCCACGTGGAGCCCAGTTTAATAATGTTAGTAATAATTATATGTATATTATGCATTACTTATAAAGAATTGGTTATCTTCAAGAGGTATTAACAGATAACATCATTGAACGGTTTTCAAAAGTTAAAAAAAGAAGTATAGAATTAATCATGTAATATACCTATTTTATATATATATTTTTTAGAAATAAATAGCTAATTTTTGTTGTTAATTATATGTGTATACCTATATTTTTTAAACGGTTTCAGATTAAAATTGATACCAATAATGTAACAATTTAAAATTTGTCACTATTGTGAAAAAAAAATGACTTACTTATGAAGGACTCAAAAACATAATCTGTATTTTCAAATTTTATATATATTTAAAAAAACAACTAACTAAATTCTTGAACCTCTATTAGCCCCCCCTCCCATGGTGAGTGATAAAACCCGCCTCTGAATTGAAATTTAGATTATTTGTTTATTATAGCTACCTTAAAATGTTGCCATTATTTTAGTATAATGTATAGTTATTACACTTTTTTGTTGTAAAATAAAAAAAATTAAGTGGATCATTCAAATTTTTGTATATAATTTCTGCCATTACAACACGTTCTTTAAGTCTATAATCATGTAAGAAATATATACATTTTTCATTCCTGATTACTGTTTTAGTACGATGGTAGGTTTAAATATTTAATTATAAATACCTTTATTACTAAACAAGATTCATTGTAATTAAATTAATTAAAATTTGAAAAAAAACATTGTTAAATAATTAAAAATGTTTTAAATAAAATAATTATATATATTGTCAGGCCCTACAATCACTAAAATGAATTTACATGCAACAAGTCGACGTATCACAAGACGTATACACTATACATATCTACTAGCATTTTGTGTATTGTGTTCATTGTGATATTTTTCTGCTTCTTCCAAAATGTTTTTCGTATAGACTCTTTTTTCATACTTAAAGGTTCGACTTGCTTCTTTTCTGCTTTCATTATACTTTGTTTTGTTTTCTTCATGGGAAGGGTCATTAAGGTACAAGTTTCTAAATTTTTTCCTTTGATTTAGGGCTTTCTCACACCTCTCATTGAACCACGGTTTTTTAGTGTTTTTTGGTTTTCCCAGGACTTCAGCTGATGTTTCTTTTATTGTCTCCTGTACCCCCCTCCACATATTATTTATTGAGTCTATACTATCTATATTTAATTCACTGCTGCGTTTGTGTATCTCACTTTTAAAACGTTTACAGAAAATTTCATCTGTGAACTTAGTTATATCATATCTGTCTTTTACCATTGGCCTTGTTGCCACCCTTCTCTTCAGTCTTGCTTTAATTTTTACCTTAACCAAATAGTGGTCAGAGTCACAGTCCGCTCCTCGCATCGTTTTGACATCCGTAATACTGTTTTTGAACCTGTCATTGACTAGTACATGGTCAATTTGATTTATGTGATTCCCATCTGGTGACTTCCATGTTCCCTTATTGATCTTTTTATGAGGAAACATTGTGCTCTTGATCACTAAGCCTTTGCTCGTTGCAAAGTCGATTAGGTTGAGGCCATTATTGTTAGATACTTCATGCAAGCTATGGTGGCCAATAGTTGGTTTAAATATTAATTCTTTTTCTACTTTTGCATTAAGGTCTCCTAATATAACCACTATTCTGTTATTAGGTATCCCATCTACTACGTTCGTTAATTCATCATAGAAGTCGTCTTTTTCTTCTTGAGTCTTTTCCTCAGTAAGGGCATGAACACTAATAATTGTGAGATTAAACCAGAATGCTTTAATTGTTAATAGTGATATTCTCGGGTTAAATGTCTTAAACTCCATTACGTTTGGTACCATTGACTTATAAACTATGAAACCCGTACCAAATTGTCGTCGATCATCGCAGTCCCCATAGAAAATGGTATGATTATTAATGTCCAAGGATCCCGTCCCTTGCCATCTAATTTCTTGGATAGCCACGATTTTAAGTTTATATCTCCCAATTTCTTGCGTCACTGTTTATGCCGCTCCAGTGCTGTATAATGTGCGAACGTTCCATGTACCCAAAGATATTTCCGATTTCCAGTTTCCATTTTTGTTTTCCTTATCTCCACTATTCCGAGGCTTTTTGTTTGGTTCCTGAACATAAGTTTTTTTACGAGGCTGGGTTGTTAACCCAGCGCCCAACCCCCAACCTGGAGGGCCAGACCACTCCAATCACTTAAGACCAGAGTGGGGCTATTGCAGCGCCCATGAAGGGTACTGGGCGATGGGGACGCCACTTTCCCAACGCCAGATGTTTTGATATTTACCTGTGCTAAAAATGATTACATTTTTTTTTTTTTTATTATCATTATTTAATTATGTTTAATTAAAAGTTTAATTGTTTTGTTATTAATCTGTGCTAAAAGTTTTAGCATTTTTTATTATTTAATTTTGTTAAATTAAATAAAAAGTTAATTTTGTGTATTGTTACTTATTATATTCTCTTAAAGAATATGATACATATTTTTGTTTTATTAATTAAAATGATTCAAGCATTTAATTCATTAAAAATAAAATCAAGACGTATTATAATTATTATTATTTCGTATTTCGAGTAATTTTTCCTAAAACATATTTTTATGTTAATTCTACTTTTTTTATAGCTGTCCACCCACGATAAAGGTCATATTAAGTATAGATACTACTTTTTTTATATAGATACCTGGCCATGAAAAGAGACGTAAGTATAGATACTTTTTGTCTATAGATATCCGCCCACGAAAAAGGTCGTAAGTAGAGATACGATTATTTATTTAAGTAGTATCTCATAAAAATCCTTGAAGCTATGATTTTTTTTAATAACCAAGTCTTTTAAATATTATGGTCTTTTAAATTCTATCAGTAACACAATTTTTGGAAGTATATGTTAAAAAAAAGGATTATAATCTAAATTTGAATGTTTATTTTCGCCATACTGAAAAGTTGGAAAAATTGAGTTACGACCTTTTTCGTTGGGGCAGTCGAACTATGAGTGTGTAGTGTGTACTCGTGTGTAACTGAATAAAATTATAATCTAGTTCCAAGATTAAAAATACAATATGATTACGCTTATAAATTTCCAGCATTTTTATTTATTTATTACGGGCTTGGACTGGTAGGTTAGCCGGTGCTAACCTAACCTTACGGCCTTGGTAGATATTTACAAATAGGTAGTATAAGTTCTGCAGTAGAAGTGAAAGGGAAAGTTTGTGGACAAAAATCTTGAAATCTCAATGTAAAATGCAATATGGTAGATAGTTCCGTATTTTTGTGTGAGTGGCGGACAACGAGGTTAGGACTGGTTAGGGTAACGACTGTGTAAAATCCAGACGACCATTAGCTAAATCGTAAGCGTTTTTAGAGAAGATCGTCAGAGATAAGGTACCTGATAGTTCTGTTAGCTTAGGTCGTTTAAAATTTTCAAAACTATACCATTTTCTTCGAATCACGTAAATTTTTACAACAGAGTGCAGACCATTTAACGACTTAAATTTACTGACTTACTGTAAAGTAAGCGGCTTCAAAGGAATTGAATAATAGGGAAAATATCGCTTTTTCCCGAACAATGTTATGTAAATATATAATACATTAATACATAATATACATAATATATACATTATAGGTAAAAGGAGCCCGGTGCCAGTTTTTCAAATTGTCCACAATAAAATTATTCTATACAAATTGAAAATTAAACTGTATATTTTAGTTGCCACCTTCATTATAATACTTTTCCATTAATGGAAAGTATGAAGGTAACAAGCTAATATGTTTGTTTTATTTGTTTACCTATCTTAATCCCTTATAGGGCACATACAAATAATGTAAATAATGAATATTAAAAATTGTGTAACAAATAACTAAATAGAGAATTGGGGTAAAAATCATATTCTAAATAAATCTAGAATTTAATTATTGGTTTAGCAAATTGTTTGTTGAAACACATCTGTAATAGGTAGTATAAAATAACCTAAACCAATTATTTAATATTAACAGTACACTTTTATGGTATAAAAATATGTATTAAAAGTTGTAATGTTAGGAAGTTACGAAGTTCCTAATCTATATCTTATGTAGGGAGTTAGCCGTTAGGACACATAGGTACCTAATTAGTGCAATTATAATACATAGTAACTAAATAAATATAAATTACTTATTATTTAGAATTTACTATTTTGCACCAATTGTGTTGTTGTAACTTGTACAACTTACTACTTGTAAATCGCATGTTAAAAATCACCAACTAGTTACGTAAGTACCTACCTACCTTCACATGTAGGCTCAATGGATCCTTATGATGCTATCAATGTATTGTAGGTACCTATATATTTTTAATATAATAATATATAATATTATATTAATACAGTTTGTATTTTATTAATTATGTTTACAATAAGATAGATAATAGGTAGGTAGTCTTATCTTATTAATAATTACATACCATAATAATTTTTAGAAAAATTCGAACTTCTGTTCAATTTTTGTTCTTCTTTCAATTTGGATTCAGACCAGGATTAGGTACGGAAAATGCATTATATAACGCCACACGTTTCATAAATTCTGTACTTGATGATGATAAGAAAGTAATGGCTATATTTTTAGATTTAGCCAAAGCGTTCGACATGGTTAATCACTCAGAACTCTTAAATATTTTGCCTGAATTTGGTATTATTTCATCAAGTTTAGATTGGTTTAAGAGTTATCTGGATGACAGGAGGCAGATTGTGCTAATAAATAGCTTTATCGGTAATGAAATGGGAATAAACTGTGGAGTACCACAAGGTAGTGTGCTAGGTACCTTTTTATTTATCTATATATATAAAAATCTAATGCTGTTTGTTAGTCTCGCTAAAACTCGAGAACGGCTGGACCGATTCAGCTCATTTTGGTCTTAAATTATTTGTGGAAGTCCAGAGAAGGTTTAAACGGTGAGTGAGTATGAACATGTTCGGAATTAATTTTTTAATATTAAATTTAAATTGACATGCTTATTTGCATGGTGTATTTCGGATATTCCCGTGACCGACCGCGATAGTAGTTTTCCAGCTACCTGTAACCTGACCTTTTTTCTTTTGTGCGTGTTGTATCGTAAGCAGCGTGGTGTAGGTATGAATTGTTCAAAAAAGTAAAACCCGACAATTTATCTATATTACAATATATATATATATATATTCCAAAACTACTCAACACACTGGGATGTGCGAGATACGTGTGCCATGTCGATTTTTATATATATGTATAGATTTAAAATGGAATATCAATAAACTCCCTTTATAACTGAAGATTTCGCAAAACGCTGCCAGTAATTCCTAGATAACAGCTAAAAATGAAATATAAAGTGCACGAGATCGGCTAGAAAAATGTAATATGCGAGTGGTGTTACAAAATTACAATTCTGTACTGTTTTTCACCTACCTAATTCTGTTTCCGTTCAATCACGCACCTCATGGGGTCCGCCAGGGCTTGAAACCGGTATTGGATACCGTTTTTGAATACCGTTTAAAACCGTTAAAAAACAAAAACGATATCAAAACCGAAATGGAAAACGAAAAAAATCAATAGCGGTATTCAAAACCGAAATCAAAATCGGAAAAAATAAATACCGTTATCCGAAACCGAAATCGAAATCGGAAAATATAAATACCGTTATCCGACACCGAAATCGAAATCGGAAAAAATAAATACCGATATCCAAAAACGAAAATAATTTAAAATTAATATATCACATTTAAAATTAAATACTAAATATCTAAGCTGTTATAAATACGGTCAACTGTGGAGTGTTGGGTCGTCCGACGGAAATACGGTATAAATATAGGAGTCAGCCGATGCGGGTAATTAGATTGCAAATTCACTCTAAACTATAATATATACTCAGTACTAATCAATATTATATTATACTCATTCTAAGTAATAACTAGAAAAAACTAATAACTTAGAAGACGTAATGGTATATAAATATAAAATGTTATACGTTATACCTAATTAAATTGTATATAATATGTATAAAACATTGAAGTAGGTACTTTGGTAATTTATTTTATAAATAAACAAGATGATAAAATAGTTTAGGCCGTACATGGTGAAAGGTTTATAATTTATACATATCTAATAATAATATTATTTACACAAGTATATTATAGTGTTAATACTAATTCAATGGAAGTTTAAAAATTAAAGATTAGCGTATACAAGAGAATGCATAAATTATAAAAAGTACCAGGTGAACTAAGATTTTTTTGATTATTGTGTAGCGCGTTTAAAAACACGTGCTTTTTCTGCATCATCCTTTTACATTTTTTTTACATTTTTTCCAAGTATAATTGAAAATAATGAAATCAAAGAATACTACGTTGGCTAACGAGTATAGTATCTACTCAATAGTCAGTCAGTATACGTGATTTAATAATTAATATTATTTTGTTATTGTTCGGCAGTGTCATTGTTAATAAGCCATAAGATGTACACTGCGTACACCGCCTCCACATAGGTACGCCACATCAACACAGTTAGTATTTATTTATAGATACATTGCCATGAAATCTCCGATAGGACGATAACATTTCCAAACAAGATTGTTTTAATTTGTTTTGATATTACTATTAATAATATTTTCATATTATATTATGTATAATATAATTATATATGTAGTATGTACATTAAAATATACTATGGGGGCCAATACGCCATGACATAATAATATTATTGTACAAATAGTTATTATTGTTATTGGGATAATATCTAGCTGGCGATCATTCGAGTTATTACTTCGTAGACCGTAACTCGTACGCGTTCGTTCCTCCGTAATTACTAATTTTCTATCGTCTCTCGTTGCCATTACATTGTTTATAAGTTATAAGTATATAGTTTAACTTATTAAAATGGGAAGAAATCAAACTAATCCTGTTAGTAAGTTATTCTATACTTATAATATTCAAAAAAATGAATCGACGTGTAATATTAAACAGTGTCGACGACCAATACTAAAAGGTCGCCATAGTTACAATCTCGAAACGCACATGAAATGTAACCATCCTGAAGAGTTAAAGTCTTGAAGAGCAAGAAAAATGAAAATATACTCAAAGACAAACGTCCGCTTGATGACGCTACTATAGCACTTCCATCATTAAAGGTAATTAAGTGCATGTACCTACTAGATATTTAAATATTATTTTAATGAATTTTATTGAGGATTGTATGTGTTATATGTGTTTTTTTTATATCATTAATTATAAAAATATGTAGTATTTATAATCAATGGTTATACCAAACTAAACTTAAAAGATACCTACCTATTTAATAAATAATAAATTAATACCTACATGCCTAGTATTTGTATTTGAAATCAATTTGAAAAGTATATTTTACTATAGACTTAACTACTATAGACTGCCAATTTTTTATACTGTTACTATTAAATAGGTATTAACATATTTATAATAGTAATTACTAATTATTAACCTTGCATATTTCAAATAATATATCTGATCAATAACAAAAAAAAATACTTTCATAGAAACGTGGTCCAATGGATGATATGGTTATAAAAAGAAGTTTAAACATTGAGATGGACAAAAGTACTTTATTAAAAGCCTGTACGGAACTCGTTACTGTAAATGGCCGTCCTTTTACAATATTCAGCGATTCTGGGTTTAAGAAAATTTTAAACCCTTTAACTGAAGCTATCGGTAAAGGTAATTATATAATTTTTATCTAAGTTATAATATTATGTTATAAAATTAATCCTAAACATACTTATTTTTTGTTAACCATTTTAGGGTTTACTATAAATTCACATAATATTAAATCCCATATTTTATCAACCTCGGCTATAATAGTTGATAAAATAAAGTCTGATATTAAAAATCAGTTAATCAGCTTAAAAATAGACTGTGTAAAGCGTCATAGTCGTTCAATTATGGGCGTTAATGTTCAGTACATTAAAGACACTGAATTATGTTTATATACAATAGGAATGGTAGAGGTAAAAGAACAACATTCATCAGAAAATTTAAAAAAATTGGTAAATATAATATTTAAAAGGTTTTAAGTATTTTATACTTGGTAATGTTTAAATTATAATTTTACCCATTTTAGCTTCTTGAAATACTAGAAACATATAAATTAAATAAAGAACAAATATACACAATTACTTGTGATAACGCGGCAAATATGGTGAAGTTAGCACGAATTGTAAATGAAAGACCAGAAATATTTGTAATGACGACTGAAAATGAACAAGATGATAATGATAGAGATACCATTGATGATGATGAGTCTGATGTTTATGTTAATGAAGGAGAACCCCTTTCATGTACTGATATTGAAAATGAACTTGAAAATTGTGAAGAACCAACAAATGGTAATTCAATATAGATAATTAATTTTATTACAATTTTCATAGTTTAATTATTATTTTAATTTTATACAGATGATATTATTATAAATATTTAAAATTTAGAAAATAATGTTTGTAATGCCCTCAATCCAGTAGCTATTACATCCTGTGTGTGATGTTCAGTGCACACATTACAGCTATGTATACTTCAAGGTTTTAAAGCTGCACCAATTATGAATACTATCCCACGGGCTAGGATTGTAAGTAATAATATCGAATAGTTGATAATTAAATATAAATACTTACATAAAAACCTTTTTTTTTTTTGTAATATTTACATCATTTATTTTGTAAAATAGATTGTAAAAAAACTTAGAACTCCTAAGTATTCTTGTTGGTTGGCAAGGGAAGAATTTAAATTAGCGATTCTGGATAATGAAACAAGGTGGAATTCATTATATAATATGCTATTTAAACTATTAGAACTTAAATCGTTTTGTCAAAAATACGATGAAACAAATTTAGAGTTGAAACTTCAAAATAGTGAGTGGGAATGTTTACAAAGCATTGTAAGTTGTTTAATCCAATTTTATAATATTTTTTCTAATTCAATATGGGGAAAATTGTTTTAAAATCATAAATTGGAGCATTTCTTGTTTCCATTAATATTTATATAAATTATTTAATTGTTGCAATATTTAGGTTGATGCTTTGAAACCTGTAAAAATCGCTACAGTAGCTCTTCAGAAGCAGGATTTAAATTTGGGAGATTTTTTTGGAATTTGGTGGAAGGCCTCTAATAGTCTGAAATCAAACGGCTCGATTCTTTCAAAATCAATTTTAAAGGCTATGGTCGAACGTCAAGCAATTTTGTTAAAAAATGATGTTTTCTTAGCAGGTAATGTATATTGAATAAAAATAATATAAGTGTTTTGTAAATTGTAATTGTTACATTAAGAAGCCAAACTAATTCTATTATTTGAGCAGTAATATTATCTATACAAGCGGTTCTTAAACTTTTTAGGACACATACCCCCGGTGAAACACTTAATCACATACCTCCTTAATAAACAAAATATCATGTTATCATAATCAATATATTATATTATAAATTACAGGTTGGAGTTTAGATCATATCCTATGGGTATAATTGCTCTTACACCGAATTGTGTTCAACATTATCCCCATCACTTCAAAATTTTATTTAATATTAAAAACCTGTAGAAATGATTTATATTATAGGTACTTACTACACATTGTATTATTCATTTTAAAATTGGGGTTTTTTGTATTGTGCCTAACCTAATTTTTATCTAAATGTTTTGATCACAAGCAGTTATTCTATGATAAATTATAACTTACAATATAAAATAATAAACTTGATAAACCATCTGTATACATTTTATTGGATTTTTTTTCATTTTAGCAATATTCCTTGATCCAAGGTATCAATGCTTATTGAACGAATTTGAAATAAGCAATGGAATAAACCATTTAGTGTTAACTTGGAATGCTTTGCTCCAACTCGGTAAATCTGAAGATGATTTAGATGATGAGATTAATTTTAATGACTCATATCCGGGTAAAAATAATTTAATGTTAATTGTATAAAGAATAATATTCTTGGTACCTAATGATGGCCTTAATGTGATTTAATATTATTTTGTTTAGTGAACAGTATTTCTGAGACTGAAATTACTGATGATGTTAATGACGAAGATGAATTTGAGTTGTTCTTATCTTCACAATCATCTGTATCCACCATACATAATGATTTAGAAAATACTAATAATATAAGATCACTTTTAAACGATTTTAAAAATGTTAAACGTGAACCTTATGCATCAAAAATTATGAACTACTGGGAAACACAAAAGTTAAGCAAACCGGAACTTTACAAGCTGCATCGTCCATGCTGTGCCTGCCACTCAGGTTCGTAATGTTTTGTAAACATACCAAATTAATTACATTTGAAATATTTCTTGTTACTGATGTCCTAAATATTTTACAGGTGAGTGTTGAAAGAAGTTTTTCGGGATTGAAGTTCATACTTTCTGATTTAAGAACTTCATTGTCTCCTGAACAGTTAAACGCGATCATGATAGTTCGTAGCAATACCAAATTCAATAAATCACTGTAATTTGTTACAATAAATTTGTTTTTAAAATTTAAATATTCTGTATTAATGAATTATAAATGTATAATAGGCAATGCTAATAAATTATATAATATCATAACATGGTCAGTTACATAGAGTAGAAACTTAGCTGTATACCTACTTATTCTAATTAAAAGTAAAAATGTATTTCTGAACTAACATTTCACTTTTTATTATTTAACATCATATTAAAAATTGTTCGTAGGAAATTAATATTATTTCTTAATTTTTCTTAATTCTATATAGATATAAATCTTAGAGTTCACATTTTAACCAAGGCACTATTATAACATCACCATTTTCTATGTAATTAGTATTTAGAATTTCTAAATATTCACCAAATGAAAAAAAAATTGTTTAGGTAAAACAATATTAATGTAGTCAGTAAGCACCCGATAAACATTGCCGCAACTAGGAATTTGGATCCCTAGGTGCAGGTAAAATTTTGGGGGCCCTGTTAGACAATTAGATAACGTAACTATACAAAAAAAATGGCAAATATTCCTAACTTCGGCAAGTCGAATTTCCCTAGTTGATACTTTTTAGCTTCACTTTCATATATTTTTTGAGACACTAATAATAATTGTACAATGGTTGATAGCAGATAACAAAGAAATTAATTTGAATAATACATAACTTATCAGTTATCACAAAGTGAATACTACCTAGATGGCTATAAATAAGTGGTTTTCGGGAATAGTATTTACTCGTATTATACTCATGTCACACCAATACCTATTTTTCTTAAAAATTGTACTACACTGTAAATTGAGACCCCCCCCCTCTATACAAATATACAGTACCATTTCCGGAAATTTGACTATAGTAATGAGAATATAATATTCCCTGTATAATTTTTCAGTAGTTACTAGTAAAATATTTTATTTTTCTTATCAAATTGCAGTGTGGTGGTTACTTAATTTTTGTTTTACAAACTTATAGAAAATATACTAATGAGTTATGTTATACAAAACAATTTATGTATATTTGCCTTGATTTAATGATTTAAAAACTTACTGATCCAAGACTTTACAAATTATTATCCTTTTTGATCTAACTTACTTTTAGCTAAACATCTATTCATAACAATATTATTGTTATTCAAACAGATGAATTTTATTATAATTTATACCTAATTCTTATGTAACTTATATTTTACTAGAACACTTTTCTCAGATTCATGTGCACACTTAAAATTTCGGACTGCACACAGTGGTCATTATTTAAGGATGTTATTTGTGTCCAAATGGACACACAGTAAAGTCCAAAAGATGCCCATTAGAGTAAGATTTTGCTGACTGTGTCCACTATAGAATAAATAGTAAATTGTATTAACTACAATATATTGAAATGTCATTAAGTTTTGTTTTTAGTTTTTATTATGCATATATTTACTATAAAATATACCAAACTATTTAATTTAAAAGGAATTATTTCGGTTCATATCTACTCTAGAATATGATTAGATAAATATTGTTGTTTATAATTAAAACATAATATTATTATATTCTAAGTAAATAGGCAATGCTCTGTCGCTCCAACTGTTAAGAAAGTAACTGGAGAGGGCACTGAGTTAAGGGTAGGTAGTCCTTCTGCAAGTGAATCTTATTTTTAAGGGAGGAGTGGACACGCAGTAGTTAATGCTTATAAACTAAAAAATTGACTGTGTCACACACTCACACTTATGCCTAATAAGCTGTATATCTATATTAAACCCTGTTATGCTGAGAATGTATTGACATTTAGGAAATTATTTTATAAGTCATGAACAACATTCTGTTGTTGGATTTTGATTTTTTTACACGAACAACACAAAATATGTTATTGAAATATTTTGCTAAGTTCAAATATTAAAACACTGCTCTAGATTTATTCACAAAAATCTCAGAATAATACCAAATGTATATGTATTAATATAATTTAGTGTTGAAGTTTTAGTGGCCATCTCATTAAATGAAGAACTCTCTTTGGGTGCGTGTTGCACCCCCGCACGGTGAAATAGCTTAATATTTTTAACAAGTGGCGACCACGGTAATCAAAAATGAACCCGAAATCGAAAAAAAATTAAAACCGAAAACGAAAACGGAAAAAAAAATACCGTTATTCAAAGCCGAAAACGAAATCGAAAAAAATAAATACCGTTATCCAAAACCGAAATCAAAATCGGAAAATATAAATACCGATATCCAAAAGCGAAATCGAAATCGGAAAATATAAATACCGTTATCCAAAAGCGGAATCGAAAGCGGAAAAAATAAATACCGATATCCAAAACCGAAATCGAAACCGGAAAAAAAAATTTCGGTTTCAAGCCCTGGGGTCCGCAATCCACTGCAGGTGGATTGTCTACCTGATAATATACTGCTCGCATATTATCCGTGATATAATGCAGTGTATTGCCCACCTAGGTGATTTAAATGTATGTAAATCACTTGAAGTTAATCTTAACTTAATATTTGGCTCAGGCAACGCCGGGTGGGACTAAATTGAATATTGTTGTAACGATATAACTTAGTATATTTTAACCATTATTTATAAAATAAAACTTATTATTCATATAGAGTTGGCATTATTATTTTTTTTAATGGGCAACGAAGTGCACGAGATCAGCTAGTCTTGTATATAAATAGTGTCTGTAACTTAAAAATTGAAGGACATATTACTACCTTTGATGGTGATACGTGCTTACTTTTCTCAGGAAATTCATTGGTTAGTGTACAGTACTAAAGGGTTTAAAACAGTAGTCGATTTTCTAAACCATAGAAAACTAACCATAAATTTTGATAAAATTATGATTATGAAGTTCATGATTAATGAAGAAGATAATTTTGATACATTAAAAATTCATGTCTGTGATAATAATAACTCATGTAATGATATGAAATGTAAAACGTTACTAAGAATCTCTAGTATTCGTTATTTGTGTCTAATTTTTGACAAGAATCTAAGATGGAATCCTGCATATATACAATTTAGTAATGCGTCTACTTATTATAAGTTATAATATCTATAAATTACGAATGGTAGTAGCAATACAAGTTGTTCTAACAGTATATCTAGCATTATATCAAGGAATATTGCAATAGGTATGGTATACTTATTTGGGGAGGCCTTTCTGCTAATTCTAACCTTTATTAAACCAACAAAGACAAATTGTTCAAATATGTCTGCAGAAACCTACTCTTGAGGGTTCAACAAGTCAAAACTTTAAATTATTTAATGTATTACCTGTAGATTAACTGTTTAAAAAAAATGGTCATTTAATAGGTAGGTAAAAATATAGATAATTGGAGACCTATAAATATAGAAAAAACAAAAAAAAAACATTTAGCTTACGATGTTAAAATGAAATATTTAAATAACTGGCTATTCTTTCGTGTATTCTTTTATTAATAACTATTAAATAACATTTGATTATCACCCACTACACAGAGAACGGTTTCAACAAATTGTCGTCTTCGGATACAACCAAAGGGGTCTAGGACATCTCGCCGCGACCGTTTCGCCGCGGGACCTATTCGCCGCAGACCGTTTCGCCGCAGACTGATTCGCCGCGGACTGTTTCGCCATTAATAGCCAACAATAGCAATAACAAAATGGTGATTAATGATATATTTGTAGTTAAAATATATAATTTTTTTTTTCAATATACGTGGTTTCTTATGCTGAATTCAAAAGTGTTTGAAAAAATTTCCGGAAACTTACCATTCAAAATTTCCTGAAACTATTACCATTCTAAATTTCCTGAAACTTACCGTTCAAAAGTTATGGAAATTTAAAGTTTCAGTGATTACGCGTGTATCGACACTCGTCGCTACGCTCCTCGGCGCCGTCGCTCCGCTCCGCAAATCGAAAATATCCCTCGACTTGTTGTGTAAAACCACCTCAGGTGAAACTCGGTTTTCCTTAATATTGTTTCGCCGATTCGCCGGCGAAAGGGTCTGCGGCGAATAGGTCCGGCGGCGAAACGGTCTGCGGCGAATAGTCCCGCGGCGAATCGGTCGCGGCGAAATGTCCGGGTCCGCAACCAAAGACACAATATAAAATATAACAGAACATCACAGGCATACGCGGTGGCGTTCATAACATTGGTGGCAGCGGTAGCCTTTTAATTTTAATTTCTTTCGAAAGAAATTCTGTCTAGTGAGTGATTATTCAAACAATTATTATAAATAAAAAAAAAGTGAACACGAGTGAATATATTCACACGGAGGCGCTTTTACCTAAAGATTGGTGAGGAAACTATTCTATAGTCCCGTTATTTACGTCACACGTATCTACAAATACACCGTAGGAGGTGCTACTTGTTCTATACCACCTACGTAAAAAGCGAGATCACCATATTTTATCGGTCATTATAAATACACAATCAACGCGTATTGTCAATAACAAAATACGCACATTTATACGACAAGCTACACTACATCTCGTCTACATCGATTAATTAGTAAACAGAAATTAATTAATCGTTCAAATTAAACAAAACCTACCAGAGTGGTCTCCGCGCATACCGGTTTCGGAGCGTAGAACTTCAAACGAAATAAGTTGAAGACTACGTGGGAACGACACCGAGAGACGTGGCGAGTTCAACAAGGGATCCAGATAGTCTGTCAAAGAAGTCAATTATTATGCACTTCGGAGTAATAACAAAGACCGTCATACTGTAAGTAAAAAAAAAAAATAATTATAAAATAAAATAAAATATAAATATTTTTATATTATAATAATATTATTATCACTAACTTGAATAATAGAATAAAACTACTGTATTTTTTTATTTTATCTTGACCTACTGATATAGTAACATAATTGTAATTTTTTTTTATTATTATTATTGTCGTTGTGTTTTGTTGTTATTATACATTATAATAACAAACTAATACTTTTAATGTTTGTCTACTCAATCAAGTAGTGATAATAATAGCAGTGATAGGAGCCCAGATACATCTACAGTAAATAAAGATTATAATAATCCTATACCAAATAACTTTGACGATAACTTAAAATATACTGGCCCAAATACTAGGTCACGAGCACACCAAAATAAAAGATACCATAGGAAATCTAGGAGTGTAGAATCATTATTCTCTGATACTAGGGGAAATATTTCAACTTCAGTACCTTCGGATCAAACAGGTGAAGAAAATACACTAAAACAATTAATTAAAAATACCGAATTACTCGGTTTAAATTTTTTAGGGGTGTATAATTCGTGTACCATTTCCAAAATGAACAATACAGTTCTTTCTTTAGAAACAGCCATTAAATTGGTTCCTTTTTTCAATGGCGAAGATTCAGCCGATATCTATCCTTATCTTAGTGCATGTGATTTCGTAATGTCTAATGTCGATAACAACATAAAACCAGTTTTGTTACAAGCTATTCGTACAAAATTAAGTAAGAAAGCTTTTGCGATAACTCAACATCGCAATGTAGAAGATTGGGCAGGGCTTAAACATTTACTCGAATCAAATTTTTGTGCTAAACGTACACCAGGGTATCTACAACTTGAACTTACATCAACAAGGCAGTCTCAAGGAGAGTCAGTTCATGACTACTCTACAAAGGTTGAAAATCTACTCAATGAATTATGTAATGTGAGCACAAAGGGAAAATCAACCACAGATGCCACAGCAATACGTACATATATAAAAGAAATTACTTTAACGACGTACGTAGAAGGATTATTACCTCATTTAAGAACAGTGATTAAATCAAGAAACTTTGAAACACTGGAAGATGCAATGAAGGCAAGTCTTGAAGAGCAGAAAATGTATCAATCATCAAAAGAGACTCAACGAATACTTAAAGGAGGAAACTAAGGCAGAAGTAACAATCAAAAATATTGCGAAATTTGTAATCGTAATAACCATTTTACAAATCAATGTAGATATGGAAATCGCGGTCAAGATACTGGTCAGCAAAATTTTCAATCAAAAGTACATTCAAATCCAAATAATAAAGATGTGAAAAAGATAACATGTGCTTATTGTAATAAACCGGGACACTCCGAAGATGTATGTTACAAAAAGAAAAAAACAAATAAATCCAATGGACAGTTTTCGGGAAACGGGCCAATACCGAGTGGATCGGGCAACCAATCGGTCAAAGCATTAAAAACAATAGCCTTAAACCTGCAAGAACCCTGTCATTCAGAATCAAATTAATTGATAATCATGCTTTATATAAAATTCCACAATGTACAAAAAAGATCGTAAAGCTACTTGTAGATACAGGGGCTGATCTTAATTTAATAAAACTAGGTGCTCTTCACGATGATGTTCAAGTATCGGACACAAAAATATTCATGTTACAAGGAATAAATGATCAAACAGTTAAGACCACGGGAGTTACAATGTTGACAGTCATAAATGGAAATCAATCTTCCGAAAGTGAATTTCATGTAGTTCCAACAAATTTTCCAATTATAGGCGATGGTATTTTGGGGAAACCATTTTTAACGGAGAATCAAATTGTCATTGACGTAGGAAAAGGGGAAATTACATCAACATTAGATGATGTCACAACTATTCCAGCTAGATGTGAAACAATTATTCCAGTAAATGTGTCAGATCTACAAATTCAAGAACATCAGAGCATACTAGTTTACGCGCAAAATATAAATAATGAAATAATATGCGGAAATATATTAAATAAAGTAAAAAATCATCAGATTCTCATAAGTATAATTAACCCAACAGAAACAAGGATTGTGGTACCTATACCAAAGCTAACAGAGTTATCACACGAAATAATAAATGAAGAATCGATAAAACATTTTCTACATACTAATAAAATAACAAAAAATGAACAAAATAGGATTCAATTGATAAAGAACTTACTTAAAACAGATTATATGAATCTTGAAGAAAAAGTATCTATTGAAGAATTATGCAGTGAATTTTCTGATATATTTTTTCTCGAAGGAGATAAAATTACATGTACAGAGGCTGCATATCACGAAATAAAAACACCAGGAACAACACAACCCATCTATCAACGACCTTATAGACTTCCATATTCACAGAAAAAGGAAATAGATAACCAAATTGAAAAATTGGAGAAAGATGGAATAATTGGGTCCAGTGATAGCCCATGGAATGCTCCATTGCCGGTAGTGCCAAAGAAGATCGATGACTCAGGTGCACAAAAATACAGAGTAGTAGTGGATTTCCGTAAATTAAACAATCTTACTGTGGGAGATGCTTTCCCAATGCCAGATGTCAATACAATCTTGGATCAACTGGGAAATGCAAAATATTTCTCTTGCCTGGACATGGCGAGTGGTTACCATCAAATTCCAATGCGACCGGAAGACAGACAAAAAACAGGTTTTAGCACCGAAAAGGGCCATTTTGAGTTCAACAGGATGTGTTTTGGACTAAAAGGAGCTCCGGCAAATTTCCAAAGGCTTATGAATCAAGTGCTTATTGGTCTCAACGGTATGAAATCTTTTGTTTACCTGGATGATGTAATCGTTATTAGAACATCTATTAAAGATCACGAAAATAACTTACGAGATGTATTTAAAAGAGTTCGTAAATATCATTTGCAACTTCAACCACTGAAATGCCAATTCTTAAGTAAAGAAGTAAGTTATCTTGGTCACTTGATAACTGATGAAGGCATAAAACCAGATCCAACAAAAATATCGTGTGTAGCTAATTATTACACGCCAACAAATGCTAAAGAGCTAAAATCATTTCTTAGGTTAATAGGTTATTATCGAAAATTTATCAAAGATTTCAGTAAAATATCAAAACCATTAACATCTTTACTAAAGAAGGATCAACAATTTATATGGACGGATGCTTGTGAAGACGCATTTCAAACATTTAGAACCATATTGACCAAGGATCCAATACTTCAATTTCCTGACTTTTCTCGACCTTTCAATATTACAACAGATGCCAGTAATTGTGCAATAGGAGGAATATTATCGCAAGGAAACATTGGGTCAGACTTGCCAATTTCCTATGCATCGCGCACATTAAATAAGGCTGAAATAAATTATAATACTACTGAAAAAGAGCTGTTGGCAATAATTTGGTCGGTTAAACAATTTCGTCCTTACATCTACGGTCGAAAATTTAACATCATAACGGACCACAAACCTCTATCATGGATGTTCGGAGTTAAAGATCCAGGCGCTCGTCTTACTAGGTGGCGACTTCTGCTGAAAGAATACGATTATTCAGTCATTTATAAACCAGGAGTTCAGAACACAAATGCTGACGCTCTTAGCAGAATAGCAGTTTCTACTACTACGATAATTACGCCTCAATCGACTAACGAATATCAGAAATTTCTTGAAGAAATATCCCAACATATCATTATAAACAAAAACGTTACTGAAACAGCGGGTAATTTATTCAATGCTGCAGATGAATATACATTAGGACATTGTGTTTCTCAAGATTTTTGTATGAAAAAAGGGATAGGTCTCGAATTTAGAAGAAAATATGGTAAAATTAAACAGCTGAAAAATCAAAATAAACTGGTAACAGAAATAGCTTCGTTACAAGTAAATGGAAAAACTATTCTTTACCTAATTACAAAAGAAAAACATTGGCAGAAGCTTTCTAATGAAAAAATGTTTTTAACTCTAAAAAATTTACGAACTTTCTGCGATTCAAATAAAATAAAAAAACTTGCATTACCAAAAATATCTTGTGCATTAGATCAATTAGATTGGTCTGAAATACGCACAATGATTCGATTCCATTTTAAAGGCTCTGAAACCAAAATACTAGTGTTCATTGATGACACATATACAGAAGAAGATAAATATAAGATTATCGAAGAATTTCATAATTCACCACTTGGCGGCCATCAATGAATTTCTAGGACAATTAAAAGAATAAAACAACAACATACATGGAAAGGATTGAAAAAAGATGTAGAACATTTTATATCGTCATGTCAATCATGCCAGCGGAATAAAACCCTCAATAAAACCGTCAAACAACCCATGGTTATAACAACTACATCTTCCAAACCATTTGAACGTATATTCCTGGATATTGTTGAACCAATTACCAAGTCAAAAAAAAGAAATAATTATATATTGACACTACAAGACGATTTAACGAAGTTTTCTGCTGCATATCCGTTAGTATCTCATGACGCAAATTCGGTATCGAAAGCATTCGTTGAAGGTTTTGTATGCCAACATGGAATACCGGAGTCAATCTTAACAGATTGTAGTACAGAATTCATGGGTAAAATATTTGCTGCCTGTTGTAAGCTATTGCAAATAGATAAACTGCACACGACATCATATCATCCGCAATCTAATGGTGGACTTGAAAGGTCACATCAAACATTAGCTGCTTATCTTCGACACTATGTCGATAAACATCTTGGTGACTGGGATGACTATGTACCGTATGCAATGTTTGTATACAACACGACAGTACATACAACAACCAAACACCAACCATACGAATTAATATATGGATTCCATGCATCAATACCACATACATTAAGTAGAACTCCTCAACCTAGATACAACTACAATGATTATGTCTTCGAGTTGAAACAAAAACTTCAGGAGTCACACAAACAAGCTCGAGAAAACATATTATTAAGTAAAGAAAATTCCAAAGAAACATATGATCAAAATCGACATGAAATTAAATTCAGTGTAGGAGATCGAGTTTGGATAAAAAATCACCAACCGAAAGGCAAATTAAGTCCTTAATGGCTTAGTCCGTATTTGGTTACTCAATTAGAAAACAATGAAAATGTCATGATACAAAAAGAACGAAAAGAAGTGAAAATACACATAAACGAACTTAAACTGTGTTTTCCATAAAAAAAAAAAAAAGGATAATATAATATAATTTTGAATTGTTAAATTTAAGTGTAAAAAAAAAAGGTGTGTATTTATTTATAAATGGTTATTATAATAGTAGTAATCATACATGGATACCAAAAAAAAAAAAAAATATATATATATATATTAATATAATATATTTTACATATTAACTTGTAGTCAAATAATACACAATGGTGTTTCAGAATAATATGCATGATGGAATCTCTTATTAAAACAGAATCCTTGTACAACATCTCGTATGCAAAAGAATCACCAGGAATCTATTTCGACTACATCTCTGACATGCATACAACAGCTGCAAATTGGGAGATAGCAGTATATTTAAATGTGTCCATTTATCAGGCACATTATTTACAAATCAAAAATTTTCAGAACGAAACTCTAGCACTTTGCAAAGAAGCGACCGAAAGTTTTTCAGAGGAATGCAGTTTCTTATGCTTAAAAAAGAAATTTTATACATCTGAAATTTGTTCGTTGTTTAAGACTACATCAGAAAAAGTTTTGAATGAATTTGAATTTGAGACTAACAAATTAGTCCAAATAGTTGAAGAACAAGAACATTTGAAACATAAACGTGATGTAGCCAGCGGTATAAAAGAAATGATATCTACTCTGTTCGGGTCTATACAAATAGACGATGTTTACAAATTATTCTCAAAAATCAAAGCAATGATAAAAAGTGGACAAAAATCTCAAAATTTAGCAGAAAGTAAATTAATTATTACTCCTGCGAATACTAATGATGCAATAATGATCAATAAACCAACTATAGACGCAACGACGGAAATACAAGATAACATAACACAAATAGGATGTAAAGGAGTAATAGGAATAAAGATGTAATGTAGAAGAACAATGTGAGAATACTGCTGCAAGTGATCCAATTATTAATGAAGAACCTAACACTGAAAGTCCTGATTTAATTTTAGAAAAAAGTACAATTCTGGAGAATGATGTTGAATGTTATTTTTTGAAAAAGGAAAACGAAGATTTGAAAAAAGAAATTGAGATTTTAAAAAGACATCCATTTGGTCATCATTCAATTTTAAAAAATGATAACATGTTTCAATATTACACTGGATTAAGTGAAGATATGTTTGAAATTATCGTCACACTATGTTCAAACGTTACATTTAACTATTACTTAGGTTGGAATGTCACCTGCTTTTCATTAAAAGATCAAATTCTTATGACTCTAATGAAATTAAAATTAAACTTAGGTCATAAAGACTTAGCTTTTAGATTTAATACCAGTTCATCAACCGTATCTAATGTTACTTTAACTTTTATAATTTTATTACATGATATATTATTCAAGTCTCTCATGGACAGTGTTCCATCTCAACTTAAAAATCAACTTTGTCTACCTAATTGTTTTCAAAGTTTCCAAAATTGTCGTATGATTATTGACTGTACTGAGGTATCGTGTGATATACCTAAACAATTAGATCAGCAAAAGTTGACTTACAGTAATTACAAGCACAGAAATACTCTAAAAGGATTAATTGGTATAGCACCCAATGGGGTCATAACTTTTGTGAGCAAACTTTATCCGGGATCCATTTCAGATAAAAAAATTGTAGCTGATTGTGGAGTTTTAAATATATTTCAACCAGGTGATCTAATTCTTGCTGATAAAGGCTTTCTTATTTCTGATCTTCTTCCTAGTGGGGTTAACTTAAATATTCCACCATTTTTAGTATCACCTCAATTTACTCCGAGTGAAGTTGTAAAAACCAAAAATATTGCAAGAGCTCGGATTCATGTGGAACGTGCTATACAAAGGTTAAAAGAGTACCATATTTTGTCCCATATTCCTAAATGTTTGTATGTAAAAGCTTCAATTGTTTTTCAATTATGTTCAGCATTGGTTAATTTTAGAAATCCTTTAATAAAAGAAATAGACAACTTATATATTTCTGATGATTAGGTAATTTCTTTTATTATGAAGTTATTTAAATAGGTTAATATAACAAAATTACAAAAAGATTTTGACAACATAGTTTAGTATGATTAAAATTATAATAGTGTCTTATGTAAGAAGTAATATCTATAAAAATTGTATTATTAAATTAAAATAGAATATTTTAATAAATGTTTAATTTGTATTGTTATTTAATAACCATTGAATGTATACTGAAAAATAAAAATCATTTAAACTGTTAATATTTGTAACCCAGTTAACATTTTTTTCAATTTCCACAGCTACAATACTTTTAGTGGTCCAAATGATTAAAATACAACCTTCAGATTTAGTTAAATATATTTGACCTTGTATTTGATCAAAATATTCATGCTTTATATTTAATTTATAATTATTTATATTTGTATCAAAGTTTATTATATAATCCGAGTTTTCTGTCAAACACTGTTTTAAATTTTGATTGCGATATTTAAATGGACATTTGATTTCAACACAATATTTTTTATTATTTATAGTAGCAAGTCCATCAGGACTTGCACCTAATACTCCTACTTCATGAATCCAAATACCAGTAGATAAGACATCAATTTTATATTTGTTTTTAAATTCATTTAATGCCACTGCTTCATGATTTTTACCCCATTGAATAGACCGTACTGAATTTAGATTGTAATTACCTAAAAGTGTTTTAAATAATGATGGTGGAAACTTGTTTCGATTAATACATTTCAGAACTTTATGGAAATTACTTGCAGTAATTCTATACTGTCTATAAAGGGACCATTTAATATTTTCTGATTGGCCGGTTGTGTATGTAGCTATTTTTTCTATTTTATTTTGGTCTAATTTAAATAAATTATAAATAATTTCTTTTTTGTCCATTGCACATTCAAATTCTTTTGAAAATAGTACAGACTCTAATGGTGGTAAATTTACAATATCATTTGAATGGTTAATAGGTTCGGGTTTCAGTAACCAAGAAAATCCAACTATATGGTTACTTAGTTTAAGCTTTTCAAAACATAGTTTTTTTAAATCGCAGTTAGTAGTTTTAATTATGGAGAAATTATCTGGGTAGAGATCATCGATAGATTTTACAATATCATCATCAACTTTTCTTTTCTTTCTCCAAGAGCATTCAGAGTCAGTAACTGATATGTGTTTATGGGCATGTAATAATAAAGCCATCATATGGCTACATTTAGTTTGTCCTACTGCACATGAGCATTTAGCATATTCCACAGAATTATTCTTTATACAAATCTGAAATATTAAGAAAAGAAAATCTTGTAAATGTATAATATAATTTAAAATTTATTAAAATAATAGAGGCACAACTAGATGTTTGATGAATCTTAAAAAGTTATATAGTTATTTTTACATTAGTAATTGTACAACCTTAATGAAATCTAAATCAATAAATAAATACTAAATTCACCTCAACATAATTTAATTTATTTTTCATGCTAGAATGCACATTTCCTTTTAAAATTCCCAAAACAAAATTGCAAGTGTGGACATTTCCACTTTCAAAGTGGTTTTCACCTTTAGCAATTATTTTAGAATCACTAATAAATTCAATTATTTTATGAATCTTAATAATCGATGCCATGTTTAAAAGTAACTAAAAAATATAAGTAGGTACATTGTAAAGATTTTATATGTTATTGATGTTAAAAATTAAATACAAACAAAGTCTAACACAAAACAGTAAATAAATAAGTAAAATTAAATTTTTTATTGTCCTAAATAATCAATAATTTGAACACTACAAAACATATAATAATATAATTTATATCAATGAAATATTATTATATGCTATACTGAACTTTAGACCAAGCATGTCAAACATTAAGTTTAAGCATCAACTGGGCCAAAAATATTGAACAGAAAACTACGTAAATCAATCGAAAAAAACGAACGGAGTCGGAGTTTGACATGCCTGCTTAAGGGCATACGTTTTAAATATAAAAGTGAATCTACCTACATAAATATTGGTTAAATATATATTTCAATTTGCACACAAGACAATAAGACCAGTTTTTTAAATAAGAAAACAATTTAAAAGCATTAAAAAACCAAACTTATCAAAAAAAAAAACGGGCATTGCATTTCTTATGGAATGAACCGTGATAACGGTGTTTGGAACCAGACGCGTTATCATTATAGATTGTGACGTCACACTAATCTCCCCTATGGCTTCGCAAAATAATGAAAAAAAAGCGCGCGTATTTTGAATTAATTAATGTACCTATATAATATATTTACATTATATGACAATCGCTATGCAATACGATTAAATAACTTTGATAAAAATATATTCATTATGTAATTTATTCTAATGTATGTACAAGTCATATAAAATACAAATTATGGTAAAATATGTACATAATATAAACAATTAAAACTAAATTATATCCCCATCATATATGTCTTCGTCATCCTCTTCATCACCCCAATCGCTGTCGTCATCTTGTAGTGTAATAATTATTGGTTCTAACATGACATCCCTCATAATTTCTTTTGCATTATCGTCATTTTGTATTTTTTCAGCGTGTGCAACACACTTCTCCGAATCATTCTGTGTAACTGCATCCATAGCCGCGTGCGCCAACTTTTCAACATCTGCCATCTTAAAGGTGTTGTTGTTTTTGGCTACCTCCGCTTTAACCTGTGCCCAAATCAATTCTATTGGATTATATTGACAATGGTATGGAGGTAACCTTATGACTTCATGACCCATTTGTAGTGCAATTTCGTCAAGCTCGTACCGTTTAAACGTTGGAATAAGTTTTTTTACCCGCTCACGCAATTCGGATAACCGTTCTTGTGGCAAAAATTCGATATTTTTTTTTTTCAGCCACTCTTTCACGACGGCTTTTCGGCTATTACTTTTTGGAAAATTATCCATAAGCGTTGAGTGGTAAGATGCATTGTCCATGACAATGACTGACGGCTCTTCAAGGTGATTTAACATTGAAATAAACCAATTTTTAAACACCTCGGCATTCATCGACGTATGGTAGTCACTCTCAAAACTACTAACATTAGCTCGAAAAATTAACTTCGAATCGCTAACAAAACCATACTTCGCAGATCCTGCGTGGCAAATAATGAGCAGTCCTGCTTTGCCAGTAGGAACTTTTAATCCAGCGGTCTCTTCAGCATTTTGCCATATCCGTGATCGACTATGATTTTGGTTTATCCAAGTTTCGTCTAAATAGACGACAGGACGGGTATCTTTTTGTTCGCGAAGCGTACATATCTTTCTTAAGAATGTACAACGTAGTGCGACAATGTCGTTTCTTTCCATCAGAAATTTCCTACCATCGTTGCACTTCTTGAAAGAAAATTTCAAATTTTTTAATAGCGAACGCATTGACTAAACAGAGCCTTCCCAAGCGCACTTTTTCTTCACTTCGGTTAAAATTGTTAAAGCTGTTGGGTACTCACCTCTATCATAAAAATCATGCACTGCTCTGCGTACTATATCTGCATCAAAATCATCTAATTCCGTCAACGGTTTTGCACGTTTATATGTTTTACGCGGAGACTTGAACGTAGGACCTTGTTGTTGTTCAAGATTATCGTTGTTCAGACCATCTTTGCCTTCTTTGCATATACGCCTCACAGTTCGCTCAGATAAGCCACACGCTTCAGCAGTAACTTTAAGAGATTGAGCAAACATAGATGGAAGAATTTCATTTTCTTTTGATAGATCTTTTATAAATTTATAAACACAAAAAATAATTTTTTTGGCCTGACTACGAGTATCACTACTTCTACTGGCCATTATAATTATAAAAAACGTTTAACTAAAAACAGTAATAATATAATAATGAAATGGTTTAACACAGTTTTTGAAGGCTAATGTAACACAACACAACACTGAACACGTGTAATAATCGTTGCCGAATGTCAAAGATCAGCACAGGGAAGCAAATGTTATTAGTACAATAGACATTCCTCGTGTACAATATAATATATGATATGTTGTCATGCAGGGACGGGGGACACCCCACCATAAAATAAAACTACAATCATCGAGGGTCACAAATGGTAACCATAAAAAAAAAAAGTATGTAATCGTTTAATATGTGACGGCGCACCGCACAGATGTTGTATACGTATCAAGCTTCGCGTTACTCAGATTGAGAACCCCTATTTATCGAAAAATAAATCGTTGCTATCATATTTGACAGCGGCCAATTTTCATTCTCCCGACTTATAACTACTACAACTATTTTGCGGTGATGGTCGGACGATGGTTATCGGACGCTTCCAGAAATAGACTGAACTAATATAGTCAATATAGAAGTTATGATAATTATACGACTACTAATATAACTATAAAGTCATAATAATTATTATATGACATTATGATTACTGGCTACCAACAGCTGTATTTTCAATAATTTGTACACAAATAAGACGTCGTGTTCAATTTATTTTCGATTTACATACTAGTATACTACACAACCAACACAATCATTCCTCCTGGGTAATTCGATGTAATCACATCATTTCTTAGAGATTTTCGTGTCATCGTGTTAAAATTATTTTTGTGAATTTTTTTTTTATAAATTATTTTCAATTTTTTAAACAATGGCAAATAAAGAAAATAAAAACGGAAACGGTCATCTAAAAAAAAAATAACAAGTTCTCTTACACTACGACGATGCAAACAAATAAAATAAGTAAGATTTATGAATATTATATTATATTAGAAATTGTAGAAATTTAAATACTTTCATTGTTTGTTTAAACGTTTATAATAAAATAAAATAATAATATTTCAGGCTCTACCCGTTCAATAATTAAATTAAAATAATTCTAAATAATCTCTTTTACGAAAATAACCTAACAGAATCGGCAGAGGTATTAAAGGTATTACAAGAAAAAGATTTCCAACACTGTTTCAACCAATGGAAAATACGAATGGAGCGATGTGTCAAACTTGGAGGAGAGTATATAGAAGGGGAAAAATGTTAAACTATAAAAAATTGTAAATAAAAAAAATGTACAATAAAAGTCTTGTTATTTAAAAGCCAGACCTCGTATATATATAATTTGAATTATCAGTAAGCACTATTATTTTCATAAAACCATTGTCAATAATTCAAGTAAAATATGAACTTCAAATTTCTGTAAAAAAAATTTGTGAATATGTATTTTAATAATTATTGAATGGCTGCAATACGTTTGTCTTGGGTCAGGTTTGTGAAATATTGTTTTGAATTTTCAAGTATTTTGTCCACGCGAATACTTTTGTATCAACATTTATTAAATAAAAGTTATATAATATGCGAATTATTTCACAAATCTAGGTACAATTACGCCGGTTTATCCATAAAAATAAATTAAAGTATATTTATTTATTTATTAATTAATTCACGGAATAAAAAATTCCTTTTTTAGTACAGTACATAACAATAATTCAGTAAAATAGGATAGCTAACATATACAAGGGGTGATAGCCTAAAAAAAAAAAAAAAAAAATACAGCAGAATTACAGGCACAGTAAATATAAACTAAAATAATTTGGACGCAAGTAAAATTACATACAATAAATATACAAAAATAACACAATATTAAGGTAAACTGAGAAAGGAGGGGTCCTCGTTAGCCAACCGCATCATGCGGTCAATTGGTTTGTTTTTGCCGTAATTGGTACAGTGGAGAGGTACAGCAAAAGGAACTCGAGACCTTGTGGCCCGATGAGGAACTTTAAAGTTTACTTGGACGAGCAGTGAAGGGGCGTTTAAGGACCCATCGATTAACTTTTTAAAAAGGCCAGATTAGCTTTAACGCGCCTATCTGCTAAAGATGTAAGGCCAAGTGCGCGCAATACTGGATTATAGTCATGAGGAGGATGGACAATTTTTAGCATGTAAGCTGCAGACGACAGAAAGCGCCTTTGTACTCGCTCTAAGTGGCAAGAATCAATTACCACAAACGGGTCCCAGAGCACAGACGCATACTATAGCATGCTTCGGACTAAAGAGCAGTAGACAGTCTTGAGAGATCCAGACAGCTTGAACTCAATCATGGTGCGCATTACGAAGCCAAGCGATTTGAGGGCTCGGCAGCAGATGGAGTCAATGTGAGGGCGGAAGTTCAGATCGGCAGTGAAAAGAACGCCCAAGTCGCTATTGCTTGCAACTCTATCAATCACTGAACCATTGATAGTGTAAGAATAATCGAATACCAACCGGCGCCTGGTGAAGGACATAGCTTTGCATTTATTAGTATTAAATTGGAGGCCTAGAGTGCTAAACCATAAGCTAATGGAATCTAACTCGTTCTGAAGGGCGAGACAGTCTGCTTCAGATTCGATTTTTCGGAAAAGTTTCAGGTCGTCAGCGAACATAAGGAATCTACACTTAGGAACAGCCTTCGTAATTCCATTTATAAATAACGAAAAAAGCAGGGGAGACAAGTGACCACCTTGGGGAACACCAGATGAAACAGGGACGACAGCAGATTTTGATCCAAGCACTTTAACCCACTGGACACGATCGGACAGGTATGATTTAAACCAGGACAAAAGAGGTTCGCCAAAACCGGACTTATAGTGGATGTCAATGAGGATAGCGTGGTCGACACGGTCAAATACTTTCACAAAATATTAATACATAAATATGAAATACTCCTAAAAATCCGGGATGATCAACTATGACTTCTATACTATTTTAGGTACACTTATACAAATTGTTTTTTAACTATTAAGCTGTACTAATATATAGGCTACCTATATTTTATTTCCACCCTCAATGTGCCCTCAATCTACCGCAGGTAGATTTCCTACCTGATAATATACTGTTCGCATTACCATAAGCGAAACTCAGGGCAACGCCACGCGGGATGGCTAAAAATTAAAATATAATATGATTTTGCTTCCGTACCTATGCAGAGTGAATTACACCCAAAAGGAGTTTTTCCGGGCAACGCCGAGTGATTCAGCTAGTATAATATATAATATAATATAATAATTCTATAATAATATTTTATAAATATCTACGTTGTCGCGTAGTCCGTCGCCGTCCGCGGCATCGTTGCAGGTTTAACAAAATTAAATTAATATAATTGAGTTTATCACTAATTTCTCGGTAAATAATATTATTTGACCGTCGTGGTTACTGGTTTATAGGCGTGATAATTACAAATAATGTTTTGATTTCAGAGTATTAAAAATAATGGCTTAAGGGTTTTAGAAAAAATATCAAAAATACTTGACGGTGAAAATGACAGTAGTATAGATGCCTCCGGGGATTTCCAGATGACTACTCCAGCGATGATATTGTGTATATTAAATATGCGCCTATTACATCAGTAGATTTATTAGATTTATCAGGTCATTTTCAGAGTATAAAACAATATTATCAAATAACATTTGTATTTGAAAACCTCAGAAAACATTTGATTATTCAATGCAATAATGACAATAGAATTTATTTAAATTTTTTTTTTTTTGAATAAATAATTTTGCTCTAATTGAAGTTTTTTAAATGCTTATTTGAGCATATAATGCTTATAATGATGTTTTTGAGCGCTTATTTTAATGATTTTATGTGCTATAAGTCCCGAGCCCTGCTTATAATGTTTACATATTAAAGTAATTAAAAATCAATTTTTATTTTCTTACCATTTAATAATATATTAAATTATAAATTTTTTTTAACTTTAACTTAATCATTCAAATAATCATTTGTTATCATCACTAACATAATTTCTATAACTATAAAATCAATAAGTGGGAAAAATGTATGGATAGGTATATTAATGAATGACTTATGAGATAATATGTATCAGTTGTATTAAACATATGAAATGGGGAAATAATATTTATTATTTTATATTACCTCAGCAATCAAATATCGTATTTTCAAATGATGATCGTCTGTTCCAGTTATCCAGTAAGATATAGATTCTAACCTATAAAAGCAATTACCATCACCATTCACCAGTAATATTTATGATTTTTGTTGGCACTCCAAGAATTTTTCTAAGGTATTTATAAATTAAACATTTTTCTACTTTAAGATTTAAAATCTTGTTCAATCTCAACTGCCATGGTTTCGTCACGGGATTAAACACGCGTTTATCCTTCAATTTATCCGGTTTTGATTTGGTATATTCAATATCCTTCACTTAAAAATTAACGATATTTTTAGAATTGTCAGTGTCACTACTTTTACTTCCAAACTTGTCAGCATCATATTTTTCTTCGATTTTATTTTCTACTGTTCATTGTAAATCTTCAAAATTTTTTCAAGACTTTGAATTCATTTTTGATTCATACATGTATTGCCAGAGTGAATAGATACTATTTCATATGGACCTTTCCACGGTATCTGATGTCAACCCCCTTTCCGATCATCCCTATTCCCTACACAAGTTTCTGACGAAAACTTTATTACCTTCTTGGAATATGTGACCCGTATTATGACGTTTGGAATATGAACAACGTAGACGGTTTGTGCTTTATCGATATTTTTTTTGTGCTTTTTCTTCCACCACATTCCTCATAACCATCATTTTATTTAGTGTAGTTTTAAATGTTTCTTGATCAAATAAATCTAAATTTTTATCTTGATGATCTGTGTCATACTGATTATTATTGGTTACTTCAGGATATTTATCTTTATCGTCATAATTCATATCAATCGGTAGAGTAGCATCACGTTGATATAACATTTTGAATGGCGTGTATCCAG